>OZ057417.1:13512161-14712161 GCA_964056705.1 Troilus luridus
TTAACACCAAATCTTTGTAGGAATAATGTAAATAAATAAACTGTAGGTATATATAGCCCAGGCGCGTGATACAGTAGCCGCATTGCATTGCAGTATTGCGAAATAGTATACCCTAACCCCTTAACTAAAATAACTGCTGTCTGTTATTTCCTCAGTACATAGTAGATAGTACATACACACACACAATCTACCTCAAACAGGAACAACCCCAGACACACATACAGATATATATATATATATATATATATATATATATATATATATATATATATATATATATGTCGAGATTCTCTCACCTTATTTTTGGCGCCTTCCTTTTGGATAGCTTTTGCTTTATATCTGAAAGATGTTTTGACTTTTAGTTTTACCATATCCATTTATATAAATGTTAGTATCACAATTCCTTCTAAGAGCACATTTAAAATGATTTTTTCTCATAACCGAAAAATTATAAAGATTAACTAAATTAAGGCTCGACATTAAAAAAAAAATATATAAATATAGTTTTAATTATATTATTTTTAATATTAGTATATTAAATTAGTGTACTTATGCATTTACTAAGTGCATGGAAGTTAATATTATTCAAGAGATAGTGTCGCGAAGTTTAAGATGGGTTTGTATATATAATATATATATATCTAGATTCTTTCACCTTCTCTTTGGTGCCGTTTCGAGACTATATTGTTCTCATAATATCATGCCTTTTAGTGAACTATATTAAATAATAAACTAGTTTATATATAAAATTAACATATGAATGATGTTAATACACAATAAATAATAATAAAAGGCTTAGCAAACCCGAAGGCTCGATGCCGATACCAGCAATCTCTGCTTACAAGCATCTGTCCACGGACTACTACCCAAACCTAAATTCGCAAGATCAATCTTGACGCAATTTTCCCACCTACGTCTTGGTCTTCAGCTCAGATGGTTCCCAGTTGGCTCAACCATTATTAACTTTTTAGGAATTCGTTCGTTCCTCAGATCAACAACTTTACAAGCCCATCTTAATCTTCGCGACACTATCTCTTGAATAATTTTAACTTCCATGAACTTAGTTAATGCATAAGTACACCAATTTAATATACATATATATATTTTTTGTGTGTGTCGAGCCTTAATTTTAGTTACTATTTATCATTTTTCGGTTATGAAAAAAAATCATTTTAAATGTGCTCTTAGAAGGAATTGTGATACTAAACGTTAAAATAAATGGATATGGTAGAACTAAAAGTCAAAATATATTTCAGATATAAAGCAAAAGCTATCTAAAAGGTAGATAGTGTGAGGAGAGTGAAGTGGATACAGGTCGAGTATCAAATGGAGTGCTCTACAAATATCTGGATCGCTTCAACTCTTCTATTGGAAAAAAAGTTCTTTAAGTTCTTTCTATCGGTAGAATTCCCCATAATGTTTTAAATACCTTTAAAATTTTCATAAAATAGTACATACTGACGTTTATTGTCAATTTTTATCTTCCCTAAAAAATGAAAGAAAAAACAAAGACTTTAGATAAAGGAACAAAGCCTGTCATACATTAGATTCCTATTCTTTACTTTCTACGATATTCTTCTCTATTTATTCTTAGGTATCATAATTTTTAATTCGTGTTCTTTCATTTCACTTATGGTACTCCCCAGGAGTCTATTTTCATACTATTGTTTTCTCTGCAATACATTTCTATCTTTATTATACTAAGTTTTCCATACTCATTATATTTATATCTTTTTCATTTTTTTTTCTGTTTAACTTCATTTCTCTCTTTGTATTTTGTTTTGCATTATCACCTTTCTATACATCTGCTATGTAATCATCTTTATTCATATATCCTTTCATTATATATCAATCACTTTTTTTTTTTTTTTTTTTTTTCCGCTCAATTTTTCTATATCTCTACATTTTATTATATTTTCTGTATCTCTATCTTATGTATTTTTACAGTCTATTCTGTTTTTGTCTGTTTTCTCATAGCCCTGAAGATGACCTACACAGTAGGTCGAAACGTCGGCACATAAAATACAATAGTTTCACTTATTTTGCAGTGTTTTCTTGACTGCACCCCCAACTAATTACATCCTATTACTTTAGATAAAGATTCTAGGATTCAATACATAGGAGAGGCAACGGTTGTGCAGGGAGTAGATTCGACTTAGAACAAGCTCAACCGCCAGGTTCGTTACCTGATTAAGTGTGCCCACTATTTAGTGGCTGTGTGAAGGGTCAGGGTCTTTTCATGGATATTAACAGATTAAGTAGTTTATATGTCATCGCCTGATTTGAACCTAGGAATCTTAGAATAGCAACTTAGAACTCTACCACTTAGCTAGCACACTCTCTTAAAAATAAATCTATTATTGGACATCCTAATGTTTGCGATGTAGTAATTTTCCAGCGTTACGAATTTCGATATACGTTTCAAGCTGAATTCAGGTTACTTGATTCTTATCCCCAAAATTTCATCCTGGTAATACGAACATAAGAAAAATTAAAGGAATGGAGTTTTGTTACACTTTTGTATGGTGTTTTGTACGCGGGCATTGTTAATGTGAGATGTTATATTTCTGGTACGGTTTTATGTTTAACTGTCTGATGATATTTGGATGAACCGGATATTTGACTGTTGAAAAAAAAAACGATTTCTTTAAATTTAACAAACAAATTTAGTAATTAACATTTCACCGATTTAGAAAATATTTGACTTCAGATCTCGACACAAAGTAGTACAAATCAGCTAAAAAAAAAGTTAGAGAAGATGGGCACTCTAGAACAGTTTAAAATTTACTGTTGTTTATAATAATTTATAATGGGTATATTTATGACTGTCTTCATTGAGTAGTATCGATAGGAAGCTTAGTGCGTAGAGCGCTGAGTTGCTGTATAAAAAGTATAAAAAACCCTTTTATAGTCCGGCTGAGACAGATAAATAATTTAAGCTGTTATCAGCCACAGATGGACCATCCTGGGGCTCACTCAGCCTCTATAAAGTGGGTGCCCTTAAATGGGGAGAAGACCTGGCGGGTGACCGTGATCTCGGACAAATCACCTGTCTGCACAACCGTTGTCCTAGAAACAATACAGTCCCTACCATGTACTGAACCTTATACCGTTCTATCGGTTGTAGTGGGGCAGGATTGCTAGTATGAATTTGGCAGTTGAAGTCTATTATAACCCGATAAAGCCTTAATTGGCGAAGCTTATTATCAATTATTATATATATTGTAACATAATTATAAAAATAACCTAACATAATTTTCGTTTCTTCTTTTTTTAAACTCATTATGCATCAGAAATAATACATAACTTAAATTTGTAGCAAGATTGACAGCGCTTCCAAATGTTTATTATAAGACATTCTTGAATAAAATCAAATTTATTCAATCAAATAAATAAATAGAAATTCCGAAGGGTAAGCTGTTTCAACAGAGAAGATTAAAATCACAAAGCGAAGAGTGATTTTTTTTTTGTTTTATGTCGGGAGTGTTTGGGTAGAACACTTTGTATGTAAAACAGCTGTTGGAATGTTTGGAATTTGTTTCGGTTTTCAGCTGCCTATTGCTTTTCTTACTCTTAAAGCTTTTATTTATATTAAAAAATTCATAGGATTTTTACTTTTTTTAATATTAAAAATAAATTTAAAATTCCAATTCAAATTCAAAGTTGTTGAATCCAACTCCACATATTTTCCTGACCTCTGGAAATTATCCATTGTAAAAATGATACCCAAACTTAAAAAAAAATCTAGAATACCCTTCCTCTTACCGTCCTATCTCTCTTTCTCTTGGATGGGCAAAATCCTAGAAAAACTCATCCTCAAACGATTGTACCCCATCCTTGATGCAAATCAAATAATTCCAGATCACCAGTTTGGATTCCGAGCATCCCACTCCACTATTCAGCAATGTTATCGTGTGGTGGATGTAGCCTCCTCTGCTTTAGAACGTGGATCATATTGTTTGGGCGTCTTTCTTGACGTGGAACAGGCTTTTGACCGAGTCTGGCCTCCGGGATTGCTCTACAAACTGTAAATTCCTACCGCCTACCTACTTTCTCATCCTTCAATCTTATCTCACAAACAGAACTTTTCAAGTAAACCATAATAATCTCTACTCATCCCTCTTTTCCCAATCTGCTGGTGTTCCTCAAGGTAGTATCCTTGGCCCAATCCTTTATACAGTTTATATAGCTGACATCCCAACTCATCCTAATACTATCCTTACCACGTATGCTGATGATACATGTGTATTATCAGTCAACACCAATCCAGTTATTGTATCCCAAAGCCTCCAATCCCTTATCACTGATCTTGAAGAATGGTGTCAATACTGGAGAATTAAAATAAACTCTCAAAATTCCCATCAAATCACTTTTACCTTACGTCGTAAACCAATGACTTCCTGCCCTTCAGTATCCTTTAATAATATCCCACTGGTGCCTGTAGAACAGATCCGATACTTAGGGTTGCATATCAACATACGATTAACCTGGAATCCTCATACTAGACTGAAAAGACAAGAAACCGCTCGACGTTTCAAGCTACTTCAACACTTACTAGACAAACGCTCTAACCTCCCAATTAACTACAAAAGACTCATCTACATGACCATCATACGACCTATTTGGACTTACATAGTAGAGGCTTGGGGCTACACTAAGCCATCGAATTCCTCTCGTATCCAATCCCTACAATCCAAAATCCTTCGTAAAATCCTCAACGCTCCTTATTTTGTTAAGAATAAAGTCATCCCCTATAATGTTGCTGATTTGGCCCGAACCCGGTATCTATCCTTTCATAGCAAACTCCATTCCTACTCAAACCCTTTAGTTTCAAACCTAGCTTCCTCTTTAATTCCCGATAATCCTCATAGGTGTCTGAAAAGAAGATGGCCACGTGACCATCTTAGTTGAACTAGTGATTTTAGTACTACCAGTGGGTAGTTTCTCTACTTGCCATTTTAACTTGTCATTATATATCGCTTAGCCTATTTACTTGATGTATTATTGTAATACAGTTGTAAATATCAATAAATAAATTTTAAAAAAAAATTGAAAGTAAAATTCCTGGGACTAATAAGTAAACCGTTCCAAATAAAGACGGGGCTTAGACAGGGCGACGGCCTATCACCGATTCTGTTTAATGTTGTGTTGGACAAGATCATGAGAATTTTATGGCAAAATGACGATGCGGGTGCAGTAATACAAACAAAAAGGAACAATGTGAAAGTAAAGTGTTAGCAGACGATCAAGCACTGCTAGCGGAAACAGAGGAGGAAGCTATAAACCAGATAAACACCCTGAAAGAAATAGCTGAGAAAACGGGACTACAGATTTAGTATGAAAAGGCAGAGGTTATGACAACGGATGCCAGCTTTAGCAAGGCACCAGGAGACGTTATGGCAATTAGGACCAGGAGACTGAGGCTTTACGGCCACATGTTCAGAATGAACAATGGGAGGCTGAACAAAAAAATCTTTAAAAGTATCAAGCTACAAGGGTATAGGTGGATATGTGAAGCAGATAAAAGAGGAGCTGGATATGCTAAAAATCAAGGATAAGGACTCCTTGGACAGGGAGCTTTTCGGGAAAAAACTAAAAGAAGTTGGGGTTCTTGCGGGAAGGAAGAGACGTGGGAGAAAATGGACTAAGGAGGAGCGAGAGGAACAGTCCAGGAAGATGAGAGAGTATTGGAGTAGACGGAAGACGGAGATTGTGACGAAGATTTGAGTGATATATGCGTGGTCCTTGCTGCCCGATTCGTGGAAAAAAAACAGCGTATAGCAGTTTAGTAAACTTAATATTTTTTTACACGAATCGGGCAGCAAGGACCACGCATATATCAGTTAATAATATTCTTCACCCTCTCCGCCTTCTTTCTACTCTAATACTCTCTCATCTTCCTGGACTGTTCCTCTCGCTATTCTTTAGTCCATATTCACCCTCGTCTCTCCTTCCTTCCTGCAAGAACCCCAACTTTTGTTAAGTAACCCCTCTTGGGTTACTTTGGGTCCATAAATCCTCCTCAGAATTTATCTCTCAATCTTCAGGACCTTCTCCAGACCTGGAAGGCTGACTGTTTCCATTCCATACAGTGTTGCTGATATTACTACTGTACAGTAGTGCATTATTTTTCGATTGGAGGACAATTTTTTCTAGCTGTACATTTTGCTAGTGGCAAAGTTCAGTCTTTCCAGTTTGGCTATTATTTCTTCCACGGATGCCCTATCTGTTCCCTTGATACATATTATTTCCTGTAGGGATTTAAACTTATTTGTGACTTTTATTTGCCCACATTTTGTGTTCTATTCCTCGCTAAAGCTGGCATCCGTTGTCATAACCTCTGCCTTATCATACGAAACCTGTAGTCCCGTTTCTCAGCTATTTCTTTCTCATGATCTTGTCCAGCACAATATTAGACAGGCTGTCACCTTGTCTAAGCCCCGTCTTTATTTGGAACGGTTTACTTATTAGTCCCTTGAATTTTTTCTTTGAAATGGTATTCGTCAGAGTCAGTTTTATTAGGCTTATTATCTTTTTGTCCATTCTGTATTCCCTCAGAATTTCGAGCAATACTTCTCTCTCGAAAATCGTAGGCCTTTTTGAAGTCCATGAAGGAGATGCAAATATTTTTCAGGGGTCTAAACCTGTAATATTTTATGATCAGTTTGAGACTAAGTATTTGCTCCTGGCAGGATCTTCCCTTCCTAAAACCTGCCTGATATTCCTCTATTTTCTGGTGTATTTGTGGCTCTAATATAAGTAAACTTAATTATTATATACTTATAGCTTAATTGTATGATTTCATGTAGTGTTCTTATAATAATATTTCTTCATTTTATTCCTCTGGGTTATTAATCACAAAAAATAGAAAAATAAATCAATGTAAACGATCAGCCAAAAAAAATAAAAATAATAAAAAAAATTAAAAAAAGAGAGTAGAGCTATACACTTGTATAACACTTTTTAAGTAGAATACATAAAAATTTACTTTTGTATATAATAGTTTATAATAGCTATATTTATAGTTTGAGCAATTAAGTAAATGAAACATTATATAACGAGGTGGTTTAGTATGTAGAGCGCTCAGTTCTTGCGTAAAAGATCCTGTAAAAGATGGTTGATCTCTGATATCACCAAATGGCCAATAATAGTATCCAATCTTCCATCCACTCAAATAAAAAAAATATGAACAAGCATAAATACATTTTAATAAAAAAAGTAAAATTTAAAATATGGATATCAAAATTCTAGTGGCATAGACGAAGGAGACAGAACTCCATTATTCTGAGGACAAAATGCCCATTGAATAAAATTGACCCAATTTCCCTTGTACCTTGATCTAGCACAATTTTGCAATGTATGGTATTCAAATAGATTCATGGATATATGAATAAATATAGATCATTTATCATTTAGCCAAATCTATAAACATGAATTTGAATTCTTCCAATGGAAACCTCTCCTTGGATATTGAATATTCATGGAGTTTCATTTGAGCTAATTAGATCGGATGTAATCGTAGAAGGGGAGCTTTTGAAGCCTAGACTCCGAGTTGTTGTTAACGAAACTCTTAACAGAAACTGTTAATTCAGCGATGGGTTGCCACAGTGTTTTGTAATGCACCTCTTCGTTCTATTAGCGCTGCAAAACAGTCTGGGGGAATTTGAATATATAAATAGGAGAATTATTTAGTACACGGTCTAAGTGAATTATTCATGGTATCTCCAGGACTTCGCAAACCTCTGATATACTATACAGAGGATGTATAACGTAGAACTTCATCTCATGATGTTTTGTTTCTTTTAAAATTGTTTATGGTCCGACAATTTTCAAATAAACTTTTTGCGAAATCGGAGGTGTTTATAGGGAGTTGTGGTGGAGAAAGGAGCAAAGTAGAATGGAAAACGCGTGGGTTCCTTATGCGTGACCGGTTCGAAGCAACTTCTGCGCAGGTCGTTTTGAAAATTGTCGAGTTCTAGTATAATTTTATTTTTTATTTCTTCATTTAATATTAAACATTCATATTTCCATATCAAGCTATGGAAATAGATTCGGCGTACTCGTATAAGATAATAGGACTCTTATAATTAACCGACGCAGTATGTTTTTTTGACAAATTTTGGATGCAGTATGTCGATATACCATGTTGATGTGATGGTTTCGGGATTGGGTTTTATTTGAAAATGACTCAAAGCAACTGAGAATGGACCATTCATTACAAAATCATTCCCCGAACGCGGTGGTAATATTTCTTGCAGCTTAGACTGCGGGTTTCTATAGTGATATTTGGTGGTATACTAAACAATGTTAGTTCAATCTAATAGTACTGATAGTAAATATTATAAAAAAGAGAGGTTTAATAACAGGTAATTACGTTCGGTAGCAGAGTAAACAACAGAATTGCACTAATTCCTTTTTGAATTTTAGAAGTAATAAACGGACATTTTATTTGATACGATCCAATAAAAGAAGATTGTTGAAAAGTAGCATTCAATTAACAGTTTTCCTTTTCTTAAAATACAACGTTAAATAAGACTTTCTTTTATTTCTGACATTCGCCTTGTTTTTTCTCAGTAAAGTAGGATAGTTTTCAATTATGGCAAGCTAGATAGATCATGCCTAGTGGCGTACTCTGTACTCCATCGCAGTAGTTATGTTAGATTATGAATGGATGTTCAGGCTTTGGTTTCCAGTATTTGCAACAAATCAATATCCTTCGGTTAGTTTCTAAATAAAAGAACAAGGTTGAAAAGTTGTATTCGACGGGGAGTTTTCCCTGTCACAAAATAAAATGTTAAACAAGACATCATTTCCTTCTACTATATTGGCGAGATATTTCTCGGTAAGTTAGGACGGTTTCCAATACGCCAAGCTAGATAGATCGTGGCTAGTGGGGTATCCCATACTCCAGCACGGCTGTAGGTAGGTTGGATTATGAATGGCTAATGTAGCGCCCACGGTTACTACTCTAGTAGTTATTGATCCATGGATTAGCCTCATTTCATTATTCCCGCTGATTGAGCCTCACTCGAATCGAACCGCAGGACATAATCCCGTTATGTTCTAATTCCGCGGAATGTTAGGGAGTCCCAATCCTCTGCTCATTTGGTGGATACGCCCATTGTCCGAGCGTTACGGGCGTATCAATTCTCATCTAGTAGGCTCGCATCAACAGATTACAGCGTGTACATGATGAGATTACTCGGTTGTGGGCTGCATAGGTTTCATTTCGATTATGTCGTCCTGTCTGGACTTTTGATTTGGTTCCTAATATATATATGTCAATTAGTCTCTTGTTTTATTCATCATTTAGCCAACACTGGTGGTTATTCGTAAAAACAGCCATTCTAGTTTTTTTCCCTAGGACGATCAAGTAGTTTTGGCGCAAGACAAGGAGGATATGAATTTCCTGCTCAAAAGCTTATATACACAGTATAATAAATGGAACATGAAGACTAATTTTGAAAAAAAATTATATTAACTATTGGAGAGTATGAGAATGAAGATCCATGGAAAGTTTCAAATACAAAGGTTCTATGCTAGATTGAGTTAGAGGCTGTGAACTGGAAATAAGAAGAAGAAGTGAGTAGGAAAGAAAGCTTC
This sequence comes from Troilus luridus, assembly GCA_964056705.1. Lineage (NCBI taxonomy): Eukaryota > Metazoa > Arthropoda > Insecta > Hemiptera > Pentatomidae > Troilus > Troilus luridus. The sequence goes on from OZ057417.1 coordinate 13,521,765, forward strand.
ATTCAGTAATAACTCAAAAATTAACCTTTTTGAGTTAAGCCTTCAGCACCAATTGTATGGTTGAACATTTTAAGTTTAGAAACGACATATCTGATATTCCATTTACAACATTTTTTTTAATAAATAAAGTCATATTATGAATTGTATCATGTTTGAACTTGAAGTTTTATGGGTATAAGCTAAAATAAAAAGTAGTTTCAAGCTTTTTCTAAATGATGATTAAAAAATTTCATTCCCATCATTACAATAGGAATCCTTAGGTTTGCCAATAACCGAATTATTATTTTTTAACTCACATGGAACTTTCATTGAAAAATTAGTTATTTTAAGTTATGCCATTGTTCTTTTGAAGGAGCGATATGCGAAATTTAGGAATCCACTGTAGCATTGTACGATTATACATGGCAGCATAAAGTTATTTAAAATGAATAAACAAACAAACATAATAAATACGATACTTAGAAGTGATCGAGAAAACTATAAATATAAAATTTATATTGAAAAAGGAAACGATCAACAGAGACATCAAATAAATGTTAATACATTAGTGAAAAAATTCCAACTGCCATAAGTCTCTAAACATTTTTTTTTTTTTTTTAATTATTTTATTGAATTGTACAACTGTAATATATACATCTAGTACAAATGCTGTATGAATAAATAAATGCATGAAAGGACGTGTAGAGGCACTACCCATTGGCAGCACTCTAATTACATTTCTATTATAGAAGGTCTCGAGGCCATCTTCTCTTCAGACGCCTAGGAGGATTGTCCGGGATGGAATTGGAACCAAGGATGGAAACTAGTGGGTTTGGATGGGCCTGGAGTTTATTATGGAATGATAGGTATCTGGAATGGGCTAAATCGGTAACATGGAACGTTCAGGTCATTATGGATGGTTTTATTTGTGACAAAATAAGGAGCGTTTAGGATTTTGCGAAGGATTTTGGATTGCAAGGATTGAATACGAGAGGGATTTGATGGTTTGGTGGAGCCCCATAGTTCAATTCCGTAAGTCCATATAGGTCTTATAACATTAATAAGTCTTTTGTAATTGATTTGAAGCATTGAGCGTTTGTCTAGTATCTGTTGAAGTAGTCGGAAGCTTCGAGCTGTTTCTTGTCTTTTCAGTCTTGTGTGAGGGTTCCAAGTTAGACGTTTGTCTAAGTTGAGTCCTAGGTAGCGGATCTGTTCAACTGGGATAAGTGGAGTACTATTAAAGGATACAGTAGGACAGGAAGTCAAGGGTTTTCGGCGAAGGGTAAAGGTAATTTGATGGGACTTTTTGGAATTGATTTTAATTCTCCAATTCCGACACCATTCTTCGAGGCTTGATAAATGTGATTGAAGGGATTGGGATGCAATATATGGGTCGTTATTAACTGATAACACACATTTGTCATCAGCATAGGTGGAGATGAAGGTGTTAGGATGGGTTGGGATGTCAGCTGTATATACCGTGTAGAGGATAGGACCGAGGATGCTACCTTGAGGAACACCAGCAGACTGGGAATAGAGAGGAGAGTAGAAACCATTATGATTTACTTTAAATGTTCTGCCAGCTAGAAAGGAGTGAATGATCAAAAAGTATGTAGGAGGAAGGAATTGTCGGATTTTGTAAAGGAGACCTGGGTGCCATACTCGATCAAAAGCCTGTTCTACATCGAGAAAGGCTCCCGTGCAATACAATCTACGCTCCAATGCTGAGGAGACAACATCCACCACACGATGGCATTGCTGGATAGTGGAGTGGGATGTTCGGAAACCAAACTGGTGGTCTGGGATTATGTGGTTACTATCTAGGATGGGATACAGACGTTTTAGTATGAGCTTTTCGAGGATCTTGCCCATTATGGGTAGTCTCTAAACTAAAACCGGAAATTAAAAATCTAGTAGTAGCTGGGAATCTAGTAACCCTCCCTATGATTCAGTAGTTGCATTTGAGCCTTAGAGGTGGTGGGATGTGTGTTTTTTGGGTGCATTATTCATCTTTTGGTTTGTTATTATTCTCTTTCTGCCCTGAGGATGGCTGAATAGGCGAAATATTGGACAGGTGTTTTTAATTTCCGGTTTTAGTTTAGAGACTTAAGGTAGTTGGAATTTTTCCACTAATGTATAAAATTTATATTTTAAATATTCACCATCAAAAGAGCAATAATTAAAAATAAATTATAAATATGAACAATAACGGGTTTAATAGCTATACTTTATTTTCGCCGACTCACTTTTATAGAGGATTTTTTTAAATTGAATTTTTTAGTTTAGAAATAACTTAAAACGAGCAGTATTTAAATCATAAATTATCTAATGTGAAAATAAAATTTAAATAACTCTTATGCAACTTTTGTTACATAATAAGATAATAAACTCTTACGTTATTTGTTATAATAGATAAAAAAATTAAGTTTAGAATAAGTATTATGTTTGTCTTCAATTAAACGTACTCATCATTTTAATTGAATTGCTAGTATACTAATTAAATGGCTAAGGTATAAAGAGGTAATCACGAATTGATTTAAATTGATAATGGTTGTTTGTATCTCATTTGTGATAAGGGTCGGGTAAGATTATCTAATTACCAGCTGATTATCATCGATGGTTTAATTGGAAGGGTCTGATTTTTATTTCTACTATTGATACATTACATATTAAAAACATATTATGGAAGTTTAAAAAACCCATGATTTTAAATATCTTTGCAGGAAGCTTACGGATGAAAACTGTTTTATTTTCTTCAATGATAAAATTGACTCTTAATTAAAATATAATAATACAAAATATAATAATTTATTTAAATATTAATAATAACTAATGATAATTTGGATTTTATGATATATTGTTTTATCAATTGCGGAGTCTGGGTTTTGATAGTCTAAGTAATGAAAAAAAAGGAGACCAAAATAAAATAATAATAAATAATGATGTATTTTAGAAGTAAATAAAAAAAATACTATTAAAAATTATTTTAAAGATATATTAGTATTTATTATTAGTATTTTAAGATATATTTCCATACAGAGCACTATCTCTTAGCTTTTTTTATTACAGGCTAGACTCCTGTGCAGTGCTTCAAGCACATGTTTTCCTTTCTGTGCTTTTATGCCATGCCATTTTTAAATTTAAATTTAAACATAGATTATTGAATTTAAATTTTATTGCTGGTTCTAAAAAATATATTCTTACCATTTGAGAATTTACTTTTAACTCCATCCGGACAATGTTTTCCTCTGATAAAAATTAAAAATTGAATCAGTCCAAAAGGGTTTGTTACTACTTAAATGCATTTTTATTACTTTTCAGAGTATTTTAAATATACTATATATGTAATACTTAATGAGAAGCATTATCATAAATTACAATATAAAATTAGGTTAATATATCTGCTATGCTGGCTTTCTAGTAACCAAAATATAAATATAAATGAAATTGTTCCTAGATAAGAAATTATATTGTTAAGGCTCTCGTTGTCGAGAAGTGCTTACAAGTCATTTCCCATGCCTAGCCGTGTTAACAGACTCCCACTTCAATTATTCCCAGAATCGAGAAAGAGATTAGCCAACTCTGTCCGCAAGGGGGCAGCACATCCCGGACACCGGGGTCAAAATGTTTATGTTAGTTCGAATGTGCCTTTTTAAACTCGTAAGTCAGAGTTGAGAACTGGTACTGGCGGCGATCAGGTTCGTGGTCCGACCGAAAGGAAGATGAGCTGTCAAAGGAGGAGTCTATATGGTTCTGTACACTGACTAGATTTGGGGTGCAACCAGATGGTAGTTCAGTTGTCGATAGAGCTAATAAGATCTGATAATTAAATATTTTATTTTTCTTCTCTCGTTCGTAGCGTTTCGATCACAAAACAGATGGGATTTCGTTTTTCATTTAAATTGTAACTATTATTAGTACCTAAAGGATTATGGTTATGGATGATGGATCTTGTTTTAAATTGAAATTATTATATTTATTAGTGGTTTTGGGAATTATGGCTATTGATGGTGAATCGTCTTCTATGTTGTACTTATTATGCTTCTCAATAGCTTTAGGAATATTATTATTATTGTTATTTTTATATGCTAGGTGTAATTGTTATTTAAATTTTATTTTCACATTAGATAATTCTAGAGTCATGGGTTGTTGAATGATTTAAATGCTGCTCGTTTTAAGTTATTTCTAAACTAAAAAATTCAATTAAAAAAAATCCTCTATAAAAGTGAGTCGGCGAAAATAAAGTATAGCTATTAAACCCGTTATTGTTCATATTTATAATTTATTTTCAATTATTGCTCTTTTGATGGTGAATATTTAAAATATAAATTTTATACATTAGTGGAAAAATTCAAACTACCTTAAGTTTCTAAACTAAAACCGGAAATTAAAAATACCTGTCCAATATTTCGCCTATTCAGGCATCCTCAGTTGTTTAATATAGAAGAGTTTTATTTTTGATATCAGGATGGTTGGATTCATTTTCTTACCATGTTTTCCTGTGTGCCCTAGACTATACCTTGTTACCGACCTTTTCAGGTGTCCACAAAGTCCAAGAGAAGAGCAACAGGTAACAGCTTAAGTTTCCAAATAATGATCTCAGAGAAAATTAAGATCTTTTACTCTGAATAATATTTAGATATTAAAATGGGTTGCCACCCTGAGATTGTTACAATTGAGGTACGGTAAGACTGTATCATTAATGACCCCTCTTTTCCAAAGGTTGACGTGGTTGATTGATTAGGAATTGTAAGTTGTATATCTACTTACAAAGAAGAAAAGGGAGCCCTATCGTTGTATGTGGCTCCCTACATCTTGAGTGTCTACTGTTCTCCCTTAAATTGCCCTACCTTTCAGCTACAGATCCGAAGGGACAGCTAAGCTGCCAGATCAGTGACCTTTAACCTATTTACATATTTCTAGCCTTCCCAATTAGTGCCATATATAGTATTATACATAAAACAAGCATATCTCTTGTAGAAACGACTTGTAGTTCGGCCTTTGTAATTATTCATAAGGAAATCGTAAGGATATCTCCAAAGTATTTGAATAAAGGAACACTTGTCCTATACCAGAGGCCTTCAGCCCCTGTGCAAAGATATCTACTTAACGCAGGGCAGGTCTGCACGAAGAGAAACTTCTATAATACAAGAGTTATTAGCAAGCTTGTCGGGAGCCGTGGTCTATTTGATAAGATTTACATATAAATTAGCTAATTTACTCGCTTCACTGATTATTAATGTCTCCGCTTTACAACTAACATTTGAATAAACCTGAATTTCAATACTTCTCGGTTTATACTTCCGGCATTATTCCTATTAGGTGACTTGATGAAGATATTATTCGCTATGATATGAGGAACGAGCATTACTATTTAATTTTAAGTATTCACATTTTAATAACATACACGGGTAATTCCATATATGACTAAATCTGCATTTCACGCAAAATGCGTCAATTATTTTGCTTCATATTATGTATAATAATATGTCAATGGTTTTAATTTTAGTTGACTCGAAAATTTTCCCTCTGTTGTAAAAAATGTCATCATAAAACTTTGTTAAGTATGACTTATTTACCAAAATGGAAATGTGACTGACACTACATCCAATAGGAACTCATGTTTGAGAGTGTTTTTTAACTTCCAATATCTTCCTCTGGGAAGGCTTTATAACTTTAAATTGTATCTGGGGCTGAAATATATAAAACAAACTGTTGGAAAACAATAAAATGAAGAACCTCAGTATTTAAAAATCAAATTTATTACAAAAAGAAATCGTGACTGACACTACCGTCAATTGTATTTTTCAAAGAAACCTTAGAAAATAATTTTACAGTATACAGCGTAGGAACATTATCAACAATTATAAATATATAAAAGTGTACTTTAATACATGTGTAATTTAATACATGAATACGTCACTTACAAAATTTCAATTAACTGATACTTATAATTAAAATCTCAACTTTTTTATAAACACGAGTAATAAAATATTAATTGAAACTTAAAATGTAATTAAAACCTCATTGCAAAAAGCACCAGCAGTTAATGTTTATGACGCAATCTTAAAAACGTCAGTATTACCAAAATACAAAATAAAAATCAGTTGCCATCAATGAAAAGTTAATGTACTACAGTGTTGTCACCATACTAAAGTATTTTTACCATAAAAGATAGTAATATTTTTTTTCATTCACGGTAGACTTTTGAGATTCAGTCAGTTCTTTCAAATTCTTTTTCGCGACGTTTCAAGATGTCGGTCTCATAATCATAACCTAACAGTGAAAAAATGAGCTTTAGGTGAATAAATTTAACAACGATACACTATAGTCCAGAATCCATGGTCCATTTTTTCACTTGATTAGTATCAAGCTGATGTATCGATAACGAAGTCAAAAAAGAAAAAGTAAAAAAAAAAACAGCTGGTTAGTAATCATTTTTGATGACCTAGTTATCGATACACGTTGGAAGGAGGGGACTCTTTGATGAAACCATACATTTTGTAGGACAAATATTTTTTCAAATAATTTAGATAATTATCTTGAGATTTAACAAAAAAAAAAACCCAGTTAGTAATTACTTTTTGAGAATCATCAACATATTTTATCCTTGCTACCTCCGTTAGCTACCACAATCGAGAATTTTCGAACAGGAAATTGTTGGGCGTCTCATCGAAACGAAGCTATTCACGAAGATTCAGCTTGATACTAATCAAGTGAAAAAATGAACCATGGATCCTGGACTACTAGTATAAATATACATTGGCAAGTGAAAGATGTTCAATGTTAATAAATATGTGGTACTTACAAATTGATGAAGAATAGATGTTAATATCATATTAATATCTGTCTTTATGTTAATATCATATTAATATCTACCATGTTAATATCTGGCATTAATCAGCCAGATACCTTTTCAATACTTGCATGTAATATAAATATTGAAAAGTAGCGTGATCATTAAGCATTGTTTTATTTATAAGGATCGTCAGTTTTATTTTATTGTTGAATCAGTATAGTTTTATTACTTTATATTATTATTATTAAGAATTTGCATAACGCGAACATTGACTTTGAACACCCGAGTTTTTGTATACAGCGCAAATTTTATATTTCTTTATAGTTAATTTGAAACTATTTTTCTCTTGGTGTATTATTTGAGGTTCATCAAATTTAAATATATGTTTTTTTTTTTTAAATGTGTAGTTAGAGCTGTTTGATCTGGTTCATTAGGGTTTTGTGTTGGTACGCTCTAAGTTTCAAGTATTGTTACGATGTTGCGAAATAGGATTTACCGCATTTATCTTCACATTGTATTTCGTACACGGAATTTGATTTTAGTTCTAACTAGATCTTTGATTTCGGTAAATAGTCTTGACACTGTGGTTCTGTTTTTGAAAGTAATTACGGAGTTACTTTTGTTACCGGTGACTGTTTTAGCTGGTCTTTCGAAGAGTCTTGGTATGTAGGGTATTATAAAGTATTTTTTAGTATTGGTTTCATTCAGGTTTTTTCGGTTAGAAAGACTTTTTGTTGTTTTTAGTAAATGATATATAATAATTGATTTTTTGATATTAAAAATATGTTATGTTCCAGTCACGAAGCCCTCACACTCGCGCTCCGATTTATGCCTACACCAAGCTACAGCTTTGCTACGGCTCAATAATCGATCAAAATTGAATCAGCAATTTCAGCAATAAGAGCGCTAATGACTTGACTCGTTATAGAGATACGTTTAGGACCTAAGCCATCTTGGAACTCCATAGCCCACCAATCAGATAACTTTATTTTTTAACTTTATCTATAAAGAAAATTGATATTTATAGCTCTATTTAATAATGTATAGTAAATAACAAGCAAATATTATGAATGATATTTAATGACAAGTGAGTGAAGGAGAGGTAATACCTGCTCGTAGTTACAAAATAACAGATTCAATTTAGTTGGTCACAATGCCATCTTCTTTCCCTACATCTTGGGGGATTGTCGGGAATCGAAAAGGAATAAAATCGATGAATGCGTCGATTAAAGTTTATTTATCTCAATTATTAAGCTGTCATTAACTTTAGGTAGGAGGTACTGAACAAAAAAAAGTGTTTTACAACACAAAGCATTGGCCTCATGACTTCCTCACAAAAAATTAAGATGTAGTGGAATTAATCTGATCTTGTCTTCACCTGTACCACTACGACCCGTGAGCGAGTCTGGGGGTTCAGTACATGGTTGAGACTGCGCTGTTTCATGGACAACGGTTCTGCAAGGAGGTGCCTTGTCCTAGGTCACGCTCAACCGCCAGGTTTTCCCCCTTGTTATGGGTACCCTATTTTTATAATATTTTATAGAGGCTGGGTGAGCCCCAGGAGGGTCCTAGATCCTATATGATCCATCTCCGGCTGCAAACAGACTAAATAAAAGTAACTGCCCGCAGCGGGATTTGAACTAGGATTTCCGGCATGGCAACTCAGTGCTCAACCACTGAGCCACTCCGCTCCCTTGATCTTGTCTTACTAGGTTTAAATCTGAAAAAGGAGTTAAATATTGAACCATCCAATAATTATCCTTTTGTCATAATTTGTTTCTTTAAAAATAATATGAATAAATACTATATTATATTGATAATAAAAACTAAAATTTTAATACCTCTGTCACGTATTTTAAGGTGGAGTATATTGCTGTGGTGGACAAGTATTTATTCTGTTAACTATGAGTTAACACCTTCCAGGGGCTCACCCAGTCTCTATAAAATGGATACCCTTTTTGTAGGGATTGCGTGTGATCTCGAATCACCTCTCTCTACAAACTTTGTAGAATTAGTACAGATTTTACCAGGTACTGAACCTAGGCTCTTCGTGGGTTATTGTCTTACAGGGTTTTTTTTTCTGCATACAATTTGGTTTAGGCATTTCATTAAGTGCAAAACTGAAAAGTTGGTTTTAATTGAGTAACTATTTCATTACATAAGTATTGGTACATGTTTTTTTTTAATATAGAATATAATAGAATAGAAAACAAACTTTATTCTGGGACCAAATCCCTTTAGAATAACAATAATGAACAAATAAAATAAACATAATATTCATCTGACCATAAGACTACATAGTAATACAAATCATGAAGTAATCAAGAGTGACAAAACATAATAAAATTAGAAATAGAAAAAAAAAATATATATATATATATATATATATATATATATATATATATATATATACATATGTATATATAAATAAATAAAAGTACGAAACTTGACAGGATATTAACTAATTGTCGAAATTGAATATAGGTATTGATATTAACAAAATAATAATAAATAACATTAATACAACAGTTAACAACGAAATTGCTAAATAAATAAATGAATGGCACAGCATGCGATAAAGTATTTACAAAGTCTGTATCTTCTTTGTTGTTGGAAAAATAGATAAGACACATAGGTAACGAGATCGAGTATTCAATACTAATTTATTCAAGCGGAAGATTGACCTGCCTGGAGAGCGTCTTTTTGGGATGCCAAGAGATGATGGAAAAGCAGTGATTTAAATGAAGCCAGTGAAGAAGAATGGCGGATGAAAAGAGGGATTGAGTTCCACACCGTGGTATATGGTAAAGGATAAATTAAATTAGTTATGACTGGTCTCGCGCCCCCCCCTGACTTGTACGTATGCCCCCCCAGTTGGGGACCACTGCAGTAGAGGGGATTATAGTAACTTGGATTTCTTTCTGTTGTGACAGGAAATTTCTTTATTTTGGTATTAGCCGAATTGTTTTTTAGGGGGGTTTATTGGAACCATACTATAATACTACGCAAAATATTTGGATTTTTCTTTGCTATTATTATAAAACACGTATATACTTTATGCAATGCCATATTTTCTAAAGGAACTGTAAGCTTGAAAAGAAAACGTGCAACATTTATGAGTTGTTTTTTCCACCTCCCTCCTGCCCAAAAAACTCTTCTGCCTCAGAGATCCAGGAGTCAAGTGGTTGACTTAATCTGAATATAGATCCGGAAGGAGTAGAAGTAATTTTTCCCCGAGATACTAAGGGGCTGCTTAGCATATCTCTCTCCTGCAATAGAGTGGGTTGGAAATCGCGAGGGGAAGGCGGCCAACGGCTATGGTAATGAGAAAGTCTTATACCTGCCTCTTCACCTTTCTTCCACTATCGTATCCCTAACCATTCCTCCACATCGGATGTCTTTACGGCCCTCTGGACATCTATGGGCGGGAAATACAGCTCCCTTTACAGGCGTGGGAAGATGGCTATATCCTTTTTATATGAATTCTGGCGTTTTTAAAAATCTTGTATGAATAAAACGGAATCTTTGGGAACTCGACTTTCGCCAACTTCAAAGCATCTAATTATATGCATCTCTGAATACATTTTAACAGTTTAATGTCCGCTCACACAACATGTGTGTGGTGATACCGCCCTAAGTTTTTGGCCACGATTTCTGGGCGATGATTTATGAACGCGAACAAGTTTAGATTTTGCTTATTTGATTGTAATTATTGTTTTATCTACTTTATTGCCTGCTTTTAAATTTTTTTTAATTAACACTATTACAACCGGGTCAAAAATCATATGAACACTGGCAGGATCAACAAAGGAGTTTCGAAAATTTTATAACAGGAAAATAAAATTGTTACAAAACATATATTTATTGCCAACCAAACTAAAAGGTAGAAACTAATAATACTCCAAAAATACTGAAATACTCTAAGATATTTTCATAATAACCATACATTTACCAACATCAGTCAATAAAATATTTACAAAAATTAACATTAAGCACCTCCACGGATTTTTTACGATAAAATAAATTTTTGTTCATCACTCTATTCTAATTTTAAATTTATTGATTTTTTTTTCTACTTTTTAGTTTTGTTTTATATTTTTTTAGTAAAAAAAAACTCTCCAACTACAACCCATGGGGGGACTTGGGTTCAGTACGTAGTATAGAGTGCACTGTTTCTAGGACAACGGTTGAGTAGGGAGCTAATTTCTCTGAGGTATTACTCAACCACCAGATCCCCCCCCAATTAAGGTGTTCAATAACAGTAACAATAATTTACTCCTTGTTTTGCTCTATCTCATTACAACAGAGGAGGAAAATCGTCCGGGTGGAGATTAAAAAATATCTTAAATAGGGAGAACTGTTTATTGGAAAGCCAACGTTTCGGTCTTCTTTAAGGCTAAATATACAAAATACAGATAATTTAAAATTATACATGTGAAATTATGGCTTTCCAATAAACAGTCCTCCTTATTTAAGAGAATTTCGTTCACCTTCCCCAGGACCATTTTATTCTTCATATATATAAGCTCAACTAATATTATACAATATAGATAGATATAGATATAAAATGCTCATGGTACTTTATACCGTCTGCCGGGAGTTTGATTAAACTACTAAACAACAAGAAAACTAAAAAATAAATCAAATTTCTTTTTGACATTAATAATTAAATTCTGAAATTAAAAAATGTCTATAACGACCTGCATTACTTACAAAATTATATAAACCTATAAAATTCTCTCCATTCAGAATATCTATTAATTTTTGTTTTGATATCAGCTCATATTTTAAGAATTTTTTTCTATACAATTTTAAGACGGGACACACTGCCAGGAAGTGAAAACTGTTTTCAATTTCTTTCAGATTACACAGTGAGCATAGCTGTATATTTTGCGAATCAATTTCAAATGGTTCATATATTATACAATATATAATATTATTAAATAATTTATAAACACTGTAAACCGTCGATTATACGAACCTTCAATCATCTGAACTGGCTTCGCGAATAAGATACAAGGAGGAGTATACTTTCAAATAAAATAACTTTGAAGAGTGTTTTCTCTAAATTAAGATTTCCTGTAACTATTATTGGATACTTACTAGACTTATCTGCCATGATTAAGAAGTCAGAGTTAATGCAAACTAATAATAAAACTTTATTTTTGTCACTACTACAATACTTTTTACTATTAAGATTCTTTCAATTACAGCTTTTTCTGACAATTGACATAACTTAATGAAATAAAATTATTTATTTATATATTTTATTTAAATTATGAATCCAAGAATTTGTCACACATTTGTGTATCATGTTAGAAAATATAATTTTTTAAATGTATTTTTCTTTCTTATTTCATTGCATTGTATTGTATTTGCATGAGCATGATCCCGATATATGCTCGTTTAACGGTGATTCCGATATAGATCCCATCACTTCTCAGTAGCTACAATCAGATTTTTTCCCGTCTCCTAAAGTATGCCGCGAGAAATTCCTGAATGGACGAAGGAGGAAAAATAGGATTGGAGGAGAGGATCCAGAAGCGACCTGGGAAATCCTTTCGCTAAATCAGGTTTTGTTGGAAATAAAATTGGGACTCTGGGAGGCGGCCGTCGAGGTTCCTCTTCGTCGATCGTTCTGCCATCTCCATATCAGCTCCTTATAGGATCTCCCAACAACTATTATCAGCCTGAGATAGGATATGGAGGGAGGGAAGGAGGACTTCTTACAATGTAGAAGAAGAGGATCCAGGTAAAACGTTCGAGGAACAGGATCCTATTTAATATAGATTATATTTTATTTCGCTCGCGAGGATATCCCAGATGTAGAGCTCTAAGTTGCCATGCCGAAGGCCTCGAGTTCAGATAACTTTTTAATCTGTTATCAGCCAGGTATGAACCCTGTAGGTTCTTGAGACTTTCCTGGGGCTCACCCAGCAACAAGAAGTGAGTACCCTTAATTAGGAGAAAACACGGACGTGAAGTGTGTTGCAGGACAAATCACCGCACACTATAATACAAAATACAACAAGCAATATTTTTGAATTTCCTGCAAATCGGTAAGACTAATTGAATGAAAAAATCCTAAATATTTTCGATTGCAGTTATTTTTCATTATAATATATTAAAAATCTAGTAAACCACGATCGTTCGACGGGAATTTAGTTATTATATACGTACCACTTTTGTAAAATATAAATTAGGTCCTGCTTAAAATGAATATTAATTAATAATGGAATTTATTAAAAAAATAAATTATTGTTATAACTTTTAATTAATTGAAGACAGTTAACATTTACTGTTACTTGAGGACAGGGAATCTGTCAAGATTGCTAAACTGATTAATGTGGTTCCTGTGGGACGTAGATACGGGATGCTATATCTCAAACTATTAGTCAATGCAATACCTCGGGGGTATATTAATATATTACTGGAGAATTTCTTATTAAATAATTTATAAGTATGAGACATTTAGACATGTTTTTTTTTTGTTCTCTTTTCCGCCCCATGGAGGGACCGTTTATTTATAAATAAATAAATAAACATATAAGCATGTCATTACATGTGATTTTAATTATTAGAGATCAGATTAGTATTATAATTACAGAATACATTTGAGTATAAGTTAACAATATAAGACAGTTTGACTAAATTGAATTTAAATGTCAGAATAAAATTAAAATTAAATTTGTTATCACAAATTATAAAATAAAAATTATTTAACAAATATAAAAATAAACAAAAATGGTAGGCCACCGGCCAGGTACCAAAAAAGGGCTTTAGTTTGCAATAAATTGAAAAGAGCTGAATTTTTGATATGTTGTAAGGGCATGCCTGACTAGTGGAAGTCCAAGTTTGCTACCGAAAACTTTTTTTGGCCGAAAAACCTCGAAATTTTCGGAGTTATTTCAGTTTTTGGCCTATATCTCCTAATCGGAGCATTTGTAATAAACAACATTAGTAACCATTTTAAAATAATTTTAATTAGCTGTAATTTAAGCTCAGACTAAGGCCTTTAAGAGTAACGGATTCTGACTTACGCCCCTTTGAATATTGGTCTTTATTTCCAAAAAGTCCAAATTTTAAGTTTTGACCGAAGAAGTGATCCTAAGATAAAAGTCAAGTGAAATGGAGTTGTAGTAAATTTAATTAGCATTAATTTAAGAACATAACGAAGCCTGTAGTTGTTGTACTTCTCTTGTTAATTAAAAAAAAAGGAAAATCGGGGAAAGTTTCACACCCAAAACCCCTAGGGCTACATTGCGGGCTACGAACCCGGGATCTTGGGGATAGAATGACGTCATGCTAAACACCACACTACAGGGCCCTTATAGTCCTCATTCTATGGAAATATTTTTAGTTACTTCGAGTTGACAAAGCATTATTATTACTTAAAAATAAGTTTATGGTAGGGCGAATAACTTTGTAGTAATTTTGTTAATAATATTACAACTTTATCTCCCCCCCTCTACTTCCCTTTTCCCTTTAATAATTTAGGAAAGTTGGTTTAATGATTGATTAGGTTTAATCTGATAAAAGCTTTGGCTTCTAAATGATTAAGAAATTGGGAGAATACTACTCCTAACCAATCTGATAATTTAACGATATTAAAAGTTAATCTTGGAAGTACACAAATATGTACAATAATTTGTATATATCTTAACCTATTAACCGAGCGGGACGTATAAATACGTCAAACGTAAACAATATCGTGTACTGGTAGGACATATGAATACATCCTTGAAATATATGTTACTACCTTTTCCTCTGTGCTCTATACATATTTCGTAGTCTTTTTATTTATTTTAAGCATTAAAAAAATATACATATATTCATATATATATATGAAATTACGTTTTTCGGGCGTGACGTACTTACATGTCCTAGTGGAAGAGCTCGCGCCTGTTATATGCTGCGTAATTAAAAAGGGAATTCACCGGTTAACAGGTTAATCATGTTTAAAATGACACTGAAACATATCGAATAAACAACTGTACCTCTACGCCCTATGAAGTGCCTTGCGTTCAGTACACGGTCGAGACTGAACTTTTCTGTGACATCGGTTCTGCAAGGATGTGATTTGGCTCAACTGCCAGGTTTTCCTCCCCAATTCTGGATACTCACTTTATAGAATTTGGGTAAGCTCAAGTAGGGCCTGCCTTTCAAACATTGTCTATCTGTGGATCATCAGAAAAACTCAGTACAGTAACACATTGAGCTCCCCCGCTTCCGTAACTGTTGGAAGCTATTGTGCAGAAGAAAAAAAACTGAATTATTTAAATTAAAATTGGTCAAGTTTAATTTTTCTAAAAATTATGTTTATGCATACGAAGCTTTGAGTAGGTCAAGTTTCTCTGCATGCATATTATATGTATCTTAATTTTTTTAATTATATATTCTATGGTTTACGGTTATGTTTATATATGATATTTAATATTTCCTATTAAAATGTATAATTTAAATCTGGAATGAAACTCCGAATAAAATAGTGGCATCCCTTGCTTTAAATAGCCGAAGAAATAGTATAAAATAGGTAAAAAAAGTTATAATACATTTATTTTTTTCAGTACAGTTGAAAACTTTCCGCTCATATCATTGACTTTGTATAAATTAAAAATGATTTAACGATACAAATATATAAATGTGTATATATATATAAATAAATAAATACATATATATATAAATAAATAAATACATATATATATATATATATATATATATATATATATATATATATATATATATAAAAATACATTTAAGTACATATATATCCCCCTCAAGGAAAAGTTTTACCTTCAGAAGGAAAACAGGTTCATGGAGTATTGGGTTTCCTCATAAAGTATATAACGTTCTATTCAAACAACAAAAGCCGAGTAGAAAACAAGTATCGTATATCCAATATATTTTCAATTCGTATAATTGTCTACTCAATTCGAACAAAAGGAGCATTTTTTCATTGTGTTACTTTCAAAGCTCCGTATTTCACTTCTGAAATTACTTATCTAAAATGTCTATTTTGTTCTGAAAATTATTCCATCAACAGTGTCTTTACCTTATTGATACATGATTTATGATTGATCAATAATGTATTCAATTTTCCTGTAATCTCTTTTATCTTTATAAAAAAACAAAAACAATTAATGTTAATTATTAATCATCAGTATGTATGTTGTATGTTTATTCTTGTTGTACGTCAAATAAAACCCATATCTTCTGTTAAAAGTATTTTTCACGTTATCATTAACTTAATACAGCCAATAAAGTTTTGTTTTGCTATTTTGAAGCTTCTTATTTATACATTGAAAAATACTTATATTTTAAAACTTTATTTTGTTTCTGAACATTATTTCTACCAAGGGTGACTTTTCCTGACTGACCTTAAGGAAGGATAGTTATTAATCGTAAGGGAATTGGGTCGATATGGGAATCGCAGAAAAGGATTTTGTCAATCTAGTGTTAGTACAAGGAATGTTTTGCTGGATTTAGGGAAGGGATTAGTGAGGTAGCGTGCCGAAGTCCCAGGGTTCAAATCCCGCTGCATAAGATAATTGAGTAATCTGGTAACAGCCGAGGGTGGATCTGGAGACACTCCTGGGGCTCACCCAGCATATATAAGGTAGGAACTATTAATTGGAAAGAAAAGCCAAGAGGTACCGAGCGTAATATCGGACAAAACGGCCATTGTCCAAGAAACGGCACAGTCTCTACCACGTACTGAATCTTATAAAAATGATTTTCCATTATTCTTGTGTCTCACTAGTCATTACATAATGTACCTTACTATTTAATTTTTCTCACTATTTATTTCATAATTTATCAAATTTCTCTCTCTCTCTCTCTCTTTATTTCTTTACATTCTTATCAATTCTGTTATTCTTCCTTGGTACTGCAATTTTTTATTAATTTTTTTTTTCTTCACAATAAAACAAATTTTGCATATTTTGTGTTGTTTTTGGACTGCGCCCCTGACCAATTTCATCCATTATTAGAATTATCCAGTCAACTATTTTCCACTTAAACAACGTGGGATAGGGTTTTCCTCAAATGGAATAAAGTATTTAACTTTAAAACACAAGTTTGATCAGGCCTGTCCAAGTCTTCCCGAATCGTGACCAACGCAAATAGAAAGACAGTAGGGTAACTGGAACTGACGAGGATAGGAATGGTGGACAGAGGATCCACGGATAAATAGACGTATTTAGCGGAATTCTCCGAAGGGACACAATCCGAATTAATCAAGAGGTTGGCTGAAAGTGGGTAAATGAGAAGAAGCGATGAGAGACAAAGATTGTTTATCTTCTTCGACGGGAGTAAATATACACTCCCCCCCCCCCGGCATAGCTTATACCAATAGTACCGATAGCCGCAATTCAAATATTTGTAGATAAAGTTCTTGGGATTATACACGGATAGCTCCGGGCCTTCCAACTTACGTCTTATTTAGGTTACAAAGCTATCGGAGTATGAATATTGAACGTCCGTTGGTAATACAAAATCCATAAATTACATTTACTAAGCCATATATATACTGAGGAGAGGAGGATAGTTCCAGGTGTAGAGCTCTAAGTTGCTGTCCTAAAGTCACATCATAAACTATTGAATAACGATAATTATTTGAACGAAAAATATCTACTGAATACTACCAAATTTTAATTATTTGATCTTTGTGATCATAGGAATTCAACAAATTATCAATTTAGTTTAAGCATCAGACGAAAAACCGGTTCTCCCAAGACTGATGCTGTATATTGCTTAAGAAGATTTGAATGAAACATCCCTAAAATATTCTCTGTAAAGTCCTTTGTCTGTTCTAACAGGAACTAAACTCCTGAGAAAATTAATGGAAAATTATAATTGTGATATTGTTATGCTTTGATAGTAATATTTTATATTTGATTGTAGGGAGCAGAATAGCTCAGTGCAAAGTGCGCTAAGTTCTTGTGTTAATGACCCCGTATTTAAATCTAGCAAGAGCAGATGTTTAACCTGCTAACAGCCATATCGAGACACTTGTGGGATCTGAAAACCATCCAAGGGCTCACCCAGCCTCTGTAAATTCGGTACCTGGGGTATCAATTCGGTATTTGAATTAAAACTAGCGAATTGAGTGGAAGTGGTCCAAATAACCACGCTGCACAACCGTTGCCGTAGAAATAGTAACGCCTGTACCAAAACTGCACCTAAGACTCTTCAATAGGTTTTAATAAATATATACACTAAAGAGAAATTTATATTACTTCTATGTTTATACAAAAACATGAAAAAACCTGTACCACTACAAATTATGGAGGTTCTTGCGTGCAGTAAGTTGTAGAGACCTTTCTCTTTCTTGGACAACTGTTGTACAGAGAGGTGATTTGTCTTAGATCACGCTCAACCGCCATATTACCACCTTTTATGGATAACCATTTTATAGGGGCTGTTGAGCCCCAGGAGCGTCCTAGATCCCATAGGATCCACCTCCGACCGCTAACAGATTAAATAAAAGTCTGCTGACTCGAGCAGGATTTGAACCCAGGACTTTCGGTACAGCAACTCAGCGCTCTACAATTGTGTCACTCCGCTCCCCCCAATTTGTAATATGAATTTATTATAAAATCATAATCATTATTTAATATGCGAGCATAACGTTTTTAAAAACATATATAATTATTACAAAACGTCTTATTTTTTAAATGTACTTGACCCTTTATCATTTTATGGTTGAATTGTGTTTATCGCTTAGAATAAACAGTTAAAGATTGTTTTAAAGGTTTAAATAATGTTTAAAATTCTAGAATAAATTAATTTGAAAGCACTTATTTGTTCTCGAGATCTGGAGGCAATTTAAAGTAAGGTATTGCGAAGTAATAAAGTAAAAGTGACGTTTGAGTAATGTTTCCCATTCATCAACTGTCCTTCAAGAAATATACGTTTGGATTCCCTTCATCAAGTTTCCACCTTCTCTTCGAGTAAGAGAGATATCTCACTTCCGATGTGTTGCGCGATCGCGGGGGTATGGATATTTCTTATTATCGCTCATCAGATTTCATATTGCTTACGATATGTTGCTATAGCATCCTCATGTAAAAAATATAACCAATGAATCTAGGTTTTATGGTTATATTTGATATAAAATATTAACTTGGTTTTATATTTAGTTAGATCATTTGTTTTTACCGATGACTGGTTTAAAGTCAATAATTAATATATTTTCCGGATTTTGAGGTGGAAGGAAGTGTTGTAAATATAATTAGCAATTATATTATAAACAGCAATTATATTATAAGTAAATTATAAACAGCAATTGTTATAACATTTAATTATAGTTAACAATTAATTATTAATCTGATACTTTGATTAATTCTGAAGTTTGACAATATATAAAGTATATATAATATAAATATATAAAGTATAAATATAAATATATATTCATAAAATATTTTTGTGATGTATGGCCTAAGCAAAGCTTAATTGATATGCTTAAACAGAGCTAACATTATATTTTATTTTATAATTTATTTATAATTAGGCTTATCCACACATTGTATTTAAGAGTCATATTCCAATAAGATAATTATTTAGTTTACTTAAAGTTAATTAATATTAACTTTTCTTGTTAACTTTAATTAAATAATTAATTTTAATTTTTTCCGTACTAAATTACTAATATTTCTTATTAGTTTTCGTCTGAAGACCATTTGTATTTTACATATTGTATTGTATTTTCTATTATGTTTTATTTGTATTATTTTATGTTTTTATTGTATTTTTGTTCAGAATTGTATTATGTATTGCAGTGTATCTTTTGAGTTCTTATAGAATTGTATCTTGTATTGCATTAAGCATTGTATTTTTTCATTATATTATATTGTATTATATTAATTTTATTTTCAAATTATTCTAATAATTTTGTGTTATATTTTTCTTTCTTATTTCTGTATTGTATTTTGAAAATGTATAGGGTTGTATTGTGTTTTTGTATGTATTAGATTTTGAATTCAATTTTATATTATAGGATTGTGTTTCGTATTGTTTTGTATTTTTGTACAGGAATGTATTGTATGTTTTTAGTTCTTGTCTAATTGTATTTTGGTAATGTATTTATTATATAACCTTGTTTTGAATATATTCTTTTTATTTTGTGTTGTATTTTTCTGTTAGATTTCCTTACTGTATTTCTGTATTGTATTTTCTGATGTATTGTATTTTCTGTGGTACTTTTGTATTGTATTTTGGTTGTATTTTCGTATCGCATTTTTATATTCTACTTTTGGTTTGTATTCTTAGGTTGAATTTTATATTGTATTGTATTTTGTTGTATGTGTATTGAACGGACTTCATTGAATTTAACAGTTTATAGGATTGCATTTTTCTTATGCTTATTGTGTTGTGTTGCTGTGTTTTTTTTATTGTATTTGCTTTATAAACAGAATTTAATCAATTGAAGATGAGCCTCGCAGCGGAAGCCCTTCATCTTCTAGAACGAATTAAAATGTTTCCAGAATCTGAGATCTCGATCTCAAGGCTAAGTGTTTAAGCTATATTATTAACCACAAGTTCTCGAGTTTTTTAAAAGTAATCATTATTTTTAGAAAAACATTTTATAATGGAAATATCTTGAAATAAGTTAATCCAGTACTCGGTAAAATTTAAATCTAAAAAAAAACCTGTCAGATCACAACCCATGAAGAGCCTTGGATTCATTACATGTTAGAGACTGGACTGCTTCTAGGACAATGGGTACTGAACAAATACAAAAAAACAAATAATACAAACTGTACTGCTATTGTCCAAGATCACAATCGTCAGGTTTTTCCCCAAATCAATGGGGCCCAATTCGTAAAGGCTGGGTGAGTCCCGAGAGGATTATATCTTAAGTTATTATAAATAAATATGGAATATGGAGTATTTATAGTTGTTTATAAATTATTACTGTATTTTTTTTTTTTATTTATTTACTTGATACCAATATTAAGTTTCCTTGTAAACCCACTCGTTTCAAACCTAGCAACCTCTTGACCTTCCAGTTGAATTTTATGTTTGAGTACTACCAATGGATAATTTCTCTACTTGTCTTTATCTATGCTACTACCATTTACTTGTTGTATTGCTATAATACAGTTGTAAATTTCAATGAATAAATTAATACAAAATAAAAACGTTTCCTTGTAAATAGATCCTTTATGATGTTCAATTATCTAATAGAATAAATTTGTACAGTATATTTAGTGGGAAAGGTTTCAAGGAAGCTAACTTTGTTAAACTGGTTACAGTAAATTCAGCACTAGGCTTTGTGAAATTCTTAGCTGTAGGCCCCAGAACTAACTTAGGGCTGGAAAAGTTTTTTAATACAATCAGTAGACATGGATATGACTAAAGATCTAAAGCAGCGCTGGCAACGAGAATAAAAAAAACATGAAGAAAGAACTCAAGAATTTTTTTATGAGGTAAGTTATTTACGCATATCTCTTCGTGGAAGTTTTTAGAAACCTTACACGTAGTCTGCGATTGTCTGTTCACAGAAAAACAAGCACAAAGCCAGCATCTTAATGTTTTATTTAAACAAAAATGAATTATTTTTTATTATTAATTTTATGTTATTTTTAATACTAGAGGTTGGCAAAGTGGTTCCTTTTACTGAATCGTTCTTTTCGAGGTATGATCTAGTTTAAATGAACTACATAGGTCATTTTTCAAAAGAACTAGAAATGTTCTAAACTAAGAGATGAATTGAACTATGGAAAAAGTAGGAGAAACTGAGAGGTCAAATGAAATAGAAATTAATTATTAATATATTAATATATATATATATATATATATATATATATATATATATATAATAGATTTATATTTCTGAATTACAGAAAAAAGAAAACATATTTTAAATGAAAAATAACCGCAGGAAAGCTATTTTTTTTGGTAATTTAACAACAACATTCAATGCTTAATGTTTATATCATGTATTCAAATCTAAAAGTTTGTTATATTCTTTATTATTACTTCACTGCACCCTTTATACATATAATATTACTTCGCCCTTTATAGTTATTTTATTGCCTCATTTATTTATTTCTCTCTTTATTATTTGTTTATTGCATACTTTATTATTAGATTATTGAACCCTTTACTATGGCTGTTTGCACTTTTTATTATAAATTTATTGCACTCTTTATTATAAATTTATTGCACTATTTATTATTACATTATTGCACCCTTGATATATATATATATATATATATATATATATATATATATATATATATATATATATATATATATATATATATATAAATTTAACTTCGCCCTTTATAATTATTTTATAGTCTCCTTTATTATTATTATTTTACTTCACCCTTTATTATTTGTTTATTGCACTCTTTGTTATTACTTTATTGCTCCCTTTGTTATTGGATTATTGGTCTATTCATTATCTGTTTATTGCACACTTTATTGTTATTATCTTAATACTAACCATTCCATATAGAGTTAATAGATAAACATTATTATTAAAATCGTATAAAAGTTATATTTTACACTGTATTCCCTAGACAGATTGTCGCTAAATTCAGAAAATAATAAAGAAATAAGTAGACTTGTAATGAAAATAGACAATGTTATTGATTTTATTATATACAATATTATTTGAATCAGTTTGTTAGGTTAGCGATCGACCGAACATGTTAACAAGCACGGAAGTAGTCTCTTGTGTTGCCTCTAGAACTCTCATCAGTTCCTAGATGATGTTCCTGTTAACTGTAATTAGACAGTACAAGGGTGTTGGTAAATATTGATTTATCAAACGTAACATTGTTAATATTATTTTTTAAATGTTCTTTTTAAAAAACATTATTATTTCTTAAATATGAAATATGCATCATTGATTTCAAGCGTCGTTTTTGATCTATAATATATGATAACCATATATGTGTGTGCGAGTGTGTGTAGTTATCTAATTCTATATCTTATTCTATTATATGAGGAGACATCACAGATTAAACATACCAATGTCTAAAAATGTATTAAACAAAACCAGAAGTCAGTAACAAATAACAAAAATTAATACAGAAATACAATTAGAAAAAAACAGTAATACCTGAAAAAACTGAATTAATGATGTTTCATTAGAATATAGGAATGCAATGAAATGACAATTGAAAAAATAAAATAAAATATTAAATGTAAATAAAACATATGTTACAAAAAGCTTATACTTAACTATTAAGTGTAGGTTACACAAAATGCTTCATTATTACTCCTATATAGCCCATGCATCCATAAACTATTTTACATATATATATCTATTAATTATTAAAAAATGCAATTTAAAATTATAAACCATTGCATATACATTGTGTTGTAAACGAAGAACGCGATTTTATCTAAATTAGTTATAATATAATCGAAAAGTAATATATGAGAAGCGAGGGGATGGTTGACTGGAAAGTAGACATAAGGAAGAAAATAGTTGGGGGTGCAGTCAAATGAAAACACTAAATAAGTTGTAGCTTATTTAATTATGTGCCGACGTTTCGTCCCACTTCGTGGAACATCTTCAGGGCTAAGAAAGAAAAACAGACAAAATAACAGAACCATAAAAATACATTGAGGACTAAGTATATGATAAATGAGTAAAAATATATATGTAGAGAGGTAGAAATTTGGAACAAAAGTGAGGTATGAAAAGGAATAAAAAAAAAAATTACAGAGAAAATGTACAGAACGGTGGTGATGCCAAAAAGATTTTTTTACAAAGATAAAAGACGGAAGTAAACAGAAAGATATTTTAAAAAAAGAAAGAAAAAGTATAAACATCAGAGGTGAGAAGTAAAATTATGGAAAAGGTAGTAGAATATATATAAAAACTATAAAATGTAAGATAATAGACTCCTAGGGAGTTTACATAAGTAAAATGAAAGAAGGTATAACCAAAATGATATTAAAGGGTAAATAAAGGAAACATAACAGTAGAAAGGCAAGATATAAATATAGAGTAGAACAGTTTTTAAAATGCATACCTATAGTATGAAGTGGTATAAATATATGACATAAATATATAAGGAACGTATAGAAATATAAGTAACAATATGGTATGACCATGGAAGTAGAATAAAATATGATGGAATAGTGATGGTCAATGCTAATGAAATTTTAGATAATAATAACATATGATGGGTGCCAAAAAGCTAATATGAGAAAATAAAAAGGTGTGCAAAATGGAGAAGGAAAGGGGTGAGGAGAAGATATGAGTATTAAAAATGTAATTACCTATAGGAAGCTGTAGCAAGAGTAGACGCGGTCCAACTGACAAGAAAATACGTTATGAAGGTGTTGCCAGCGATATCTGACGGCCAAAAATATGACTAATTTTTAATTTTTGAGATATATTTTTTAAAATTGTATATTAATAGTAATATTTTTAATGACTATCTTTTAGAAATATTGACTATTTTATTATATTTAAATGTGTATCATGACAATTTTATAGAGGGCCACGAAAAGTAATATAATATAACACTGCCTTCAAATTAAAACATACTGAGATGGCTTGGACACCTCCTGGGGATGGGTCCTAACAGAGTTGCTAGCGAAACCTTCCGAGCCAAAGTGGAGGGAAAACGAGGAAGAGGACGACCTAGGAAGAAGTGGGAAGAAGAGGTGAGGGAGGACTTTGAGAAGAGGGGACTGACTCCATTGGATCAGAAGAGCACAGTTGGTGGAAGACCGGCAGAGCTGGAGAAGGCTGTGCAGAATTTCTCCTCACACTGCTTAGGCAATTAGGAGGATCGATGATGATGATGAATTTAGCGTATTTATGGTGCATTTTAAACCATTATCTGTGGTTTTGTATTGTATTTTCTGTTTTTATTTTATATTTTAGGTTGCACTGTTATATTTTTATGTCTTATTTTAATTTTGTATTGTGTTGTATTTCTTATAATATTTTCTGTACGTTGGGATCGTCCAAGAAATTGGACAGTTTCTACCAACGTATCCCCAGGCCCTTCACGTGCTGCAATGGTACATTTTTTTTTTAAATTTTAAAATGTTTTCCTTAAGTACACATAAAAAAAATTAAATTAAACGCTTAGAGGTATTTGTTGAATTATTTTAAATTGTAAATTGAAACTGAAAGTATATATCCAAGGTACAAGTATGTAACTACTTGTGTTGGTACACCAGAGGGAGTTGTCGACAAGAGGACGGACATGGAGCAATAAATTTAGCAAGTGTTGTTCCTAAATGGTCTAACTTGCTCTTTCTCTTTCCGCCCTGGAAGCCATTATGGCCACACCAACTCCCTTATTTTACTCTTACCAGGACATCAACGTCAGGATAATACCTGCCTAGCAGAGATTTTTGGAATATTTATGACATCGCGAACGATATTCGTGAAAAGGATGAAGTAACATAAAAACGTCTAATAAAGATGCATAAAAATATAACAATATTTATACAACCATATTTTTTTGAGGGAGGGAATGTATTTATCCAAAACTATTGCAAAATTGTATCGAGTCATTTTCTTATAAAAATTGGTAGAGAAATCTCTTTTTTTTCTTTTCTTCTTCTTCGTTTTTCTATATACGTCTTCGTTCTTTACAATTATTCACTTTATTTTTTAAAAAGATTTTTATGTTAATTCTTCTATTATTTATATTTCAATCTTAGACAATAAAGCTGAAATTCTATTAGTTCGAATATTAATAATAATGTACCATTTTTCATTACGTTTTTATATTTATTGTTTATATTTTAAATGAGTGTAATTTATTTCTTAAAAACTATTCTCTTCTTTATTTACTTTTCGCTCTTGCTACTCTATCAACGTGATATATGAGGTTCAAAAATAGTGTTTTAAAAATACTAATATTTTTTTCGTGGAACCATTAAATAAAAATGGGCAGTTGTATGTTATTCATTTTTTTTATTGGCAAACATACATAAACCATTTTCATTATTCTCTATATATTTGCTTTTGATCTTTACTCAGCTAAAAAAAAATAAACATTACGTCGTTACGTCAATAAATAAAATAAAATTTTGAATCCAAATAGATTTCGGTGTACTCCAATATTTAGTTCCAGAAATGTTCGTTATACCACAGATGCCATTCTGTACACGCCAGGTTATATTTCGAACCTTCATATAATAGCTGAAGTTTTATGATTGAAAGGTTTATTTTTTAAATTCTACATAAATTAATTGGTCCTCTCATAAAACAAATAAGACCAATTATTTGAATGATGACCTAATAATTACAAACATGATTATGTACCATATCCAACATTCAACAGGATTGTTTTTTCTTTAATGAAACAGTTAGATTCATGAGATAAAATTCAAAAGAAAATGTAATATAAAAATATTGATTATTTTAAAATTCCCTGTATAATAAATTTTATATAGATGATTAGCTTCGTGTTTTTCCATAATTTTAAATTTTAAATCATAAAAAAATATATTATACCTCCATCGTGCATTACCAGTTTAAATTTTGAACTATGGTTAATGGCAATGACTAATTTTTAAAAACTATGTACCACTACAACCTATGAACGGTCTTGGCTTTAGTGTGTTGTTGAGACTGTAAATTTGGTTGGACAACTTAAAGAGGTGATTTTTCCTAAATCTGATTATACTTTGATAGAGGCTGAGTGAGCCCTATGAGTTTCCAGATCCCATAGGGTCCATCACCGGTTGTTCAAACATTTAATAAATTATCTAATCATGTCTGAGTATTATTGTCATTAAATTAGCTATTTAGTATTTAATATTTAATATAGCGTTAAATTTTTGTTAATCTTTCAAATGAATCGAATAGTTTAAGATATTATGATTGTTAAAGTACTATAAATAAAAACCTACGAAGAGGCTTTGTGTGTAGAGTGAGATACTCTCATTCAGATCTTTACTGAAGATTTCGGATTCAAATCCGGCTGTGGTAAATAAATTATTTAATGTGTTATGAGCTATGAATGACCAGATCCTCCTGGGGTTCACCCAGTCTCTACAAAGTAGGACTCAATTCAGGAAAAACTTTGCGGTTGAGCGTGATGTCATACAGTAGCTCCCCTGCACAACCGTTGTCATAGAAACAGTATAGTCTCTACCATGCATTGAACACAAGACCCTTTATGGACTGTAGTGATGTAGGTTGTTTATAGACAAAACTATAAACTTAACATTAAAGAGAAATACTAAAATTATAACTAATTTTATTACGATCTTGGATCATTATTGGATAAGAAAACTAATTTAATGAAAAATTGATAAATAAAGAAAAAAAAAACCTGTACCACATCAACCAATGAAGGTCATTGGGTTCAGTACCTAGTAGAGACTGTACTGTTTCTAGGACGATTTCGGGTACTCACTTTATAGAGGCTAAGTAAGCCCCAGGAGGGTCCTAAATCCCACAGGATCCATCTCCTGCTAACAGATTAAATATAAGTCTGCCAAGCAGCGGGCTTTTAACCCAGGACCATCGGCACGGCAACTCAGCGCTCTACCACTGAGCCACTCCTCTCCCCTAATATTTAAATCTATAAAATATTCCAAGCTTTCAAAGTATCTTTGACGCTTCGTTTCTCAGAAACATTTTATTGTAAGCGTAAATGAAGAATTCTTGCCCCTAAATAGAATTGAAACTTCATAAAATATTTAAAAGTCTTTTAAACACCATCTTAGAGAGATAATTGTGTTTATCTCTTTTGCTTGTTTTTAATTTCCTTTTTATTCATAATAAATATTATTATTTTATGATAATGCTTCAGTTTTTTGTCATTTCAGCTTTTTACTTCTTAACAATAGCAATATCAATCTCTTACCTTCCATTAATTGCTAAAAATGGCGTTTATAAATTAGCACTGAATTTGTTAAATAATTCAATTAACCATTGAATTGAAATATTCATATAAATTAGTTACATCTGGGATTTGTTTTGTGTCGTTAAATGCTTTTTTGTATAAATAATAAACAATTAATATTTAATGAAATAAAGCTTCCAACAATTCATCAGACATAGTGTTTATAATATCATAAATAATTTAAAGTGAATTAGGAAATTGTTAACATGATGGATTTATATGACCAATGAAACGTTAGAATCTATTTAACATAAATACAACTTTGAGAGAATTATTCCGTTAATTTAGTTATTCACGAGAAAACTAATAAATCACTTATTCAATACAGAATTATTTATTAGATCTAACTTCATGAATAATGTTTTTTTAGTTCAATAATTAACCACATAGAAGGCTGATTCGTTCCCAATTTAACAATAAACAATAAATAAATTTGCTAAAGGCATTACTTAGGGCGAAATAAGATAAGATGTATATCGTAAGGAATATATTGCAACGATTTATTGCTTGGAGGGTTTAACAACAGCAGCCGATAAATAGGGGCTACCTGGGCGATAAAAATTTGTAGGTACACTATTTCCACGGATTCAGTCACGAAAGGGAGCTGAAATATGAAAGACATTGTACATTATTGGTTCAGACATATTATTAGAAGAAAAATAAAATACTGAGTACAGCAAGAATATACAATCGTTCGAAAAAATAAAAAAATAACGTTTTATGAGAGAACAAAACTAAAAAGTAGAAAATAATTTTCAATAACTTAAAAATCAGAATAGAGTTATGAACAAAAAAATGTATGGCAAAAAATTATGAGATGATAGATGTTGATTGTTTAAATATTTTATTGTCTGATATTGGTAAAATTAGTCATTAAATATCTTAAAAAGCAGCCCCCCTTTTTTACCATAAAATGAATTTTTTTTGTTCATATTAATATTCTTTTTCTAAAATTATTGTAAAGTATTCTCTTTTTGTAGAAGATTGACAAACAGCTCAGAAACATTTCTGGATGATTACCAGTGTGGATTTCGACCCGGGAATGTCCACCACCGAGCAGATTTTTTCAGTGAGACAAATGCTGGAGAAGACCTACGAAAACAATATTACTCTTCACCATCGGTTCGTGGACTTGCGACAAGCGTATGATTCAATGAAAAGGGAAAAATGTACGAGTGTCTTGAGAAGTCGGGAGCTCCATAGAAAATAATACAGCTGGTTAAAATGACTGACAAATACACACAGTAGAGTGACGATATATGGAAAATCGTCTCGAAGATACAAAATAGGAAAAGGACTCAGGCAAGGAGATCCACTATCAACCGTATTATTCAATCTGGTCTTAGAAGCAGGCGTAAGGAAAATAAAATCGCATGGTGGAGGCCCAATTTACAACCGTAAACACATATGCAGATGATGTGCTCATTACAGCCCGAACGGTACCAGCACTTGCAGGTGGTCTTGAAGAATTTCTCAGTGAAGCTAAAGATCTAGGCCTGGAAATTAACGTAAAAATGAGCGTTTACACGCGAACATCAAGAGATGGCCAAATGAAAGAAGAAGAAATTCAGGTAGGGAACTGGAGCTTCAAGATATGCGACGAATTCTAGTACCTAGGCAGGATGATAACGCATGAGAACAGAGTAGATAAGGATGTTAAAGCACGAATAGCGGCGGAAAATAGATGTCTGTTCGGTATAAGAAAATATTGTCCTGTAAAAGGATGTCAAGAAAGGCAAAGTGTCTCATATATAAAACAATTGTGAGACCAATTGTGACGTACGAATGCGAGGCCAGTTCACTAACAAAAAATTGCAAGAGGTTCCTTGAAGTATGGGAAAGAAAAGTCCTGCATAAAATTTTTGGACCTATCAGAGTGGAGGGGGAGTGGAGAATCAGGTCCAATAAAGAGGTAAGGGGTCTACACGAAGAGCCTGATAAAATAAAAGTCATCCAGCTCAAAGGAATAAGATGGTTGGGGCATGTGGAGAGGATGGACCCAACGAGAGCTCCAAGAAGGATGATATATGAGATACCGAATGATGGTCCAAGATTAAGAGAAGGGCCCAGTCTCAGGTGGCTCGACGATGTGGTGGGTGGACTGAAGGAAATCGGATGAATCGCTGGAGGCGCCTTGCGGTGGACAGAGGCGAATGGCGGAAGAAATTAGCAGAGGCCAAGGTTCTTCAAGGACTGAAGACCCCATTAATAAATAAATAAATTTACTACTTTTTTTTTTTTTATTTATTGAAATATGTTTTTTAGTAATTACAATTCATATTATATTTTACCTAAAACCTTATTAAGTACCTCTATAACTCGTTAACGGGCCAAGGGCTCAGTACATGGTGGAGACTGTATTGTTTCATGGACAATGGTTGTGCAGGGAGGTGATTTGTCCTTGATCACGCACAACCGAAAAATTTCCCCTTCCCTTATTTTGGATACCCACTTGGAGCCCCAGTGGGGTATGATCCATCTCCCGCAGCTAAGAGATTTAATAAAAGTCTTGCCAGCTGTGGGATTTGAACTTCGCATTGCAACCACTGAGCCACTCCGTTGTTACACATTGAATCAGAACGATAAAGTTTCACAAATGGTCTCTACGTTTATGTATATATGTGATACGTCTATATAAAAAAAACAAAGTACAACGATGGGTGTTATTTAAAAAAAACTACAGGATGTTAAACATTTCTATCAATAAATTTGTATATATGTAATATTTTTCATTTTTATATTATATTAATTTTTTATAATATTATATAATATTTTTGTGTAAGTAATTCTTATTGTACAGAAAGGAAACAGGAAGACAAATATTCCCTCGTGTGGAAACACAGACACGGTAACGCACTCAAACCATCTCCGACTTAAAGGTGGCCCGTGAAATGAGAGAATTGCGTTGGCTTTAGCTAAGAGGTGGATGTGCTTTCTTAGAACCGTCTGCCCTTTCTAGAATTATTTATTCAGTCCCAGGCCATACGTGACTTTCTACTTTGTTTTCAAAGTTGTTCCTAGGTTCATTAAAAGAATATATGAAAAAGTATAAGATGATATTGAAAGATTCATTTAAAAAAAGGAATTCAATGCATAACTATAAGTGAAAAAAAGGTACTATTGGAACCTATAAAGGGTCTTGGATTCAGTACATGGTAGAGACTGTGTTGTTTCTAGAATAACGGTTATGCCAGGAGATGATTAGTCAGAGATAACGCTTAACCGCTAGGTTATTTCCCCTAATTAAAGGTACCCTATGTAGAGTGGATTGGCCCATTTGATCTATCTGTAGCTATTAACGTATTAAATAACTTATCTCTGCCACAGCCGGATTCGAACCTAGGACCTTGATCTTAGCAACTCAGAACTCTACTGATTACTCCGCTCCTTCTGTGACTGATTGAATTAAAAAAAACTGAAAATAATTCTCTAATGGAAATTCAAACCAATTTTATAGGAGAATTAATATAAATTTGAAAAAATCGCCTTATATATCAGATAATGTTCATATTTCCATAAATATTTTGTTTATATAATTAAAATTTTAGACTAGTGTACTTAAGAAAATCGTTGACATTTTAAAACGTTACTTTTTTTTTTTTTTTAATTTTGAAGCATGTGTGTGTTATTAGTTTTCTTAGTATTTTTAATTTTCAAAATGATCTATATAATTACTGTATGTTTGTTGTTTTGGTTTATATATACGATATCCTAGTACATAATACTAAGGAGAGCCAAATTATTATTTCAGATAATAATTCATTTTTGAACTGGCGTTGTATTGAATATAATAAATAAAATAGGTAATTCATATTTTTTTAAAACTCCAAATACATTAAAGAACACAGATTGCAAATTTCAATCATATTCTATTCTTTTCTCCCTTCCATCTATTTTCCACTAATTTGTTTTAATTTTCATTAGTAATTCTCATCTTTAATTCGTTTTGAAATTATCCAAACTAATTTAGACAATTTTCTATATATTTTTTCCTCCTTCTTTCAGTTAAGCCTACTAGGTACTACGTGCCAATTTCAATTCTTTCTATCCTGTTGTTTTCTCTTCCATTCCTTTCTATATTCTTTCATCCTTTTACTGTGCTTCTATCTTCTTCGGACCACTTACACTTTGCCAGGTTTCTTTTTCACTCTTCATAGGAATCCCATTTTGAATATGATATCTCGTTCTGAATAGTCGATTCATTTCCGTATATATATATATGATAATTATATACTATATATAACTATATTTCTATGTTAATTAGTCGTGAAACCAAGACATTTATATTGTTGTTTACGTTGGAATGTTTCTCTCCTGTGTGGTTAGGATAAAAACCTACTATGACCAAGATTGCGGGTTTGTAGCCCGGCAGGTGGCCCACAATTTTTTTTTAACGGAGTCAAAAAATCCTTCCTTATGCCGTCCTTCGGAAAATACGTAAAACAGGGATCCCGAGCCTCTACGATGTCAGGCACTCGTTAAAGATCCCTATTCTAATTAAACCTGGATAGACAAAATTTAGGACTCCCACTGTAGCATCGTCCGATTAGCCATAGCAGCATAAAGTGACGTTAAATGAACGAACAACTATTTACTATTCCTCGAGTTAAAAGTCAAGTTCACTAACGACTGAGTCAAATCTATATAAATTGATTGATTTTTATGATTAATATTATAGAATTACATTAACATTTATTTATAGGTTTATAGAAAATTATATTAATATTAGTTGAAGTATGGAATCCGATCCATCTAAAAGGATCCGAGGAGAGAGTTTTAAATCAATACGAGACTTGTGGGGAACCGTAAATCAAATTAAGCTATGAAAAAAAATCTCTTCCTCCAACCATAAGCATCTTTACTTACTCTTTCGTTCTTTCTTCCCGTTCCTTCTTAAGCTTCTTTATTTTGTTTTGTCACGAGGGAGCGACATTCGTAACCGATGTTCCAAGAAGGAAGCAATCATACATTCAACGTAACTTGAATACATTATATATTTCTGCTTCTTGAAAAATGTTATGAAATGTTTTACTTACTTTTTTTATACGTAGAGCGTCTGTTATCCGAAGTGGGGTTGCGGAAAAGACATACCTAGATATTGGTTTTGAAGAATATTTTAAAGAAATTGGATTTCCTGGAACTATTATTTAATACTTAAAGGGGTGCTTTTGGGGATATTGTTTTAGATGGTAGTAGGTTTTTGAACATGCCGAGAAATTTAAATAATTAAGGTCTGTGGTAACTAGAATAAACGAAATTCAAGAAGATATAAAGGCGCGATTAAAGATAGGAAATGCTTGTTATTATTCGGTCCCGAAATCTAAAAAACAGAATTATAAAACCATACCCATTCAACTCTTCTTTACGGATGTGAAATACGGCCGCCAACGCCGAAGGATGAACAACGACTTAAGGTATTCGAAAATTAGCTGTTGCATAAAATATTCGGTCCAAAAAAGGATGAGACCACTGGAGGATTAGGGACATTACACAACGCGGAATCGCGATACATTCACCCGGTTAATGATAGTCAATTGATAGCTTCACGAAGATAAAGATGGGACTGTAAAGTTTATGGGCTTAGTAAGGAACGAATTCCTAAAAAGTTAATAAGCGCTGTGCCGACTGGGAAGGTATGAGGGGTAGGCCGAGTTCGGGTTCGCTAAGCATTATTATTATTTAATACATAGGGACCATAATAATGTCCTTTCATCCCTCTTCTCCCAATCTGCTGGTGTTCCTCAAGGTAGTATCCTTGGCCCAATCCTTTATACAGTTTATACAGCTGACATCCCAACTCATCCTAATACTATCCTTACCACGTATGCTGATGATACATGTGTATTATCAGTCAACACCAATCCAGTTATTGTATCCCAAAGGCTCCAATCCCATATCACTGATCTTGAAGAATGGTGTCAAAACTGGAGAATTAAAATAAATTCTCAAAAATCCCATCAAATCACTTTTACCTTACGTCGTAAACCAATGACTTCCTGCCCTTCAGTATCCTTTAATAATACCCCACTGGTGCAGGTAGAACAGATCCGATATTTAGGGTTGCACCTCGACAAACGATTAACCTGGAATCCTCATACTAGACTGAAAAGACAAGAAACTGCTCGACGTTTCAGGCTACTTCAACACTTACTAGACAAACGCTCTAACCTCCCGATTAACTACAAAAGACTCATCTACATGACCATCATAAGACCTATTTGGACTTACGGAGTAGAGCTTTGGGGCTCCACTAAGCCATCGAATTCCTGTCGTATCCAATCCCTACAGTCCAAAATCCTTCGTAAAATCCTCAACGCTCCTTATTTTGTTAAAAATACCGTCATCCATAACGACCTTAATGTCCCATTTGTTGCTGATTTGGCCCGAACCCGGTATCTTTCCTTTCATAACAAACTTCATTCCCACTCAAACCCTCTAGTTTCAAACCTAGCTTCCTCTTCGATTCCCGATAATCCCCCGAGGCGTCTGAAAAGAAGATGGCCACGTGACCTTCTTAGTTGAACTAGTGATTTGAGTACTACCAGTGGGTAGTTTCTCAACTTGCCATTACTCATGTCATTTTGTATCACATAGCCTATTTACTGGATGTATTTTTTTTTTATTATACAGTTGTAAATATCAATAAATTAAATTAAAAAAAAAAAAAATACATAGGGACCAGTGTAGCTCTATGGCAGAGAGCTGAGATACTGTAATTGAGGTCCCGGGTTCAAATCACGTTGTGGCAGATAAATTATTCAACCTTCTAACATGCCTCACCCAGGTTCTATAAAGTGGCTACTATTAATTGAGAGAAAATCCTAGCGGTTGAGCGAGATCACCTTCCAGCACAACCGTCTCTAACCACTTACAGAACGCAACATCTTAAAGTGTTACAGGTTTTAAAATTACAGGTTAAGCTTATTAGCTGCCATTAAGAGAAAGTCAAGATTTGAGCAAACTAATAATTGAACTTATTATTTATTTCAACCTTTATAACTTTATATACGTACACATTTTTACTGATGCTTATTAGTTCAACTTGAGTACAAAAATA
The DNA here is from genome assembly GCA_964056705.1 of Troilus luridus. NCBI lineage: Eukaryota > Metazoa > Arthropoda > Insecta > Hemiptera > Pentatomidae > Troilus > Troilus luridus. The sequence goes on from OZ057417.1 coordinate 13,556,449, forward strand.
CGCATACATTTTTTTGTTATACAAACGTTGCAATTATTGGTTTTTTTCCTTCATTTAAGTGAATTTATGACCCGACGGCGATCATAAATATCTTATTTCTAACTGCTTAATCACGCACAGTTATTTGTACTACAACTGATTTTCCGTTTTCTATTTTACATTAGACTGTAAAGAATCAGTTAGTATTAGATCATAATAATGGTATAAGGGATATGAGTTTATTAAACCAATTATAGTCGAACTTAAATAGAAAAACTTTACCACTATTCTGTACACACGTCCAATGTTCTGTATATCGTATAGATTAGTGTTTCTAAGCCGAAGGTGAAACAGGGATATGATTGGTTGAGATGGGACTCAACCGCTAGGTTTTCTCCCAATTAAGTGTACCCACATCACAGAGGCTTTGTGGGGTAGGAAGAGTCGACAGATTCCACCGTGTTTAACTGAATAAACAATTTATCTGCCACAGCCGATTAGGAACCTGATGCGTACAGATGAGTAATTCTGCTCTCTAAACATCTGCCAACAAAATGAATCAAATAATTATTAACACATTGACGCCCGGGAACGAGATTGCTTGTTTTCATTAGACATTTGTTGGTGATCGGGAACAAGAAATCTCATTTTGGTGATAAGCTCCGGTCACATAGTAAATTGATATAATAAAAAAAAATACTGTACCACTACAACCTGTGAACGGGTCTGGGGTTCAGTAAATGTGACAGACTGTACTGTTTTATGGACAACGGTTCTGTAAGGAGGTCATATATTATAATATACTCGTATATGATTTAAAAAAATTTTTTTTATATATGATAAAATAATCGGTCATATAGTAAATTTCAGCAAAACGTGCTAATATAAAATTTTTTTCGCATAACTCGTTTTTCTTAACGTTGTCAAGAAACATTTTTTTTCTCGCAGAAACCGATAATCCCATTCAAGATTACACCAAACTATAAGGTAAACAGAAATAAAATTTAAGCCTTATCCCCAGGGTTGGTGGACAATTATTGAATCCTTATGAGATTGCTATATAATAAAATCGGAAGAGGATCAAATTTTAAATTAAATCTTTAAAAATTAAATTTTATTAGATACAAAGGATGGTATCCAAAATTTACTGTCATCTATTATTAACATTTTATTAAAAGTACCAAATTATGCTGATAAAAATCGATACAGGTTTTTATACAGCGGCATAGGAAATATAAGAAAGTGGGTATTTTCAAAATACATAGTTTATAAATTACAAGTTTTATAATTTATTTCTTATAGTTTGGCTTTTCATAAATCGAGTTACATCATTTTATAATTATATTTGCTTTTTTGTTTTTTCATTATTCTTTTATTTGTTTTTTCCCATAAAATTTGTGTAAATGTAGATATAGATTGTCTTATTTTTTAATCGTTATTATTATCTTCCTTGTATATATATATGTTCATTCTTTCAATTTTTAGGGAGCTAACTCATAATTTATTTTCATTTTAATTTATTAAAAAAACAGTAATTGCATCCTACTCTGACACTATAGTTCAAAATTTTATTTTGTTATGTTATAATTATTTTTATATATTATTATTATTTTAAAGGGACTTGTCCCAGGATATATATAAAACAAAATTGTACCGAGAGCTTAACAATTGAGGCGTAGACGTTGAAAAGGAGGTGCCAAAATTTCCAAACATTTTTTTTTTTCAATGAAACGATTTTATGTTCCAAGGCTAATATCGTTGAAAAGGAGGTAAGTTCCTACCACCTCTCGTTTATTTTTGAGCGGTGTCACAAGATGCAGCTGGTGGCAACAAAATAGTTGAACAAACTGTGAAATCCGTTTAAGTGAAAAAAATAATTTTCGGCAATTTTGGCACTTACCTCCTTTTCAATGTCAACGCCTCAATTGCCAATATCTTCGAGAGTGGCTTTTACGAAAGAATTAAATATAAAATAGGACTACCTGCCAACAAATCAATGGTTTTGGAAAATTAAAAATACGTCAATAAAGTCATTACCTTTCATTTAAACCAAGGATTAATTAAAATATAAAAATACAGTTAGTTAATAGAATAAGTGATTAAGTTGAATTTTGCCTAGAGAGATTTAACTGCATTTATCCAAAAATAAAATCCACAAATTACAAACTAACACAGGTTTTAACTGAACATGGACATACTAAATACTTACAGAGATTTCACATAATCAATAAAAATATTTTTTCAACAGACAAAGAAGAACGGACATTAAAACACATAATATATGACTGCCAAAAGAATGAAAGTCAAAGTTCAAAATTAATTATTTCAATAATATTCAGAGGGAAAGATTGGCCAGTGTCTAAACACGAATTATATAAAACGTTTTGGGCCGAATTCATTAATAATATCGATTTTGAAAATTTAAGAATACATAAAGTAAATATATAAAGACATAACATTAAGAATACATTGTAAAACATATGTAATCATTTTTATCATCATCATAATCTTTCATCCTCGCTTACCCCCAGGCAGTATGAAGAGACCCTTAGTAGAGCTGGACCTAGCTTTCTGTGTCCTGTACCTGCACACTTGTTCTGTTCCAAGCCAGTTCTGCTCTTTTAGTTTAGTGACTGTCTCGAGGTTTGTCCTTATTGTTTTATTAAACACTCGGTCTCTTATGGTCTTCCCTCCCACCACTCTAATAAACCTCATTTCGGTAGCCTGAAGCCTTGATTTATGGTTGGTTGTTAGAGTCCATGACTCTGATGGGTATGTCAGGATCGGAATAAAGTTAGACTTGAAGATTGTCTTTTTGTCAATCTCGCGGCAGTTCATGAAGCCTCTTTTCACGGCGTTGAACACCCTCCTTGCTGCCTCAATACGCTCTGTTATTTCACTATCGATGTATCCACTCTGCAGGTGTATGCACTGCAGGTGCACTCCAAGGTATTTGAAATAATTTACCTGCTAAATTATTTCGCAGTTGATTATGATTACTCTCATAGCTCAGCTTGGCTACCTTTAAATCCTCATTACTTTTATAGTCATTTTTATGATTTTTGTTAATTGTATCATCATGTAAGCAATAATATTTTTGTATAGATTTTAATTATTACATCTGTTATTAAATCATATTGTAAATAAGTAATTAAAAGGCACATAGTATAGAGTATTATTGGAATGTGCCAATAATTAAACGGTTCTTTCAAAGAGTTACTTTGAAAAAAAAATAAAGTTAACGCGAATTATTTAATATTAAAAAGAAATATGATGAAGTACTCGAACAGAAATTCGCTAAAATAAATTTCCGACCCTTAGCTAGTAGTCCCGATCTACGCAATAAACAAAAACATTAAAAGGAATGTAACAAAAAAAATTATGTTTTATCGCTTGCATTTGTAAGAGGACGTAGCAGCTGCTCCAATGCGGCCTGGTTTTATGAGCAATAATTTACTTGGAGGGAGGCGCCTGCGGTAGTAATAAAACCAGGGGGTTGGATGCTAAAAGCTCTCCTCTTGTTCTTAGCTATGTCTTTAAATAATTAGATCATATTTCATAACGCCCCATACTTGATAAGTCTATTTGCTAGAATTATTAATGGCAGTTTTTGTGTTTTCCTTGGAATTTCTTACGAGGCTATTCTTCGCTTTCTCTCGTTTCTTCGAGATAATGATACCGATTCTAAGTTTCATTCTTAAAGTATTTCTCGGATTTTGAACTCATTAATTCATTAAAAATAGACTTATTCGAATTAATTGAGTTGAATAGCCCAGATGAGTACAGATCTTCGCAGCGAAGATGGCACTTGGAGAAGGAGAATAAGTAAAATCCTCAACAAATGCAACCCGTGAAGAAGCCTGGGGTTGGGAATTGTTTCATGGACAACGGTTGTGCAGGTAGGTTATTTGTCTTAGATCACGCCCAGTATTAAGCATATGCAGATTATGATTGTTTTTGAACTTGGAACTAGAGCTAAGTACCCCAGCGCGATGCTCAATGATCTTCCCGATAACTTATCTATATACGAAAATAAATTTTTTCAACAAATAATATTCCATACCTGGTCCTAATCCCGTAAGCGGTCCCTCCCTGTTTTGCATTGTATATAGTCAGCGGCCTTGTACAGGTTTGAGAATAAACCGCCCTCAGCGGACTCAGCCTAATGTCCAGATTTTCGCTCTTATATGGAGTATCTACTTCCTGAGGTTGGGTGAGCCCCAGGAAGGTCCTCACCCAGTTTAAGCGTATAATTAAAATTAATTTTAAGACCACGACAGTTAAGTTTTTAATGAGTGTAAATCAAAGTATAAACAAGTTACTGTTATCTACAAAATCCAAGCCATTAATAGCACTTCATATGTATGTGTCCCTCACAGTTCAAAAGCAAAATTGGTTACTCGAACTAATTAGAAAATCATATTATTGATATTTTAAGTACATATAATGTAGGTGATTTGCGGTCGATATAATTTTCCTACAATTAATTTATAATAAAATTATTATTAGTAATCAGTTATTTAAATTAACCTTTAAAAAATACGGTAAAATAAATAAAGCCAGATATGAATGTATTGCTTTATTTTATTTTTTTATTACTCCAAAATTTATTTACAATATATACAAATTTCAAATATAATAAATATATGCAATGCTGCTATATAAACTAAAAGCCTTTTATTACCTTTCGGTATTTCAATGCATAACATTAAGCTGAGTCCGCTGAGGGCGGTTTATTCTCAAACCTGTACAAGGCCGCTGACTTTATACAATTCGAAACAGGGAGGGACCGCTTACGGGATTAGGACCAGATATGGAATATTATTACTTTGAAAAAATTTATTTTCGTATATAGATAAGTTATCGGGAAGATCATTGAGCAGGGCGCTAGGGTACTTAGCTCTAGTTCCAAGTTCAAAAAAAGTTCAGGCCAATTATTTATCCTGATAAAGCAACAAAACAATAATAATCTGCATATGCTTAATACTGGGTTGCTCTCCTGTTTCGTATTTTTGTCAAATCATTACTAGTCGATAAACTCCTAACAAATAAAAATTATTATGTCCGTAACAAAATATAACCTGGGCCTATAAGAGTATTTAAAATATAACCTCTCTAAGGCACTAAAAGAAGGGGCAGACCGAAGCTGTAAAACCAGGGAGCTGAGGCTATCGGATGATGTTGGTTGAGACGCGAGGGAGTTGGGTACTGGATGACGGCTGCACAAGTCAGAGAAGACTGGAGGAGGCCGAGTTGTAGCGCCATCAAATAATAATAATAAATAGGAAAAAACTATATAACTACAACTAATGAACGATCTTGGATTGAGAGCATGGTAGAGACTCTAATGTTACATAAAGAACATTTTATTAAGTTAAGCTAGAAACATCACTCATATTAACTCACTGTTGACCGAAATAATTTTCAGAAACTAATTAGACTTTTCAGATTCCTAAATGGTTTCCTAATTAATATGCTTTAAAGATAACAAAACAAAAAATGATAGTATTAAGTAAATAATAAAAAAAAAAAACTTAACCATTACAGCTCATGAAGAGTCTTGAGTTCAGAACCTGGTAAAGACTGTACTGTTTCTCGGGAAACGGTTTCGCAGGGAGGTGGTTGGTCCTAGATCATAGTCATCTTCCTGGTTTTCCCTGAATTAAGGGTACCCACTTTATAGGGCTGGGATAGTATTAGGAGGTCCCAGGTGCCATAATTCCTTCCCATATGGATTATTTATCCATTTTTTAAAAATTTTATTAAATGCAATGTTGTTCTCAAAGACTATACTTTTGCCCCTTAGTCCTCGCAGGAACCAACCACGCCTGTTAAAATATTAACTAATTTATCTGTCCCAGCTAGTTTTGAAACCGGAACCATTAGTATAGCAACTCAACAATCAACAAACAAAGCCACCCAAATCCCTAATTTCTTTTTAAATAATAATAATGTCTACAATTATAACTTTTGATTGGAACCTGCGGGTTTAAATAACTATTATGTTATTTAATAACTTATATGATACAGCCCGTGGTCTTCTGCATTGCCATACAGCGCTCTACCACAGAGTTACTCTGATCCCTATAATAAATATATAAATATACATAGTTATGTGGTAGATAAAAAGAAAAAAAACGGATAATTAATTTTGTATTCTTAACAAATATGAGCCTTTATTATTCATCTCAGTGATGTATTTTTCTTTTAAATTTAAAGAGTTTATCCTCCTCCAGAGAAATTTTTTTTTCATGCTTAATATAAATTTGTTTTGATCTCGGAAGGTAAGGCAGCGGTGAAAAATCAAGTGGTTAGCCGATGAATATTCAAAGTTTGGTTATGAAAAAATAGCGGACCCTTCAAGCATCAAAGGGAAGTCCGCAAGCTCGAGGGCTTATTAAAATACCTTTGGCCAAGCCATTGGCCCTGCCTTCTCTTGTTCTAACATCTTTTTGTAGGATAAAAAAAATTAAACATAATAACTAAAAGAACTGAATAGCCTTTAGTGAAATAAGACAGAGGCATATTTCAACATGAAAAAAATCTCACGTATTTCCGTTCCTTTCCTCGCTAATTTCGTTGAATTCTATTTTATTTTCTCTTTATTTCGTTTTAAATAAGTTTTCATATTTAAAAAAAAAATATATAAGGAATCCACGTCTCTGGTAATGTTGGTTTAATAATGTTTTATGATTTTCTACTGTTTAATTAATTATTGTGTGAATATGCATTTTAAACTATACATACAAAAAATGTATATAATTACTCTCTATCCATCACATAAAGAAGTCTCAAAAGTAGTGATTAATCTTTTCTTCTATTTTTAGTATTTCAGAGAGCACTGAATTACTGAGCTGTAGGTCAGTGGTTCAGAAACGCTTGTGACCGAGAAATCACCTGTTCTGTTTGCTGACAACCTTAATGATCTGAATACCCCTCTGGGGCTCACCAATCCCTCGTACTTTGGCTAACCCTCATTGAGGGAAACACTGGGTGGTTGAGGGTTATTAATATGTTCACTATTTATAACACATATTGTAGTTCTAAAAAATATTAAGGACAATTCCAATCGGAAACAAGTTAACTATAAATGTGTAAAAGTATTATGCCTGATCAATACAAATTTCTTGATAAATATAAATATTAAATACATCCATAGTCAATGCATTGAAGAGTAAAACTAGAAATTAGTAATTAAATTGTGTTTTGGATATTTTCAAAATGAAATTCATCAGTCAACAACCAACAAATAATATACTTAGGAGCTGTTACAATATATAACTGCATATGTCTGCTAAGTAGACTTTTATAAATTCAATAGTGACTATTATTTTTATTTTTTTAAATATTATTAGATATACTTTGTTGAATGATTACAATCTTCCACTTGTGGGCAATAAGTAATAGTGCTATGTATGTAAACAAGCATAAAAAAATAAATAAATAAATGCAATAAAAATATAGTCTAAAAAAAAATAATCATACATTCATGCCACAATTACACTATTTACATTATTTGCCTGGGGTCCCCGAACTACGTTTCTTCCCCAGGAATGAGGGCAAAGCAGGAGTCCGGGAGGCCCCTGCCCTCTTTCCCAGCCGCGTTACTGGCATAATGACTGTTATAATTGTTATATTTGTGATATTCCTGATGTATAATTATACATACATACAATATACAAGAATAAATAAAATAAATAGGAGGAAAGGAAAAAATACAATAAACATGAATAAATGGGACGAAAACATACGGCATAAACTTGGACTCGAATATCTTTAACTTTTAAATCGATTCTTTTTTAACTTTTTGTTTAATAGAATAATATTTCGGTAATATGCTGTTGTAGTTTAAGAAGATTGACAAAAATTGTATGGAGTTCGATGTTTATCATTCGGCGGTAGTAAGTCAAATTAGGTTTTTGGTATACAAGGATGCCTAATGAATATATACCAGTACATACTGGTATATTATTAGTTTAAAATTATTGTCGAAGGAATTCCATATTCAATCAACAATGATTTTAAACATTATGCCTCTATAAAACAGATATTTTTTAAGGAATATAATGATAGTTGTTTATATTATTCGAGTGCACTTAAAATTATAATAATTAAAAAAAGAACTTGGTCAAAAAATTAAGTCTGATCATTGAATATTTAAAAATATGTGATTAAATATTTAAACAATAATGGAAGAATTATTTTTTGGTAAAAATTTATGCCTGATGAATCAATATGGTAATAAAAATATCGGTAAATATGGTTTTAATTGAACTTTGAATGTATGGAAAATTTGTACCAAGAAAAAAAATGTTAAACATAACACCTCGATTACATTTTCCTTCTTTTAAAGACTTTTAAACTATAGACACTTAAAAACTAATAAATTGATATAAATTCAAATATTTATAGTAAAAGTAAAATTACAATAATTAAGAAATATAAGAAATTTATTGAATATTTATAAAAAATGGAATTAATCATCGAAAAGAAAAATGCAAGCATATGTTTCTATTTCGGTGAATATGCGTATCTGTCATCACTTAAAACTTTTCTTACACTAAGGCCATTTTTCTTCTTGGTCTTCAGAAAAGTTTAATCATTTGTCTTGAAAGGAGTTGAAAAGTTTGAGGAGTACGAAAATAATCCTAGACTTCTGAAAACAATTCCAACCTTTCCCAACTTAACGAATATGTTGTTTAAGACTATTTATGCATACATATATGTATGTATGTATGCTTTAAAAAAATGTATTTTATAAAATATAGAATACAAACAAAATATTTTGCCTCGATGGACAATATTATTGTTCTGAAATAATCTGAATAATGTATGCACATTCTAAAAAACATGAAGAAATAAACAAAACAAGCCCAGTGTGTAGAGCGCTAAGTTGCTGCGCTGAAGGAACGGGATAACAATGCGTCTATGACAGATAAATTGTTTAATCTGTTAACAGCCAAGTAGGCACCCTGTGGGATCTACATTCCCCGAGATTCACCCAGCCTCTATATAGTGGGTACCCTTTAATGGTGGGAGGGCGGAGGGAAACCTGGGGACTGTGCGAGATCTCAAATATATAACGCTACTTACCCAATCGTTGGTTTGTAAACAGTACAGTCTCTTTCCTTCATGGGACAACGTATTTTAAGAATTTAGGTAACAATACGGATTTCTATCATATTAAACTTCCACATTGATAAAAAAAAGGCAGAAGGCTATTTTTATTTTTATTTATTTTTTATAAATCTTTTATTACAGATTCGGTCATATTTGGATGGGGTTTTATTACGATTTTATTACCTGTTCGATCAAAGGTGAATATTAATATAAAGCAAAGTGAGGGGGTAAGACATTCTGTTTGATTCCCAGAACACCTTTTGTGAATTTATGATAACTGGATTCAGAAGTGCTGATAATTAAACCATAACGATCACCGTGTTGTTAACCTTCTCGTAAACAATGTAACTGTCGTAATAATTATTATAGAAATTACAGTTCAAAGAAAAATATAGAAAGCGACGATTTATGTCCCGTTTTAGATATACACGGAAAACATGTTTAATAAAATTGATATCTGAAATTCTTTTTTATAATCGTAAGAACGTTTTTTGTTTTTAAATGTTAATTAAATCCTCAATGCTCCCTATTATGTCACAAACAAACTCATCCATCATGATCTTAATATCCCATATGTTACTGATTTGGCCCAAACTCTATCCTTCCACGACAAGCTCCATACACACTCGAATCCTCTAGTCTCTCAACTTGCTTCCCGTACTATTCCTGATAACCCTCCGAGGCGTCTGAAAAGAAGATGGCCTCGAGACCATCTACTTTAGAACTCTATTGGAGTGCTGCCGATGGGTAGTTACTCCACATGTGTTTTTCATGTCATAATGTACATATCAGCAGATTTACTAGTTATAATCATATTATAGTTGTAAATATCAATAAATTAAATTTAAAAAAATGTTAATTATCTAATGAAATAAATTGAGAGAGATGCAAGAAATTTAACATACTATACCTACCTCTATACCTATATTATCTTCATATACGTTCACTACCAAAAAAAAAAAAAAAAAAATATGAAAGTTATTATTGCTAACATAACTGTACGATATGCGATTAATTATTTTATGAAATAATATATTTATCCTATACATTACTTTGTTTATATATTATTCCTATAATTTACTTATTTTTTATAATCATTTTGCTTTATTTAATTATTACAATATGCCTCAAATGGAATTTCTATGATTTCTTAAACAAATACTTAAATACAGGCGAAGATTATCTACTAAACCACCAAAGTACAAGTGTCTTGCGGGTAGTGTTGGTCTCAGCGCCGTGCAGCATGTCCGAGTCATGTGAAAGAAATATTCATTTTAATGAATATAGTAATTAATTATTTTAAAACATCGTTTTAATGTCGATATTTAAAACGTAAATCAATTAATATACGGCCTCTAGATGCGTATGCATATATTAATAATAAGATTTTACAGAAAATAATTATAAAAGTTGTAATATCAATAAAAACTGAAAGTCTTGTTGTTTAATTTTTATTAGATAAATGAAGTAAAATAGATATTTAAAAAAATAAATAATATGTAAATTGCATCTGGAGTTTTGCGCATATTTCCACAGAAAATAATTATAAAATTTTTAATACTAATCTAAATAGGATAATCACCGAATATTGTGTTGTTTAATTTTTATTAGATAGATGAAACAAATCAATATTTTCACATAAAATAAATATAAAGTATTAAGATGTGCAGATGTGCCTGGAAGGGCCTGTGATGAATCTGAACCTCGCAACAGCTTCGCCTCTCGGAATATCTCGGGGGAGCTGCTCATGTGCTCCCATTTTTTCCCTATACCAGCATTGCAGAGTAGGTTCCTTGTATAGCTGCTAATTGTTGTTTCGATCTTATTCTTGGCCGAGTTTAGAGAGGTTGGGTTGGGTGGGGTTGGGTTGAGGTAGTGCTGCGCCTTCCTTGGCAAGTTGGTCTGCCCCGTTCGTTTCCCATTAGCCCTACGTGACTTGCTATCCACTGCTGTGTAAGCTCCCAGCCTTTAACAATCATATTCGATATAGCTATCCCACAGGATCTTGTGGTCTCACGAATAAGTCGGAGAGTTATTGGAGAGGGCTATTATGGCGGATTGCGAATCTACTAGGAAAACAGCTTGTCAGTAGACGGTTGCGATTTTGGAGAGGTCTTCTACTGCCCTGTATGTTGCTATTATTTCGCCGTAATTGCTTGCATTGGACCCCACAGGTATAGAGCCCTCGAAGAATGAGCTTAAGTAGCCAGCCCCTGTGCAGTTCATTGTCGCTGAATATGCACACATAATATGAATAATTTCACCGATAAAAAATATAAAATTTTTAATATTAATTCAAATTTGCATGACCTAAAATTCATTACTTAAATTTAAAAATATAAATGGACTTTTAAATTTCTATTACAAGATAGAAAATAAGTTCTTAAAAATTTAATTTTTAAATAAATACTCTATACTGTAGAATTTTTGGAGTGCCTATTCAATATTATTTCAGTTCCACACAAGTTAATTCTTCTTTTTTTGTACTACTACAACCCATGAATACTGTTTTCAAAGTGGTGGCTGTGCAGTGAGTTGATTTGTCCGAGATCAGGCTCAACTCCCAGATTTCAATTACTGGTACAGACTTTATAGGGGCTGGGTGAGCCCCAAGATGGTCTTCGGATCCCACAGTGTCTATCTGTGGCGTTTAACAGATTAAAAGAATTATCTGATATAGCTACCCCGTTCCCAGTTTTATCCCAATCCTTTTTATAAATTTATCGATTCAAAAGAAAAAAATAAACATTTTTATTTTATTAATATTAACTAATGTTTGATCATTAAAAGAAAGATTTGTGGTCCGAGTTAAGAGTGAAATATGAGGAATAACGGGCAATTTACAAGACGTTGAGGATGAGAAGTAAACAGTATAACTCTTCATTGCGGCGCCATATTCTCTTAGTGAAAGACCATGGTGCGGAAAATGGAGCAGTTTATCCTTAGGTTAAGACGTTCCTTCGTCGGCAAAGAATTTTTCTTAGACCGTAACGACACTCTCAATCTCAAGTCATACTGTTTTTATATTGCGGTTATAGTGGTTTGGACATGAATGAATGAATACAGCATCAATCATAAAATTTATAAATTTTAAATATTATTTATAATCACGCGATTCAACAAAATTTTCTATTTAAAAAAATCGAATACGGCAAACTACATTCAAAGAAAAAAATACAGGGATAGGTTTGACTTGATTCTTGTACCAGGTCCCTTAAGAATAACGGAAGTGTACAGACATTAATGAAAATATATCTGGCCAAACGGCTACATAATTACAATACTACAATATTTACATAATGACATAGAATTAAATATGAACTAAAGGGTATATTCTGATAGAGAATAAAAAAAAAATAGCATACACATTTACTTTAAAAAGAAATTGGCTAATGGAAAATTAAATAAGTAGACAAGAATATCTAATAATATAAAAATTATATCATTATGAGTGAGGAATATTTACAGTATTTCATCAATCAATTGTGTTTATTACAGCTATTAATTTTTATTGATTAGAGAACCTCTCTTTGGGAATTTAGGAAATGTAGGAATAGTTAGGATTTGAATGTGCATAAAGAAAATGCATGACGGAAATCAGGTTGGAGTGAGTTCCAAAGAGAGGTAGAACGAGCGAGAAAGGAACGCCTTAAAGTTTTGGCTCTGTGGAAACCGGTATAAAGGTCGGAAAGGCGAGACCTTGTGCCCTAGGATTGGATAGAGGATTTGAATTGTAGGGGACTATAGATATAAAAATACATACACTTTTTGAAAATTTGATTTTTATTATTATTTCTTAAATTAATACGCACATATACAATTAAAACCAAATTAAATGCTTCAATATTATAGCCCAATATATTGCTGAAAATTTTCATATTGTGTATATGAATGAATGAATACAGTATCTATCGTCATGTTTCAAAATTTTAAAATATTACTTCTAAACATCGAATCACACTGTATTTAAAAAAAAAAATCAAATCCAGATAACTACATTCAAATAAAAAATACATTAGTATTCAGTTAGTAAACATCAAATTTAGCACACTACATTTAAATAATTTTTTAAGCAATAACTCCGTTATTTGATTATAATTTTTCTAGATAAACTATATGCCGTTTTTTAAAAAAATTATTTAAGTATATTATAAGAATGACGCTGAATGATACCAGGAGTAGAGTAAAGATCCAGGGAAAGCTTTGAGAAGAATTCAGGGTAAATAAGGGACTAAGACAAGTTGATCCTCTCTCCCCTGTGATATTCAACCTGATTCTAGAAATAGCAATCAGATCTATAAAGACGAGCCCAAACGGCACAATTTATAATAGATTGACGTAGCATCTAGCATATGCCGACAATGTGCTTATATCGGCTAGAACAATGTCAGCTTTATCGGGTGCTATGGAAGAGTTTGAGGTGGCAGCAAAGAGACTTGGCCTCGTTGTAAACAATGGCAACACAAAATATATGATAACGACGAGAAGCGGGACAGATAGGCATGGACCAGTAAAGATCGGAGACCGGGAATTCCCTGGATGTGAGTCCTTCAGATACCTGGGAGGGATGTTGTCAAGAAACAACGACATGACAATTGAAGTCAAGGCTAGAATTACAGCGGGAAACAAGAGCTTTTATGCTCTACGGGAGGTCTTGAAATGCAGGAATCTCTCCCGTAAAAATAAAATCGTTATCTATAAGACAATCATACGCCCCGTAGTTACATATTGCAGCGAGACATGGGTCCTAACAAAATTAGCCAAAGATTCCCTCAAAATTTGGGAAAGAAGAGTATTAAGAACAATATATGGACCTATTAAGGAATGCGAGCAATTAAGAATGAGAAATGATACAGAATTGATGGAATTGGTAGCGGAGCCAGACTTAGTCACGGTCATTAGAAAGAGAAGGCTAGGCTGGTTAGGTCATATTGAACGCATGGACCCGAAGAGACTTCCTCGAAAAATGGTGTATGATAATCCGGGGGAGGAGAAAACGCGAGAGACCCCGATTGAGATGGATGGAAGATGTTGAAGAGGATATGCGTAGGATGGGAGTGCGGAGAAGGTTAGCTTCAGATAGAGCGGAGTGGAGCAAGTTGTTGGAGGAGGCCCAGGTCCTACAAGGACTGTAGCGCCAGACTGTGAGTGAGTCAGTGAGAAAAAAAAACTTGTTTTTTATAGAAAACAAAGATTTTTTTTTAAAAATTGATTTATTGATATTTACAACTGTATCAAAAAAAAAATACATCAAGTAAATGGGCTAAGCGATACATAATGACATGTGAAAATGACAAGTAGAGAAACTACCCACTAGTAGTACTCAAATCACAAGTTCAACTAAGAAGTCACGGGGCCATCTTCTTTTCAGACGCCTCGGAGGATCATCGGGAATTGAAGAGGAAGCTAGGGAAAACAAATATAATTTTTTTTTTTTAATTTGAAACATTAATCAGTAACAAAAAAAATAAATTATTCAACTTTCCTAACAATTGAATTGTGAGTGCTTTAGTTCATAAATACTTAAAGAATAATGTTATATATATATTTATATAAAACGACTTTATTACAACAATGCGTCATATGTCGTAGCCTAATTCATACAAGACATTCCTTTTATCGTAATAGTCTTCCTCTTTAAGTCCTCTTGCCGCTATTGTCATCCATCTCTTTTCTGGCCGACCAAATAAAAACACCACTCAATAAAACCACCAAATAAGAAAAACATACTGTTTGCTAGTGCCAACGTTTCGGCCTACGGTGTAGGCCATCTTCAGGGCAAATATAAGGAGAAGCGGCTGTTGAGCGGTTATAGTTGATGCATGAGTTGAGCAGCATGTTAGACACAGTGATTTATAGCACTAACGATATTTTAGTGAATTATAGCGATAAATGGTGTTTTATCGATAAATACGTTAAAACGCGAAAGAACCAGGTTGTCTTAACCCGAATTAAAACCCAAATACGGGAGAGTTGTCAGAAGAGTTTGGTGAAACTGGCACCTCATATGGTGAACCGACAAGACAACAGTACTGTAACGGGCTCAGATAATTTAAGTTAGTTATAATTTATTAAATGTTAAGTAATGTTAGTAGGGTATTGTCTGCCTGTGGTGATGCCGAATCATCACTCCAATACGGAAATTAGTCAGCATTCCCGTCAGCTACAAGTCGAGTCGAATATTTAAAAAGTTAAATGCAATTCAAGAGATTCTCGGGATAACCATGACCACCAGGGTGCAGCACCTCACGGACTCCGGGATAAGAATGTTGACGTTAGCTCGAATAAGCCTTCAAATACGAGACCGTTTTCCCCCAAAAGTCAGAGTTGAAGACTGGTACCAGTGAGAAGCCGAGGGACCTGAGCAAGAAACCAGATGGAAGGTAGGAACTCTGCTTTATAATGCAGTCAGGCTTTTATTCTGGGTGAAGCCCGCTTGTAGTTCAGTTGTAATTAGCATCACTCAACTCTGACAATTAACTATTTTCTTTGCCATTCGGCGCGTTTCGGCCACAAAACAAATGGGAATCTTTTATTTAAGCATAATCCTTATTAGTGTATATGATTAGGGTTGTATGTGAGGGATCGAGTTCGATTAATTAGCGGTTATGAGGTAATGATTACTGATGGGGAATATTTAAATTTGTAATTATTGTTAGTGCATAATATTATTGTCATAGATTAAGGAAATTGTTTTGTTATTAATTTATTAGTGGTTCTTAGCAATTATTATGATTATTGAGGGAGAATCTGGGATATGATTTCGTTCGCATGTTATTATTTAGTACTATTCTTGAAGGTGAATCTTATGTTTAATTAGAGTTTTATTTTTGACTGGTGATTTCGGTTTAAATTTGTAATTATTATTATTATTAATACCTTATTAATAATAGTGAATGTAATTTTTATTTCAATATAATAGCACTTTATTTTGATAGATGAATGTTTTGGGTTTATTTCTTCCCCTAGTGTCCCTAGGTGTCATCGACTATACCCTGTCCTCTCCCAGCCCCTTTCAGGTGTCCTCTAAGTCCTAGATACGAGACTGAGGTAACAGTACTAATCTATTTCTTGAGCACGAAAGGTAAAATTTTCAATCTTGCGATTGTAGGTCAGAATATCCAGCGATCAGACGCTATTCTGTTGAAAAGTAAAAGTAGGCTTGCACCAACATTCAAATCTGTTGATGACAGTAATTCTTGGAAGGTAACAGCTATTTTCAAAGACAGCTTGTAGAGAAAGTGAGGGATGGAGTCACTGTAGACATAATTCAGCTACTCTTAGCTATAAAAATTGTTCAGAGAGAATTTGTTGAGGACTGTGTGGCTGTGAATAGTGTTGACGCAGAATGATATTTTAGTCGCTATAATCTTGTATTGACAGATAGTAGAACGAATAAGGCTACACCTACATTGGATCCGGTGCGATTCGATGAGACGTCGCTAGGAAACCAAATGACTGAAATATATCGAGAGCGCCTACATTGGATCCGACCTTAATCAATCCATATTTATCCGACCAATCCCAGGGATTTAGTCGCTCGTGGAAACGAAATAGTTTATTTATACGAAAGTGCCTATATTGGATCAGGCGCGATGTTGTACGATCAAGTGTGATTTTAACAAATCGAAATCATTAGTTTTCAATTCGATAAGCCAGCCGTTAGCATGTGTGCCAACTTAACCTTTATTGTCTAAAATGTTTATTAAAAAATATACATTGTAATTTGATAATTAACTATTATATAAATATCCGTCATAAATCAAAATTAAATATTGTCAATTCTCATTAAAATATTTTATTACTAAACTTCATGATCCATTAAATATAGTAGCGAAGGTTATTTTCCCGTTAAATAAAATTATATCTATCAGAAATGTCCATAAAAAATATACCTACATACAATTTTAATTCGTCAAAGAAAATTGGAAACATTAACTTTTGATAAAATTATCATCTTAATGTTAAATTTATTTGTTAAACATTTAGCAAGGGCTTTTCTGATTTTTTATACTCCTTTGTAAAGATGAACAATAAAATAAACAAAGATTACTCATAGAATTAGTTCGAAAGGAGCCTCCATTGCGGGATCTATGAAATAATAATAATAAACAATAATTTCTATTTTTTTTAAATTGAAAAACAACTAAATTATTAATTTATAGTGAAACAGCAAGACAAAAATATTCTAATATAACTCATTTTCATAACATTTGGTTCTTTAAATTTATAAAAGATTATTTTTAATATATTTATATTTCACAATAATTTATATAGAAAACAAGAAATAAAAGAATACAATTAATACCATTATATTCAAAAGGCTAGTTTCATTATAGGTTTGAATAGAATAGATTTACACCAGATTAGTGTAGGCTGTGTGAAATAAAATATGTATTTAACTGATCAAGTTTATCAAATACATTACACCCTCATAATTATCAGAATAGTTTTAGCTTTATTGAATGTATATTACAAATTCATTTTGATATTACATGAGTAGATCATTATCTCATCATCTATAAGTTCAATAAACAGTGATTTTTTTAATGAACGTTCAATACCATTATAACTACATTGAGTATTCTCAAGATTCCAGTTTTAGAAAATTGTTTATTTATAAATTAGCTATGTGAGCATGGAAATAAAGAAATAATTATAAAATGTAAGTTTGATTATTTTCTGTTTGTTCTATTTCTACAATCCTTGATTGTTCTATTCAATCATGTCATATATAAGTTACTGGTATTACTCCTATAAGTCTTTTATTATTGCTGTTATTATCCAATTGATATGTATAAACATTTGTTTCGATTAATATTTTGAACACATTTAAGTAAATATTGTAACAATCTGTCAAATACATATATTTATGCAAACTTTATCTATATCTCTTATAGAGTTATAGTAATTGGAAAGTACAATGTTATGATAATAGCAATTAATTGAGTTTTTAAATTCATAGATTATTATCTGGTATTTACTGTTATTTGTTTTATGGGCAATGAATTGCATGTTGGAAGGAGTTATTGATCTTTTTAAAAATGCTTCAGATTATTTGCATTACCAATTTATTTTATTAACCTAAAAGTCTAGTAGAAATTGAAAGCAGGTACTTATATATTATGCTATGGTACCACCACTCTAGTACTCACTGTGTAAAAACCATATAATTACCAGTTTACTTCACATGTGTTTTATAATCATGAAATTCAATGAATTCTATTAAATTCTAAAGTGGTGATACCATAACAAACAAGTACCTGAAAGTAAAATCAAGAACCTCTTGATAAAACGTTTCTTAAGAACTTACAGTTATCATATGGGATTCCCAATAGCATTCTATTTTTTCCTTATATTCATAATGTCCAATGTTCTATCGATGCTCCAATTTAATATTATAAAATGAAAGTTTATTATATTTACATCACTTACACATTCACAATTAAAGGTATGTTGATTGAAGGTCAAAATCAAGTCTCGAATAGTAAGCAATTGATACATTTATTAGCTTATCAATGTTTTCGACCAACATTGCAGGTCTTCATTAGGGCTTATTTACACAAGGTACAAACAAATAATATAATACAAAAAATATACATTAATAGCAGTAATGATACAAATAATACTTAAAAAATATTTAGGTGATAATATAATATAATAATCATCTTATTATAATGATTATATTAATATTTTTACCTAAATATTTTTTAATATGATTTGTATCATTTATGAATTATCATATTTTACATTTAATATTTGTATCTTGGTAATTTAACCCTGATGAAAATCTGCAATATTGGTCAAAACATCATGCAAAGATCATCATATATTTTAATTATGTTTTGATAAATAAAAGAGGACACCAGCATATTGTTAAGGAAGAAAATAAATCATTCATAGAAGAAAATAAATCATTCATAGAAGAAAATAAATCATTTATTCAATAACATACAACAGCATTTACTTATAAAATTAAAAGAATAAAATTTAGGATAAACACTTTTAACAACAATATTAGAATTAAATGGAAAAATAAATGAATAACAGAATTAAATATTTCGAAATACAAGTTAAGAAGAATTACACATTACAAATAATATTTGTCGATTAAGATACTAACATATTAATATGATAAAATAATACATAGCAATAATATATAATTTTTAATAATACAATTTTATATAATAATTGAGGTGATTAAGGAAGATCCTCTGAAGATTTAGATTGGAGTGTTTTCAAATATATATTGGCTTAAGATGCCTTGAATATCCACCATTAATTATACAGTATTTACTCCCAAATTGTAAGATCTTTTTTTTATTATTGGACATCCATTAAGAAAAGTATACACAAAGGTCTAAACCAAATTTCTTCTGATACTTGATATACACAATCCAAAAAACAATATCATCTTCGCCATATATGTTCACTTGTAGGAGTGTCTGCTAACATGAATTTGAATAAAATTGAAATTTGAACAAGGCCACTTCCTCATTGGACAACATATTTCCTTTCTGTTTCTGGAAAAAATAATGTTTTCAGATACGCATTGATTTAATAATAAATAAAAATTAATTTAAAGTATTCCATAATAAATCTATTAGGTACCTAAAAAAAGTTGAACTTTTTACATTTGTAGCATTTTTCAAAAGAAGCTAAATATTTATATTTATTATTTCTGTTCAGTCTAAACTTATTTATTTAATCTGAGGCAAATTTATTCTAAACACTGTTGTGGAATTGTTCTTCGGTGAAATAGAAATTTAAATTAATACTATTTCTAGTACCATAATGGATTTTTTCAACTGTAATTGTTTAATACGGGTGTTATTATTAGTAATCCTAATGTCCACCTGATTTTAATAGTTAATTTACTGGCTAATTGATTCATACTTAATTATATGATATGGGGTTATATTACAAACAATTATTCTGAATGTATATCAAAGTTTAACAATAGAAATCACTTATCACTTCAACTATTTTCAATTATTCTCATAAAGAAAGGATGAGAAAGATTAATTAATGGTTCTTGTCACTCTGTGACTCCTACCAAAAATACATATTGAATAAACATATTTAATGACAATTTTTAATGAAGAAAAGTGAGTTTAGGTGAAACAAATTTTTATATGTTATACTACACACAAAAATTATTATAAAAATAATTACACTTACCTTGTTCAATGTTTTCACATCAAATCCTTTGAAAAAAGTTAGGAGAATCAAGCAAAAATACAGTAGTTAAGTAAACACTAGTTGAGATTTGATATTACGGGGAGGTTTCAAGTATAACCGCTCCTATTTATGAATTTAATTGCAATCGTTAATTTAATTACAAACCAAATAGATTTAAAAATATCACTACTATTCCATTAATAAATTAACTCATTATATAAAACATGAATATCTAAAAAATATAAATTCTATTTTATGAAATTGAAAAACTACTAACCTATTTATTGATAGTCAAACAGCAAGACAAAAATATTCTAATATAGTAATATTAGCTCATTGTTATAACATTTGGTTCTTTAAATTTATAAAATTAAGATTATTTATTAATCACTTTTAATACATTTATATTTTACTATAATATATAAATATAATATAAGAAATAAAAGAATAAAATTAATACTATTTTATTCGAAAGGCAGTGGCTAGTTTACTATCGGATTCACAAGAATAGAATTTAACCGTAACTGATTCACTATAAGCACTCTGGGAAATTTCAGTCATTTGTTTGCTCACCCCAGCATCGTATGTGATAGAATAAGATCACGTCGCGCCGAATAGGATCCAATGTAGGTGTACCCTAAGACACACTCTACTGTAGAAACACGTGCCATGTTGAGTTTCAATCAATAATATATTAAACATGTTTCAAGTGATTTTGCTAATTTACTTTTTTTCTCTCTTGCCGACTCCCATTCCTTGACGTTATCCTATTTAGCTATAAACTCTATGAAAACGCAAAATTAAAGGTATAAAACATATTTTTTCAAAATTTAATGCTACATTTCTTAAAAATAAAAGCTATGAATCAGTGTCTCTAATCATCATGCATGACATATCAAGCAATGAGTCGACCAGATATATTTGATAGTTCACATAGCCGCTTCTCCTTCTATTTGCCCTGAAGATTGCCTACACCGTAGCCCGAAACGTTGGCACTGGTAAACAATAAGTTTTTCTTATTTGGTGTTATTATTGGCTGCAACCCTCACCAATTTATCCTTCATTATTATCTTCCAGTCAACTATTTTCCTCTCTAATGTATTCTATAACTTTTATTCAATTACGATGATTGTAAACACCTAAAAAGGATTAAATGATTTTCATGATAGAAATAGTTCCTCTAATTATTTTTATTTATAGTAATTAAATGTTTTTCTTTTTTAATAGAAATGAAGAAAAAAAATCACCTTGAACCAATTCGAGAATTAATTATAATGAAATGAATAGAAAAGTTTTCTCAGGTTGAAAACATATTTCCTGAACTGGGAGTGGTAATATTCCGCAGGTAATATATCCTATATAATATCTTCTATGTAATATATAGTTGTAATTTATAATACATCGTTGGAAACCACATTTCTGCGGTCTGGCTGTTCTAATGCCCGCACTTAAGTGCTCTGGTGACGTCATACCAGTTTCTCTGTTTTTCAGTGCTTCATAGCGTATGTTTTAGTATTATTCAAGAGAATATACGCGACAAATGAGAGTTCATATTATATTATTAATTTTATAATTACCTAAAAATGATTTTTTATTACGTTATTATAAAATGGCAGAGGAACGAGGTAGCTCAGTGTGTAGATCAATGAGTTTCTGTCCTGAAGATTCCAAGTTTCCATAGATAAATTATTTAATCTGTTAACACACTGTTAACACAGTGGGTATAAAAATGTGTTAATAAAGTGGGTACCCATAATTAAAGAAAAACATAAGGTTGAGCGGGATTTCGGACAACCCGCCTTTCCATACAACCCTTGTACGGGTTAAGTGTATACCATGTAGATTATTCAAGACGTCATGGGTTGTAGAGGCACAGATTATTTATTTTTAATTAAGAGGTCAATATTTTTAATCTACCCTGTACCACTACAACCCGTGAACGGGCCTGAGTTTCACTACATGGTAGAGACTGTACTGTTTCATGGACAACGGTTGGGCATGGAGGTGATTTGTCCTAGATCAGGCTCAACCGATAGATCCCCCCCCCTTATTTTGGGTAACTACTTTATAGAGGCTGGATGAGCCATAGGAGGGTCCTAGATCCCAGATGATCCATCTCCGGCTGCTAAGAGACTAAATAAAAGTCTTGCCAGCAACGGGATTTGAACCAGGAATTTCGGCCTGGTAACTCCTCCGCTCCACTCCCGATCTCTTTTTGATAACAAATCTTATTGATTATAAATCTTATAGATTAACTAGGCAGAACCTTATTATAATAATACAAATTATTGTAATAGATGATATATGGTAAGAAAGAGGCAAGTAGAATATTTAGCTAATGGTAGTACTCATATAACAGATTTATTTTAACAGGTCACGAGGCCATCTTTTTTTCAGGAGGAATATCGGGAGTAAATGGAAATTTGTTGGTTGAGCATGTATTCAGACCAATCACGTTTCTCCAAAACAGTTGTCTTCGAAACAGTATAACCTAAATATTTTATTTTTTTTATACAAAGACTCGTCCACAATGTTACCTTGTAAACCTAGACCGAAAATGAGCATTTTCGGTACCCCTACGTGACCTTCTTACCACAATTAATAAAGTAGATTAAACTTTATGAAAAAAATCCACATGTAAGATACATAAGTAAATTGTGATTTTCAGGTTGGGAAACAGAATATACCTCCATTTTTGTTCATAATCATCATCTTAATCAATCCTCTTTACCGCCTAAGCAGCGTGAGGAGGAATTTTGCCCGTCTTCTCCAGCCCTGCCGGCCTTCCACCAACTGTGCTTCTCTGCTCCAATGGAGTCCACTCTTCTCAAAGCCCTTCCTCACCTCTTATTCCCACTTCCTCCTAGGTCGTCCTCTTCCTTGTTTTCCCTCCATTTTTTTTTTAGACTGAAGACTGAATAAATGTTCATACTTTCCTCATACAGAGAAATCACGAGGAAAAAGAAGTGAACCAAATCAAACGGAAGAGGCAAAGTTCCTCATGCCCTATTTAAACAACTTCCTGGAAATATTTCTCTTCACTATCTTCAATTCACGCTTCAGATATTTTTCGATGGAGTAAAAAAAAAAGGTTTCATTTTTCTCTCTCCTCGAACCCAAAAAAACTATGAAAAAAGAGAAATACCTGAACATCAGTTTCCTTAATAAAATCTCGAAAATATATAGGAAGTGTTCTATATGTTATGTCAAAACACTTCTATAGTTATCTATAGTTATACATGATATAACGACCACCCTCGGAATAAGTAGTTCTTACAACCGCATTCATGGGTTGTAGAGGTACAGATATTTGTTTACATGCGTAGTTAGTCTGTATATTATTGCGTAGAAAAACTACTAGCTAAAAAATATTGTTATAAAAAACCGTTCACTACTATACACGAAGGGTCTTGGGTTCAGTAAATGATAGATAGTACAGTATCGATTTCGAGGACAACGGTTGTGTAAGGAGGTCATTTGTCCGAGACCACGCTTAACCGCTTGATTATATAGATCAAATCCCCTAATTATAGAAGCTATGTGGTCCAAAGGTCGTTCTCAGAACCCACAGGGTCCAATCACGTTTGTGGACAGATTAAATAATTTATCTGACATAGCCGGGTTGAACTCGGAATCTTCGGGGTAGTAATTCAGTGCTCTACCCAATGAGCTATCCCACTCCTCAAGAAAACTACAGTATACAATACTATTTTAAAAATACTGTATGATAAACCTTATCTTTTTTTGTTAGTTGTATTAACACGGTAAAAAATATCCATGCAGCAACGATTTATCCGACTTTACACTTTTCAGTTTCTACAAATTTATCCTTAGTATTTAAAACAAAACAAAAAACCTGTACCACTACAACCCATGAAGGGTCTGGAGTTCAGTACATGTTAGAGACTGTACTGTTTCATGGACAACGGTTCTGCAAGGAGCTGACTTGTCCTAGGTCACGCTCAACCGCCAGATTTTTCCCCCTTATTTTGGGTACCCTATTATTATAGTATTTTATAGAGGCTGGGTGTGCCCAAGGAGGGTCCTTGATCCTATATGATCCATCTCCCACTGCAAACAGACTAAATAAAAGTCATGGCTTGCAGCGGGATCTGAACCAGGATTTCTGGCATGGCAACTCAGTATCCTTAGTATTTAACTTTCTCTTAATTAATTTTTGGCCAACTAATTGACACAATTGGTTTCTGAATTGACGACCATATTTTTTCGGTTACAACTAAAATATCTGCCTTACGCCAAGCTACTTCGTCGATGCAAATGTAAAATATCGAATGAGAAAAAAAAAACACAATGGTTTTAGGATTTATAATTGATATAAAGCCATATATGATGCATAATACCACATATAATTAGACAGGTAACATACCTTTGACGATATGGAATGATTTTGAATTAACCTTGAAACAAGTTCTTCGCGCCCGAACAATATTTCTTTTTATTTTAAGACGACTAGTGGTGTTCCCCCAAGGTTCAGTATTTACTACTATGCTATTTAATAAAGATATAGTTCTTATGATAAGACAGAGACTTGATAAAGATAAGTCGCATGTGGTGAAGTTATTTCTATTTAAACATCGAACGCAAATAAAAACCGAGTTATGCGCAACACTTTAAGCTTTCTTTAAATGATCACACATTGAACAACCTTCAGCTTAAAAATTTTCTCATTCACATCAAACACAAATACAATACGGGATATAATTATCCAAAATTAAAATGAATCTAAAGGAATCTGCTTCACACAACAACTCTCGAAGTCCTGATTTGCCATCCTCGAAAACCATTCTATGACAGAAACAATTACTCGGTTAACGGTTTTTTTCGTTTTCCTCCGGCTTTGAGCCCTCTACCAACACGTAACAACACTATTCTAACGAACCGAGGTAACTCTAAAGAAGGAGCTCTAAAGACACGAAGAGAAGCGACATATCTCTTTGACAGCCTCCACGACTCAACCTTCGTCACAGGAAACCCTTCCGCCAGATGACAGGACCTAAGGGATCGCTAAACCCTGCCAAGACTATCCCTTAATCCCCTACAAAGCTTTCCTCTCCGCCCCTTAAGTCCTCTATTTCATTCATATAATTCTGAAGTTACCTCGATATTTCAAATATTTTCTATACATTTGTTTACATTTTATTTATTATTCATTATTTTTAACACATATTCTTAATTTAGTCATATGGTATGAGCGCATCATGAGAATGGAGGAGACCTTCGATTACTTATTTACTGCCCTGAGAAGAGAGGAAGACCTCGGAAGCAGTTGGTAGAAGAAGTATGAGAATAAATGGCAAGAGGTATGGCAGAAAGGGATTGAAGGAAGATGGGATCGGGATGTGAGAAAATTGCAAAAGAAAATAGTAATAAAATTTAATCCAATTGTAATACCTAAAATTACAAATATTCTCTACTGCAACAGATAATGCAGGAAAAGATTGATAGTAGGAGGAGGACCAGGAAGGAGGAGGCGCTTCCGGCTGCGCAATTAAAGGAAATGGTTTAGTATCACGACTCTACAATTATTGAGTGTAGCTATTGATTTTGATCTTTCAAGATCCACCATTTTGATAGTCATCCGTAACGGATAAATCAACAAGAGATTACATCCAACAGGAGAATTTAGACCCAAACTTTCAGCTTTGGATTTAAATTAAAGATATTTCAGTCATTATTCAGTTCCTAGAGATTTTTTTAGTAATTGATTGTAATAATAAGCAATCGAATTTATTTATTTTTTGTTTCTAAATAATAAATGTAAATATGGCTTTTTTGGATAGGCACTTTATACTGTAAAGATCATTGGTAATGCCATGTGCTCTCTCCCATTTTATTCAATATTTCTTCCATTAGCAGATTTTTTTAAACAACTTTCCACTATTACGGTAACTAAGGTGACTGTTTTTTTTTTAAAGCGATTTCTTAGGAGTGTTAGGAATTTATGAAGAACTTATTTCAAGTTTAAGGATATAGTTCCTTGAACTTGAAATAGGATTTCATCTTTCAAATACTTCGTAGCTCTGTATATTCAAAAAGAGAAATGATCGACCGTAGAATTAAAAAAAAACTTATTAAGAACTAAACCACTGTTTGCAAAATCGGAAGTAGATATGGGACACAATTATGACATTCGGTCGAAACGTTGAATCAGCTGAGAGCCATCTGAGCACATGGCATTTTATCCTTCAGAAATGTAGTTTATTCAACGAGTTTATATGTTTGGAAATAAACGATTTAACGGATAAATTAAGGTTACTAGGTGATGGACAGTGAAAGCGAGAATGGTTTTTAAATTTATATTAATATTTATTATAATTTAATAATAAAATAATAATTAATAATATAATTATTACAATAGAATTTAATTTATATTTATAAATCTATAATTGTTATATTTTGTAACAGTTATAGATTTAATTGGACCAATATTTGTTTTATTGGATGTACTATAATCTCTAAACTGAACAGTAACTTTTTTTTTTTTTATTGACGGAGAACACAGTTCAAATTATTTAAATTATCAAATAAATTTAGTCCTAGAAGCTACAGATCTAGATATTCTTTCTCCATTCTCCTTAATTCGTTGCTTCGGTTTTCCAATTCCTGATATCTAGTTTCAAGGAGTCTTTAGACAAGTTATCCTCCCATCTGCTTTGTGGTCTTCCTCTCTTCCTTCGAGCCATTTAGGTTTTCGGCAACTTCTTTAGCATTCCATATTTTTTCATTCTAACAACATAATGGCCCACCTTAACCTCTTCGCTCTTATAAAGTTTACTATATTTTCATTATTCGATATGTTAGGTGATGCGCCGTGAAAGTTATATTTTTTTAAAATGCCCCAATGATATTTAAATTAATTCCCCCTGGCTTGGAATATATGATGAACCGTATTACTTTTTATCTATAATTTTAATTACGAAATAACATTTTTGGGGGTTTCTCAAAGTTCTTTGTCATATCGATCAGTTGGAATTGGTCTGAAACAGTACGCGTTCCCCGAATGCTGACTATTAATAAAAACCCTTCGCGGCGGAGATGTTGAACCTCCCACTCGACCAGGAGTGGGGGAGGCAGGGAGGTGGAAAAAGTGGCGAATGGGGAGGAGGGTGGAAGATTTATGGTAGGAAATAAACCCGAACCCGGGTTCCTCATACATAAATAGTGGCAACTCCAACCCTACCACCACCAGCAGCACCTAGCGTATACATTTTCATAAGGAGCCTTTTTTCACTGATAGTTCTTTCCATCATTTTTCGGCCCTGTCATAGGATCATCCGTGGGGAAAATATATCAGGGAAGGATTCAGTTCGTCTACCGGCTAAAAACCGGGCGGAAGGAACTTTTGATATTCACCATCGGAAGAAATAAGATCAGTGCTGAATCGTAAATCATGAAATATTCTCTAGGGATTGACAATAATTCAATGATTTCAGGAAAAACTTGATATTAAATGTTGTAACCAAATCAGCAACACTTAGGCAAAGCATGCAGATTAAAATAATAATAATAACGATAAATATGTTTTGAGAGAAATTATACATATATCATTTGTGCTCTTCTTTTGAAAACCTACCCTAAGAGATTCACGGGGAAGCGGGTATGGGGAAATCTTCCATTGAAGGCACTCCTAGCGTGTTTGGTCACCCTGTTGTAGATCCCTGCTCCAGAGACGTTTCAGTATCCTTGCCGAAGGGTCCTGGGTTATTTACGTGGTAGAGAGTGTACTGCTTCTAGGACAACGGTTATGCAGGGAGGTGATTTGTCTCAGATCAGGCTCAACCGCCTATTTCCCCCTATTTTGGATACCCATTTTACAGATGCTGGGTATGCCCCAGATCCAAAAAAATCTATCTCCGGCTGTCAACAGAATTTATAAATTATCTGCCTCATCCGGATTTGAGCCCGAGATCTCCACTCCCAATTCAATTAATTTCTTTAGTTTGCACTTTATCGAAAGGGTGGTAACCAAGCTAAAACCTTGAGGCAAAGTAAACAGATATCTGAAAAACAACTCATTCAAACATTGAATCTCGCTAACTTTAGTGGTATCTTATAATTAACTAACTGCTCGGTGCAACAGTTCTTGCAGAACCTAGAACTCCCTGACGGGTCTCCTCGAAACCTCTCGGTCCGTCACCTCTCTCCACATTCGCACTTCCATGTATTTCAGATCTTGATCTACGTCATCGATACACCTTAGATGTGTATCTTATAAGCATGAGTATATCTATGATCTAATATATATTATGTTATACCTTTCATCGATTAATTTTTACTATTTTACTGCAAATATTAGTACAAACACCATTTATCACTGCAGCCCATGGAAGAAATGTACCATTGTCCAAATAAATCAAATCTAAGTCTTTAGCATTTATTTAAACCCAAATAAATATTAATAAGTACGAAAACAATATAATTTATTTTTAGTAATAAAAATGGAACAAAGAAAAAAACGCCAGGTATGAAGCTATAGTTCGGATGACATAAGAAGATATAACCATCATAAATATAATAACTTTTGTCACAGAAGCTTTCATCATCCTATTGTATCACAGGAGATGTATGAAACGAGAAGAAAAATTACGATGGCCGAAAAAAACTGGTGTAGTGACTTTTTCGCTGGCCAGCTTCGAATTTCAAAGTACGTACGGTTGTTACATGTTTTTTTAAAAACAAAAATATAATTGGTAATTCATATATCTAATGAGAGAAATAATTAGTTAAAATAGTAAAATGCAATAAATTGTATTGTACATTGGCAATGGAAATCTCTCAAAATTAACATTACTCTTTATTAATAAAAAACTCATAACAATAAAATGAATTAAAATAACATAACATTACTTAAGATTAATATTAAAATAAATAAATAAGAAAGAATATAATAAGAAAGAATTTTGATTTTCTGAATAATTTCTGGGATTTATATAGCGTATAGATCTTGTGAACAATTATAAAAAAAATTTTTTATTGAAAAAAAATAGGTTTTCAATATTAAAATGTTCTAAACGATATGATTTTAAACTGGATTAAACATATCCAATAAAATATTGATAATTTCCTTTTAAAAGTTATCGTAAAAAAAAAAATAGAAGTATAAAGGCCCAAATATATCAATAAATTAAATGCATTAATAATATTTAATGTATTATGCACTGTTTTATAACAGATTTAATGTATTATGCACTGTTATGAAATGATAAAAAAGAGTACAACTGTATATAACTGGGTATATGTTATAAATATTAAGTAAACAGAGGATAACTTTCCAGTATGATTGAACATTATACGGTTTGCCCCTGAGGCGGTTCGGATACTATCCTGCATGACGTTTCTGTATTGTGGGACTGTAATACTACTCGCCGGCGGGCGCTTAAAAAACCGGCGTTATAGATGAAATATATATAACATCAGTTCGTACTCGAAGTGGAGATTCTGCCCATTTTGTTATTTTGTGTTTTAACAGGAAGGCATCTGCTCTCATAGGCGTAGTACTTCTCCAGCGAGTATCATAAACAAACAAATTTAAATTGGAAAATAAATTACATATTTAATATAAATGAAAACTATCTTTTTTAGATCCACCGCACCGAACAAAGTTTAGATATCGCACCAAAATATGTTCAATGTTCTATATAAAAAATTTTAAAAACCAATGTTGTATTTCATTGTTTTTTTCAAATACATATATTCCTAGGAATAATCTACTATTTATAATAACATAAAATTTTATTACTATAAATAATATATTGTGATATATTATATAGCTATATCTCAGAAGTTATATAATTTATCTCCAAAGGACGATATCTGTTAACTCAACTTAAATTATTGATATTCTTTTGACAGAATGAACCACACATCTCCCTTCCTACAAATAACTTTAAAAAATAAACCCTAAATTAAATATATACAGTTGCTATTAATAATATATGAATAGATAGAGAGTAAAAAAAAATATTTTAATTTTAAGTAAGTATTAATCATAATAATAAAAAGTAAATAATTTCATATTATCTCATTCATAAAAAAAAAAATTAAATACTTACTTATTTACAACGTAACACCAATCCAATTATAGCAAACTCGTGTGGATTTGTACTGACCTGAAACAAAATTTATTGGTTATTTACCCTATAATGATTTAGAGCTGAAATCCAAATAAATCCTTATATAAACCTTACGGAAAAAAGAATAAAGCAGTACCATTACAACCTAAGAAAGATTTTAATTCAGTATTTACTAATGACTATACTGTTCCTAAGACAACGGTTGTGCAAGGAGGTGATTTGTACCACCCTCAACCACATGGTAATCCCCTTATTCGGTAATTCCTTTTAGTTGTAACATCTTCCAACCGTTCACTTGCTTACTCTCTTATATTCTCTTTCTCTCTCTCTCCCTCTCTCTCTCTCTCTCTCTTTCTCTCTCTCTCTCTCTCTCTCTATATATATATATATATATCAGTACGTAAATATATATATATATATATATATATATATATATATATATAAGTATATAAATTATATAGATCTTAGCTTTTAACTCACTCGTCAGTAATTTTATATATCATTCACCACAATACACGTGGATCCTCCCATTCCGGTAATGTGGATTATAATGGAGGTTTCAAAAGCTCCTAATAGCTTCCCTCATTAATAACTTGAGGGATTACCTCAATAAGGGTAAAAGAAGATTAGTGAAAATTTGTACGCAAAATATCATTAAAAATAAAAAAGTTATTTACTCATTCGATCCATGCTGGATTCGATTAACAAACAATTCTTACTAAAATAAAATCCGAAATAGAATATATTGAAAAATATCCTTTAAATAACTTTTAAAATCCCGTTACAATTCTCGGAATTTTCATGGAATATATGAGGATTTATGATAGACATAGGTATATTCAATTTATGATCCCGTGTTATTCAAAATGTAGCGATATCACAAAGAATGATAAATGATTTTAGCTATCTGTTCCATAAGTTTTAACTGTTTGTTCGTTTCATTTCTAATAATTACCAAAAAATACAATATATCGTTATCTCTAGTATGGAAAAGGGAATTTAATTATTGCTAATGATTAGATTTCGGTAATTCGGTAAGTAAACGTTCGTTACTAGATGAAATGTTTAACGAAGTATACGCATTTCCGATTATTAATTTCTCTTTTTCATACTAAAGCTCATTATAACTTGTATTTTGGAAAATATTAAAAGGGAAACGAATGATAAGTTATAACTTGTTGTGACTCAACTCGAATCCACAACTTTCGAAATTTCCTAATTTTATTCTGGGAACAAGTTGCTTAAGAATAATAAATGTTTACAGTAAAATTACTCTATTTTTGGGGGTAAAATTTTTCTTTTTTTTCACCACTTTCAATTTATTTCAGTTAAATAAAGATTCGATTGGCCTGCAATTGAAATTTTTATGATTTACATAAAAAAAAAAAATGTTGAACATCTCATCAGCTCCACAAATCAAACCATTATTCAAATTTATCTGTTACTGAATTTACATCCAAATTGACTCTTTTATCGAAATATGAAAATAAAAATTCATTAAAAAGCAATGGGTTTTAAATCTTCGGTAATTATTTAATAAAAATTTGTTTTTGTATCTGTACCTGATTGGATATTAAATGAGATATTATTAATTACACTGTCGGATTTGTTTTTCCATAAATTGAAACTTATTTTTTATTCAATTTAATGTACGAAAATTATCATTCCCCTGAGAATCGATTATTTGACGTTAAATGTATTTTTCAAGCCAGTCATTTTTTTTCAAATTAAGATTTTTATATTATTGTTTTTATGGTTTATTAGTTAAAACTACGATTAGTTTATATCTTTATTGATTTTAATCTGCCTGAGGTAGATGCAATATTTAATCCGTTAACAGCCACGGGTTAAATAATGCACAGCGGTGGGATTCGGAAAATCTCCTGGGGCTACTCCAGCTTCTATAAATTGGGTACCCTTGATCGGGGGAAAACCTAGTGGTTCCCTTTCTTATAAACGGTACCATGTACTCTGCACCATGATACGAGTATTTACAAAAATTGATTATAAAAATATAAAATAAATAAAATTTTATAAATAAAGTCTTTCCACATCCGTGCACAGACCCAAACATGAAACAGATTTGAGGTATGTTAGGAAAGAGGGTTTTTTCTAAGTTAGTGTAAGCTGTATTTAGGTATTATGAATATATAAGAGATATTTTATAGTACTTTTATTGTTAATAATTAATAATTAAATGTTGGTCTTGTCGGAGAAGAGAGTTGAGGAGTGCTAGGCCCTAATGGTCCTAAACTGAATGCTAAGGAAATGGAGAATTTAAGTGATAAGGGAGAACTCCGATTGGCCCAGGCAATGTATTCTGGCAATCTCAAGTAGAGTTTCGTTTAGCTTAGAGTTCCAGATCTCTTCAAGACGTGGTCTTGTCTAGAGATGAAACATATAAGACTGCCCTTGTCTGGTTTTGGAAGTCTTCAGGGAATTTTAGAAAATGTATGTTTTATATAAAAAATAATAAAAAACCTGAAAAATATTATATGTCTTGGAAACAAAATTTTAAACCTTTTTTAAGGCCATCTGAGTTCAAATAACTTCCTAGAAAAAGATCTGGGATTATAAAGAGCCCCAGTGGTACTTTGTTTAAAACCTGCAAAAGTTTAACTTCAATATGTGAAAAAAAACTTGTAATGCAATAATCCATAGATTCAGTACGTTAAGAGTTTATTGGTTCTAAGCCAACGGTTGTATAGGGAAGTGATTTGATCGAGACTACACTCAAATATCAAGTAATTCCCCAATTATGAGGATTTATGATCCGATTTAGCGAGGCTTGGTGAGCCCCAGAAGGTAATGTATCTTCCAAAGAGTCCATCCTTGAATATTGACAGATCAAATAATTTATCTAACATAACTGGATTCAAACACGGGACTCAGAGCTCATCAACTCAGGGATATACATGCTGAGCTACCCCGCCCATATTAAATATAAATTAAAAGAAATTTATAGAAGTATGTAGTTTAGTTCCCAACTGGGGTATCACTACAGTTCCTTTGTGTCTTCATCGGAAATGAAGTCATAGTGTTCTAGACCCAGTCTCAAAAAGCATTATTTAACTGAGATCTTAAATTGGCTCTTAATAGCAGTCCAAATCACTGGACTTAACTACGGACGTTAGTGTATACGTACTAATTTTGAAATATCTCAGAAGAAGGTTTGTTTAGAGGTTACAGTTGTCGTATTGTATTTAAGCTGTGGTGAAATATTTAAAAAAAAAAACCCGTACCATTGAAATTCTTGAAGGGTCTGGGATACATGTCTCATGGACAACAGTTGTGCAGGGAGGTGCTTTATTTTGGGTACCTACTTTTAAGGCTGTGTGAGCCCCAGGAGGGTCCTATGTCCTATAGGCTCCATCACCAACCGCTAAAAGATTAAATTGCATATCTGCTCCCCAACATATTTGAGGTTACAAATATTAACCAAAAACTTAACAGCCCTAAAGTGTTGATGCAGATATCATAAATAGCTGTTATCAGACTTCATCCAAGTAGATATATGGAATGAGAAAATTATAGTTATGTAATTTACACAGAAGAAATTTGTTTCAAATATGAATATTTAAAAATTATAACAATTAATAAAAAATAAAATAAAAGAAATTTGTTTTAGTGTGTTATGATTTTTTTAAAAAATCTTTCTCCTATTAAAAAATAACTTTTTATTTATGTATAAATGTTCGAGTTAATAATTAAATACGGCTCTTTATCGTTTCATTTAGCAAAATAAAGAGATATAGTTAAAATCTGTAAATACTGATATCTCGGTTTATTTCTAAACATTTTCGGTCAGAAAGGATTTCATAATTTTAAGAAAAATTCCTTAAAAAACCAAGAGACAAATATATTTATCTTGACCTGTTGCTTATGTCACCTGGTCCAAGACATTTCTCGAGTTTCGGCTGTCACAGATGTGTTTTTTCTCCCAGACAATTCTTTCCCACTGTTGGTTTTTCGGGGAGGGGTCCAACTGTCGGAAACACCGGCCTACAATTCTTTCTTGCTTACAAGTCTTCCAAGTGAATTAATCTAGCCTCGGCCAAACTTCTCTCTATGATCTTTATATATCTCTCTATACACACATATATTTTATTTTTATATATATATATATATATATATATATATATATATATATAAGCATATTACATGCAATTACTTGTGATTTTTATAGTTACAGATCAGTTTATAGAATTACTTTAAAATACATTTTTGTATTAGTTAACAATATAGGAAATTAAAAATTTACAGTTTCACTAAATTGATAATTTACATGAGAGAATACAATTAAAAATAAATATGTAATCATAAATTATAAAATAAAATTTAACAAATATAAAAATAAATAAAATTAGTATTTTAAGCTCAGCAAGAAGGCTTTATTAAATAATTTATGTAACTAAATACATCAATACAATAAGTTATAAGTTTAGTATATTCTGATTAACGACAGTAATTACTAAACAATTATACACAAAAAGCTATAATTAATAAAATGAAAAACTATGTAACTAGTGAATTGCCCTTCTTTTGTCGTAGAGTCTATCAAAATCAATGTTTTTTATTAATTATAGTAAGTCTGTTTAAAATGTAGAAAAAATTAAGTTTTCTGTCTCAGGCCATGCCCCTCATTTGAGTATTAAAATATTAAAATAGTATTAAAACTATTAAAATAGACATGAATAGAATAATGTGATAACTCAAAAAATCTAATTTTTCAATAGAGATATTAGAAAGTTACATGTAAGTTTTAAAAAAATGAGTATTGCTAAAGTATAACATTTCAATATTAATGTTGGTATTGGAATCCTTGTATTAACAATAAGAACAAATTTAAAAGCTAGAAACTTTTTTTATTTAAACTTATTTCATTATTCAAATAAAACTTCAAAGTTCAAATACGATACAACTCGAAATATGACTTTATTAAAAAATATATTGGGAATGGAATATCAGATAAATCGTTTCTGATTTAAAAGCTTTAACAAATACTGAAGGTTTAATTAAAAATATACCAATTTTTGAGTTATGCCCTAGCAGTGGAATAATAGACTTTTAGTGAATTATATTAAACAACACATTAGTCTAAATATAAAATTGACAATTGCACAATGTTAATAGCGTAACTGGTGAACTTAAAATTACGAATAGATGACGAATCGTTACGACATCAATCAACCAGAATACCTGTTCAATATTACCATATATTTCGTAAATATTGTTCAAAATCAGTGATTGGTGAAATGTATAATGTTGGATTTGTTCAATTTTAGATGGTGTAAATTAGGATCAGTTGATTTTGTTTGATTGTTATTAAAAAGTTAACCTGTGCAACTGCAACATCTATATAATAGAGACTGCACAGGTTCTAGGACAACGGTTGTAGAGAGATGTGATATGTCTGAGATCATTCTTAAACTCAAGCTTTTCCCCCAAACAAGGTTTGTAGAGGCTAGGTGAGCCTAAGGTGGGTCTATATATCCCCCAGGTTCCTCAAACAGATTAAATAATTTATGGGGTCCCCAAGTGCACTCTTTTATATTATTGTTCAGAATATTTCAACAGAATATATCTAATAGTATGAATCAACTTCATAGAATAATAATAATACTCATACATGCACTTATATATTTAAAATACATTCCTGCATTGCTGTTAAATATCCAATAGTAAACTTAACATCTTTTTTAATATTGTATATTAAATCTACTTCCTTCGAACGCGCTAAAAAATACCTTTTTAATTGATATTAAATTTTCTTTGTAGAATTTTTTTTTTATTGCCTCTTTTCCTTTTATCAATATGCTTCAATCTACCTTTTATTTTTTTCTAGGTTACAAAAGACTTTCATATAACTTTATTGGTACTCAAGAAAATTAAAATGAAAGCATATAGGAATAAATGTAGGGGTAGTAGGTAAGTTGGTCGATGGCTATGCCAAATTTTTTATTAATGAATATGTTATTACTTATTGAAGTATTTATTGTTAATTAATATATATATATATATATATATATAAAATATAATATAAACAGTTAAATGGTACATCTTACGTTTCAGAAGTTTATTATTATTAGAGTTTCTATATCCATGAATATTCTGGAAGAAACTATTTTTTTAAATATAAAAAATATATATATTCGACTTTTAAACTTGTTTGAAAAACCGAAGCACTTATATTTTTGGTAGCATATTTCCTATTTGTATGGTTCATGATAGACAGATATCGGTCAAAATTTTATCATAATTATTTTTTAAGAAATCTCACAAGCATGTACAGGTAGTTGGGGGGGGGGGTAGCACTCAGTTAAATTCCTGAATGTAATTGCTTCAGCATTATTGTTCTTAGTAAATGCTGTAGCGTGACGTAGGATAAATCTTCCCTTTGCACAACCGTTGGTATACAGACAGTGCAGTGTCTATCATCTGTTTAACCAACACCCTTGAGAGTCATAACGATACAGATCTGCATTACAGGATATTTTTTTTTTTCCCTCCCCAAAATAAAATTCAAGGACCTCGATAAATAATAATAATAAAAATAATGATAAACTAGAGTGACGCAAATGTTGTACATTTGTCAACATTCAGTAATTTTCTTCTTATATTAAATATTATCCGGTTAAATATTGTTTTTATCAGATGGGGAGACGCGTAATTTATAAATATATAATGTAGGGAATTTCAGCCATTTTCTTATAATGCTCGGGCATTAATCTTGTCTATCTACCCTACGATATATTTCCCACGAAGATATACGATAATACAAAACTACCTGTGGGGGGGGGGGGAGGAATGAAATATATGCCGGCATCCGATTGGTCCGGGACCTTCTGCGCAATGAATAAATTTATCCCCATTTTGACCGGTCTCAATTAGTCATTTGCTACCCACATAGCATTTAACATTGTTTCACTCGGCTGTGCTTTAGCTTTCATTCGAAAACAAATGGACACTTTAAACAGATTTATGGTTCCATTGGATCATATTTGCCAAGTCCTCCAGGGCACGGTTGTATCTCATATCCACGATATTTTCCATTTTCCGGAATAAAAAAAAAGAAAAAAAGGAAAAGCAATGACGGTGGAGCTGTACACCGTTAATATTCTGCTATTGCTTCGTGACTGCGATCAAATCATGCAGTATTCGTCCTTAACTGAAAACTGAGATACGATTCGATTCGATGTAAAATAAAAGAAAAAAATTTAAGAAGAGGCATTACAATCAATTGTTTAATTTTTTTTTGGTCATTATTACACAGGTTGTCGCTTCGAGTCGAGTTACAAGTTTTAATTGCTAAGATAATATAATTATGGAAAATGTGTATACTTTGGCGATCATTTCATCTCGAAATGAACGTTTCAACAAACATATACGAGTATCATCAATACTTTCAAATGTTTGTTGAAACTTTTATTTCTTGATTAATTGATTACTGAAGTATTAACATTACCCATAATTACATTTTCTTTTCCATACTAAAGTTAACGATAACTTGTATCTTTAGAAAATTTTAAAAATGAAATAATAATTTATTTTCATAATAATAAAAATAAAAATGAAATACTACACTACCAGAAGGAAAAATCTTTACATTTCCTTTGTCGAATTTAAAAAGGCCTACGATTCCGTGGATAGGGAAACCTTGCTGGAAATCCTGAAAGAATATGGAGTAGGCTAGAAAACCACAAATCCTATAAAACTGACTCTGACAGATATAAAATCTATAGTGAAATTTCAGGGTCTTATAAGCAAACCTTTTCAGATAAAAAGAGGTCTAAAACGGCTTGTCTCCCATACTTTTTAACATAGTTCTGGATAAAACAATAATGGAATTATGGAAAAAAATGACTCAGGATCCATAATTTTGTAGGGAACAAAAGCAATAATATAAAATTGAGTTGTCTGGCATTTGCAGACGATCTCGCAATTTTGGCAGAATCCGAAGAAGAGGCTATTAGTCAAATAAATACACTACAAATCATATCAGAAAAAACAGGCCTACAAATATCATACGAAAAAGCAGAGCTCATGACTAGTAAAGTAAATTTCAAGAAAAAAAGCAGTAAACACCAAATATGGAAAAATAAAAGTAACCAGAAAACCGTTGTAATGTATTTGGGGGAAATATTGTGTTACAACGGTTCTTAAAAATTAAGCATCTAAGAGAAAATAAAAAAATTAGAAAATTTCAGCTTTCAAACAGGCAAAAATTACAATAAAAGAACCTCTCCGCCAATGCAAAGCTAAGATATTACAACGTTGTGATAAAGCCTGTTATTTTATATGGGATGGAGACCATATGACTACCCAACTTGAAAAACTGCTAAGGACGATCTTGAGAAAATCTATCGGCCCAGGAAAACACAGGAAGGTTACAGACGAAGATATAACAAAGAGATATACAGAGAAATCAAAGACCTGGAAACTGAGATAAGAATCAGAAGGCCGATGTTCTATGGCCACATGAAAAGGATGCAGGAGGAAAGATTGAACAAAAAGATCTTTAACAATATTTTTAGTTACAAAAGCGTGGGAGGATACAAGAAGCAAATAGGAGAATAATAAAAGAACCTTAAAATGTCAAATGCCGACTGTCTGAGACACATACAGGAAAACACTGAAAAATCTCAGCAATATTGGAAGAGAAAAAAGGAGGGGTACAAAGTGATCCGAAGAAAGAAAAGAAATGCAGTAGAAAATCATGAAGCTGAGGTGGGAAGAAAGAAAATCAAGACTCCCAAAGAAGCCTAACCAATGATATTCGCGTGGTCCTTAGTGGCCGCTACGTGATTAAAAAAAAAATGATACAAATAACCAGTTAAAAATCGGGTAATCTGTTCCGTAGGTTGTCGCTTCGAGTTAGTTACCAGTGTTTGTGCAACCTCGAAATAGTTATTGGACCTTTCGATGAGAGCTCCAAAACGGATAAGGAAAATAAATTTCCGATTCAATTATACCAGATCGCATGTCATTTTGATTGTAACCTTTTATTAAACTAATAACATAAATCAATTTTCATAAATTAAATAACTAATACTTTTGATAATGAAAAACCAATTAATGAAATTAAAAGAACAATTTAAGCGCTTTTATAATGAGAAAATTAAGTTATTAAAATTAACAATATTACAAACAACTAATTAATAACAAAAGAAAACAATTATTATTTAATCCTATGATAGTAAATTTAACTCTATTAAATTACAAATAAATAAAATGTTCAAATGAAATCTACTACAAAATAATGAACGTTTATCTGGTTTTGTAGTTGAGATGATATAATAATGAAAACTCTTATCTGTCTGTCGAATTAGTTTCCAGTAGATAATAGATTCTCGGCAGGGTGAGCTGGATGTTGAGACGACAGAGGATTTTCGTCGGCATGGCGAGCGAAGACGTTGAGACAACAGACGATGATCGACTGGGTCAATTCGAATTGGGCGAATAGATGACGAGGTTTAAACTAATTACACCTGCAGGTGGGCAGCAAATTAGTATCTTCTTCAAATTCACACAAAACAATTTTGGGCTCCTATAGAGCATACGATGTGCACGTCAAGAGGCTCGTGGCAACACTCCTTCAAATTCACAAAACACAACTTTGGGCTCCTATAGAGCATACGATGTGCACGGCTAAGGGCTCGCGTCAACACTGTCTTAAAATTCACAAAAACAACTTTGGGCTCCTATAGAGCATACGATGTGCACGGCTAAGGGCTCGTGTCAACACTGTCTTAAAATTCACAAAAACAACTTTGGGCTCCTAGAGAGCATACGATGTGCACGGCTAAGAGCTCGCGTCAAC
This sequence comes from Troilus luridus, assembly GCA_964056705.1. Taxonomy (NCBI): domain Eukaryota; kingdom Metazoa; phylum Arthropoda; class Insecta; order Hemiptera; family Pentatomidae; genus Troilus; species Troilus luridus. The sequence goes on from OZ057417.1 coordinate 13,596,643, forward strand.
ACTGTCTTAAAATTCACAAAAACAACTTTGGGCTCCTAGAGAGCATACGATGTGCACGGCTAAGGGCTCGCGTCAACACTGTCTGGCACGGTCTAGCCGGAGCGAACAAAAGCCGATCGACTCCGCTTTTGTTTTTCACTCTTCTTTTGTAACATATGTATTCAAACTTATTACAAATATTATACTTATATCTATACAAAATAAAATTACCTTTTAAATTAAATTATTCTAAACAACAATGAAATAAACTTTTAAATTATTATATTAAATAAAAAATGTGAAAAATGAGAAAAGATAATGTTCTTTCTTTTAAGAAAAAATGATTTAATTTTTTTAATGATTAAAACTAATAATACTTTATAAGGTTACTACTTCATCTGGCCTTAACAACCAGTTTTAACTGTTTATTCGTTTCATTTTTAATATTATCCAAAAATACCAGTTATATTGTGCTTTAGTATGGAAAAGAGAATGTAATTGTGGGTAATGAGTATATTTCGGTAACCACTTCGTCAAGAAATAAAAGTTTCAACTAACATTTCCAAGTATCGATGATTTTGTTGAAACGTTCATTTCTAGTTGAAATGATTAGCGAAGTATACACATTTCCCATTATTGTATTCTCTTTTCTACACTAAAGCTCATGATAGTTTGTATTTTCGGAAAATATTAAAAGGTAAACAAATACTCAATTAAAACTTGTTGAAAATCAACTCGAACCGATTTATTTATATTATTTGATAGATATTGTGTTACCTCTTTTTCTTGAATAACATTAGTCGACCTTATATATATTGGGAGAGGTGTAGCCCAGTGGTAGAGCGCTGATTTGATGTAGCGAAAGTACGAGATGTTTTTTAAATTTGTTATCAAGATGGATCCTGTGGGATCTGGAGACTCACCAACTAATGCAATATATAAAGCTTATTTTCATATTTCTTGAAAAATATATCTTGGTAATTGTACAGTAATTTAAAAATTTAGGTGACAACACGGATTTTTATCATATTATACTTCCACATGGAAGAAAGAAAAGTAGAAGACTATTTTGTTTTCATTGTATTGATAGTTTAATGTTTTTTCATTATTTTCAAGTAGTAAAATTAGATAAACAATTAAATAACTCATAAAATGGGTGTTTTTTTTGTTTCATTTTTCATTTATCGTCACTTTTTGCTGCTATGCCTAATCGGACGATGCTACAATATTTCCATTATACATTCAAGCTGATCCCGAATAGGATAGGGATATTGCCTATCCCCAATTAGGATACCGAATTTTAACGAGTACCTTACATCGTACAGGCTCAGGATCCCCGTTTAACGTCCCTTCCGAAGGACGGCGTAACTAAGGGTTTTAATCCCTTTAAAAAATCCTAGGGCCACCTGCCGGGCTACGAACCTGCGATCTTGGGCTTAGTAGTTTGTTACGCTAACAACTAGACCATAGGTCGCCCCTTAAATGGGTGTTAGTTCGTTATTCGAATAGTGTGTACAAAAACATTTCAGGGTTTATTCTTAAAAAGAATAATTGTTTAATAGTTTATATTTTCTAGAATAATAGTTGTTACTATTTCATATCCTTGAACTTTAGTTTTTTAACTTTTTTTTTTATTCCTCCAAGATTTATGTACAAATTACAAAAATAATAAATAGAGGCAATGCTGCTATATAAACTAAAAGCCTTTTATTACCTTTCGGTAATAATTTTTTTTTAATTAGTTTTAACATTCCCCTGGAAATGATTTAGATAAGAGATGTACTATGGCGAGAATAAAATTAAATGAATAAAAATGAAAATTAAATTATTACATAAAACTATAAGTAATCCTGTCGGAAATGTTCCCTTATTCCTCTAAGTCCGAGAAAATGGCAGAACCATCATGAGGACATTATCTCCAGGAAGTAGCGACATTAAGCCTAAGCACACCTTTCCGAGTCCCTATTGTTCATTTAATAAACATTTTCTCTTCTTATTTCGTTCAGTATACAAATATGTATATATATGTCATTTCTACATACGGTTCTCGAGATTCAGTCAATTCTTTCAATTTCCTTTTGGTGACTTTTCGTAACTATGTTGGTCTCGTAAGTGGTCTAACAGTGAAAAAAATTAGCTTTTAGTGATTTGTATTAAATAAAAGACAATGAACAATAGCAATAGGACAAGTGAATCAACCAAATACTTTTTCAATACTTCCACGTGTTGTAGAGGTTTCGGGTTGCCTGAATTCTTTATATACTCATTTCAATTCCATCTAAATTATGTAAGGAGGAATCGCTCAATCATAAGCATATGGTAATAATTTAAATTAATGGTTATTTAATATTATTCGGAAGAGCTCAATTTGCTAATTTAAGTGATTTTATATATATATATACTTAATTTAGAAAAAAATGAAACAAAAAGCACTAAATAACTACACAATAGTTGTAAAATCGGAATTCTTGTATACGAATGAATGCCTATTATTAAACTATATGGTTAATAAGCTTGAGGTACTATGAAGAAAAACCTTTTAAAAAAATCCTAGGCCTAGTGAAATAAAATAATTATAGAATGAATATCTTATGATAAAACATACAGGAACATAGAGAACAAAATAAAAACAATAAATAAAAGAATATCGTTATGTTTTGGATTTATTTTTTCAGAATGGACAATTCCAGATTAAAGAAAATAATATTCGTATATCTTTGGGAGAAAAGGTCACCATCTATTATAACTACCTACTAAGCCCCAGATTGCTGATTCGTGGTCCTAGGATTTTTATAAGGTAGTAAAGACTCCTTGGTAATGCCGTCCTTCGGAAGGGACGTTAAACGGAGGCCCAGAGCCTGTACGATGTCAGTTAGTCGTTAAAAGTCCCTATTCTAATTAAATCTAATTAAAAAATTTAGAGCTCCCACTGTAGCATCGTCCGATCAGCCATATCAGCATTGAGTGACTTTAAATTGCCAAGCTATAATACTGGCTGGTTTCAGAAAGTAAGGAATGATAAAGATATATAAATAATATAAATAGAAAAAAATAGAAGACACTGTAGAAAGAGAGATTTTTAGGAAGAAGATCCTGAGGACGGAGGGCGTACAGTGAAAGGATGAAAAAGAAACCAAGAAGAATTGGTACGTGGTTCCTAGAAGGCCTCACCCAAAAGAATTTTATGTAAACATTATTCACAGTTCGGTAGGGGCATTGCTAGATACTTATAATAATTAATTGAAACTATAATGCCATAATTCCAGGAGTGAGTACATACAAAAGTAATACAACCCAAATATAGAATTGTAATAATTTAAACTAATTATTTTCCAGTTGGGCCCCAATTCATTATAAGTAATTTGGTATACATATTAATAAACAAGATATAGAATAGTACAGAATAAACAGAATGAGGATGAGAAGGGTTTCATGGACATATCCTGCGAATAATGTAAGTAGACTCACGAAAAGGATATTTCGTTTCCTTAGAAATAAAAAAACTAAAACGAACTGATTTAAGGAATCAGAGAGGGACATGCGGAAGATAGGCTCAGGAACTTCCAAGACATAACCCGAGATAAGAGAATGAGGTTTGAGGCGAGAACGAAGCGGACCTTCAAAATCTCCGATGCACAACCGTTGTCGGTGAAACAGTACAGTCTCTACCATGTACCGAATCGCAGACCCGTTCACGGTTTGTAGTGTATGTACGATATAGGTTTTATATGCTGGAAAACCTAAAAATATCTTACTCTATATCACACATGTCTTGAGAATGATTTGCAGATTTGAGAGTTCTTATTAATGTGAGATGTACTATTTTCTGTTTTTATTTGTATAAATGTAATTGACATTATAGCATTATATTATATAAAAATAAAATAAATGGCCAGAGAGATCGGTTAATTTGTGAAGAAGTTCATGAACATGGAAAGTTTGCTAAACTTTCTGACGTTTCCTAATAAGACAAGGAAGTGAGTGCAATTTAAATGGCTGAAATAATAATAATTGAGAAATTCTATTTTAAACTTTGGCTGTTCTCTCGGCCTCGGTAAATAGGAAGTAAGGACCTGTTAATTACTAATTAAACTTTTTATTTAACTACTGCTACTGATTTTAGTTGTTAATAACCCCGCAATTATTATTCCATGTGACTTAATGCCTTTTATAGAAACGCACACCCGTTATTTTAGGCATTGGAATTTTCCATACAGCCAATTATGATTTAATAAGTATGAGCATTATTGAATACTATGCTATATATATTTATTTATTGAACGTAAATATACTGTGACACTGATGATTTCCTCTGGCTTCTTTGAAGCTAGTGATAGTTTATAATGGGTTTCATTGTTGGATAATGGTTTAAAAAACTTAAATATTTTTCTCTTTGGTCCCTGTATGCGGGGCATTCTATAATAATATGCTGGAGAGTTTCCCTTTGCTCACATCAATCACATTATGAAGAATTGTTGATCCCTACGCGCTGCAGATAAACATTGCACAGACCATGATTAGCTCTAAGTCTTGCAAATTTTTTGACTATATCCTTTGTAAGGTTCAAATCAGAGATCCGCGGCTTATTTAAAATTTTCGGAACAATAGATTTGTAAGTTCTGTCTGTGAAAGACTCTTGTGAGTGCTGAGACTATTATACATTTTTTAATATCCGGGAAATAATCTGTGTATGGCAGTTTGATGTGAGAAAAGCGCGGAAGATTTTGCGAGACGGCCTACCTCATCATTTTCAGGGATTCCCATGTGAGCCTTGATCCATATAAATTTATTTTTGTTAAATTTAAGAAAAAAAAAGTTCAGACGTTTAATTTAATTTTTATACGATTATTTTAATTTTTTTCATATTACTTTATTTGGGTTATTTCGCATCAAATAAGGTCTCGAGTTCATTTTCAGAAGTGGCAGACAAATTACTTAATCTGTTAACAGCCATAGATATACTACGGTCTATAAAGATCTACAGAACATCGTGATGGTCACCCAGCCTTATGACGTGAGACCTTTATTAGAGGAAAACCTAGCGGTTGAGCTTGATCTAAAATTAATCATCTTCTTGGTTGATTGGTTGGCCTCGAAACAGCGCCTTCCCAATCATATCCAGAAGCTAAATACACTGTCTGAGTTTTTGAGGTATTTTTTTTTTTCATTTTTACCATGATATGTATTGATATATAGACATGAATAGTACTGGTGTTGATAACTTCTCAGGGTAAAGATCGATACCAGAGTGTCGTTTTAGATGTAATTTCAACAAAGTTATAAATTGTAATTGGATTTTTTCACAATTTTCGCTTGTATAGTCAAGCAATCCTTTATGATCCCTAAACTTCATGTTCAGAACAGGACTAAAACCAGAAGAAATACGACGGAAAAGTGTCTTGTTACAGAAAATTGCTCTACTTAACTAGAAACAAATGTGAAATGGCGGAGTTATCCACTTTTGATCCCAAAAATCTCATATAAAATATGTTAATGTATTTAAATTAATAATTGTTTAATATGCATTTATTTAGACATTTATATACATCTGTTACTAAAAATAAATTATTAATAAATAATTTTAATTTTTACAATTCCCTCTCAAATCCGAGTTTTATTAGGATCTCCAAACCTGGTCCGAGGAAACGAATGGAGGAAATGTTGGTAATAAATTTCGCGGGACAGGCGCAGTTAAAGTTGCCATAAAAAGGTAATAAAACACGTGGAGCAATATACAGCTTGTGCGAAAGCACTCTACCCGAAATTAAAAGGAAGTAAAAATGTTTCATAAAAAAAGTGTACGCTTCTAAAATAAATCTTGTTATATTGACTATAAATTGATATTGTAAGAATACTTTATTTGAAATGAAAACTTCTATAGTCATTTAACGACTATTGGTAGGGGGTAAACTTGTGGCTTCGCGTCAGAAACATGTTCGAGACTGGCGACACTTGGCGGCCAGTGCACAATTTCTTTTAATCAACTATAGTTTAAAATTAGAATTACATTTATATAAGAGAAATTAAATTTATCTAAAAAGTCGTTTAATAGTTTTGAAATTCATAATAATAATAATAATTAAAAAAATCAATAACTGTTTGAACTTTTTGTTTAAACTAAAAGAATTTATTTGTAATAGTTACATGTCTTGTTTTATGAAATGATTAAAAGTTCAAATTATCTAAGTATTGTTAATAACGCTAAAAATGAAAATAAATTGTATGAATATACAGATAAAGGTTTAAATAATATAACTATATGCTAAATATTATTTCGATTAATTTATCGATATTTTATATTGAGCTTGTGCAGCCATAACAATTTTATTAATGAATAAACAACTTGAAAACGTATATAATTATTGTTCGGTGTGTCAATACATGTGAAAAAAAGACTAATGCTAATAATTTAAATTTATAAATTTGGAATTAAAATAATTCAGACTATAATTGATTTAGAAATTCAGAAAAGAACAGTCATTTCGAAGTCTTGAGTTTTCATTTATTTCAGTAGGTGTCATGACTACCTATTTAAATTGTTATTTTTTAATAAATAATATTATAATACTATAATGAGTATTGTTTAAAGACTTTTTTTAAATCATTGATTAGTCAATCACTGAACTGAACCATTTTGTTTGAAATACGATGGCTATTAGCAAAATGAAAGATTTAGATATACGAAGCAACACTTTGATCACATTATGGATCACTCGTTCCAATATTACACACACCCCTTCTCAGCTTCGTAAAATTAATGTTTTATAATAAATTTCTTATTTATAAAAATTGGTTATTTCTTATCATAATTTATACTAAGGAATATGAAATAATTGTAAATACGTATTTATTGCTATAGACTGTTATTCAATGTAAGCAGCAGTTATAAAATATAAGAGTTCACAAAAACCTGTAAATCAATTTATAATCTTTCCGTTAAAAATAAAGTTAATCAATTGTTTTATAGTCCCAGTTACAAAGAATAACAAATGATATTCAATCATGTGGTAATAAACACATGTATAAGTGCTTTACAACTACCAGCATGACTCGAAAGATATCATAATTCATAAAAAGGCATTTAATTGTATTATTATTATTTGGGTGGATAATAACAGAAATTTTACTATAATTCGATTAATGTTCAAAGCAAATTAATGTTATAAACACAGAAACTGCTGTAAACAAGCTTGAAATCACGTAATTAAACAAAACAAAATGCATTATCCTAAATATTAACACGTAGCGTATACAATATTACTATGTAGTACTACAATAACTTTATAATATGACACTAATACAGTACAATATTAATATACCGATGGCATAATTGTTTTTTCAAACTACTGCAGGAACTTCTAGTTCAATTTACGCATTTTACAAGAAGAGTTGGACGTGATTAACATAATAAATACAGGGAAAACCAAAATCATGAGAATAGGAAGAAAAATCGAGCATGGGGACCGAGTCGTAAGACTAAACAACACGAGGTTAGAGCTAGTAAGGGATTTTAAATATCTCGGTGCTCGCGTTAACGAACACGGCTGGGTGGATGGCGAAATAAATGAACGAATAAAAGCTGAAAGCAGGTGTTTTAATTCCCTCAAGAAAGGATTCATCGGAAAAAAAGAAGTGTCAAAAAACACAAAAAAAGGAGTTTATAAAAACACTTTCTTACCGATTCTCACCTATTCAAGTGAATCTTGGACTCTAACTAAAAATCACAAGAGCCAACTCCAAGCCATGGCGATGCGATATATAAGAAGAATGGAAGGGAAGAACAGAAGAGACCGAGTGCGAAACATAACAATACGGTTCAATGTGGGACTTCGGCCGGCTGGGATATCATCGAGGAGCATCAGCTGAGATGGTTCGGCCATGTTTCCAGAACGGTGGAAAACAGAGTGGGGAAGGCAGTATATGATACAAAGGTGGTGCGTACAAGACCGAAGGGAAGACCAAGGAAGACTTGGGAAGGCGCAATGCAGGAGGCCTTTGACAGAAGAGGTTTGGAATGGGGAAGGAGAAGACGATTGGTGCTGGAAAGACATTCATGGGTTAGGCTCTACAGGAGAGATCCTCACACCGTTGGCAGTAGAAGGGGAGTAGATTAAATACATAATATTAATATAATCCCGAAATAAAACAGAGATACGAAGACTACAAGGCAAGGGCTGTCCAGGATTTTTTCTGGGGGGCGCACAACGGGCAGACGGGCGAAAATATTAGCAATAACTAAGATATAAACTTGTAGTATTTATAGAAAGGTTTAAAAGGTTTATTAAAATATCTAAACAATAGTTTCATTCTATGGATTCTCCACCGTACACAAAAACCGTCTGGGGGGCACGTCCCTCGTCCCCCCTCAAAATCCACCCTTGGTACACGGGTTTGAGATTGGGCTGTGCTGAAGGATTCACAAAATTAGTTTGATTGACAGAGTTACAAACGAGACTTTGAACAAACGAGAATGGGAAAGAAAAAGAACTATAGATAACTATACATAAATCATAGTTATGGCAAAACTGCAATACCTGGCACACGTAATGAGGAGTAAAGATAAAATACGACACTCATTACAGCTGATATTGCAGGGAAATATAGAGCGTAGGAAGGAGACGACATTCCTGGCTGCGAAAACAAAAAGAATGGTTCAAGTGCGCTAAAAACAGATTTACAGTCGTATCCAAAATTTCAAATTCGAAACCTTTTAGACGATGAATCCAATAGGAAAAGAAGAACATAAATAGATGAATAGAAAATATTTGTCAAATAATCCAACCCAGAATCTAAAAACTGAACCATTACGACTTCAAATGACATTGAATTTATTACAACTAGGTACTGAGCGGTTTTTAAGACGAAGATTGGGCAGGAAGGTGGTTCAACCAAAATCTCCAAATCAAACAGAGGCAGGGTGAGCCGTAGGAGATTTTCCAGATCGTACGAGTCGATCCACAGCTGTTGATAGATTAAATAATGTATCTTCCATAGACGTAGTTGAATCCAGAACGATCAGCATTGCAACACACTGAGCTACCCGTTCCCCTTAATATTCAAAACAAATAAGAATGTAAATTTCAACTAGGTGAATAATAATTAAAACATATCTAATTAAAATTCAAGATTAGACTAATTTAAGTCATTTCCTTTCCCCTATGAGCTGAAAAGAATTTATCGAAAAAGGAAATATTGGAGTAACAAAGTCTTGAGTTTGTAGAGAAAATCTTGGTGTCAAACTTAAATATATTACATCCAACGAATATAGGTATACCGATCGATTTTACCCCAATTAAGGATCGGCAGTTTACAGAGATAGGTTAAGCCTGAGGAAGGTCTCTAGATACCACAGTATCGATTCACAGTTGTTGACAGATTAATGATTAATCTGCCACAGAAAGTTTCAAATAATACCAATACTAATAAAAATTTCATCATTCAACTCAAAGCATCCAGTTACCATGAATTCCGGTATACAACACTAGTGCAAATCTGCGAACTGATATCGTATTCTGTAGAGGTTTTCATTAATTTAGTTTACCTAAAAACTGATATAGGCTTCATTCTAGACTCACATACATGACTGTTATAAGACCTATTTGGACTTGCGGAGTAGAGCTTTTGGGCTCCACTAATACATCGACTTCCTCTCATATCCAATTCTTACAATTTTTTTTTTTAAATTTAATTTATTGATATTTACAACTATAATATGATTATAACTAGTAAATCTGCTGATATGTACATTATGACATGAAAAACACTTGTGTAGAAACTACCATCGGCAGCACTCCAATAAAGTTCTATAGGAGATGGTCTCGAGGCCATCTTGTTTTCAGACGCCTCGGAGGGTTATCAGGAATAGTATGGGAAGCAAGCTGAGAGACTAGCGGATTCAAGTGTGTATGGAGCTTGTCATGGAAGGATAGGTATCTAGTTTGGGCCAAATCAGCAACATATGGCATATTAAGATCATGATGGATGAGTTTGGTTGTGACATAATAATGAGCATTGAGGATTTTACGAAGGATTTTGGATCGTAAGGATTGGATACGAGATGAATTGGATGGTTTAGTAGAGCCCCAAAGCTCAACCCCGTAACAATTAAAGTCCTTTGTAAAATCTTGAACGCTCCTTAATTTGTTACGAATAAAATCATCCTTAATGAACTTAATGTCCCATTGGTTGCTGATTAGGCCCCAATCCGATATCCCAATCCTTTCATGACGTAAATTATTCCCACTCAAACCTTCCTTCGATTCCTCTGATATTCCTCCGAAACATCTGAAAAGAAAATGGTCACGTGCTTCTGAATTTTTTATTCGATTTTCACCAATGTGTAGTTTCTCTACATGTTTTGATCTCATGGCATCATTATATTTACTTTTATTGCTGTAGTACACTTGGAAATTTCAATAAATATATTTTTTTTAAATATCTGATAGTAGAAGTTAATCTAACTGGAGAGTAGGCATATAGTTGGGTGAGGCGTTGCCCTCGACTGCATTTAAATACATAAAGAAAGAAAGAAAATTGTAATAAAAAATACCACAGGTTATTTAATTTATATTGTAATATTTTTTGTAATTAAAGGGAGCTCTATTATTTATAATTATACTCACGGCTCTTATAAAATTTATTATAATGGAATCTCTTTATATTTTCATTGATTTTGCATTACAAAATTTTATATAGTTATTATGTAATACAATGGTGTGGAATGGCTCAGTGGTGAAGCTCTGAGTTTCCATGCTGAAGGTCCTGAGTTGAAATATAGCTGCTGGCAAGACTTTTATTTAATCTATTAGTAGCCGGAGATGGACCCTATGGGATCTAGGTCCCTCCTGGGGCTCACCCAGCCTCTATAAAGTGTGTCCCCAAATTAAGGGAGAGATCTGGGGGGTTGAGCATGATCTAGTACAAATCACCTCCCATCAAGACCGTTGTCCAAGATGCAGTACTGTCTCTACCATGTACTGAACCCCAGATCCTTGTAGTGGCACAGTTTTTTTTTTTGTGTACTATCATATATGATAATTTCTTTTTAAATCATACTAGAAATTCATGTATTTTTATTAGTTACGTTAAATCTGAACGAATTAATTGTTAATTATAAGATTATCAGGTAAAGAAGGGGTTTAATTTTTTTTATCTTGCTTTAAGAACATAATTCTTTATAATACTTCCGAAGCCTACACCCCGTGTGATTGCATTATAGAGATTAAATACTTGGGAAGTTAATCGCGAACTTTAAGAAATGTGACAGGAATATCTCCAGTTAAAGTTTCTGAAAAGTTTTCAAGGAAGATAAATATTAAAAAAAGAAATGTTAATCAGACATTTGTTTTTTTTTATTAACTTTGATGAATGGCTTAACTTTTATCAACGTTGATAAATTCCCTTTCGTTCTTATAAACAAAAAAAAATAACAGGATTTGCCTTTGACACAACATCATGGCTAATTTGATGGATTGTAGTAAGATTTTGGTTATACGTTATACAACTATTGCGTCAAACCTTCATTTAACTAATTGGATTTGTGTTATTTTAAACAACATCTCATTAAGTAATTAAATTGGTAGCGTAATTAGTTTGCTTATTGGTCCATATCTCATTTTGTTGTTTATTGTTTGTTCGTATAACAAACAACTGATTTGGCTGATCGGACGTTGCTACAGGAGGAGTTATATATTTTACCTATCTTAGTAAATTATAGTCAAATTCTTTAGCTCTTATATATTAATTATTGGGTAATTATTCCTCAGGTTGTCGCTTTCAGAACAAGTTTCAACGTTTCATTCACTCCCTTTTTAATATTTTCCAAAAATACTAGTTATCATGAGATTTAGTTTGAAAATGGAATTTAATTATGGGAAACATGTATACTTCGGTAATCATTAGATCAAGAAATGAAGGTTTCAACAAACGTATTCTTAACTACACTTCGATATTTTAGTTGAAACTTTAATTTTTAATTAACTTATTACCGAAATCTATTCATTCCCCATAATTACATTCTCTTTTCAACAGTAAAGCTCACGATAACTTGCATTTTTGGAAAATATTAAAACGATTAACCAGTTAAAACTTATAGTCTGTGATACGAATAAAATTCAATAGTAAAATATTACCCAAACTGGAGAATTTAAAACTTTACCTATTAACCCGACGTATCTAGAATTCGTAATTAGAACACAAAAAAAACCTGTACCCGTAAACCAAATAATTATGGCTCTATGGTTCAGTACACGATACTGTATCGTTACTAAGACAACTGTTCTACTGAAAGATGATTTGTCCGAAATAATTCTCAATCGCAAGGTTTTTCCCGAATTTAGGGTATCCACTTAATAGCGGCTGGGTGAGCAGTTGGAAGATCTTAAGATACCACAGGGTCCAGGTCCATATGTAGCTGATGAAAGATTAAATAATTTTTCTGCCGGATTCTAACCCAGAACCTCCAGCGTAGCATTCCAGCTCCCTACATGCTCAGCTACCCTACCCCAAATTAGTTCATTGTATTACGAAATAATATTACAAAAATTAATAAATAAAAACTGTGTTATATATGTATATAATAATAGTCATATTTTTATATACATATAAATGTATATACCCTACCAACAATTGGACCCGAAGATCGGGGAATATCAGGATTCAGGAGAAACAGATCATGCCGAGAACACATCCTGATCCTTATGCTCCTGATCAGATACTACAGAACTAAGAGCAGAAAAAACCTGTTCATCTCGTTCGTCAACACGGTGGACAGGGAGACCCTGCTCGAAATACTCAAGGAATATGGGGTCGACCAGAAAACCAGGAGGCTGATAGGACTGACCCTGCCTCTTCCTCTGAAATCTCCTCTGAAAAGACAGAACTAATGACCACGGATTAAAAATACAAGAAAAAGGCGGTCGACACCAAATGTGGAAAGATTAGGGTAACCCAAAAATTGTATACCTAGGAGAAGTCATCTGCAATAACGTTTCGGACCGAGAAAGCTTCAAAGGAAAAGTCACCAAACTGTAGAGATTGTGTTTCGACCTCAGGAACTTCACAACAAAAAGAACATATCCATAAAAGCCAAAGTCCGACAATATAACACCTTGATCAAACATCCTGTCTCCCTAGCGTGGAAAAACTTCTGAAAGTGGAAAGGAAATTCCTTAGTAAAATCTACGGGCCCATAAAGACACCCGAAGGATACAGGCTACAGTCCAACAAAGAAATATACAGTGAGAAAAAAAGCCTGGAGACCGACATCAGGGTAAGAAGACTTAAATTCTATGCACATATGTTGAGGATGAGCCCTGAAAGATTAAACCGGGAATCCGGCGATTCCACCAGCGTAGGAACACGACGGAATTTTTCAAGCAGATCAGGTTCGACAAGGAGTCAGCAGGACTGAAGGACTCAGACTGCCAGGATACAGAAACCTATAGAAAGTCCCTGAGCGATATAAAGGTCTTCGGGGACAAAGAACGCCCAAAAAGGAGTTGTGCGTGGTCAGAGGAAAGGAAGCGCAGATACGCGGAGCTCATGAGGGAAGTGTGGAGAAAGAGGAAGTTGAGGAGGAAAACCTAAACATGATATTAGGATAATTCTATTAGCTTATTTGTTATAATTTGGCTATTTTTTACTGTTTCATTAATAATAATGTAAAAATAAAGTTAAAATAAATCGTATGAAGAAGGTTTAAATATATCTAAAAATTTAAATAAATCCTCAACAACAATAAACTAAGACTTCACTATAAATGCCTTTATTCCGACCACAAATCGCTGCAGAGTAATTTCATCAAGTGCTTTGAAGTAAGTTCATTTACTGCTTTGTAGTGAACAACAAGTGAATTTGACAGGTTTTAAACACAGGCTACTTTGATACGAACGGTGTTTTGCTCAACTTCAGTGCATCAAGACAAAAAATAATTAATTTAGGTTACCATCAAATTAAATTTTTAATTGTAAAAAAAAATATATATATATATATATTATAAAATGTACTCTCATACCGTTTCATTTTAAATTAATATTAATTATTATAACTCATATCTTTCTTAACATCTGTCAGAATACAATCTTAACTTAAATAATAATCTTTTGTATCTTATCTCAGAGTGGAGGCGGCGCCTTGATGCGGCCAAGACCCTTTACTGGGTTGTAGAGCCAGTGTTGATTGATTGATTGATCTTATCTCAAATGTCTAAACTCGCGGTCGAATAATAAAGAAGGAATAACAAAAACAAAAGCTGATCAGCATTTATTCTTTCCAAATACTGGTCCTTTTTTAAAAATGTTTGTAACAAAATTAATTACCTTTTAAAAAAAAAACTGTATTACCAATACAACTCATATCTTGAGCCCACTAATACCTCTAGACCAACGGTTGTACAGGGAGGTTATTTATCAGAGATCACGCTTAACCAGGTGATTTCTCCCAATTAAGGGTATCAACTTATAGAACCCCCAGAGGGTCTGTAGGTCTCACAGGTTCCACCTCGGCTGTTAACAGTCTAAAAATGTATGTGTCAGGGCCGGATTTGAATCCGAAAACATAGAATTTTAAATATACCAATCCTCACAAGATGTAGAGAAAGAGGGAAAACCTTAAAGTGGGAAAAGTAGAGTTGTTGAGACTACCAAAACGCACTTCTCCAACAACAACACAAATTTATATACAAGTTTCTAACTCTCTAACTTAATTTAGTGGGGCTTTAAAAGTAAGGATAACTATAGAAACCTCCTAACAGCATTTACCTAATAACGGTAAGTCAGGTAAGTAATACAAATGTATTTATTGATTCGTTACAGGGCGCCTTAGGACTGTTCTAACTATTTTTAATTTCTTGAATCTTACTATAGAACTCGGAATTCGTTTCCTCTTTTCTTACTATTTGCTGCCGGATCTGGTTTTGGTTTGTCCTTTTTGATATCGTTTCTATTTCCTCACCGCTTCAGGCTACTGATATAAAACGCATCCTATGAAGAATACGAGCCAAAGCCTCGACCAAAGAGAGTGTGGAGAGATGATCAGAGACGAGCGGTTGAAGAGAAAATGAAGAAGTAATGGGAAGAAAGGAAGAAAAAGAAACACCATAAGTCTTAAGTTGTATGCAGTCCATAGGTGGCCAAATTCATAATAAATAAATAGAATATATATATATTTTATTTATGGTTCTTTTTGATTATTTAAATTTATATATATTTATATACAGTAGAATCTCGATTATCCGTCAGGGTATGGGAGCAAGATGGTGACGGATTTGGGAAATAGACGGATATGGGAGTGAGAAATATATTTTATATATATGTATGTATATACACACACACATATATATATATATGCACATAAATTGAACAATATATTTCTAACATTCAAAATTATATATGTACTCGTAACTTATTTATTTACTAATAAGGTATACATAATATGTTTACTACATATTATGTAGTAAAAATATTAAAAAAAAAAAAAATAATTACGTACATCGATTGCAAAAGCCAAATCATTGTATGTCTATTTTCCCTTTTGAGAAATTAATATCAATTTAAATGTGTAGTTTAGCTCTTTCCTCGTGCACATACATAGTAGCTTTGAATGTCGGGTCGCCGCGTAAAATTTGATTAAAATTAGGGCCTTTTCTTTGATTATTGGAACTGTTAGTGTTAGTCCCTGACTTGGTTGCTGAACAAACCACTGAAACAATGCTTCATCTAACTTACTGTTTGTGGCGACTTTCATAGTCTTCTTTCTAGTCGCAACTCCATCACACACTTCCATTTCCACAACAAACTTTTATATTTTGTCCCCGTCACGTTAAATATCATTAACTGTCGTCCGGGGAATATCATAGATTTTAGCTAAGACTGAAGCACTTTCACCTTTTCGTAAACGTTTTACAATTCAAATTTAGTAGCGAGACCTAAACTCTTCCTTTTATCTTTTTTCCGACATTATTATACGTACTTTTAAGACAACGACAAGCACCCGTTAGACAAGAATGAAGACTGAAGGTAGTTCAGCTGCGGAAGCTACATTAGGTGGAGATACAAATACAAATACAAATACAGATAGCGCGAGGTGATTGTCACCTAGAGCACTCAGAAATTCATCCATTGTACTCTAACGCGCCTTATTGTCGGTATAGGGGGATCCTGCCCGCACGTCATCTCCATCATCATCTAGGTGGAGATGAGGAGACAATTAATTTCTGAGAAATGTGTGCGAGGAAGCCTAGGTTTTGAGTAAACAACATATTATAGGAATCGAATTTGTCAAAACACGATTGGTTCTTAGCCGGTGCCTATGACTTTAGCAACCAAACATTATATACACATCCTTTTTTTTTTTTTCTCAAAACTGAGGTGACGGTTAACAGAGAGTGGCTCTAAATAGAGTGACGGATAATAGAGGTTTTACTGGTTATATATATATATGTATATATATATATATATATATATATATATAAAGTTAATTTTGGGATAGATATGCTCAAATTCGGTATACAATAATAATAATCATAAATTCTTTATTTAGTCCGTCACAAGTTCTTTTAGAATAATTTTAAGTTAAAATAAAATCAAATTAACAGAAGAATTAATAAAGATTTTTAATATAATTACTAATGTGTTTATTTACTATTCATATACACAGAACTTTTACAAACGTTTTTAGAGATCATGAAAAATATATATATAAATAGAACCACGTATCTCTGACGACCTGCTATTCAATATTGTTCCTTGAAGTAGGATTAAAACTTCAATAAACAAATTTATTAAGCTAATGATTCTCATTAATTTTTTTAATTAAAATATATTTCCACAAACTACCAATGGGATATAATGAAACCAAGCCAGCTAATTCCTTTTCGTTACTGAAAAAAGGTTTCCATTTCAGTTCCAATATTTTTTGTATGTAATTTCTGTTCCTTTGACGAATCCTCCCGAAACGGACCACATGCGGTTCATGATCACTCCACAAAGCAATCCTTCAAACCATAATCCGTTAATTTTCAATTTCGTACTCGATATAGGTTTTCTATCCCGATTCGTCCAAAAGAATTGTTCGATATGCTATCTCTTGCCGCAGCAGACATGATAATGGAAGCGGAGGGAAGAATAAATAATTCATCAATAATGTACTCATATATAAGCTAAATAACACAGTGCTTTCTGAATGCACAAGTTTTATGGCTGTAACAGAGCACTTTGGAGCACGTTGGAAGAAGTTACCAAGCGTCTTAGAGGCATCAGGACATGTCAGTAATCATTAGGGAACTAACCACTCACGAGTAAATGTTTTTAACTAAGGCTAAATAAAACATAAATTTTTATTAGAAGGCAATACACACTATAAATAACGAAGCCTTAATTTTCTATCATACTATCTTAATACAATAATAGAAAAAAACTAAAAATTCCCTAGTACATGATGGATCGCTTCTAAGTGATGCTACTGTTTTAGGTTGTCGTTGGAGTAATATATGATGTGTAATATTTGTACACACTGTATTTTAAATATGGTGTGAATTTTCTCCTGATTTGCCTGCATTGCCGAAACGTTGAATGGTTGTTTTTTCCAGTATTTTAAAGACTTAAGGATAATTTTTTCGTTGTTTTTCTCGCATTGACCACTTTGGACCACGAAACAACTTTGTCTTCTTTTCCTTTGCTGTCTCCAATATTCCTTGATGCGTTACTGGCACGTCTCTTCTGACCCTCTGTCCGGCTTCGTCCCACCTTCTTTCATCTTTCTTCATACTGAATCCCATCGCTAAGCGTCCAAATTCACTTCCTTCTAGCATTTTACTATGTTATGCCCCACTTATCCAAATCTTTCTTTAGGCCACGTTGTCGAGGTGTTCATTTCAGAAAAAATAGTCCAATATGTGCTTGGTTAATATATGCTTGTTTATTATATTCAGATGTCTTCAGTCCGAACTGCACCCACGAATTTTTCTTAAAATATTTCTTACAGGGTTTCTAGTTTTTTTAGACTATAGTCCACCGAGAGGATTTTTAAAAAAATAAATGTTTTAATTATATGTAAAAACATGCCGTTTACGCAATATTTTAAAGTTGGCATAATTATTAGTTATACCAGATGTTTAAGGATATCCCTGTTATAAAATTTATTAAAATAAGATAAGATAGAGTGCCGCCTTCTTGGTGTACATAAGTCTAGAAGGCCTCAGACTAGATGGAAAGTCGACAAGGGTGTTGCAGCAATGGGTGTGGCTAATTGGAAGGGAAGGGCAGAGAATTGTAAATTGTGGAAGAATCGCTGGGAGGAAACCAAGTCCGAAGAACATAGGAGAGGTAAGAACCATGAAATTTTCTGTATTGACGTGTTGTGAGACACAAATTACTTCCTGAAGTATTGGTTGTAATTCGAGTACATACAAAAACTCCATTTCAAGCCAATTACTGATTTAGCCGCTTACAAAATAATACTTCACTGACAAGCTAAAATTTCCACTCACTTGATTTTTTCATCCTTTCATATAAAAATATTTCTGCTTTGGATTAGTGAATACATATGTTTTTTTTTTAAACTAGGAATGTCAATATAGAGGATAATAACCCTTAATTCAATGAAAGGACTGTAGATTCCAATGTTTACATTCTATGGAATTAAAATGTTTATTCAGTATCATTTGTTCAGTGCAGTTTCTCGCAGCAAATTTCTTGCCCACGAAAATGCCTCTTCGTGCTGAGGATGTTGCGCGTGGTGTGGAACTTATTGATTATGGATTTTCCATTAGATATGCAGCTAATGCCATCGGAGATCCCTATGAAACTTTACGAGACGGCATAGAAGGTCCGGTTCCGGACTGGAAGAACCACAGGATGACCGTGTTTTGACTTTAGGAATTTTACGAAACCAGAACCTTACCTTTGTTCAAGCGATTCATCAGCTCGAAGAAGTTCGAGGTGTTCAAATTTCTGAACGTTTGCGTGTTGAAAAGGTTGGCTCTGGGTAAAATTACAGGCCGCATATCTTTCATCCCTTCTTCTCCACACCCTTTCACGCCTGTCTGGAGATCGAAGAGCAGATCTTGATTCATCTGTAAAAAGTACAGCACTCCATTCGGCCATAGTCTAATGGCTGTGTACTAGAGCAAAAGCCAGCCTTCTAACTCTGTGAGTTCTAGTCAACTCTGGTCCTCTTACTGGCGGAAAAGCCATTAATCCATGCTCATTTAATCTTCGCCGAGCAGTACGTTCAGAAATTTGCACACCTCGAACTTCTTGGAGCTGATTAACTTCTTTCATTGAATTAAGGATTAAGGGTTATTATCCTTTATGTTGACATTCCTAATTGAAAACAAAAAAAAACATATTTATTCATTTCAAAAATAGACCAATCCAAAGCAGAAATATTTATAGATGAAAACATGAAAAAATCACTGGGAAGAATTTTTTGCCCGTCGCTTCACCAAGTACAAGAAACTCATTTTGAACTACATTCGACTTAACCACTTATTCACCGGGGCTGTATATATGTACACATGCACATGGTTCAGGAGAATTACCTAGGTTATCATGAGCAGAGATTGAAAAGGTAGAGCCGAAAAAACAGTTGTGTGGATTTTTCATTCCGTAACTTGGAATTTGAATCTGGAAGCGGAATATTCGTTCCTCCGATGCTATCAGATACAAAACAATGAAAAAGAGAAGAGACTTTTGTAGAGAAGTGATGATAACGGAGACTAGATAGCCGCTGACAGTGGAACAAGGGAGGAGATAGCTGAAGAATAATAAAGTGAAGGTTGTAGTGGGATGTAGCTTGTTAACCGGTGGGAGACAGAGAGAGAGTGAGAGAGAGAGAGAGAGAGAGAGAGAGAGAGAGAGAGAGAGAGAGAGAGAGAGAGAGAGAGGTGGGGGGGGGGAGAGATGAGAGAGAGGGAGACAGAAAGGGTGAGGTGGGGCTTATCGTGTAGCGAGGACACCGGGGGAGAGTTATGTATTCCAAGGCCCGCCATTCTTCGTCCGTATAATTCTTGCCGTTATCTCCTTCTCAGGTTGAGCCAGCATTGCAGCCATTACAGCCGCCCTGTTGTAGGAAGGCAGTAACTCAACAGCTTGTTAAATACCTGCAAATTTCCTGTACGTGTCTAGATCAATTTATCTATACTGTTTAAAAGCCTGAAAATTGTAATTAAAAATAGTGAGTCCGACCACTCGCAATGGATTCCCAACCACTACAAATGCCTGTTCTCACTACGATCTATGAAGACTTCAGTAAGTGATGGAGAATGGAGTGTTTCTAAGGCAACGGTCGTGGATGAAGGTTATTTGTTCATGATCAAGCTAAACCGCTAGGTTTCCACCTATTATTATTTAAGGGTACCCACTTGTCAAAGGCTTGTTATCATATACCGCTGGCTCGATCCACGGCTGTTAACATATTAAATAATGTATCTGCCGCAGCCGAATTTGAACTCGGAACCTCCGCCATAGCAGCTCAGCGCTCTACCTCTGAGCCCCCACCCCCTCTCTCTCTCTCTCTCTCTCTATTTCTCTCTCTCTCTCAGCGGATCGAAGATGGCATGACTGGTGTATAGATAAGAGAGTATTCAGTGGGTTAGTTAATAAGTTATAATGTTAGTCAATAGTTAATAATCAATCTAGTTAGTTCATAGCAGAAAGAACGGATATCTATATCTATGTATAACTGTTTGCAAAAGTATGTTACATCGTTCTATTTTACAATAAATGTAATTCACTCTTTTACATATCATCTCTGCACTTTGCTAACTGCTACATGTTAATGCAATCTCAATACTAATAATAAAATTTAAAAAAAACAATTTAACAAACACATGTTCACGATTTACACAGTCCTCCAAAGCTATCGAAGACTCACTCAGTATTCATAGGACCATTAGGCTAGAGGCACTCGAACAAATAAGGACATCCAATGAGGAGATTCAAATACAAATATCAGAGCTAATGGCCGAGAAAGAAACTCCCTTAATCGGCGCGTGTGATCGAACCCAGCCCTTCTTGCACTTAGCCTCGTAGGGTCCAATCCTATATCCCGATAGGCCACTATCCAATCTCGAATCCTTCCCTCAGACAATCCAAGGATTTCTCCCACCCCTTCTCTTCCACACCCTTCTCACATATAATTCCTGGCATTCCAACCGTATTGAATCTTCTGTCCGGTTGAATCTTTTTGTTCTATAGACTTTTTTTTTTTTTGGTAGAAGGTACGAAATGAGTTATTGGACAGGAGAAGGGCATCGAAATAAAATTCCAATAACTCCCTGTCATATTCCCAACATTTTTTATTTTATTCTTTTTTTTAATAATTTCATTTCCCTTTGTTCAGCTGGGAGCAATATTGTTTCATTTTCTTTCTTTTCATTATATAATTTTTTTATTACTGCATACCTTAATTGGATTCAAATATTATTTATATGATGTACCATAACACTTCTAGCTTTCGAATAACTAAAATGAAAAATATATTTCTCTGTATATGACATTAATTTCACATTGAATAATTTAGATTATATTTTAATCTACTACTTTGATTTTTTTTTACAGTTTATTTTATTATAGTTTTAAATCATTACTAAACCAAGAATAAATATATTTACTACAGATTATATATTACTGATTAATGTATGATCCAAATCTACAGTTATATATGTACATAATAAACCGGATATGATATTTTACCTGAATCCTCATTCAAATCATGAACATAGAAAATCTTCAGGAATACAGCACTTACGTTATTTTTCACACTGAAGTAAATGAATGAAATAAAATTGTTTTCGAACAAAAACAAAATAAAAAAATTGTTTGATGAACAGTATACATAATACTGTACAAGGCAAACCTCTTCCTTGAAGGTACATGGTAGAGACTGTATTGTATCAACGAGAACAGCAGGGAATTTGTCTAGGATCACACTCAAACACCAGGTTTTCCCCAAATTAAAGGGACCTATTTTATAGAGGCTGAATGAGATATAGGAAAAAACCAATTCAATTACGCTTTTAAATAGCACTCAAAGACTCTTGCTCATTTTAAATAATTATTTATTCATTTTTCCTTTCGTTTCTTATAGTACTGCCCTATATGCCTCAGAAGCCTAGCCCGTTTCAGATGGCTCGGCAAGAAAACTGCTTTCAATGGAGATGGAGTTTTGGAGGCGTTGTTGTAGGATATCAAGACTACAACACGTTCCGAATAACATAATTAGGGAAGCAGTAAACAGACCACTTAACATCCTGTACTCAGTTGGAACGAAAAAAACTGAATTGGTTTGGCCATGTTATGAGTATGGCGGACGACCGATGGCCTTAAAGGGTACTGGGAAACATGTACCATCGGAAAGGGGGAAGAGAGGTCACCCAGAAAAGAGGTGGATGGGATGGATCCCGGAAGCAATGGCGGCAAGAGGACTTAGAGAGGAAGACTGCTATGATAAAAATAAATGGCGGCAGGGCTTATATGAATTAGGCTACGACATATGACACATTTTTGTATTAAAGTCGTTCGTATTTTAAATAATTATTAAACCAAGAATTAATATTTTAATTTATTACAGAGATATCATATTATTCAGTAAAACAGGCATATTTTTATAAATGAAGAAGGGTACAATAAATGAATTGTAGACTAAATTATTCCAAGTTTTAATTCTCCAAGGAAGAGGAATAATTTTTTATTTTTGGTTGAATTAGTATCGTTGTTTTATTCTTCTGGGTCTTAAGTTATTTTTCAAATACGACACTGACGTTCACATTAATACGAAAATTATCAGTGAGAACTTTACCAGACTTTCTTCTCACACTTGGAATTTACTATTGTCTTCAGGAAACCTTTATTAAATTCTTCACGATGCTTAATGAGAGGGGCCCATTGATGAACATTCCCAACGAAGCATTGTTTCAAGTTGTCATGGAGGAGTTAAAGGCTGGCTTATTTGAAATTAAGTTCTATGAGAGACTAGAAATTCCTTTAATAAGCATATATATAAAAGTTTAGTTCGTATTTTAATTATATACGTTCCCTATGTAGAAATACCATATACTAACTCTCAAGAGGAAGGAGATATAGATAACATTCAGAAAAAAAAACCAAAGGAACGAAAGATTATAAGACAAATTTTAGGCCAGAAATCGGTAGGCGAACAGTACCGACCCAGAAGCAAACAAGAAATCAATGAATACACTGATAATCACAGCAATATTAGAAAACGCAGATCAATGTTTTATGGAAACGTCAAAAAGAAAGAACCCAGACAGAATTATCAAACAAATTGCTGAATTTGAATAGAATAGAAAAAAACATTATTCTGGGACTAAGTCCCTTTAGAAAAAAAATCATGAACAGAAAAAAAAACATAGGAAGCCAACATAATGTGTTTCTTCCTTACATAAAAATAGCTAAACCACAAAATCTATTATTTAAAACTGGTTCATTTAAGCGAATGACTAACCCGCTTAGACAAATTGTTTTGGGAAGTGAGATGTTGGAAAAGCAATGTTTCAAATGCAGATAGCCAAGAAGCAAACAGTTAGGGATTGAGTTCCAGATAATGGAACAACGGGTGAACTGAGTTTTGAATTGGAGAAGACTGTAGATCTAGAATGGGTGTTGACAGTTAATGGATCGGTATAGGAATGGAACAAGAAAATATTGTCTACGAATGGAAGTGAAGAGTCACTTCACAAAGTGGGGCACGCGAGAATGGGCTCCCGATTAAGGTCGCCATTTGATTAGCGAAATAAAAAAAGATCTGAAACTGGTTAGCATTGCTCAGAGGATATCCAAAAGCAGGTAGTCTGCAGATTCAAAATTCATAATTGGCAAGCTGACCAAGAGGAGAAATCGACGAATACTGGAACACGAAAGGAGAAAATAAGTCAAAGCAAAACAAAGAAAGGAGTATGGGCATAAAGTAAGTAAGGCAAGTGCACGGCTTATTCCAAAATAATAATATGTTTAGGATCAGTCTAGCTGTAATCAGGTATTTAAAAAATTTTCTTAAGCAGAGCAATACTAGCCAATCGGGGAATTGTTTAAAACATATTTTCGTTGTTTGACTGAAATGGAATGACTTATCTATCTTGCGTCAAGTCAGAGGAGGAAATTTAGTATTGGAATTGTGTTTTTGTTTCCAACTGCTTTCTGAGGCTTCTGACCTACTTTGTTTTGTTTCATTAAGGATCTGTGCTACTCCAGAATCCCGACAAATTTAATTAAGAGTGTTTTGCATCCGATTCATAACTGCGAGGACCTTATTATGAAAGATTTAGAGATAACTCACAGGTAAATATTACGTATGTATATACATTGACACGATACTAACGAGACTTACCACAGAAATTGAAATAATGATCAAAAATATTCATATATTCCATGAATATAATGAATCCGTTAAAGGAGGACATCAATAAAAATTGATTCCTATATCATAATAATATATAAATCATTAAAAAAAAACTGTAATGCCACAAATTATGAAGGGTTATAGGGCCAGCACGTGGTAGAGATTGTACCGTTTCTTAGAAAACGGTTGTTCAGGGAGGTTATTATTTTATACTAGATTCTTACCCCTATGTTGGTCACCGACTTTATAAAGGCTTGGTGAGCCCTAGGAGGGTCTGTGGATTCGATAGGACCCGTCTTCGTTTACAGATTAAATAAATTCTTCCAAGCAGCGGGATTTGAACTCAGGACCTTCGGGACGGGAACTCAGCTCTCTACGACTGAGACACTTTTGCTCACCCATATAATATAATATTAAGTTTTGAAATAAATGGTTTATTTTTCGGTATATCGAATTACTACTTCGATTCATTTGAAAAGAAACGACATATAAGTATATATAAAATTCAGCTGTAGTAGATCAATTATCAAACTTATGCCTCACCATACCTATATAAAGTTAGTACTTGAGGGTGAAACTTGATCTTGGACAAATGACCTACCTGTACAACTGTTAGTTTAGAAACAGTACAGTCTATACCATTTACTATCATGTACTGAACCCAAACACATCTATGGGTTAGAGTAAACTGATTTCTTAAATATATATATATATATATATTGATACATGGTGCCACTATCGTCTAATGAACGAATCATTTATCTAAGAATTCATTCCTAATTAATATAATAAACCTGGAAACAAAGACGGGAGGATATAATTGTTCCTGGAGAATCAGGAGAATTCGATGATGAACCCTGACATCATTGGAGAGTTCAGTTAAGTGCTACTAGAGGTCGGCATTCTCACCTATCCCTTCCACATAAAAAACAAGGCACTAGATCTCAGACCTTCGAACAACAATGACCATCTCTCTCATCTAAAGCCTTCATACTGGAACGTACATCTTTATACCCACAGATCAATCTTCACAGCGAAAGGATCACCTCTTCTATTAAATGCAAGTACTAGATTTCAACATTCTGCAGAATAACGTTGACAAATATAATCTTTAGAGCTCATTAAAATTAAATTAAAAAGTTCTATATAAATAAAATATGTCAGTGTGTTATATCTTGATTATAAGGAGATTTGATAGTAAGTATGTAAAATTGTTTTTCTATTGAAATTAATTTGTTTATTATATTATTATTCTATTGAGATTAGTCTGTTCATTATATTGTTTTTAAATTGAAAACAATTTGTTTATTAATTGCTTTCAATTGGGGTTAATAATATATCAGTGTTAACAAAAGGTATTAACAAATAAGTAATAATAAATGTATTGCCTTATCTATTGATTTCCTGGTGTTGATCCATATTTGAATTCATATAAATGGTTTGGAGTGCTATCGATGGGTAGTTTCTCCACAAGTGTTTTCATGTCATATTCTACATTTTTGCACATTTACTTGATATAATACCATTATAGTTGTAAATATCATTGAATTAAATAAAAAAAAAATATATAAATGGTAAAAGGTTTATTAATAGTTAATAAGGTAAGATACTCAAGGTAAGATTTTCAATTTAACTTAAATAATTTATTCCAGTTCTTATCACTGAATATAGATAATTAAAATCTGCCCATTTAAACCCGTAAACACCCCCTAGACAAGCGAAACCAAGTTAGTGTTGATTAAAAGTAATCAATATCAATTTATTTATTAAAAAATGTTTATCACTGGTAAGAAGAGAATAATATATATATATATATATATATATATATATATATATATATATATATATATATTATATATATATATATATATATATATATATATATATATATATATATATATATATATATATATATATATATCGCTGTATATTATTTCTCAACAAATATTAGTTTGTTTGAATTAAGAATTTTTCTAGAGATTAATATATACTTTTTTCTCTATTCCCCTAAGTTTTTATTTTTTTATTTCAAAGGATTCTTCTGCACTCTTTATTTCCTCTTCTGATGTATTGATTGTTAAAACTGAATACATTGTATTGGAAATTTTAGCGATAGAATTCTAATATACTATTTTTTCTCTATATTTATATTAAAAAATCATTTCATATTTTTATTTGTTTAACGTCACTTTATGATGCTGTGGCTAATTGGATGATTCTACAGTGGGAGCTCTAAAATTGCCTATCTAAGTAAATTTAGGATATGGAACTTTAACGAGTACCTGCAATCACCACACAGGCTCGGAACCCCCGTTTTATGCCCCTTCGGAAGGACGATAACACTAAGGATTTTGGGGCAACATGTTGTCCTCGTGGTTACCACAACAACCTATAAGTCCTAGATCGCGGGTTCGTAGCCCGGTAGGTGGCCCAAGGAATTTTTAAAGGGAGTAAAAAATCCTTGGTTATGCCGTCCTTCGGAAGGGACGTTAAACGGGGTTCCCGAACCTGTAAGATGTCAGGTACTCGTTAACTTTGGAGTGTTAACACTTATTTTAACGGGTCTGCTACACTGGGGTACATGTGTACCCCAAATAAAAAGACAGTTTTTATAGTGTTTAATTTTTTTTATTTTAAAGTAATATAAAACACTCTTTAGCCATACATTAAAAAAATGAAAAAATACCTAATGAGAATAAACTAATTACTGAATACATGAAGCACACATTTTCCTTGATGTTCCAGACAAAAAATTATTTACATAGAGCCCATTTAACTCTAGATTTTCGGTCTCGAGACCTAGGACAGAAATTACACTGTCCTGATTCTAGACTTCCTCTGGCGTCTTCTACCATTGACACATCTAAAATACGGGTGATGGTTTGACGGAGTTCTCGTCTTGAAGTTGGGTTCTCCAATTGCCTTGACATCTAAGGTCTAATCAGATCTAAGGCCAATTTTTTTAGGAAAGATCTTCGGTTTGTAAATATTTCTTTGTCAGCTGCAGCACTCCCTCTTAACAGTAACATATAATTCTATTCTGTAATGTTTAATAAGTTATAAAATAAACAGAGGGGCCAACGGCGAGTTTTCCTTTCGGAATAGGAATGGCATAGCTAGTGTAACGTGCCAACACCTCTTTTCGTAGAGTTATAAAACTTAATAATCTCCGGTAGTTCTACTGAATCATCGTCCTTTTTCATGCATAGTTGACAGCATTAGCACAATTTTTTTTTTTTTTTGGGAGGGGGGAAGTTGATAATAGAGTAAGGTTTCCACTAAAGCAGAACATTGCCGAATTTGGTTGTCTTCCCTTGATGTTGAGGAATGATGGAGGAATCTATCTTTTATTTCTTCTTAGTTTGCCAACTACAGTCATTTTCTTCTCTAAAAGGCTATTAGCTGTCTCTATGGACGGAAATTTTTACATCGCTTGTGCTGCACTGAGGTACACCTGTATCCCAAAGTTTAAATAATTACTGCAAAAAGCAACACTATCAACAATTCGAATGCCACACCCATACTGTCTTGTCAAGACATGAAACTACTGTGAATCACAGAACTGCAGCGTTATCTGTCGACCGGAAGCAACACTTAATAGAGGCACTGGGGTACATGTGTACCCCGAGTAGCATTCCAGGGTTATAGATTCCTGCCCAAATTAAACCTGGATAGGAAAAATTTAGATCTCCCTCCGTAGCATCGTCCGACCAACATAAAAATCCTTAAGAAAATCAACATAAAACGTCCGATAAAAAATCCTAAGGCCACCTGATATGCTCCAAACCCGCCCCCTTAGGCATAGATGGTTGTTGTTTAATCTAAAAACTCCGTTCCACTGTTTTACCTCACCTACCTCTTTGTATCTGAGCCAGAGCCCTGTATCACTTCCTGGGCCAACTACGAGAGGGACAAAACGGCCACCTTACACACAGTACTGGACGAGTAGTACACTGGGAAAGACAGTACAGTGATAGATGAGTCGACCCAGAATGTGCATCAGCATCATGGAGTAGAGCAACTAAGAGGGCCAGCAGGATGAGTAGGAACCACAGCCGCACCAGGAACAAGCAACCGTAGAGAAGAATAAGCAAGCCATTCACAGATATGAATAAACAGTAATGTAAAATTATATTTTTGTATATCAAAATATAGGCGGGTGGATATCTGTACACCCTTCAGTCTTAAACAGTTGTTATTCTAAACACTACCCATTAAGTGGCCCTATTTCATATTTCATTTATAACATATGGGTAATTCCCTTACCTTAATATTTATTTAGATGAATTAGCTATTGTTATATTTAAAATTTTTGTTATTAAAAGATAAACAACGTTAAGCATTTCCACTGATTGCAACATCGGTTTTGATTGATAGAACTCTGATCATTTCCTGATTTTATTCGCATTAAATTAAAAATATTTCATACTATACATTCAGACGAAATTCAACAAGTGGATTATTCTCATAAGTACGAGAAAGTTCTTCACAATCCACCTCGCCGTGTTAATCTTCAGAGTTGAAGATGAGATTAAGTTTAACTTTGTTGAACCTTCAACTCTTTCTAATTATGAATAATTCCGTGATAGTTTTGACATTATTACTTCCTAAGGTATTATGAAAAGTTTATAATGAGGAAAATCTTAATTAAAACAATATACAGCTATATTTCGTATATTAAAACAATACATATACAGTGGAACGTCGATTATCCGAACTATTGTTATCAGGGGCGGTTCGGATAATCGCAATTCACTAAAAAATAAATACCAACCAAATGAATAGGAAGGGATTCAGAGAAACAAATAAAATTTCCCAATTAGGTTTACAGTTCTTAGTAAACAAATGCGTATTGACGTCAAAGTTCATTTGTTTGCTGTTTCCGAGAAGTGATTAGGACCTTCATGGAAAAAATCATTTTATTTTTCTTCACATTTTGTTTTAAAATATAATAATTTTAACAATACTAATAAGTAACTGGATGATCTGATCAAATTAATTAAAATTACATTTGAAAAAAAAACAGTTCCATTAATTGAACGTTCGGATAACTGACGTTCGGATAATCGACGCTCCACTACTTGAAAATACACGTGTGTGAATATATACATATTGATTCATATTGAATGCCGACGGTCCCGGGTTCAATTCCGGACGTGGCACATGATTTATTTTATCTATTAACGGACAAGGATTGATCCTTTGAGATCTGGTGGCCCTCCTGGGGCTCACCCAGCTACTATAAATTGAGTACCCGTTATAGTGAGAAAAAACTGGTTGTTGAGTGTGATCTCGAACAAAACACCTCCCTTCACAACTGTTATTCAAGAAACAGTTAGTACTAGTAGTAGAGTAGTCTCTACCACATACTGAACCAAAGACTGCATGGATCGTGGTTCATTTAATTTAATTCATTAATAATATATTTTTACTAGAAAAATCATTCGAAATTGGTCATTTTTTAAACTAATCCATTAGTTAGTATTGTTAATTAATTAATTTAACCTAATGCAATACTTTTAAGAAATTAAAAAATAATAATAGGCATTGTGAATCCGAAGGGACTACTACCCAAATCAGTCAGATCACTCTTAACTATATCCTCCCATCAACGCCTTGGTCTACGCCATCATATGCTGGCAGTATACCAGTCAATGTCAAATCTTCGAGTAGCTATTAATTTTAAACTTTTTTAATACATTTTATTGTGAAAATACATAAATAATTTTGTTTATTTCCTCTATTCCTGTACGTTCATCGCGTTGACGAATAAATTCTGTAAATACTTACTAAGCTTGACATATTAAACCGAATAGCGTTAAAGATGCTTTGCTAAGGACTTCCGACGTTGTAAATCCGTTCTACCTGGTTTTAGAGGGCAAAGGTTCCGAGTGGCTATTCTCAGTAAGGGCTTAACCTAAGCTCCCTTGAAAATCACACAAATATATATATATATATAATATAGTAGTTTGATAAAATGTATATATAAATTATAAAATACGAGTATGAATTAATAAAATATAAACAATATATTACTTTTTTTATATAATTAAAACAGTCACATGGAAAGCTTTAAATCTTTTATATAGAAAAAATATCTAATAACGTTGTCTTATGTTGCGTAAGGTGTTTTAATATTTTATTATCCGTTTAATTTTTCAAAAAATTTTCAGTTTTCAGAAATGCAATCAAGTTATAAATGAAAATTGTCAAATCGAAGTTATCAATAAATTATTGGATCGTTTCACATGAAACGCCTGTCTTCAAAAGAAAGGCTATTTAATAAAACAAATTTATTTAAAAATTTTACCCTCATTTACTATACATTTTGAATTTAAGAAACAATAAAAAATGAGATTTCATATGAAACTACCCAATATTAACAAATACTGTATATTTAAACCATTGTATATTTTTAGAAAATATTAAAAATGAAACAAACGAACAGTTAAAACTTGTAGCTCAACTCGAAGCGGCAACCTACTGAACAGATATCTATTACTTTTTTAAATCAATTTTTAGGAAATTTTTTTATAACCTTCGTTTTATTGAGAAATATTTATTTCGAAACTTATCCTATACGATTTTAGTATAAACAGAGGGAACATAAAAAAGGGGGGTGTGTTTTCTCCCCAAAATGGGGTCAAAAGATAAAACCATGTTTTGTTTGTTTCACCGCAAACAACGACATGACTTAATGCAATATCAACCCGTCAGATGAATTGGTAGATTTACTGTTTTAAAAAACAGTTCTTTTAAAAAAGGCCTTTTACAAATTTTCCGAACAAAACATTTCTAAAACAAATGAGAATTCTAGTAGCTCTGGTGGAGATAAATGTATTCTGAGACATATCAAATGATATTATCTCGACATTGGACTGTCAAGAGACATCTCCCAACTAGTAGAATCTGATCATATCATTACAAACTTTAATATAATTATTCCAAACATATATTGAATAACGAAGTTTCTAACATAAATGGATAGACATCTTGAAGTGACAATCGAATTGATATTGTATTTTTTTTTAATGTTTTAAATCATAAGACATGTCAATAATTATACTGATTAAAGATTAAATGATGAATAAGTTAAATTTGTGTATGGCTATAATGTTGTTAGTATACCCGTGACCAAAAATAACTTTTTTTTTAATATTCAATAAGTTAGAAAATGAACTATTGCCATAATATTATGCCCAGAAAAATTATGAAATGGGGATTTTTTGGCACAATAGATGTTACATTGATGAAAATCGATAATATTCAATCTCAATAACATAGATTAATGATTAAAAATAATATTAATGCATCAAAAATCATATTGTAAGAAGAAAAAAATTGATTTGTTAATTGTAATATTTTATCGTTTTAACATTAATTATTTTTAATTATTGCAATAAAACTGTAATTATACAATAATATAGACATATTGTACCACTACTGTTCATATACATACAATCACTGATCACTTAGGGCAAGGGTTCCATAAGTATATAACACTATTTACAGTAATCACCTCAATGAAAACCAATTTTCGACCTGACCATTGACAATACCTATATTTTTTCAAGTTTATTACAATTTTTTAAATTCGTCTTTTTTTCGGATATTATTACTATAGTTATTTTTCTCGGTTTCTATCGGAGAATGGACTTACCCGGACATAAGTCAAGGGTTAGGCTAGACAAATTAATTAGTAATATTCATAATTTTTCTTACAATACTCACAGTTCCGAGTAATAATGCTTTCTGAATTTGATCCAGAACATTATAATTAAGGTCTAATTCTTTTATACTGTTAAATGCCATTTTTGGAATTAGCCCATTCATGGATATAACCAACGGCAAAAATTTTGCTTTATGAAGCTGTATCACTGCTTCAATTCCTCTGCCAGTTCCTGATATTTCCTCATTTTTTCGCCGACCACCTTGTGGAGGTTATCATCTGCCGCTACTCATATTTCAATTATATTCACACATTTTTCTTCTTTTAGAATCAGCAAAATATCAGGCTTGTTGTGAGGAATTGTGTGATCAGTTATGATGGCCTGGTCCCAATAAAGCCCGACGTGCCCTTTATCAATTATTGGTTGAGGGCTGTACCTATAATTAGGGCATGTCTTGTCCACAGTACTAAATTTCATAGCCAATTCTTGGTGTACAGTTTTTGCCAATTGTTGTGTCTCACCAAATACGCATTGCCAGCAAGAACCTGACACCCTGATGTAAAATGCTGGATTGATTCTGTGGTTCTTTTGTCGACACATATCTGAAATTGCCTCTCCACATATACTGCCCATATAGGTCTTATTATCATAAAAAAACTTTACCACAACACTCCATGAAGGGTAATGCGTTCAATACATTCTAGAGACTGCATTGTTTCTGAGCTACCGGTTGTGCCTGGAGGTTATTTGGCTGAGGTTACTCTTATCTCTCAGTTTTTTCCACAATTCAAGTAACCATTTTATATAGTCTAATTGAGCTTTGGGGGGTACTGTAGATCACGCAGAGTCAATATATCACTAATAAAAAATGTATCTATCAAAGCCTGATTCGAACCCAGAACCTCCTGCAATTCAGCGCTTTATACACCGCTTCCCTTGTTATGCATTAATCAAATCTAAATATTCTATATCTTAAACATTTTAAGATATTCTATGCATAGATATAATCATATTCCTCACTTACATATTCCAACTGAATCATTGAGGGAATAACTCCCAAATGTAATATTTACGATCGGCATTCCAACGTAAAAACCATCATTCCTTATTAAGTTACAGACAGAATTATTAATATTACATTTACAAACATTGCTTATCGATTCCCGGAAACCTTCCTTCAGCGGCATAATTAAATTGCTTCGGTACCTTTGATAATAAAATACTCATTTGATTGATTAACTCATTTAATTAATTAAGTCATGTTTTGATGATAACCCGTACCACTACAACTCTTCAACGGGTCTGGGTTTCAGTATTGCAAGGAGGTGACTTGTCCTTGGTCACGCTCAACCGCCAGCTTTATCCACCTTATTTTGGGTACACTATTTTTATAATATTTTATAATCGCTGCGTGAGTCCTAGGAGGGTCTTACATGTTCCATCTCCGGCTCCAAACAGACTTAATAAAAGTCTAGCCTGCAGCGGGATTTGAACAAGGATTTCAGGCATGACAACTAAGTGCTTTACCACTGAGCCACTCTGTTCCTTTTGATGATAACAATGTCTTTAACTACATCAATCTACAATAAATCCCGATGAGAGCGAACAAATAAGTGAAGTAATAAAAGGCTGCGTTTTATCACTTTTTTTTTTACTAGATATAAGAAATCTTGGGGAAAAAGAACTCCACGGAGGTTCGTTTGTATACAGTTTACAGATTACCAATGTCGTCAAGGAAAACAACTTTAATTAGACCTATGAAACATGGACGTCCACTACTAACATCTCAAATAAATTAAGTGCCATCGAGGGGAAAATACTTAAAAAATTATTTGACCCCTTGTTCGATGATGTAATTCATGAATGGAGTATAAAAACAAATAATAAACTCTACGACTTATACAACAATACCGAAATTGTGAACTTTTAAAAATCACGCCTAATCGAATGGTTGGAGAACGTTCTAAGAATGCCAAAATAGATACTCCAGACCAGAATTTACGGGAACAGAAGAAGAGGAAGAACTAGGAGAGGATGGATGGATGATGTGGAGGATGCCCTCAAACGGTTAGGAGTAACGAATTGGAAATACAAGGCTAAGGATAGGAATATCTGGAGGGCTATTGTTCAGGAAGCACACGGGTTGTAGAGCTACGTATAGAGTATAGATGACCTTGTTAACCTATCCCGATCAAGCGATCTATCTATATAAAAAAGGAGGCCTTTCTGATCATTGAGGTTTAATCAACCGAAAATTTCTTTTAGTTGCTTTTTCCATTCCCTTCTATCTTGCATAACATCCTCCCTCAGACCATGTCTGTGGATGATTTTCCCAATTCCTATCACCTTTTCCGTTGTCTTCGCATTTTACCACTTGAGAATTCCGAATGAACATTAAATTAAGCAATCTTCCCTCCTTGGTCCTTCTTAGATTGCGATACCATTCCAATCTCTGTTTATCTACACTTTTGTTTGCATTCTCGCTCTCTGATTTCACCATAAGTCCTTCTAGCTTGCATACCCTGGCAGCTCTCCTCCAATAGTCCATCTCAGTGGCAAGCAGCTTTTTCCCTATAGCAGCACTTATCATCAATGGTTTCATATACCAATATGCTTTCAATTATTATTGTAAATGAGAACGCTGAAGAACGTTGGAAAGGTGGATAGAAGGAGTTAAGGAAAGCATGCCTGGTCTGTGGAAGGACGATCATAAGTTAAGAAGAAATGGAAATAATAATAAAAGGTTCAGCAAACCCGAATGCTTTATGCCGATACCACCAATCTCTGCTTACAAACTTCTATCCACGGACCACAATCCAAACCAAATTTCGCCCGATCACTAATAACGCAATCCTCCCACCTACGCCTCGGTCAACTCCTCAGACGCTTCCCAGTCGGTTTTTATGTATCCGTTTGTTACCAAGCCATCTTAACCCATTCAGCATTAAATTGGGAAATCTTTCTTTTTTAATTTTTCTTAAATAACCATATAATTCCAATGCCTTTGTCTCTATGTTTCGTAGGATGAATTGTTAAGTATTCGCTCACTGATTTCGATATTAGTCCTTCTTTTTAGCCTGGATAGGGTATCCAATAGCCCGTATCAGTGCCATGTAGATTTTTTCCTGAAACACTACTAATCGTACATGTCTGTGCTCCATATAGCAATATGCTTTCAATGATTATTGTATATGAGAATGCTGAAACAATGTAGAAGTAGTTGAGGAAAACATACACGGCCATGGTCTGATAGAGGAAGATATACAAGACAGGAGGAAAAGGAAACAAATAAATACAATTTTTGATAGACTGAAAAACCCTCAAGAATAATACAAAAATATATTTATTTTTACACCATAGCCGTTATATGGATCGGGAACTAACGACCTAGTTGTTTTGTGCCTTGAAACATAATTCCAACCAACCATTCACCTTTGCATATTCATTTTTCGTTCAAAATTTAACAAAAATGTATAATTAAAAAATACAATCGACGACTGAAAGGTATTTAATTGGAAACGAACCGCTAAAGTAGAAACAAACGACGTCATTAGCAAAAAGAAGAGACAGGGGGTTGGAGGTGGTGAAGTCCTCCCGAGCTATCGGAGCACGTAGCCCACCTTTCAATCCTCACTCCCTGGCTAATTCGATTTACCCCCGACCGGAATTCGGAACTTTTTCACTCAGGTTGTATCTCTGTACTAACACCCGAGCTATTTTCTTAGATATTGGATTTTAAATTTAATTATTTCATGAAATACAGAATGAATACTCAATGAAACTGGACGTTGTTATGGATAAGGAAAAATGACAGACTTTTTTTTATAACTAAAACGTATATTTATACTAAAAGATAGTCATATTTGTTAAAATATTAATGATTTTTTTTTTATGCTTAAAGTACTATTATACCTAGTACATAATGATTAAACTAGAGAATTGCAACTGGCTTTCCGGTTAATTCGGAATAGGTAATTATACAGAATATCCTACAACGTGAAAATCAGACACAGCTATACAGGTGTAAAACCAGAGGGTCATTATGCATTTAGTGTCTGATAATGAACCAAAACAAAATGTTAAAGAGTCTCGAAACATAGGAAAGGAAGATCTTGAGAAAGTTTCTAAGACCACGGGAAATTTCTGAAGGTATTGAAGACACCAATGTTACCCTGTCAAAACGACGGCTGAATTATGACATATGTTGAGAATCAAAGAGGACTGAACGTTTGACATGAAAATTTTTCGATACATTACGAAACTTAAGACTGCAACATAATGGGTGGAAGAAGTCAAAAGATACGCAGTTGAAGCTGGAATTTTCGAAGATGCGATCCAAAATAGAACGGTCTTCAGAAGCCGTATTGTTAGCATTGAAACATTCCTAGAGAGATCATCAAAATTTAGGCCCTAATTGGTTATGTCTGAGGATTAGAGAATGATTGAAATCGAAACAATGAAGAGGCTCTGGAAAGAAAGAAAGTAAGGAAGAAGAATTGAACAGAAGACTTTTAGATTCCATGCAAAAAAAAAAAATAGATTTCAAACTAAATTCGCAATTATTGTTATCGCACAAAAAATATTTGTTAGAGAATAACACTCTATCACAATTATAAAAAAAAAATATTAAAAAAAATTACATATCGAAATTATTTAATTTAAAGCACAGAAATTAGATACATGGATGTAGAACAATCTGTGTATGTATGTAGCAGCCTTGGATGGAGCCCATTGGATCTGCAGACTCAACTCACTCAGCCTGTGAGTACCATTAATTCGTGAAAAAACCTGGCAGTTGAGAGTGATCTCCGCCTTTCACTACCGTTGTCCTACGAGCAGTCTGTATCCATGTTCTGGACCTAAGTCCCTTCTTGGGTTGGAGTTGTGCACTTTTATTTTATTTTTTATTACATTATAAAGGTATTTAAAAAATAGATTATTTTAAATTACAAAATGCTTTATTTATTAAAATTGTGACTTGTTTAAGCTAAGTAATTATTGACGATACTATTTTGGAGCCAGGTGATACGCTGCCTTCGACATTTAATTTGTGGGGAGGCGCAAGCAATATGTCTGCCGGGGTGATCTATTGCTTCCTACCGGTCGTTTCCTAATTGACTGCTCTAGTCCCAGCTTCTGAAGGTCTCTATTTCCTCTACCTGGATCTAGCTATCTCAATGGACCTCTTGTACGATCCTAATGTTTATTGTAACAGGATAATTATCCGAAGTACATCAGGTACAAAAAAATACTGTACCAGTACAACCCATGAAGGGTTCATTGCGTGGTAAAGGCTGTACTTCTTACAGGACAACCGTTGTTCAGGTGATTTGCAGGACCCACATAGCAACATATTAAACAATTTATCAGCCATAGCTGGATTTGAACTCGTTATATTCGACACAGCACCTCGGCGCTCTACAAACTTAGCTACCCCGCTCTCTCTCTCTCAAAAGTTGAAGCTATTTATTTCAGGAACGGCATATCTGATATTCCATTTCCATCATGCTTTATGTTTCTTTAATCATCACATTTAAGTATCATGTTTGAACTTGAAATTTTATGGTAATAATGACATAAGTTGTGACATGTTATATTTGTGTTTTTAAAATCCATATTCAAGTTAAAATGTGTGCCTTATCAGTACCATGTAAGTGTCTGAATAATATACTATTGTTCCAGATACTTCCATATAAATGTCAGAAAGAAACGAAAAAAATGAAAGAATGATCAAGATAAAAATGAACGGCATGACACACGAAAAAGTCAAGATTATAGAATAAATTAATTTGAAAACAATAGCATATGTTGTGATATAGAAGTCAATATGTAAGACCTTAAGTTGTACTAGAACCCTTCGTTCCAAAAAAATGAGTCCACTGAAGAACCCGAAATGCAGAATGACAACATCACGAAAGGTTGAGATGAATGAATACGTGAAGTTTTGGGGCATACGAATGATCTTATTTGTCAAAATCTATTGAGCTCAGACACTAGCGGTAAACGTCCAAGGCCTGGGACGGAGGATTGAGCTGATTAGTTATAAGTTGAGGGTTTTGGATTTAGGACATAATCTATTAACGGAAGTAAACAGAAATAGTTGGCGTAACAACCTACTACGCCCTTAAGGCTTGTCCACAGCCCTTATCTTCGTCTTAGGTTTTATGAAGGGAGCGAAGTTTTAATGATGGCGCCCTTCGAGGAAAACATAAAACGGTGGTCCTGAGCATGTGAGGTGTCAGGAACTCGCATCCCTATTCTAACCATACCTAAGTGAGACAAAATTAGGACTCCAACTGTAACATCGTCCGAATAGCCATAGCAGTATAAAGTAACGTTTAATGAACAAAGCAGGAATGTGTGCTTTCCTTCAGGTTCGCTAAGCATTTTATTATAATTAAACGAAGTAAAGGTATACAACATGGCGGCTGCCTATACTTGATTGGAGGGAATGGAAGCCGGTAAACACTACGCCCCTTTCAAAGTATCCAATCCAATCCTGAAAAGACGAAAGTTTGACAAGTTGTATGTATTTAATGATATTAGAGGCACTTTATGCTTACTTTTTGGAACCCTCCAATTATTATTTTAAATTATTCTATAAATAATTTAGTCGAAACAACATTAGATTACAATGGTGTAGTTCATCAGCTTTATATCGATTTTAAAAGAGCTTATCTATAACGTATTCATTCCCAGTTACCGTATTCATTCATACCTAATTATTTAATAACATGTTACTTATTAAAAAAAAAATTAAAATCGAGTAGAATCAAAAGATCTTGGAATCAGTTTAGATATAATATCGGGATGTATTCTCAGCTAAGGTAATCATTAGGGAAGAGGATTATAGAACAAGTTGGCCTACCATTTCCGTAGGCTGACAGATTGGAAGGGGGAGGTGGGTTCCGATGGTGCGGCCGTACAATGGGGCAATTGGAGCCCAAGTTGTAGGAGCGCACTAATACTTACTACCTTTTGAATTGCTAATCCTCGGATCGTTAGTTATGCGCGGTAGTCAGTCACTATGATATATGACATAGATGAAGGGTGGGGGTAAGCAGGAGAGGAGAGGGGGAAGTTAGTACGCTGTTGGGGGAAGGCTTACCTCCAGGATTAGCCGCTCTGATGAATTATCTCTCTCCTCAATTAGCTGGAGGTTTCTTTGTCTCGTTTGTCGGCGAGTGAAATCCAATGGGCTTGAGGTTAATGGACGTTTTATTAACTTTTCATTTAACTCGTTTCATTTTCTTTAAAGTACATAAGTAAGGCAGGGTTCACATTGAAGGGATATATGGTCAGTGACAGTTGACGAAATCTGAAGGGAGACGATACAAATATTCTCAGTTTTTTATATAAATATTGTGGAACATTTTGGAGCAAAGCTGCTGTATCTATTTCGTGAATCTTTTTGGACTGTTTGAACTGCGTTTTGTGATTTTCGGTTTGGTTTATGTCCTGATGATGCCTGAATTGGCGAAACGTTGACTGGTCTGTTTTTTTCTTCAGTACTATAGAGACTGGATTTTCTCTAACTTTTCGGATGTTTCCTATAGGACTCAAATCATTCTGGGAGCGGAGCGGCTGGTGGTATAGCGCTCAGTTCCTATGCAAAAGTTCCTGGGTTCAAATCCCAATCGCTGGTAGAGTTGTATTTAATCTTTTAGCGGACGGAGATGGATCCTATGGGATTTAAAACCCTCCTGGGGCTCACCCAGTCTTTTTAAAGGGGGATTTGGTCGAGCGTAATCTAGGACCTCTGCACAACCGTTGTCCAAAATTATTTTTTTTCCAACTACGCCAACAAATAACAACGAAGACATCACGTTTTTCGCTCTTCTCTTCTTATCTTCCAATCTTGTCACATTTCCGAATTCTTCTCTCCTCCACCCCCCCTACTCACGTATTAGTTCCGCAAGTTGTCGCTTCGTGTTGAGCCATAACAACTTTTCACTTTCAGTTATAGTTTCAGTTAAAAATCAATACTGTCTTGATTCGCGATAATAAGGTTTTCTCTCAATAAATATCTATAAAAGTTAGACTAGCAGGACTGGAGACATAGTTTAAGTGATTTATCCTTGTGAATTTTTAAAATAACATTTCATTTGAAATATTTAGATAAATGGTAAAACATTAATCAAATATTATTGTTTATTTATTAAAAGCATAACTTGAAGATCAATTCTATTCAAGCAACATTGCACACTGATCTAATTATTGTTATATTATAATCTTCAACGGTCAATATTTATTGACAGAACTCGCTGCTTACGTAATAATTTTAATACAATAGTATTTAATACGGTTTAACGGCAAATTACTTAAGTAATTATTATCTACTGAAAGCGCCGTTTATGGGATTTTACTTACAGGAAGTAATTATTTAGTTATTGCACGCTCACATTACATACCATTATTACAATTAGTTGATATAATATAGTTATAAATTGAACCCAGGGGAATGTGCAATGTAACCTGGGATGTAACACTGACCGTAGCTCAAATTACAGAGCTTACGATTTGAAATAATTAACATGATATGGCAAAGGAATTTCAACCAACGTTGAATTTGTGTGTAGTTTGAAGTCACATAGAATCTAAATTAATTAGATTAAAATGTAATTAATTCAAATCAAATCAAAACCCGATTTTGTAGAGATGTTATTCGGTCTTTATTACCCATCATTATTTTTCCTTTGTTTCACTATCTAACTTCATAGTACTTTCTCTGGGCTTTCTTCATCTTGTCCATTCAAGAGTTTTGACCCAGTATTTAAAAGCACTTCTATCTAACATCTGAGGTTCTGTTACGTTCAAATTTTCTTACTTTTTCGTTACTTCTTCAGCCCAAAGAGGATAGGGAGGAGTTGAGCAGCGTATACTCTTGAGCATTCGCCCCGAATCAGCATACGGTCCTCCGGGAGGGGCGATTCCCCGCAGGTCCACGCTCCGCATGAACACTGAGCCGGGAAGGTAGAGGCCCGAACCCCGAACACGGAATCCAGTTTGCCCTGAGCCCCTGTCACAGTGAACAGAAAACTTCAAGTTGCCAGTTTACCCTCTATTTACACACAGGAACCCATACAAATAAAAAAACCAACAGAAAAAGCGATAGTGGCAGAGGAAACTCTACAGGGAAAGGAATGCCCAAATGCTAATAACTATTGGGCATGAAACAGAAGAAAACTAAAAAACTTCACAAGGAGTGATTTATTAGAGGGGTGACCTGTGGCCTAGTGGTTAGCGTACCAAACTACCAATACTAAGATCGCGGGTTAGTAGCCCGGCAGGTGGCCCTAGGATTTTTTAAAGGGAGTAAAAAATCCTTAGTTACGCTGTCCTTTGGAAGGGACGTTAAACGGGGTCCCGAGCCTGTACGATGCCAGGTACTCGTTAGAACCTCTATCCTAATTAAACCTGGATAGGCAAAATTTAAAGCTCCCAATGTACCATCGTGCGATTTGCTATAGCAGGATGAAGTGACGTTACATGAACAAACAATTGATTGGATTATGATTTTCTCGTACGTAGTATCGGAGGTTAAGTGGGGAGAAAGGACACTGCCTTCAGAAAACCCATATCTACAGAAGAACGCTATTCTTCTGACGCTCATTCGGGGCGTCTCGAGTTTTCCCCCGTACCCACCGATTACGAAACGAATGCGTGCTCACTTTAAAGTACTTAATTAAAACGCCTTGTACTTATCTGAGCAAAACGGCGAACGAATGTTCGTTCGGGACGAATGTTCAAATTTATACGCGGCTTTAGTGGACTTATCGCCTTGTCTTTCGACTGCAATCACCCACTGGCCCCCCTCAAGGTTGGGAGGTTGACCACCAATCTTTCAGAGTATTCTGGAGGCCAGTTATCCAGAGATACTAGGACCTATTTTATTATCGTAATCATTCGCAAAATACATTCACTGATTCAGAGCTTATCAATTTGCTTTAGGACATTTGGACAGCGTCCATGATTCTGAAGAGTACTTGAATGTTGTTGACTTGAATACAGCCACTTTCGTTTCCTTTTCAACTTCTCTTCTGTTCAGAAATCTTCTCTTAACAGCTTGTACCATTTATATCTTTATTTCTTATTTTTTTAAATGTAATAAAATAATAAATACTCAGATTTTTAGAGTGATTCCTAAATAAAGCATAGAGACCTCGTGTTTTCTCATAGCGAATGCAGTGTGGGTCTTACACTTAACATGTGGGAAACCCTTGAGCATCAAAGGGCAGTTCCCAGAAGGGAACGGAATGTTGAGCAGCCAAATAAATAAAAAATCAGCCATGCCTGTCATGAAACCCTAAAACCAAGCTCGAGTGAATTCACTCAATACCCCGACCATCGTGAAAGTCAAGTTACTTTTTTTTCAAGAACCAACGGAATATCAAGAGAACATTATATATTAGCAATAAGATGAATGTGTTTTATCTATATTAGGTAATAAATAAAAGAAGTCAGGAATTGTGGCTCTGTGATTTGCCATTTTTTTTTTTAATATTTATAATTTAACTGTTAAAGCATTACAAAATACTAACCAACTATTATATATACCTTATTAAATATTCCTTCAATAGTATTGACCGTTCAGGTTATGTTGTGAAATTAATAAAACGGAAAGAGTTACCTTTTTTTAATTTATTTAAATATTTTCATTACGATAATTATTTAAAAAATTGTAATGAAATGACTAGGGTAAGTCACTCAAACGGCGTCTCCAGTTCTGTTCTTCTAAATTTAAAAGTTATTTATTGAGTGAAAACCATTATTATCGCGAATCAAGAAAATATTGTTTTTAAACTGAAACTATATACGGTCACCTGTGGTCTTGTGGTTAGCATAACAAACTACTAAGCCCAAGATCGTGGGTCCGTAGCCCGGCAGGTGACCCTAGGATTTTTTTAAGGGAG
Organism: Troilus luridus; assembly: GCA_964056705.1. Classification (NCBI taxonomy): domain Eukaryota; kingdom Metazoa; phylum Arthropoda; class Insecta; order Hemiptera; family Pentatomidae; genus Troilus; species Troilus luridus. The sequence goes on from OZ057417.1 coordinate 13,639,565, forward strand.
TCTGAAATCCTTATCTACGCCGTCCTTCGGAAGGGACGTTAAACGGGGGTCCCGAGCCTTTTTACAAAGTATAATCTTACGATGTCATGTACTCGTTAAAAATCCATATCCTAATAACACCTGGGTAGACAAAATTCATAGCTATCACTGTAGCATCGTCCGATTAGTCATAGCAGCATAAAGTGAAATGCTGATAATATATAAATATATCGTCGCTGTCAAAACTTTTGGTGAAAATGAGTTAGGAACGGTAACGGACGTATTAAGGTCATTACTCAACATGGCAGAGTATGATTTTTTGATATTTCTTTTCAATCTTAATAGTAATATAATTGTGTAGATAATAATATTCTAGAAATTGAAGGTCAACTTAACTTATTTTGTTATTTGGAAAAGTTATTTTGTACATCCATTGTGAACTTATTAAATAAACAAAAAAACAACAGCGATATGTTAGTTAAATAAAAAAAATACGAAGGCCTTACAAAGAAGTGAAACTTTTTTTCGGCTTGTAGGCATTTAACTAACAATTTTTGGAAAATTATTCGATTTAGGGTATTAATATTGCGTTTTTAATCTCAACTTAATTATTGAAAAATGGGAATGCAATGGGAAATCAATAGTAGACAAAATATTCATTAATACAATTTAATTTCAATTTGCGTATTAGAGTATGGAATACATAATTAATACAATCATTTAGAGGATAAACGCATATTAAAAAAAATATATTAAAAAGTAAGAGAAATATTTGTTCAAATCATTGAATCGTTGTCAACTTCAATTATTCTTTCAATAACTTCATCTTCGGATCGAGTCTCACAGTTTATAAATGTAATTAACATTTTATGGTAGCTAAAATAAGTAAATGCTTGTATTGAAGGCCTAAATAAAATTAAATATATTGAATGAACCGGATGAAAATTAAAGTACTTCATAAAATATTCATATGAAATAAGTAATGCAAGAAGTAATAAATAATGCGGCATGCGATACATGAACGAATAATTTTGGGGCGATAAAAAAAAAGTTTCACTTCAAAATTATAGTTTATAAGCAAAATGTCTGAATATTATTTAAATGTTTTCTAGGTATTAAAATCGTTGCTGTTTATTTTTTCTTTTTAAATTTATAATAGTGTTATATTTTGTGGAACGACATTAAAACTCAGAAACAGTAACTTTCTGAACTTACAATTTAAAAAAATATTTATAATTAATTGTTCGAGCAGGACATAAGACAGAACAGTAGTTAGGCAACGCCGATTGATTATTACACCAATAAAAACTTTTTTATATAACAAAGGAATGCATTTAAAAAATCATATAATTATTAAAGAATTAAACAATAGTTCTCAGCTAAGACCAAACCTCCTATGCTTAGTCGAACAATTTATGAACAAAGTCAAAGGCTTTTACGTGGCTTCTGTAACTCTACCAAGATTGCGGTTTTCGTTTGTGGTTTAGTTCTGACCGCATCTGGCTTATATTTGTACTTATATATAATCGTATAATATTACCTTCAACCTAGCTCATATGTATATTACGTATGGGTATAAGGGAAATCAGTGAAACAGTGGGCAGCAATTGAAACGTTTTAATAACAAACCAGTCAAACATATCCTTATTTGGTCTATAATGCCATTTTTATCATAGCGTCGAATATTTATCATTTCCTAAAAGACCCTATGCTCTTTGGATGTTGGATAAATTTTCAAAGGGGCGTAATTCAGAATCTGTAACTCCTAAAGGCCATAGTTTGAGCTTAAATTAAATCTAATTAAATTTACTACCTTGACTTTTATCGTAGAATCACTTCTTCGGCCGGTGTTTCTCAAGAATGTCGGCCAAAACATAAAATTTGGACTTTTTGGAAAAAAGGCTAATTGTCGAAGGGACGTAACTCAGAATCTATCAGAGCTACAGGCCTCGTTCAGTGCTTAAATTAAAGGTAATTAATTTTACCACAGCTTCATTACCTATGGCTTTCATCGTAGGATCACTCCTATTAATGAATTAATGAATTAAAAATGGTTACTAATGTTTTTATAAAAATTTCAACACAAAGTTTTCCCATCCGTTTTTTTCAGTAGCAAACTTGGATTTCCACTAGTCAGACATGCCCTTAAAACATATAACAAATTCAGCTCTCTTCAATTTATTGCAACTTAAAGCCCTTATCTGGTACCTGGCCGCTGGCTTATATTGCTAAATACACAAGTCACTATTGGGGCTCACCCAGCCTTTGTAAAATGGAAACCCTTAATTGACGGATAACCCCTTAATTGGTATATTATGGCTGCTAAAAGATAAAATAATTTAACTGGTACATTTGGATTTAATTTCAGGACCTTCAGGACACCAACTCAACGCTCTATACTAGTGGGCGTGAGTACAAGTCAGGGGTGTTGAAAATGAAAAATCCTGACTTAATTTTAGTTATTTCTCTCTTACCAGTAATTCTGAATAAATATAAACTTATAACATTGAATATAGTGACAATTAAAACTAAATTATTTGTTTTCAATGTAATGCTTACTGTACAAGGGGGGCATAGTAGGAATTTGATTTGAACAAGGGGGCCGTGGTACAAAAATGTTGTACCACTACTCTATAAACTTGAAACTTTTAATTTGTGGAAAAACTGTTCATTGACCATAGAGTCCATCTATTCTTGCAGTTACCAGAAACAAATAATATACCTGCAACTACCTCTAGCACGCCAACTCATTGTTCTATATCGATATTGAATTTTTTTCCCTACACAGTCTTGAACTGTAAGATTTATATCACGGAATTTTCCAATTAGTGCGAGTATATTCTAAGGAACTATTAAGATGCAGTAAACTGAGCACGGTATCTTGGATTTTACGACCCGACCAGGCGGTGCCCGTAATAAACTTGTTAGACGCCGGTAATTAAATCAGAGATCCTTCAGGTCCTGAGTCAGAGTCATAAATCATTATTACTACCACTCGACCCTTGTGCCATTTAATGTCATAAAGCCGGGTTTAATATCATGCGGGCCCGGTCGTATAGGTGCCGCTGTTCGGGAGGAATCCGGAATGAGAGGGCGAGTGGAGGGCGATTTCGAAAAGGGAAACGCCTAACAATAGTGAGCTCAATAAACATGCTAATGGAAGGAGGTATGGGTCAATCCACGTCCACTCTCAGAGCCGAATCAGTTTTCGCATTAATTCGACCACTATGCCGTAGTCAGCTTTTCAACAACCTATGGATTAAGAGAACCTCTCCACATATTGTAAATGATATGGGAAGCCTGTATCTAATAAACAATTAGATAAAACTCAGATTTGATTTATTTGTCTTAAAGTTGATTTACCTATTCTAAACTGTAAGTGGTTTTTCGCACATTCAAACATCTTTAATTAATTAACCAAGCCTTTACTGTGATTAATAGACATGTTTTTTTAAAATTTTGGTCCAGAATAATGGTTATTTCAAATGTTGATATAGCCCGAGCCGATGCCTTGGCCAGAGAAGGCCGGAGCTTGGGGTAGCGAAGTCTACCATATACGATGCACTCCGGCGTTTCCGGGAGACTGATAACTACGAAAGGAGGGCCGGCAGTGGGCGACCAAGGGCAACAACGGCAGGAAACGATCGATTTATTACGCTGTCGGTATTGAGAGGCCGACTTTTAACGGCTCCTGAGATCCGGGAAAGACTTGAAGTGGCTCGAAATACACGTGTAAATGCAGACACAGTGCGGCGGAGACTGAGGGAGCATGAACTCGTATCAAGGCGACCCGCGACAAGGCCCCAACTCCTGGAAACGCATCGAAGAGAAAGGCGATTATTTGCTGATCAGTATTCTCATTGGACTCTGGAGCAATTGGGAACTGTTTTATTCACAGATGAGTCTCGATTTGGTCTATACCACTCAGACGGTCGAGACAGAGTGTGGAGACGACCAGGGGAGCGATTTGCTCAATGTACCATTCGTGAATCACGGTCTTTTGAAAGGAGGTCAGTTATGGTTTGGGGTAGAATTAATTTCCACGCCCGGACTGAACTGATTTGCATAAATAATGGGGCGCTAACTGCTCGGAGATACATCGAGGAAGTCCTCCTAGCTAGAGATACCATTTGCTCCATTTATTAGTGAGCAATGCAGGATAATGCTCGTCCACATACCGCCAGAATTGTTAGCGAATACTTGGAGCAAGTGGGAATCACAGTTCTGGACTAGCCTGCACGATCTCCTGATATGAATCCCATAGAACATTTGTGGGATAATTAAGGGAGGCGTGTTAGACGCCGTCATCCTCGTCCTAGTGACTTAAATCAGCTCCAAATTGCTTTTCGAGAAGAATGGGATGCTATGGCGGTGGAGTACGTCCAGAATTTAATTTCTTCGATGCCTGACAGGGTTAGAGCCCTTCGCCGTACCAGAGGGAGTAATACCCGCTATTAGAATTACATAAATTGTTAGAAAACCTAATAAAAATGAAGAATAACGTTTTCTAAAAAATGTGTTCATTTATCATTTTTTCTTTATTTTGTACATAATCAATAAAAATTATTCACTTTTGGCAGATTTTGTTTAAATAACCTATAAATTAACAAATTCTTACCATAAATTAAAAAGATGAATACATATAAATATATATTTAACAAAACTATAAGACCAAATCTAAGTGTCCGGTTTTTTTTGCTGTTGAGTGTATATATATATATATATATATATGTATGTTTTGGTTCTTGAGCTTCAGTCAGTTATTTCAACTTCTTAAGGCGACGTTTCGAGACTAGGTTAGTCTCATATTCATGCCCTGACAGTGAAAAATTAGCTTTTAGTAAGAACATTATTAAATAGCACACTAAAATAAATATAGATGACACGTGTAAGTTGTAATGGATAGGGTGTACTATTTCATAAACATTCTATGATATATTGCGAAATAGCTGATTGATGATAGACTGATCAATTCTTTGGAACTTGTAAGTACACCCTATCAATTGCAACATACACGTGTCATCTACATTTATTTTAGTGTGATATTTAATGTTTTTACTAAAAGTTCATTTTTTCACTGTCAGGGCATGAATATGAGACTAACCTAGTCTCGAAACGTCGCTTAAAGAAGTTGAAATAACTGACTGAAATTCAAGAACCAAAACATAATATTTCCATAACAGTCAAGATAAGTAGAAATCAATATATACATATTAATATATTCAAAAGTGTAATATTTCTTAATTAAATATGTTCTCATAAATAAATTTTTAAAACGACCACCATCACTTGTTTGCATGAAACCACTATCATTAGGGGCAGCCATTCTTGGAACATACTGCTATGTTTTATAGTCTTAAATATATTTTAAATATTCCAATTGATTTTGGGATGCCAAATTATAATTTCTTTAAACGTCTTAACTTTATTCTTAATTGGATTATTTTCCAGAGGTCTATTGTGTGCTTACCAGTTTACTAATTATTTAAACCATCAGTACATTAGTCATAAATCTAGACTGCGTGTGGGTTAAGTTAGCTGCAAAAGAATTATAATAAATATACTTTATTCATACAACTTGAAGTACGATTACTGATTCTGATATAAATAGAGGATTGCCATAAAATACGTACAGAACATAAATTACAACTTATCTTGTTAAAACAGGGGTACATCTAGAGCTCTTCTTGGTGAGGTGTGTCTTCTCCGGGTCTGGCTGTCTTCGGATATTACTCCGCCAGTATCGTTGGCCACTTCCTTCCTTCTTCGAGTGCCTTTTCAAAGTCTTGGGTCCCCCTTTGGTCTCTCTTTACCCTCCTTGACCATGTGGGCAAACTGTTCTATCTGAGCGACCTATTTCTTGCAAGCTGTCATTTGCTCGTTGTGTAAAAACTTATTTATTTTTATAATTCCGCCCGGTAGGATACATAGCAATACTAATTATTACAATTTTTGTACTTCCACCATTCTTTGTCTTCTGAATTTTTCTAGCAATCAGGCACATCAATAGCTGCACTGTTCTTGTCGATTTGATGTTTCCGTCGTGTCTTGAGATCAAGGGAGAAGAACTCTGGTAGTTTTTGTGGATCGGCCATCGCAATAATTTTATTTTTACTATAGTAATTATATTTTATTAAATATAATTTATTTACTGTATTAATTTACAAAGATATTTTTTTTTCGAATTGACTACTCTTGTTTTGCAGAATTTTTCTTAAAATTCTTCTTTCCAGTTTTTTGAGCCAAAGACTTCTTCCAGTTCATCGATAGGCATTCACTGGCAAAGAGGAATACACATATACTTATATTTATATAATTTATTATGTAAGATGATGAAATAAAGAATAACTATTCTACACTAAATGGTCTTTTCATAACTTTTTTTAGACACTCTGATCTTATGTATTAATGATGAGGTTGAGCAGGTCATTAGGAAAGCATAAAGATACTTTTAACCAGGCTTTTGAGAGTTGAATTTAGGTTTTAGGTGTTGGCTAAGCAGTCGAAAGACCTGAGGTTGCTGGGAAACATCTAGGGTGGAGAGGTGATGAATAAATGAAAGGTATTAAGGTTTCAGAGCCTTGCTAGTTCCTGCCCGTGGTCTTAGTAACTCTTGCTGTCAACGAGGAGTATTTAATTATTCATCTTAGTAGTATACAGACTGTATCTTATTTCCATACTAGAACTTTCTTAACTATATTAGTGGTTTTATAAGAGTCTAGTGTGTTAAAAAAATATATTTAAGCTCAAATTTATCCTTTTTCGTGCTCGTACTTGAAAAGAGGTTGCAGAAAACAGGGTCTAGAAATACTTAAAAAAAATTTTAAAAAATATTAGTAATTTTCAAAACGTTAAGTGAAAAGCAATTCAATATTATCGATAAGAATTTCCTTAATTCTCGAAATAATAGATAATAGTTTAAAAACTAAAAAAAAAAATCTAATCTAATTATTTAAATATTATTTTTATATGAAGTATGAACAACGTCTTCGCGTATTCGAAAATATGGTGTTACGTAGAATATTCGGTCCAAAATAGGATGAGCCCACTGGGGAATATAGGAGAGTGCATAACGCGAAATTGCGAAGACGTTCTGGTAAATATTATAAGTGATAGCGTCACGAAGACTATAAAGTTGCTGGGCTTAGTAACGAACGAATTCCTAAGATGTTGATAAACGCTATGCCGGATGGGAAGCGTCTGAGAAGAAGACCGAGGCGTAGGTGGGAGGATTGCGTTAAGAGTGATCTGGCGGATTTGGGTTTGGGTACTGGTCCTTGGACAGAAGTCTGTAAGCAGAGATCGGTGGTAACGGCATCAACCAAGCCTTTGGGTTCGGTAAGTCTTCTCATTATTTTCATATAATATAATCACAAGTGAACAACGTCTTAAGGTAATAGTAAATAAGCCATTGAGTAAAACATTGGATACAAGCCCACTGGAGGGGTTGTGCCAGGACTATTGTCGATTGTCAGTCTTGAAATAAACCTATGTAAACTAGCCGATTTATCTGAATAAGTCAAGTATCTGTTCCAGCTCAGAATCGATTTTTTTGGTAGTTTTTAGACGAGGTAATTATTCCGAAGGTTGTCACTTCTAGTTAAGTCAAAACAAGTTTTAACAGTTTATACGTTTCATTTTTAATATTACCCGATCCTCAAGGTAGCATCCTTGGCCAAATCCTTTATACAGTTTATACAGCTGTCATCCCAACTCATCCTAATACTATCCTTACCACGTATGCTGATGATACATGTGTATTATCAGTCAACACCAATCCGATTATTGCATTCCAAAGCCTCCAATCCCATATCACTGATCTTGAAGAATGGTACAAAACTGGAGAATTAAAATAAACTCTCAAAACTCGCATCAAATCACTTTTACCTTACGCCGTAAACCAATGACTTCCTGCCCTTCAGTATCCTTTAATAATATCCCACTTGTGCCTGTAGAACAGATCCGATACTTAGGGTTGCCTCTTGACAAACGATAAACCTGGAATCCTCATACGAGACTGATAAGACAAGAAACCGCTCGACGTTTCAGGCTACTTAAACACTTACTAGAAAAACGCTCTAACCTCCCAATTAACTACAAAAGACTCATCTACATGACCATCATACGACCTATTTGGACCTACGGAGTAGAGCTTTGGAGCTCCACTAAGCCATCGAATTCCTCTCGTATCCAATCCCTACAATCCAAAATCCTTCGTAAAATCCTGAATGCTCCTTATTTTGTTAAGAATAAAGTCATCCATAATGACCTTAATGTCCCATTTGTTGCTGATTTGGCCCGAACCCGCGATCTATCCTTTCATAACAAACTTCATTTCCACTCAAACCCTCTAGTTTTAAACCTAGCTTCCTCTTCAATTCCCGATAATCCTCCGAGGCGTCTGAAAAGAAGATGGCCCCGTGACTCCTTAGTTGAACTTGTGATTTGAGTACTACCAGTGGGTAGAGTCTCTACTTGTCATTTTCACATGTCATTATGTATTGCTTAGCCCATTTACTAGATGTATTATTGTAATACAGTTGTTAATATCAATAAATAAATAAAAATAAAAAATTCCCGAAAATTCAAGTTACCGTGAGCTTTATTCTGGAAAAGAGAATATAATTATGGGTAATAAGTACATTTCGGTTGGATAAATCTTTAAACATCAAAGCTCTATTTATGCAAGCTAAAATAGCTATTTATGAAACTATCTTGAGATCCATAGTTACTTAAGGCAATGGATCCTGGGCATTGGCAGACGAATGTAAAAGGAAACTCAATGTCTAGGAAAGGAAAATCTCCGGAAGATATATGGGCGAATAAGAGAGAACGGTATGATGAGATTAAGGAAGAAACGTGAGCTCCACACAATATATGGAAAACCAGAACTGGTAACGTTAGTGAGAAAATTCCGCCTCAGATGGCTGAGACACGTGGAATGCGCCCCAGAAACAAGGATGGAAAGGCTCCTGTTATATGGAAGAATTGTAGGTAAACGATTTATTGGAAGACCTAAAAAGAGATGGTTGAATGATGTTGAAGAAGACCTCAAGTTCCTTGGATTAAGGAGATGGAGAGAAAAACCAAAGGATTGGAATGGCTGGCTTAAGGTCCTCGTAGGACCGTAGCGCTCATCAGTATATCAATAAGTAATACAGATTTCGGTAACCTTTTCATGAAGAAATGAAATAAACAAAGATATTTCATCTATACTTCGCCATGTTGGTTCAAACTTTAATTTCTAGATGAAAAGAATACCAAAATCTACGTATTACCCATAATTACATTCTTTTCCGTAACTTTTAACGCTTTTCCATAACTTGTATTTTTGGAAAATATTAAAAGGGAAACGAATGAAAAGTTAAAACTTGTTGTGACTCAACTCGAAGCGACAACCAGCGGAACATTTACCTTAGATGATTAAAGGGTTTTAGTAACGATGATGTGACTTCTTGTTATTATTAAATTATTGCTTAATACCAAATAATCTATAATTTTAGTTCATAAGGATGTCCTGATAATAAAAAAAAATCTACTTTAATAATATATAGCCGTTGGTGGGAAATAAAGGGCTAAGGACTTTAGGACAAAACTAGAAGGATAGGTTTGGGAGGCAATAATTTGGACTGGGGTCGTGGAAGGAAAGACAGAGGCTGCCGGGTTCAGGTGTGCTGTCTTGAGTAACAGGTGCGATAAACTTCTCCATCCAATAGTCTCTTATTTACAGCTTAAGGCAATGGCTACCTATATGTGTTTATATACCTATATAGCACATAACGTTCAAAACGCTATTTATTATAAACAATTAATAATGTAAATAAATAGGGATGTAAATCATTTAATAAATGATAATTATTGCTAAAAAGCTGATGAAGACTTCAACATTGTGAAGGAAAATAAAAAAAATCAAGCCCTGAAGAAGATCTGCAGTGTGGGTCGAAACATTGGCTAACATAAGGTCAACTAATGTTATTCAACAAAAATTATTACTACTTTAAGAATTACGTTTAAAACATTTGCCCGTTTGCCCATAATTTTAAAGTAATTCAAATTGAAACCTTAAGATATCACGAATATGAAAAAATGGACTTATACAACTTTTAAAATATAACAGCTTAATTGATGAAAAAAATAAAGACTAAAAAAAAAATGAACTACTACAACCCATCCAGGGTCTTGGGTCCAGTACGTGGTAGAGACTGCAATGTTTCTTGGACAATAGTAGTGCAAGGAGGTGACCGGTCATAGATCATGCTCAACCTTCAGGTTTTCCCCCAATTAAGAGAACCTACTTTATAGAGGCTGGGTGAGCCCAAGGATGGTTTTTAAGATTCCACAGGGTCTATTCCCAGCTTAGTAAGTTAAATAAATTATCTGCCTCTGCCGGGTTTGAAACCGGGACATACGGAACGGCAACTCAGAGACACACCACTGAGCTAACCAGCTCCCTTGATTTATGTTAATAATCATTTAAAAATCAATTCAAAAATTTTTTTTTAAATAAACCATTCCGAGGAACAGAATATTAAATTATATAAATATACATACACACGCGCACACACATTCATATTTATATTCGATATTTCTCGGAAAGGTTTATCTCATCATCTACAGGAATTACGTAAACATTATTCATTAATTGGCATTTCACGATAATGAATATACGTGTTATTGCATTAAGCTTTATTATAGTAACATTGTATATAAAGCTAATTCAGGAAGTATATATTGGGATCGTGTAATATGAAGTGTCCGTTTTTATAATTTAATGAGACTTTATTTATCCTCTCTCTTTTAAATAATATTTATTATCACTAAAATTAAACGAACATTGTTTAGTAGACCATTAAGGAAGACTATGGAACCATACAACTTTCACGTAATTTTTAGTTTAAACTTGGACACACGGACGCCCAAGCACCAAGAAACCATTACCACCGCGTTCATGGAAGGGCGTAGTTAAACGGATCATTTGCTATTGGTTAAAGAAATTTTCAGCTGGTGACAGATTAGTCCATAAATAAATAAATAAATTATAAAAAATACATTTCTTGTTTTTACCTAGAGGTTACTGCTGGGGTAATAAAGTAATGTAATAAAACCATAATACGGGCGTGATTAGACTGAATAGCAAAAAGGATAAATAAAAAAATATAATAGTAAAATAGAGTCGGGGTTTTAAATAAATCGGCAGATACTGAAACATGTGGGAGAGTTTATTAAATCTAAATATATTTACAAGCTTAAGATAATACAGAAATTATTATTTTTACACGGAAAGAGAAAAAAAACAAGGCATGAGCAAACCAGAATATGATAAATTAGAACAAATTAACAGTAGGCGACAGGGCTATATGGCGATTAATGTATAGAGTCTTTGCTTCGTACAGTGAATTAAATATATTTTATTTGAGGTTGATGGCCGGTGAACTGCTCCCTCTTATTAATTGAATAAAAAAAGTGACTTACACTTGAAGCGAAGGATTCGTTTCCTGAGCTCTGAGAGTCTTTGGTTAGCAGGCGATCTGGTGGTATCAAGAGCGTACTTCTTGTATCTGGTGCTAGGCGATCTAGGGCTTTGGGTAAATATGCGGTGAACGGTGAGGTTAGCTTTTTGTCGAGCAGGCGATCTGGTGGTTTGCTTGGAGTCTGGATGCGAAGAGAAATGAAGTGTGAGAGACGGAGTGGAGGAAACAAAGTCCTCTTTATTCATCGCCATGGAAACAACTATGAACGACATCCGCGGAGACAAATTTTTAATTTATGATATTGATTTGTGACTGAACAACCATCTTGCTTTGGTTGTTTTGAAGGGATACTCTTACACATCGCCAGATCTTATGTTTCACGAGCGACAACGAAGGAACTTAAAGATCTGGGTTACAAAGTACCATATCCACCTTATTCCCCAGGCTTATCTCCAACAGATTTCCATTAGTTCAGAAACCAGGACAACTTCCTTTAGGGTATAAATTTTGAAAATGATTCTCAAGCCAAATACGTATTTTTAGACGATTTCAAAATAATAACTTTAATTTTTCTTTCTTTAATTTGAAAAGTTGATAACAAGTTGGAGAAAATCTATAATTATTTTGATTTTGTTAAGGTGATTTGCAAAATAACGATTTTTAAGAAAACGGCAAATTCATACGAAACGGACCGATACAATTTTAATTTTTAGTATTTGGAAAAAATTTTCCTACTCTTCCCTCTTTACCCAGTCTGCCGGTGTTCCTCAAGGTAGTATCCTGGGTCCCATCCTATACACGATATATACAGCTGACATCCCAACCCATCCAAGCACTGTCCTCACTGTCGACGTTTTCGCCTACTTCAACACTTACTGGACAAACGCTCTAAGCTACCAATTAATTACAAAAGACTCATTTACATGACAGTTATCAGACCTATTTGGACATACGTAGTTGAGCTTTGGGGCTCTACTAAACCATCCAATTCATCTCGTATCCAATCCTTACAATCCAAAATCCTTCGTAAAATCCTCAATGCTCCCTATTATGTCATAAACAAACTCATCCATCATGATCTTAATATCCCATATGTTACTGATTTGGGCCAAATTAGATACCTATCCTTCCACGACAAGCTCCATACAACTCGAATCCTCTAGTCTCTCAACTTGCTTCCCATACTATTCCTGATAACCCTCCGAGGCGTCTGAAAAGCAGATGGCCTCGAGACCATCTACTATAGAACTTTATTGGAGTGCTGCCGATGGGTAGTTACTCCACATGTGTTTTTCATGTCATAATGTACACATCAGCAGATTTACTAGTTATAATCATATTATAGTTGTAAATATCAATAAATTAAATTAAAACAAAAAAAGTATTTGAAATTTTTAGCCATTACTGTACTCGTTTAAGTCCAGTAATGACAGTAACTTATAAATAACGGCAGTATGGATATTTTACATTTGACAATATTATTCAATGAATTTAGAGAAATATGAAACCAAATGATTTTAATTATTTATTATTCACTTAATATCGTTCGAATCATATGAATTTTTTAAAGGTATTGGCAAAACACTTTGCAACGCATTCTTAAATTTTGGCTGAATATGGAATAATTCATACAGAAAGACCGTACTTTCATTCATAAAATGAAGGTTTTCAAGAAGAAGAATGGATTTAGATGAAGCTATAATAAATAAATGGGAGTTGGGTGGCTCAGTGGTAAAGCGCTGATTTGCCGTGCTGAAGGTCCCGGTTTAAAGTCCTGTTGTGGCAGATACTTTATTTTATCTATTAACAGCCGGGGAGAGACCCTATCCTATCCTATGGATGTAGCCTTTATAATGTAGGTATCCTTAATTGGGGTAAACCTGTAGGTTGAGCGTGATCTCAGACAAATTATCTGCACACTATGCGTGTCTACAATGTCCTGAACCAAAAACCCTTCAAAGACCGCAGTGATATAGTTTTTATTTTTGTTTTGATCTACTTTTTTTTCTTGAATTCCTCTTATGCCATTGCTAACGTCGAAGAGCCCCACCCAATGCAGCCATGCCTCTCGGTCCCTACTCATCTGCCTTATTTACTGGAGGGTCTTGCCTCTCTCCTCTCCGAAACGCTGAATGTATTCTAGATTAGAAACTCTGGGACGATCTAGCTTCCTCCTTCCAGATGGTCTAGCTTCCATGACTTTCCTGGACTCTCTCTCTTCATCCATCCGACCAAAGTGGCCAAACCACTTTAGCAGTGGGTTTTTTATGGAATACCTTAGCTCAGTTACTTCCAGCTCTTCTCTCATGCTTTCATTCCTGTATTCCTTACTGCTTGTCCAGCGATACCCAGCTTTCACTTCCGTAAGTGGGTGTCGGGGGGGGACTTGCGTATGCGCATTTTTGTATCCTTAACAACCTCCTTAGGCCCAACTATACTGTTGAAAATAGGGTAGTAAACCTGATTGGCTTTCGATATTTTTGCTACTTTTGTTTTCTCCTCCTGTTGTTAATAACTGTCCCCAAGTATGTGTATACTTCTTCAACCTAGAACTCCTTTACTTTAGATATTGTTAACTCCCCAATACCTTCACCTGAGTTCACCTGGACCTCTTCTTCTTTCTGGCGTAGGGAATTGGCGGCCACATCGCCCTGTCATCTGACTGAAATCCGCTACTGGTCATCCAGGTTGGAGGTAACCCAGTACAGGGGGGGGGTTAGGCTGGTCACCATTTCATTTGCCCCTAAGAAATGATGCCTCCATAACTGGGCTACTAACCCGCATGGCAGTATATTTTATTCAAAGTTGACAAAATAAAAAAAATTTAAAAAAAGTAATTTTTAAGTAACTATTATTACTGAAGGTAACTGGCGTGTATAAAACGTAATAAATGTTTCAGATTTCAGATTTCTGAATAAAGGGCCCTGTTAAGGGTTATAAGATTAGACGGGGCCTATTTAGAGGAACGGAAATACACAATTAAAGAAAAAAAGTAAATTATAAAATCATTATAATATTAGTAAATTGAAATAAAATTGGTTTCCGGGATCGACATGAGGAATAAATTATTTTTTAATAGGATTTTTCTCCTCCATAGGCCGCCACAATGGAGGAAAGAATTAGATGCTAATGGGTTTAGAGATACTGATCGAATTAACTTTACAAAAGGAAGGAGTTTTATCTGAATTAACCCCCTCCACTCTATACCACCCTCACCACCAGCACCAGCTCACCCCCCACCACCGGCCCTCAAAATTGAAGTTGGGGGGGCCTTCTTCGAGGGTTAATTGCAGTCACAGAACGATTTAAAAATCCCATCTGATCCAATCCGTTCGAGCTTCGTCGATAATGATATGTGGTAGCTATAGGATCCTTGATAATTCAGATAGAAATAAATAAAAGAATGGGTATCTGTTCCGCAGGTTGTCGCTTCTGGTAACAACATATTTTAACTGTTAATACGTATAATTTTTACTATTTTCCAAAAATACAAGTTATCGTGAGGTTGTGGATGAAAAAGATAATGTAATGGTAATGAATATATTCTGGTTATCATTTTATCAGGAAATAAAATTTTCAACTAACATTTCGAAGTATATACGATATATGTTTGTTGAAACATTTCTATATGAAATGATTACCGAAGTGCACACATTTTCCATAATTGCATTCTCTTTTTCACACACACGTGATAACTTTTTGTAAAATATTAAAAGGAATATGTTATGAAAATTGGAAAATGTAAATCAATATAAAATTATTGGGTCGGGAAGAAATCAAATTAGCTTTTATAATTGAAATTAATTCGGTGAAATAATAAAAAATATTTTGGTTGCCTGGAAAATAATGCAGGATCTTCACCTTCCCAATCGCCTTGAGATGGTCATCGACGGTGGATTTTTGGACTTCGAGTTTTCCTGCCGGTTCTCTAACAACTGTTATGGTAATTTCTTCCACCAATGCTCTGAGAACATCTTCATAAAGGGCAGAACTTCTTCCACGGCCTTGTTTTCCCTCAAGGCTCAAGTCTCCCTCTCGAAATCTTGCAACCAGCGTTAAACAACGTACTCATTTATACCGTCATCACGTATTTCACGTATCTTCAAGAACTGAAAATGGACAACACGTGAACTCAGGAGACTGAAAAGGTCACCGAAGAGCTCGAAGCCTCTCCGGAAAGTATTAAAGAGCTTTCTTCATTTAGGAAGGAACTTCATAATCCTCCGGGCTTTCAAGAAAGGCCAAAAAGAAAAACAAGCGAAATTTGGACTCGGGAAAGAAAGCAAACACAAAAACACGAAGAACGAATGAGTGAGTTATGGAAGAGAAGAAAAGAACAGTGAAAATAAACGTATTACCACAGTGGCTCGATAGAGAAAAAATATAAATAAAATAAAGGAAAATTAAATAAGAACTTGTTTAACAAGTTCTAGTCACCTACTTCTATCCAGCTTAGCAGAAAGTTTTAGTTTTTTTCGCACTGAACTAAGGAATTCGGTTCTGAATTCATTAAAAAAAAATGTAACGAAATTTTCAGAATAAATTATTTAAAATTTTTAAATTAAATGTTTGTATATAAGTGGAAAAATTCCAAATAAAAACCTTAAGTCTCTAAACTAAAACAGGAAATTAAAAATACCTGTCCAATATTTCGCCTATTCAGGCATCCTCAGGGCTGAAAGAGAATAATAGCAAACCAAGAGATGAATAATGCACCCAAAAATACACATCCCACCACCTCCAAGGCTTAAATGCAACTACTGAATCATAAAGAAGGTTACTAGATTCCCAGCTGGCTAAGGAATTATTTAATTCAATATTTAATTTTTAAATTAATGTTTAAACTTTAAATATATCTAAATATACAAAGTTTTGATTGAAGGTTTTATATATATATGTACTCATCTAAATATATAAAATATTTATTAAAACTCTCGAATAAAATGACTAAAATGTTTACTTACGGAATTCCTCATTTCGATTGTTAACACGTTTTAATTTAATACTTTGTATTTTTTTTTAAAGTTCAATCTTTTTTTTCATATTTACCCTTCTGATGGAAAGTATTGGGAATGAAAGGACGCTTTCACAATGGGACGAAACCCGACGTTGATTCCAATTCATAAAATGGATTGGGGACGAGGGTGTTGAAATAAAGTTAAAAGCCCAATAATGCTGTGAATATTTTAAATTAAATAAAAATACCAATACGTTTCTATCCGTTATACGTTGATTGAGGAAAGGATTTCGAATTTATTGATAGACTAGTTAATATATATCTTATATAATAAGTATCATGATTATCATTTATAATATATTTGATATATGATATATGAGTTAATATATGAATTTCAAGAATACGACATTAAAATTACTAAAAGATCCCCAGCTTGTTAGTTTGCTTTATTATGTAAACTCGAACAATATAAATGTCCAAAGGATTTATGTTATTAATTAAAAATTTTCCCGAAATACATTAGTTCAGATACGTTTACTTTTTAAAACGATTGCCATCACCAAAAGCGAATGGAGAAAGGAAGAGCTGTACATATATAGACCTAGAACAGGCTTATGACAGTGTAACAAGACAAAAGATGTGGGAAGCCCTTAAGAGTGCGGGCATTAGCGATGCATTAATAAATGCCGTAAGATGTCTGTACAGGGAAGACGAGTACAGAATTAAGCTCGGCTCTCGCTTATCTGAGCCTTTTTCTGCCTCAAAGGGTCTTAAGCAGGGATGCAGTATGTCCCCAACCCTGTTTAAAATTTATGTACAACAGGCAGTGAAGGAATGGAGAGCGCGTTGGAGAGGAAATGGCATATGTATAGTCAGACATATGCTTTTCTCTCTTTTCTTTGCCGATGACCAGGCAGTGGTTGTGACCACATACATGAGTGTAGCAGACATGGTCTGGAAGAAGTGCTTATGGCCCTGGAAAATGAATAGAGCCTATGGGGTCTGCGAATAAATTTTGATAAGACCGAATACCCGGCAGTGAACTGCAGAGAAGCAGACATTCATATTAGCGGGAAAATATGCAAGCGGGTAGACTCCTTCAAGTACTTAGGGTCAACAATAGATGGGAACGGCAAGTAGGAACCCGAAGTTAGGAGGATAGTTGGCCTGGCAAGAAGGTTGACTAGAATATTGCACCCAGTTCTTTGTAACACAGTCATCTCAACGGACAACAAAAGGCGTATTTTCAGAAGTATTGATGAGACCTCCCTCAGCTACGCCTCAGAGACCTGGGCACTTAAACCGGGACTCTTCTCCAGATTACAAGCTGCAGAGATGGACTTTTGGAGGAGAAGCCTGAGAATCACCCGCCTGGATAGAGTCAGAAATGAAGATGTTAGAGACAGGCTGGGCGTGACCGAAGGAGTTCCGGAGAGGATTGGAAGTAACTGGCTGGGATAGTACGGACACTGTCAGCGGATGCCAGAACGTAGGTCGCCGAAGAGTCTTTTGCTGTGGGAACAGCCAGGCGGACGAAGAAGAGGAAGACCCCGAACCCGGTGGAAGGACTGCGTGGAGGAAGAGATGGCCGGTAGGGGACTTGAGGAGGATAACTGGTGGAATAGAGTGTAACTATCACTTGCTCGTTGATCATAGCTACTGGAATATAAACATTTTATGATATATTGCGAAGTAACTGATTGATGATAAACTGATCAATTCTTTGGAACTTGGCATGAGTATGAGACTAACCTAGTCTCGAAACGTCACCTAAAGAAGTTAAAAGAACTGATTGAAACTCAAGAACCAAAACATAATATTTACATAACAGTCAAGATAAGTAGAAACTAATATTTACTTTATATACATACATATATATATATATATATATATATATATATATAAAATGGTATGTTCTGGTAAGGAAAAATAATAGAGTAAATATCTAAAATAACAAGAATTAAGCTGAGAGAAAAAATAAATAAATAAAAGCACCCAGCAATATAAAAAATAATATCTTTATAAGTGAAGAATATTTACAATAATTCATCTACCACTTCTGATGGATATGGACTATTACTTCTAACAGTTTAGAGACCATCTGTTTGGGAGTATTAAATGGCATATAATAGGAAAGAAACAATACAACTATATATATATATATATATATATATATATATATATATATATATATATATATATATATATATTAGGGTGTCCCTTATATGGCAAAAAAAAATTTTTTTAGAATTTCGAAACGCATACCCTCTATTTTTTTATAAATGCTAAAATGTACTTAAATATGAAATTTCATATTTGTAGCATGATTGCAACCCGTGCCGCCCGAGCTCTAAAGTTTAATAAAAAATTGTGTTTTGGTCTGACATTTTGTTTGATCCAAAACTAATTAAAATGCAACAAATAAAGTAAATATGAGTAAGAATAAAATAAGATCAACATAAATTTTTAATTAAATACAAATTATGATAATAATTAATTAGGGTAACTTCTCTTTAGTGTAGTTTTTTTACAGTCTGGGTACAGATTTCTATGTTCCTCAACACAACGCAACAAAAAACCTTTTTTTGATCTTCTTCAGCCGTGATAAGTCCATTAAAATCTTGCATTAATTTAACAGCTCTTTCAGCAGTGTTATTTACGACCTTCAAACGACTTATTCGTCTTCTAGCTTCCAAAAAAGTAGGATTGTCACCCCATGAAGATTCATCCTCCCGAAGAAAACTGTCGTCGATCTGCAGTCGAGATAGAAATTGTTTTCTTCTTTGAGTCACAAAATCATCCAGCGTCATATGTGAAAGAAAGAAAAAACAGTTTAAAAAAGCAAAAACTAAGCCACGAAATTTTGAAAAAAGAAACAAGAAAATATTAAGCTTACTAAAGAAATTTTGCGTAATTTCTTCCTTCGATGGGATATAGCGTTTGGCGGAATCTGAACTTTCATCTCTGTTTAAATTATTAATCATTTTTGTCTTGGTTTTGAAATCAACTTCTTCATCAAAGAGTGATAACATGACTGTTTCTTCACACAAATATCATAAATGATGAACAAACTTGCTTATGGATGCCTTGGAACTTGTCGCGTCTACTTTTTCATATTCTTTTAGAGCTTTCAAAAAGCATAAGTCTTGGTTAGGTGCTTTAATTGCCACTGTGCATTCGAGCCTAGGTTTAGTATACAAGGTGACGGTAAATAAGCAAACATCTTGTAGAGCATTTTTGTCCTTTGCAGTAATTTTAAGTTGCGATTGAAGCAAACATATTTTTACAGAATAGATCGCTCTCGCCATCCATCGCGCTTGATGCAAAGCTCCAGGGGGCCTGAGTTTTAGTTTATTCTCTGTATCTCCTCCTAAGAACACAACGCATAGTTCCACCAATTCGCGGTAATCGTCTCTAATAAAAGGTTTTTCCAGTTCAGTCTTATAAAAAGTTAACAAAGATGTAATTTTTGTCTCAGCAATATGTGCTTTAACGAAATTCAGAGGTGGCTCAATATTATCGGTGTTAATATTTTTCCAATTATCTCTTAAATTTTTGAAAATTGGAATTTCTGGGCTACTTGTAATTTGCTTTACCTTGGTTTCAAAAACAGCTTTAAGGACCAACTCATAAATATGATGAAGACAAGCAAAAAGCAGTAATTCCCTTTCTAAAGTCTGCTCCAAAATAGCACAAGCTCCACTGAAACGGCCAGTATTTGAAGCTGTAGTATCGCAGCACATTATCTGTACTTTATCATGGAGGTTCCAGTCAAAGAGTGCAGTTGAAATGGCTTTAGCTTGATGTTTTCCAGAAGAACTCTCTAATTTTGGCACTGCAAGAAGCTGTTCTCTGTCGTCAAATGAAGCAAGAATTGGCAAGCGTTCTTCTTTTGAACTTCGTACATCCAATCCAGGTAATAGTTTTCCATCCCAATGGACTGTGCCTACGTCAGGCAAATTATTCTGGAAGTCAGTTTTTATTGCTTCTGCCCTGGATTTTTTCGCCTGAGTATGAATTCGCTGAATCGAAGATTTGTAAATAGGAAAATCATCGCTGTTCAGACCAAGCGCTTCTACAACCACATGGAGAATGTAAACTGAGTATCTTATGCCTAATTGGCATCGATCTAAAGCTGCTACCAGTTTAGGAGTTATGAATCTTTTCGTGCCTCTTTTAGAAGTTTTTTCAGGGCAAGGAATCTAAGTACTAAGTTCAGAGTTCGAAATCTGTTCCTCATCCGAATTCTCCAGACATTCCAAGCTATCTATCGAAGAAGTAGGTGCAACAGCCAATAACTCTCTTTGTTTTACCTTTCTTTCCTCTTCTTCCAATCGTCTTTGCCTAACTCATTCTTCTTTCTCCGCCAATTTTTTGTCAATTCCACCTAAGCATCCCGGTCGACCTGCCTCTCTCTGTTTCCTTAAAAAATCTTTGTCTTCCTCTAGCGTGCAATATCAAATAAGTTATCAAGGTCTTTTACAAAATTATTTTCACGGTTCTTGAACGTCACCTGAGTTTTCTTACAGTTTTTTTGCAGCTCCCTCCAAACATGATATAAATCAACAAGTTTCTTCACGCAGTTAGGAAATCCCTTCGTAGGAATTCTGGCTTTTCCCCAAAATATAATGCACTCTCTTATAACAAGATTCGCACTTTCACTAACAGTCAGCTTGACTTCACGTATATTGTAAAATAAAACGGTGAGAACTTGTCGATTAGATGGTAATTTTGCACCATTTATCTGGTGGCTTGGCAGTCCGATAAGGTAAATATTTTGTTTATCACTTCGTAATTCCACAGACATCTTCACACAATAAACAACAACGCACTAATAATGTTAAAAATCACGTATGAAATGACAATTGAAACTCGCAGTAACAGGTCGCAGCGCTGCACCAGCGCAACTTGTATGGACAGGTTAAAAACTCAAGTCGGCACGGGTTATCGTTTATAAATCGGGCTAATATTTATTTCTGTACTATATTAGGTCAATACAAAAGTTTTTAGAAGGTATGCGTAAAAATATATTGACATTGAAATTTAAGGGACACCCTAATATATATATTATTTCCTATATCAACGGCGTATTTCAATCAATTTTTTAGAATAATGTACGGCGGAAAATGAACAAGAAGAGATTTTAGATTTTAGAAAATAAAAAACATTTACCTTATTACTTCAGATTTTGTTATCCCCTTTAATAAAGTTATATATAGCGATGTATTAATAAAATACCTTAAATATTAAGGAATAATTCTGTTGCGAGGCGGAAAATGTTAAATATACAAACTGTATTGAAAACCTTATTTACAGCTCCTGAGAATTTTCTCTTCGCCCCCGTTCAAACATTTCTTATTCCATCAAATCCCCAATACTCGAGGTAAATGTAAATATTCATACTGGCAAATATTTGCAAGCGAGCTCATCTTATAAATAAAATAGTTACCGATTTATGCGTGTATTCACGTGCCACAATTACATATAATTATGAATTTTAACCGTGCGTTTTATTTGAACGCATATAAATTTTATGTTTATACTCGTATCTACAGCCCCATTGAATCAGTGGTAAAGTATAATTTTCTCCGAAATGAGTATCTTGCATTTAAGTAAGCGGAATCGAGTTATTTTCGACTGAGGGAAAAAGTAAGCCATTACCTTAAACAGGAGTTACTGCTTATATTACAACTGCATTTAAAGCCAAAGAAGTTAACTCTCTCTAGAGAAAATCCGACTTTACCACTTATTCACCGAGGCTGTATAATGGCAAGATTTATAAGTTCAGATTAACGGATTTAATCTGTTGGCAGCCACGAATTGACCCTGCGTGAGCTACAGACCGTCCTGGGGCTCACCCAGCCTCTATAAAGTTGATACCCTTACTAGTGGTAGTAGAAAATCTGGTGGTTGAGCGGAAAACCTACCCAACAGTTATCGTAGAAATAGTCCATTCTCTACCATGTACTGAACCCAAGACTCTTCATAAGCGTTACAGCTTTTTTATTTTTTTAGCTCTGACGTCAAGTAGTTACTAATGTTACAACATAAAATAAAATTTGTATTTCGTCTTTAAAATGTAGGTGATCAATTAATTTTAAACAAGATTATCAATTGAAAAAGGGAACGGTCAACAGAGACATCAAATAAGTGTTAATACATTAGTGGAAAAATTCCAACTTAAAACCTTAAGTCTCTAAACTAAAACAGGAAATTAAAAATACCTGTCCAATATTTCGCCTATTCAGGCATCCCAGGGCAGAAAGAGAATAATAGCAAACCAAAAGATGGACAGGTATTTTAAGGTTTTAAGTTGGAATTGTTCCACTAATGTATTAACATTTATTTGATGTCTCTGTTGACCGTTCCCTTTTTCAATATATATATTTTGTGGAATAACCATAAGTCCACTGGTTTTTTATAAATTCTCTTTTTTTCTTGCACTTTTACTTTCATTTTTTCATATAGTTTTTTGTCTTCTGTTCTTGTGTTGTTTGTTACTATTATTTATTTTATTTTGTTTTCCTGTTGGGTTTTTTGGGGTTTGGTGAATGTATATTGATGTTTCAAATCTGGTGTATTTATCAGCTGTTTTTATCTAACCTTAGCCAGCTGGGAATCTAGTAACCTTCCCTATGATTCAGTAGTTGCATTTGAGCCTTGGAGGTGGTGGGATGTGTGTTTTTTGGGAGCATTATTCATCTTTTGGTTTGCTATTAATATCTTTCTGCCCTGAGGATGTCTGAATAAGCGAAATATTGGACAGGTATTTTTAATTTCCTGTTTTAGTTTAGAGACTTAAGGTTTTAAGTTGGAATTTTTCCACTAATGTATTAACAAGATTATCAATGTTGTTTGACTATCATGTTTTTTAAATAACTGGATAGCTTCAAGTGGTAGAGTTCTCAGTAACTATACAAGAGCGTTCCGTGTTCAAATCCAGCTGCTACAGATAAATTATTTAATCTGTTCATGGCCACGGATTGACCCTTTGGTAACTATAGACCCTCATATGGCTCACTCAGTCTTTAAGAAGTGGGTACCCTTTATAAGAAACCAGGCAGCCTGGCGTGAATTCGGAGAGATCACTTTCATTCACGACCGTAGTCCTAGAAACAGTACAGTCTCTACCATATAGTGACCTCAAAACCTATTAAGGGCTGTAGTGGAACAAGATTTTTTTAATCATACTCATTAGAACTAACATAATCTTTCCGAGAAATCCGAAGACATGCTGGTTAATAAAAGGCAACAAGAGGAAAGGATGAGAGATAATTGAAAAAGGAAATCCTTAAATATCGATTGCAATAAGACTAATCGGATGAGATAAGGGAAGATCGATGTAATACCCCTGCGCTGTCTATTACCCATTTCTACCAACAGTTCTACGATCCAAGTCTTGTGTGCTTATGTGATTCTATAATACGTAACAAATATATATTTAATAATAATAATAATAATGTCTTTATTTATTCTGGGACAAGTCCCTTTAGAATAACAATACAGGTGTAAGCTATTATGTCTTAGAGTGTAAAATAATTACATTTAATTAATTATTACAAGTAATTTATTAAGTGAGAAACAATAAAAAATACCTAATACATGCGAATTACCTATATATTTTAAAAACCGAATGGAAGAAGAGAAATAAAAATATTAAAATAAGTTAACAATAATTATATAAGAGAAACAATTTTTGGTTACATAAACGTATGTATGAAGTTTATGGCAAGAAAATAAAACCAAAAAATTTTTAGTATAATTTATCTTTTTTTTATATTACCTTATTTTATTTATTTATTTCATATATTATTTATATAACATTAATAAAAAAATTGTTGCAATACAGCCCAACTACAACATTTGCCGCCATGTTAAGTCCCTGGTCTGAGAGTTTTCAAATTAACTGCCTTCTATTTACTTTAATTTGTTATTCGATCCAAAGCTACAAAAGTAAATATAATTTGAAATGTAAATAATCCATGTTTGATTAGTTTAGTAAATACCTAAGGCCAAGAGGATCACCTCCTTAAGAGCTTTCTACTAAATTCAAGTTCCGTTGATCTAGAAATAAATGGAACGTTTAAAATGTAAATGGAAATTAAATCTTGATAATTTTTTTAAAAAAAAAAGAGGATATTGAGAGCAATAAAGTCGGAGAAAGACACAAAATATGTACCACTACTACTCATGAAGGGTCTTGGGTTCAGTACGTTGTAGAGACTGTACTGTTTCATGGACAACGCTTGTGCAGGCAGGTAATTTGTCCTAGATCACGCTCAACCGCCATATTTTCCCCCCATATTTTGGATACCCACTTTATAGAGGGTAGGTTTGCCCCTGGAGAGTCCCAGATCCTATTTGATCCATCTCCGGCCGCTAACAGATTAAATAAATGTCTTGCCAGGAGCGGGATTTGAACCAGGATTTTCGGCATTGCAACTCAGTGCTCTACCACTGAGCCACTTTGCTCCCTTTGGTTCATGTTTTATTTTATTAATTGTTATTACTAGGATCCGTAGTCTACGTAGGGTCCATCTATGGCTGATTACAAATTGAATAATTTATCTGCCACCCTTCGAGCTACCCAGCCCGCATTATATTGTAAGAAAATAAACAAATTTATAATTCAGAAGATAAATTTAAAACACTATTATTTATATTCTGTTTTATTTTATTTTATTAATTGTTATGACCAGCTTTAGGATTGAAAATCGCAAAAAAAAGAAGGAAAATGATATATTCCTCGCATATATTATGGAGTTTGGGATATAATATGTTTATTGATTATAAGAACCGTTTATATTATCTCTGTATATATTTAAAAAAATTGTCAGTATCGGTTACTTAGGTTGTCGCTTCGAGTTAAGTTACAAGTGTTAACTTTTCATTCGTTTCCTATCTAATATTTAAAAAACGAGCCAGGTTAGCTCAGTTGATTAGAGCACCATGCTAGAGACGTGGGCGACCCGGGTTCAAATTCTGCCCTGTACAAATATTTTCTCTTCAAAATAAAAATATTTAAATTTATAACAATTAATAGAATAAGTTAAATATCTACTGTTGTACAATTAAATGAGTAGTTGTCTAATTCGGGGTCGGGCCTAAGTATAAATATTTACAAATACAAACGCCTCCGATCTTGATTTCCTTAACCCCATTTTAGGATTTGTCCGCCATCAGACAATTTTTTATTTCAGGCAATATTAGTATTTATAATTTTTTTGTTTGTAATATTATTTCTTGCTATTGAAGTGGTATCCCCTGAGTACAAATGATACAAACAAAAGTTAGGTTTAATTAAATTTCTCTTGACCATGATTTTATCTCGGGCTGTTTGGAATGCGGAAGGAGTCCAGGCCCTCAGCCCTAACACAGTAAAAGCAACTACTTCATTACGTCCGGAGTTAGGCCAGTTGAGATAAATTAAGGAATTATTTCTGGTATTCCCGAAGCGAAATTATTATCATTTTGGAATTTTTAATGAAATTCGAGGGAAATAAAAAAAAAAAAGTACTGTTATAGCCATACTCCAATGCCTAAAATATATGGACACAAATATTTATATTATAAAAAAATTTGAAGGTCTTGGGTTCAGTACGTTGAGACTGTACTGTCTCCAGGACAACGGTTGTGGAGATTGGTGATTTGATCAATATCACATATGTCACCTACTTTATAGAGGCTGGGTGAGCCTTAGGAGAGTCTCCAGATCCGATAGGATCTATCCTCGGCTTTTTCCAGATTAAATAAATTGTGTGTCACAGCCGGTTTTGAATCCGGGAACATCAGCACAGAAAGTCAGCACTCTATATTTAAAATTTTATACTTAGATTAAAAATGCTTTATTTATCAAACTTATTGCTAACCACGAATAAAAATATGTGGTCATCATTATATAAAGACTAAACATGTTCACTTATTAATTTGAATTCTATTATTTATTAATTTAAAATACAATACCTTAAGGGGCTCATCTAGTCTCTATGAAGCGGGTATCCTTAATTGGGAGAGAAATCTGGTTTTTAATCTTTATCTCGGACAAATCACGTCCCTGCAAAACAGTTTTTCTAGAAACTGTATGGTCTCGACCTGGTACACTGAGTCCAAACCCTTCATTGGAGGTTATTGTACAGTTTATTCAATTTATAATAATATTGTTAGGAAAATAAAATAGCTTAACAGTTACTGTTGTGTCAGAGAGATATTTTACTAAATACATTGTTAGAATATTTATTTCATTTAATCTTTTCTTTGGAGTGCTATCGATGGGTAGTTTCTCCACAAGTGTTTTCATGTCATATGCTACATTTTTGCACATTTACTTGATATAATAATGTATTATAGTTGTAAATATCATTGAATTAAATAAAAAAAAAAAAAAAAAAAAATCTTTTCTAAAATATATTATTATTATCTTAATAATATATTTTCAAATAAGTAGCCACGTATTAATCAAATCCCTGGATGACCTCTCCTCAGATCACAGTCCAGTTCTGCTCTCATTACACTCAACCATCATTCCTAAGCCCTCCTCTCCTTCATTGATTACAGGACGAATTAACTGGGAGCAATTTAGTAACGATTTGGAAAACAAACTAGACCTACGGATTCCACTCAAGACTGAACAAGACATTGACAGCGCAATAGAAATACTTACAGCAACAATAACAGACAGTATAAAAGATAACACTACCATAAACAGAAATAATATCACACAACAGACTAACCTGCCACAGCACCTTCGCAGCTTGCTGAGCGAAAAACGCAGAGCAAGATCGAAGTGGCACAGGACTCGTTACCCATCAGATAAAACGTATTACACCCAACTGACTAACAAACTGAAAACGGAGATTAGAAACTACAAAATCCAAAATTTGCTTTGTGTGACTGAAAATCTTACGACTACTAACAAATCACTTTGGATGACCACCAAAAAGATCCTTAAATTCAAAGATTTTAATCATCCTCTCCTTACTGAAAATCAAACTTGGTCCAGATCTGACGAAGAAAAATCTCACATATACGCCCAACACCTCTTCAAAACCTTTAATCCACACCCTGATATCCTCAACCCTATTCACATTGAGTGTATTGAAGCAGAACTGGATATCCCATTCCAAATGAGTCTCCCACCTAAGGCTTTTCATCCGTCAGAAATATCCAATGTTATTCATAGTTTGCCTTCCCGTAAAGCTCCTGGACATGACCTAATTACAGCTCACATCCTAAAATCCCTTCCTCGAAAAGCTATCCTATTCCTCACATACATATATAATTCTGTAATCCGTTCTACCTATTTTCCCGATACATGGAAACTATCTATAGTAAAAATGATCCCAAAATCCAAAAAGCCTCCAGAACTTCCATCCTCCTATCGTCCTATCTCCCTCTTACCCATAATGGGCAAGATCCTCGAAAAGCTCATACTAAAACGTCTGTATCCCATCCTAGATAGTAACCACATAATCCCAGACCACCAGTTTGGTTTCCGAACATCCCACTCCACTATCCAGCAATGCCATCGTGTGGTGGATGTTGTCTCCTCAGCATTGGAGCGTAGATTGTATTGCACGGGAGCCTTTCTCGATGTAGAACAGGCTTTTGATCGAGTATGGCACCCAGGTCTCCTTTACAAAATCCGACAATTCCTTCCTCCTACATACTTTTTGATCATTCGCTCCTTTCTAGCTGGCAGAACATTTAAAGTAAATCATAATGGTTCCTACTCTCCTCTCTATTCCCAGTCTGCTGGTGTTCCTCAAGGTAGCATCCTCGGTCCTATCCTCTACACGGTATATACAGCTGACATCCCAACCCATCCTAACACCTTCATCTCCACCTATGCTGATGACACATGCGTGTTATCAGTTAATAACGACCCATATATTGCATCCCAATCCCTTCAATCACATTTATCAAGCCTCGAAGAATGGTGTCGGAATTGGAGAATTAAAATCAATTCCAAAAAGTCCCATCAAATTACCTTTACCCTTCGCCGAAAACCCTTGACTTCCTGTCCTACTGTATCCTTTAATAGTACTCCACTTATCCCTGTTGAACAGATCCGCTACCTAGGACTCAACTTAGACAAACGTCTAACTTGGAACCCTCACACAAGACTGAAAAGACAAGAAACAGCTCGACGCTTCCGACTACTTCAACACATACTAGACAAACGCTCAAAGCTTCCAATCAATTACAAAAGACTTATTTATGTTACTGTTATAAGACCTATATGGACTTACGGAATTGAACTATGGGGCTCCACCAAACCATCAAATTCCTCTCGTATTCAATCCTTGCAATCCAAAATCCTTCGCAAAATCCTAAACGCTCCTTATTTTGTCACAAATAAAACCATCCATAATGACCTGAACGTTCCATATGTTACCGATTTAGCCCATTCCAGATACCTATCATTCCATAATAAACTCCAGGCCCATCCAAACCCACTAGTTTCCATCCTTGGTTCCAATTCCATCCCGGACAAACCACCTAGGCGTCTGAAGAGAAGATGGCCTCGAGACCTTCTATAATAGAAATGTAATTAGAGTGCTGCCAATGGGTAGTGCCTCTACACGTCCTTTCGTGCATTTGTTTATTCATACAGCCTTTGTACTAGATGTATAATATTACAGTTGTACAATTCAATAAAATCATTTAAAAAAAAAAAAAATTAGTAGCATCGTGCCCAGAAAATTCGATTATTGCGATACCTGTCTTCGATTTGCTTATAGTGTGTTTGTCATAAATGTAAGTTTACAAACTTGAAATGTTCATGTTTTGTGTTTTCATTCGATATAAACCAAATATTTCCTATAGTTTTTAATTATGTTGTTGAACAAACATATTAAATAAAATTTAAAAAATAGTTCTCAAGCCTTACTTATCGTTAAATTTCTGGACACCTATGGATCCAAGGCCTATGATAAATGTCTAAATTCTCTCTAAGACTGTTCTCCTCTTCCCAAAACTTTAGTGGATCAAAGTTAATATCGGAGATTCCGCATGGGTGGTCAAACCTATGGGCATGGATGGGTTTGGCACAACTGACAACCTAGGCTGTAATCTCCAAGAACAGTTGACTACGTAACGCCTATCTGTTACTGCTTATTGGATTCATCAGAATTAAGAATTATATATTTATTTTTATTTCTAAAAACTTTTTTTTTTAAATATGGTTTGTAGATCATTTATGGAATAACTGGATAGCATCTTAATTAGTAGGGAAGCTATTGGTATGTGAAGGCTTGTGAAGGCTTGTGAAGACTTGTCTGAGCGTTTGAGGTGAGTCTAATTCACTAACGAAAAGATGTAGAAATAAAAACTAGGTAATTAATTGAACTCTTGTAACCTCACTAAAATAAAGAGGAGAGTAACTTTTTCACAAAGATTTCCGGGAAATAGTCCTTTATATTGTTGGTTGTACACATTTTATATATTTTCTCTAGAACAATTGTAACGATTTTTATCGACTTTATTCCACTAATTTATAATTAATGGTTATAATAATAAAAAGGCTTATCGAACCCGAACCCCGCCACTCTCAACGTAATCTTCCCACCTACGTCTCGACCTACCCCTCAGACGCTTTCCAGTCGGCACAGCTAATTAACTTTTTAGAAATTGGTTCGTTACTTAGTCCAGCAAATATACAAGTCCATCTTAATTGCTTTATTATATTATTTACATGTAAGCTATCTGGAAATCCCAAAAAAATAAATTCAAACTTTTGATAAGTTATTAATAAGTGAAAACGGTGTAATGCTTCCATCAGATTAATTTATTTAGTAGAAATATTTTACAAAATTGCTAACATTTCCATATCATCTTTCATTTTTTCCTATCCCCTTCCCCTTTCTATTATTTATTTATTGGTGTGTTATTTATTTATTTATTTTTAAATCTAACTTATTCCAAGAAACTAGTAGTTTTATTTGAATATTATGATAGCCCACTTTTAAGCCTTATTGCGGGGGAATTAGTATTATCATTAAATCAAACAATTTATTATTTATTCAATCATTTACGAGGGTGGTTTGAAAAGTTCTTGGAATGTACTAGAAAGAAGTGTCTTACCTCGGTGGAACTGCTTATATTTTTCAACATAGTCTCCCTGTAGACTAATTAAAAAAAAATAAATAAAAAAAACGGACTACATTTTGTTCGGACATTTCAAATCTAGCGCGTTTATGGTCCAATGTCACGAGCCGCGGCACCCATCTTGCGGATAATTTCTTCATTCCCAATTCTTCGGTTAAAATGTGATATACCCGTTCAGATAACATCCATACTGCTTCAGCAATCTCTCGCACTTTCAGTAGACGATCCTCTATGACCTTTTTATGCACTTTTGTGATAAATTCTGAGGTTGTAGCACTTTTTGGCCGTCCACAACTTGGCAACAGTTGAATATGAAGGAGCAGAGTCGCCCAGTGTGTTCTGAAATTTGGTATGAATTTCCTATGCTTTCATATCTTTCTTTACAAAGTACTTAATCACTGCTCGAATCTCAGTTTTTTCACTACGAAAAAAAAACAAGAACAAAGAGTCGCCACTAACACTCCCCCCACGTGTTCACTCACAAAGGATGTGTGATTATTGCGCGGGAACCTCGTTGCTGTACCACTGACATCTAGCGGTGATTCCGTGAACTTTTCAATTCTCCCTCATATTTCATATTGACTATTTCATAATCTAATAGTATTGGCTTGACGTTATTAAGTTCGTTTCACTTTCTGGTAACCCAAAAATGGTAAACTGCAGAAAGAAAAAGCTTTATATTTGGGGTTGGTGCAATTTATACGAGTAGTTGGACATCTCGCTTTTTGGTAACCGTAAGATCACCGGAATCGGTACTTTACTTGAAGCTCATGAAAGATTTTTGTAGACTATAATCCTTCAAATTCCTCTATCATAATTATACTTGGATAGAAAAAGAAAGGTCTCCCACAGTAGCTTCGTCCGATTACCCATAGCAGCGTAAAGTGGCGTTAAATAAAGCAAACAAAAGTAATACGTTTTAAACTAATAGGAGTTTAATAATAATTTCATAACTAATAGTTGTTAATTAATTAGTTATAGGATTTCTCGAAGTGGAAGAAGGCTCTTCGCTGAATGGGGATGAAGAAGTTGAGATCTCTCTAACTTTTCCCATTTATTCTTGAACCTTCAATTTTTTTTCAGAATCAATGATTTGAACAAGTGAAGCGTAAAATGGCCTTGTATTTGTTAGCCACGAAGGAGAGAGTTGAGGTTTGCCGACATAAATTTCTTTCTCCAAAGGAATCTCTTTTCGGAGAGACATATCTGTTTACCTCCTTTCTTCTAAATACCACTCAGATATTTCACTCGCTTCCTATTACTTTTCTTTACCTCCTCCATTTCCTGTTTGAGATATTTTTCTATCTTCTAAATGTTATCTTTTCGAACGATTCGAAAACTATTAATAGTATTGCATAAGTATGTGCAATACATGTAACAAATAAAAAAAATGTTAGATAATTTTATTTGAAAAGAAAAGATATGTCCAGGACCGGGACTCGAACCCGGGTCTTCCAGATTGCTAGCCTGGTTGTATCAGGGTCGCTCTCCGGTCACGGTCATATCCCTTTTTTCACTGATCCTAAGTCCCCGCGTTCTCGGATTTTGCGAAGTATACGAGGGGAAGAATGTTCTTTGAACATTATTTTAATTTGGATCTAGCTGACTTACGTCATTATAATTTATATTGTTTTATTTGCTACAAATTTTTAAATATTTTTTTTTGAAAAGAAAAGATATGTCCAGGACCGGGACTCGAACCCGGGTCTTCCAGATCGCTAGTCTGGGACTCTACTAATTGAGCCATCCCGGCTGTTTCAGGCTCTTGCTCCCCGGTCACCTATAACAAACTACCCCGGTCAATGTAACCAACTACTAAGCCCAAATTTCGTAGCACGGCAAGTGGCCCTAGGATTTTTTAAAGGTAGAAAAAAATCTTTAGTCGTGCCGTCCTTCGGAAGTAACGTAAACGGGACTCCCGAGCCTGTAGGATGCGAGGTACTCGCTAAATCCCTATCCTAATTAAACCTGGATAGACACAATTTTGACCTCCCCCCGTAGCATCGTCCGAATAGCCATAGCAATATTAAGTGACGAAGCAAACATCCTCTCGTGTTTAATTCAATGCTTATAGGCAGACTTTATTTAAATAGATACATTTTTGGAAATAAATATTTTGATTATTTATTATACTTTTATATAGATTTTTTTTATGTTTAGTAATGATCCTGTAAGGAATCAAAGGAAATAATGAACTGTATGGAAAATCCAGTTTTATTGCTGTAACCCAATTTGAGTGCCTGGGAAATATGGTTACAGTTGATAACAAAATAGATAGTGAAATACAAGCCAGAATAGCAGCAGGAAATAGCTGTTATTCCTCTCTACAAGGAGTGTTTCAGTTTAAATAACTCTCTAAAAGAATCCAAATACAACTTTACAAAACCTTAATGAGACCAGTAGTCATGCATGGGTGCGAGACATGGCTACTCACCAAAAAATCAGAACTTATGGTCAACTCATGGGAAAGGAAAATATCACGAAGAATCTGGGGGGGGGGTGGCCGAAAATGGGGCATGAAAAAGAAGAAGAATGAGGAGCAGATGGAGTTATATGGGGAGCCGGACAGTGTGGCGTTGATAAAGAAAGCCAGAATAATATAGATGGGACATGTGGAAAGAATTCCAAACAATAGGATATCGAAGAGAATGGTCAAAGAGAATCCAGACGGCAAACGAAGCAGAGGACGCCCTCGGATCAGATGGCAGGATGATGTCAAAGAGAACCTGAAACTGCTGGGTGTACAAAGCCGGAGGAGGATAGCGCAGGATCGCGAAGTTTGGTCGGCTGTGGTGTTGGAGGTCCGGGTTCTTGTAGGGCCGTAGAGCCAAATTGATAATAATAATCCTGTATAAATGACTTTAAGAAACGATTTGTAATTTTGATATTAAAGTTAATTTATACTATCGTATAAAGTTAATTTCAGTATCATTATGAAGTTTCGTTTTTTTCATTATACGTCGTGGTTTCAGTATATGGTACAGACTGCAATGTTTATCAGAAAACAGTTGTGCAGGAAGATGATTTGTACAAATCACGTAAAACCGCCAGGTGTATACCTCTTTGAAGGATTTCCAATGGAATGCCTAAAGAATTGAGGTTTCCAGATCTCGCAGAATCGATTCACAGATGTAGACAGATTAATAATTTACCTGCCACAAACGGCCACAAAGAATGCCAATACTAATAAAATTTTTATAATTTACTTCGATTTACAGCATTTTTGCAGCTCTGTGAATTGACAACGTATTATGAAGATATTATGTTTTTAATGAACATAGTTTATAATTCATATAGCTGAGGTTTTTATGGCTATTATTTTGTACCCTAATAAAATGAATTCATAGTTTAATTCCAAGAAATGTACATGGCACGGTACTGGCATTTAAATGATAAACTGTACGTTTTCTCGGGACTGAAAGTTATATCACACAAAAGAAGAGATGAAATATGATCATGAGGATCATATGGATACAAACAATTTAACAATTATGTTATTAATGGATGACCAGAGAGAGCAAAGAGTACAGCACATTAATAAATACAGCATGGGATATCCATATCCGTCATATCCAAATTTATTCAGATACCTTTTACATCACCGGGTAGAGTATTTGTTAGAGACTGAAATGTTTCTAGATAAAAGATGTGTAGGTATAAGATTTGTCCGAGATCAAGGGGAACCGCAATTAATGGTACCCACTCTTTGGATATTGTCGATTATGCTGTCCCATCAACAAGTATTGAGGTTAATCCTGTCCATTGTCTGAGGTTCCTCAACCAGGAGTGGACTTCGGCAACTTTGAACTCTTTTTCCACCAATTTATTTCACAGTCAGTTACTCGTACTAAATTTACAAATAGTTAGTTCATCACATAAGCAAAGTATGCCAATTTATATCGTTTGATGTTTCTCAAGGGTTTCTGCACTCGTAGTGTGCTTTCGTAGTTGACATGGTCAACCCATGAAACTGAGAATGCGCCGATAACACAACATCTCGAATGCTTGTAGTTGTAGTACGTTTGCTTGAAGCATCCTTATATTTATACATATTACTAAATACACAAGACTCTCTTGGGGTTCACCCATCCTCTATAAAGTGGAAACTTAATTAGTGGCCATTATGTACATTATTAATAATGTAAATAATAATTAATAAAATGTAGTATTTTAAACCCCAATTGTACAATACCAAATCAGTTTTTAGTTATGTGAATGATTTTTCGTATAATTATGAGTTAAATATGAAATATACAAATAAGTTTTTTTGTAAGCAATGAGTTACCATGCCGAAGGTCCTGGGTTCCAACCCCGCTTGCTAGCACACTTCTGTTAGCGGTCGGAGATGAATCCTATAGGATCTAGGAACCCCATGGGGCTTACCAAGCTTCTATGAAGAGAGAAAAATCTGGCGGTTGAACGTGATAACCTCCCTGCACAACCATCGTCCATGAAACAGTACAGTCTCTACCATGTACTGAACCCCAGACCTGGGTTGTAGTTCTACAGGTTTTTTGGAAACTGAGATACTCCCACTCCTCTTCAGAATATTCCTGAATTATTATATGTCTTCTCTTTTCGAGGGAGAAGAGCTTTGAAAAGAAAGACAGGTTTCCTTCGGTTTGTATCGGAGGCTGCCGTTGCTACCTGTGGAGTAGTTTGCATACCACAAGTCGCTATAAAGGGATCATTACCGCTCTTGATACAGCAAAGGTGGCAGGAACAAAGACGTCTCGCCTCCTGCTTAACAAGTTGTCAACACTGGGGGGATGGCTTTCTTCAGGATCCTTCTTTAGAAATAGCACAGGATAATTATATATTCCATAACGTGTCCTTACATGTTACATGATACAACGGGCGAACTAAACTCTAGGAAGTAAAAAAGAAAAACTATTCCTCTACAGCTCCTAGGAAACTACACTAAAATAACCAATTCATTTAAGTAATTAGTTTTAATAATGAAGAAAAAACCTTATTCCAGTCAAAAATTGTTATTAAAAATTAACAAATGATTAAAAAACGCTCCGACACTTCCTTGTCGTTTTCAATTTAAGTAGTTCTTCATACAACTATCTTTTAAAATTTACAAGTCCAATCATTACTTGAGGTCAAACGATTTAAAAGTCAAATATATATAAATCCTGGAACTTAACTTTCTTCCATGGTCAAATATAATATAACTATATTCATTATTAAATTATATATATCAAGAAGATTAGACCAGTATATAAGAAATATCTTATAACGAAAAATTAATTAGTTTTTTAATTATATTAACAAAAGCTTTATTCATTGATTGACCATTTAATATTAAAAAATGGTAATCTTCTTAATAAACATAGCGTCTCAAATGTATATGAAAACAAAAAACCAAAACCGTTCCACTACAATCAATGAAGAGTTATGTCTCTAGGACAACGGTTATGCAGAGAGGTGATTTGTCTTAGATCATGCTCAACCATAACATTTTTTGAATATCTATAGTGGCTTTTATAGAGTCTGGGTGTGCTTCAGTAGAGTCCCAGATCACAAAGGATCCATCCTCGGCACTTAACAGATTGAATTAGATGTTTCGCAGCCAAATATGAACCCGGGAGCTTCTGTATGGCAACTCAGCGCTCTAACACTGAGCCACTCCGCTGCCATTTTCATAAATCCTAGAAAACTATATTAAAAATACATTTTTACCTCATAATTTTTAAATCAAGAACTTACAGTAGTTCTATTGAAATATTAGAAAATAGTAATCTTGCTGCTAAACATAACGATAATAATAAATAAAGCTTGGCCAAACCGAAGTCTACATAACCAATCAATACTTAAAGTCAATACTACTAATCGTGAAATCATGTATGTAAATCATCTTTTTAAGTGTGTATATATATATATATATATATATATATATATATATATATATATATATATTTATACAGTAGAACCTCGATTATCCGTCAGGGTATGGGACCAAGATGGTGACGGATTTGGGTCAAGTTAAGTAGAAACCAATATATATATATATATATATACATATATATATATATATATATATATATATATATATATATATATATATATATATATATATATATAAACACATAAATAGAACAATATATTTTAAACATTCGACATTATAAATGTACTCGTAACTTATTTACGTACTAATAAGATATACATATGTAGTCAAAATATTTTTAAAAATAATAATCGATGGCTAAAAGGACAATCATTGTATGTCCATTTTTTCCCTCTTGAGAAATTAATATCAATTAATGGATTAATGGTGGAGTTTAGCTCTTTCCTCCTGCACATACGTAGTACTCCCCTTGATAATCGTTAAATGATTATATAGAAGGGACATACTACGTCTGTGCACGTACATAGTTGTCGAATGCCATGCCAAGATTTGAATTTGTCCAACCACCCTCTACTTGATTTGAATGTTGGGTCGCCGTGTAAAATTTTATTAAAATGAAAATGCATTTTCTTCGATTCTTGGACCTGTTAGTGCTAGTCCCTGGCTTCGTTTTCTGAACAAACCACTGAAACAATGCTTCATCTAACTTACTGTTTGTGCCAACTTTCATAGTCTTTTTTTAGTCCCCCCCACGTTTTATATCATAAACTGTCGTCCGAGGAATATCATTGATTTTTGCTAAGACTGAAACATTTTCACCTTTTCGTAAACGTTTTACAATTTCAAACTTATTAGCGAGATCTAAACTCTTCCTTTGTCTTTTTTCCGACATTATTATGCTTATTTTAAAGAAAACGACAAGTACCCGTAAGACAAGAATGAAGACTGAATGTAGTTCAACTGCGGACGCTACATTAGGTAGAGATGAGGAGACAATTAATTTCTGAGAAATGTGTGCGAGGAAGCCTAGGTTTTGAGTAAACAACAGATTCTAGGAATCGAAGTTGTCAAGACACGATTGATTCTTAGCCGGCGCCGGTATGACTTTAGCAACCAAACAATATATACACATTTTTTCTTCTTCTCAAAACCGAGGTGACGGTTAACAGAAAGTGACGGTAAATAGAGGTTTTACTGTATATATATATATTAATATTATATAAATTTATTATTAGTATCATAAGCGTTTTTTTCCATGCATTGCAACCTGTTTTTTCTTCCAGCACTTCTTTTGTGTCCTATTATTTGTCCGTGATTTCTTCTGAGTCAACCTGGGATTATTTCAGATCAATTTTGACTTGTGTCATCCAGAGTGTAGTAGCCTTGAGCCGCTATAAGTATCTAAAATTTTAATTAGAGTGTCTCCTGAGGTAGCCGTAAAATTGTCTCTTGATGTCTGTTGCGTGATACAGAACAGTGGTGACAGGTTCTCTGTATTATATCTGGAGTGAAACCAGTCTCTTTGTATTTTAAGAGCGAATAGAAAATTATATTTAATAAGTCGCAGTGGTACCAAGAAATTAACCATTGCCTTTTAAATCCAGGAATGACTATTCAAAAAAGTGAACAGTTATGACATTCGCTAAATTTTTCCAGAACTAGTAACAAAAGTTGTGAAGAACTTCTTTAACTTCGGTCGAAATGATTAATATACATATATTCCAAAATCTTTTGAGAAATGAAACATCGATATTTGTTTTAATATATATATATATATATATATATATATATATATATATATATATATATATATATATATATATATATATATATATATATATATGTAAGTCGTGAATTTAAAACTCTGTGGATGCAGTGAAGAACTGTAATTAAAAAAACATATTTACAAACTTATAAATAACTAAATAACTCCAGGTATCTTTAATTACAAACCTGGATCAACACAATTGTCAATATTCCGTAATAACACAAATAATATTAATTTAACAAATGTTAACTTCAGCGAGTCTCTCAGTAAGCACATATCTATCATAACCTTCCTCACATCTGTCCCTAAAGGTTATCTTCACGTCTGTTAAGTTTGGCGTGAATATTCAAACTTACATATATATATATATATATATTAATAAACGGCTCCGTAAAAGAAGGAGAAGCTTGGAGGAGACGATGGAACCGGGAGTTATACGCTCTGTATAATGACTTGAACGTCGTCGATTTCATAAAACTGGGAAGATTTAAGTTGGCCATGTGATTCGGATGGAGGAAGGTGAAATTCCTAAAAGAGTCCTTGACGATAGGATTGACCGTACCAGAAGAAGAGGCAGACCCAAACTGAGGTGGATGGATAGTGTGGCGACTGACTCCAGGTTACTGCTAGGCACACCGAATGGACCGAGCTTGATGGCGGAAGACGCGCCATATATATATATATATATCGATTTCCAAATATTATAATAATACAATAAGGATTAGTTACGAACATTCCATGTCCTTTTATAAATAAATATTTCTCTTACGGATAAAGATGAAGATAGCTCCATATTTTCACGAATTTCTCTGCCCCTTTTTTTTCTAAGGGTGGAGGGTAAGTTGCCATCCTCCTCTCTGGCCCTCCCGCAGAGGGATCTAACCTAGACGGAAAGTTTTTAATTTTAAATGTTTTTCGCTTCTTAATTGGAATTCATCTTCCACGTGGAAAAAAAAAGTTAGTTTCCCTCGCTTTTTATTAAGTTTCTTCGCGGCTCCCGATTCTCTTTTCATATTTCAAGAATAAACCATTTGAGTGCTTC
Source organism: Troilus luridus (assembly GCA_964056705.1). Classification (NCBI taxonomy): domain Eukaryota; kingdom Metazoa; phylum Arthropoda; class Insecta; order Hemiptera; family Pentatomidae; genus Troilus; species Troilus luridus. The sequence continues at coordinate 13,678,742 of OZ057417.1, forward strand.
TGGATTTTGTTTCAATCTAGGGCTAGAAAGTATTCTACAGAACAAAACTTATTATTAATTTATATAATTGAATTTATCAATTTATTTTTTAAGAAAGGTTCTATAAATATTACATTAAAAAAAAATCGTGTTGCTAAGAATCATTATTCATATAAATTAACTCAACCACTATATATTTCTCTATGCTTTTCAATATCTGCTGTAATTTATTTGCACATTTGTAAATGTAATTACTCTTAAATAAATAAAAAAGGCTTAGCGAACCCGAGAGGCTCGATGCCGACACCACCAATCTCTACTTACATACCTCTGTACACTGACCACTACCCAAACCCAAATCCTTCAGATCACTCTTAACACAATCTTCCCATTTACGTCTCGGTCTACCCCTAGTTTACCAGTCGGGAAAGCGTTAATTAGCTTTTTAGGAATTCTTTCGTTACCCAGTCTAACAACTGTATAACCCCATCTTAATATTCGGGACACTATCACTTAAAAACGTAATAAATATTACTTTTTTGTTTATATACTTACTTAACTTTGCATTATAACAATAAAATTGTACTTAATTATCAAAAAATACATAATTTTAATAATTTAAACGAATTATAAATTAAATTCCCTAAAAAAAATGTGCCATGGATCGAAACAATTAGTAATCCGATAGTGCGAGGTGTGGACTATATTACTGAATTTAAAGCAGTTTGATCGGTCGAGCGTGACAACGCTCTGACTACTTCGCGTACAATCTTTCCAGTTTTTCACAGTAGAGTTCAAAATTCATAGAACTTCCATCAGGAATCAATTCGGGAAGAATAACACCTTCAAAATTCCCAAAAACGGATTATTTTTTTTCAAATTGGCCCCTTGCAGGAACCGGAAAAGATGTTTGACCGGGATCTATCCATTGCTCACGGGTATTATAAACCTAATTTTCATCACATGTGACAGATCTTCCGGTAAAATGTCATAGCAGAAGGGTTTTACAAAAAGATTTCACAAATTTCCAACCTCTTAGCTCATTGCTGAGTATGTTCGTGAGATACCATTCTACAGCACATTTTCACCTTCTAAATGGAGCGTAGATGGTGACTAAAAATATATTTCGACACACCACACCCCCTGGCAAGTTCACGAATACTTGTGGATGGATTTGACTCAACAGCTTTCAACAGAACCTTACCAAGATCCGTAATTTAATGCTTTGCATAGCAACCAACTATATCAAAGATCGTGGGTTCGTAGACCAGCAGGTGGACTTAGGATTTCTAAAAAAGTGTGAACAATCTTTTGTTACGGTATCCTTCGGATGGGACATAAAAAGGAGTTCCCGAGCCATAAAAAACAATAAAAACCTTTATAAAAAATATTTGAGGGATCAAATACCTTTGAAATGTTTCAACTAACATAATAATATTTGTTTCCAATTTGTTCATTTTATTAAATATTTCTTTTCATTCACGAGTACTGGGAAGAACGATTAGGCGTTTTGGGATGATACAGAGAGACACTGTTTACTGATAAATGGAGTTCCTAATTAACGAATAGTCGACCAACTTTAGAGTTAGTGAGTTGGGATGTTGTGAGGAAATTAATGTATTAATCAGTAATCGCGATGGCGAATACTGCACATTGCGCATTGTGAGGATGCAAACCAACGCGCCAACAATTGTCATGTTGCTATTGTGATGCAAGTGAAGAGATGCAATAGTCAGTCGTCTTGCCAATCAGCCTCTACCAGAGGGAGAAAAAATAATTTCGTGTGACAAGATATTTTTATCTCCCAGTTTGTCCGTAGTTTCACGTGTAGTAGAAAAAAATAACATCCTATACAATGCCTTTAATTAAATTGTTGACGTTTTAATTATTTTTGTCGATTTAGACAGCCTCACAAGCTACTATATTCTAGGAGACATTATAAGGATTGGTGGAAATGTAATGTTCAATGAAATTGGCAGTTTTTAAAACTGGAAGGAAATTACTTTTGAAAGAACCGAAAAAAGCAATAGGTTTTATAATTTAGTTTTAATAAACCAAAAAAATCACCACAAAACTTATAATTTCAAAGATTGAGTAGACATGAAAATCTACATTACTCAACTTTTTTAGGAAACCAATATTATTTTGCCGTAGATTGATGTATTACTAATCCTGAAATATTTACTTCACAAATTAAAAATACAAATACTACAGTTTTAAATACATATTCAATAAAGTCTACAGTTTTAATTTATTGTTTTTTGTGGTTTATTTATTTAAGGTATCATTATATGAAGATGGATGCTTCAGTCACCCTAATTATATACAAGTAGACATTTTATCAATCCAGGTATAATTAGGAATTCTTTGTAGAGTTTTTCTCTCAGGAGCGACAATTCAATCGTTTTAGTCACTGTCTACATTTCTGAGCCGTAGGTAACAATCGGGAGGATCAGCGTCTTATGAGTCCTAAGCTTTTATACCCTGGACAGAGTGTTCTGCTACGGGTATATTTTTGAACTGTAAAGTAGCACCTGTATGCTCAACAATATCCGTCGGTTTATTTTTTCATCCTGTTTTGAGAATCGACTTAATACATTGGCCCCCTTTATACACACAAATATATAATGATTACGATGTGCGTTTGTTATCACTATCAATGTATTACCTACGTTTCCATGTAATAATAACATGTATATTGTTATTATATAAAAATAACAGTCAACAGAATATTGTTAATTCGCTATGAACCATGAAGAGTCTTCCTTTCAGTATATAATACATAATGAGCTGTTCCTAAAAAAACGATTGTGCAGGAAGACGATTTGTCTCAGGCCACTTTTAACCACCAGATTTTTACCCGAATTAAGGATCTCCAGTGCATCCCTTAAAGAATTAAGGTCTCCAGGTCTCGCAGAATCGACTCGCACCTGTAGACAGGTAAAAAATAATCTCCAACGAGAAGAATGCTAATACTAATACAGATTTCATTATTCATTCCGATTTACAACATTAGTGCAGCAATTTGGATTGACTACGTATTGTAATGATAATATGTTTTTAATTAACCCTACAATGGCACGGTGAGCTGGGAGGACATAAATGGTACGGTGGGGTCCTCACGTACCCCTTCATTATTTTATGGTTTGAGGTGCTATCGTATCAGTGCCACTCAACTCATCAATAAGAACATAACTCTAATACTGTTACAGTATACTGTAACTATTCTTCATAAAAATACATTTTCAAATCAAACTTTTCATTAAAATGCAATGTAACCTCAAGTAAATGAAAAATGTCCAATAAAACATAGGGAGTAAAAGTAGGTAACTTTCACAATAAAAAAAAACTTTAAATTTTCTAAGCAAAATGTTGTCGAAAACCAGTCTCATGAACTATACATTGAATAAAACATTCTCAATTATCATAGCAAGATATGCAATAGTGAACAGCTTTCAGATGACTCGAACATATAGATTTTTTGCAAGTACAAACATTTTTCGTTTTCATATCTGCACTACGAGAGCAAATATTGCACATTCTGGAATCGTGAGGTGGTTCACACGAAGATGTAGGAGTCCATCGGCAGGTATTCCTCTCACTTCTGCTCGGAGCTCTCTGGGCAGTCTTGCATCATACACTCGTCTTTTCATGTGAATGTCTGTAAGCGCATAAGCTAATGATTTCAAATAATTAACTCGACTACAAATGTTTCCTTACAGTACATGAATGGTGCTGTGGGTTTTTCGTCAACCCCAAACATGAATTTTCGCGTAATTCGGGAGGACATAAATACTCAAAGGCTTAACCCTCGGAGATAATTTTGGGGCATGCGGGTGCATTTCAAAGCATCCTGGGGTCGGCCTTAACCCCACCGTACCTTTCGAGGGTTAATTTAGTTTAATATTTATATTGTAAAGGTTTTTATAAGTATTAAGTTGTACCATTATATAATGAATTGATATGTAAATACTAGAAACGGATATGTAAATGATAAACTGTCAGTTTTCTCTGGACTGAAAATTACGAACGAAGTGATTGAATATGTTAATGAGAATCATATTCATACAAAATATTTATCAATAATTCGATAATTAGCGAAAGTTAGGATAACAGTCAACACAATAATGTTAACATAATATGTATCTATTTTTCGCTAAAAAGTGTACATTGGTGGATCTAAATTAATATGGGTATATCATAAACATCATTATCATATTATTTTACTCTTCTACCGCTGTGCAGTGTGAGGATCCAGCCTGGACCAAGTATCTCTTTCCTGAACCAGCTCTCTCCTTCGGTTCCAGTCCATACCTCTTCTCCTGAAGGCATCCCTTAAGTCGTCCATCCAGGAGATGCTATACTAGGTGAATAAAATAGGGATATATAATATTATATGCAGCCCGCCTAGTTAAATTATGCCTCTCCAAAGACACTATAAGGACTTAATAAACTCACACCAACTTTTTTCATTATTTGTATTTTTAGATAATGACTTTCACGAGCTTAACTAAGCCAGGACTTACAAAAGCGTCGCTATCCTTTGTAAGGAGTTAATTAAACTATCTCGCTATTTGGCTCATTGTGATGAGTTGCCGATGATGATGATGGTGATCTTTGATGATGATCAAAGAGAGTTTAGAGTCAGCAATTTCCAAGTTAATTAACTTCATGAATGTCGACCTTTCGATCTATTGCATATTGGAATAAAACTTTATAATTGAACTCTCTTGAACCGAAGCTGATAGGCAAGGCGGAGCTGTCCTGATAATACAATGATAAGTATAGCTGTTAATATGTGAAATATAATATTATTTTACATATGTATATACACACACATAATATGCATCTAATACCACCACAACCGGGATGTTTTGGACTGCCAAAATACCGAGATATATCCTTGCTACCAAGCGTATATACATTTTTTTCAAGGATCATATTATTGAGACATGTCCCTTATCCAGAGCAAGGAATTGGAGGTTAAAGGTATACAACATCACTACTTACCACATATTCATAGATTTCAAGAATGTTAATTGACAGGGAAACGATGTTTTAAAAGCTACCTTGAAATAGCATCCGAAAAACTGGTGCGACTAATCAAGGTAAAATGAAGTTCATTGTAATGTCAGAGTACAAGGTGGCCTTTCAGAACGTTTTGAGACACTTAAGGGCTTAAGAGAAAGTAACAGCCTGGCTGAACTTTAGCTTTAGTTTACGTTAACCTTGGAGGGTATGATCAGCAGGTCGTTCGGCACAATATTTAATAAAACGGTGGAATGCTTGGCCTTGCTGATGATACAGACATCAATGGAAGACGTTTTGAAGCTGTGAGGGATGGGTTCCAGGCTCTAACTAAACCACAGCTGAAATAAGACTCATTCTCAATGAATCCAACGAATTTTGGTGCAATCATTAATTTAAAATAAAACGATGAACCTTTCATACCAATTAAGGTTTACTACAAAAAATTTTAAGGAAAAATGATTTGGAAATGGTATTTTGCATCTTAACAGGATCACATTAGTCGATTTGTAAACGGTTAATGTAAACCTCTGATTTGCAAAAGTTTTTTTTTTTGAAGAAAGAAAAGAAAAATACATTAAATTTGTGAAGTAATAAAGTATATGTTATCAGGACCATCTGTTATGTATTGCTTATTACAACAGCCAACTATGCTCAAAAACGAGGGTTAGCTACCTGACAGGTGTTTTAGAGGAAAGTAAAAAATCCCTGGTTATGCCGTCATTGGGACGTAAAATCATGATCCCGAGCCAGTGCAGTGTCAGATACTTATTAAAGATCCCTATCCTAATTATAGCTGGATAGACAAATTTTATGGCTCTCGCTGTAGCATCGCTCGGTTAACTATACATGGATAAAGTAAATAATCAGAATAAACTCTATATTATTTAAAGTTTGGGAGAGCGAAGTGGCTCAGTGGTAGAGCACTAAGTCGCCATGTCGAAAATCCTGGTTCAAATCCCGCTGCTGGCAAGACTTTTATTTAATCTGTTAGCAGTCGGAGATGGATCCTATGGGATCCAGGACTCGCCTGGGGCTCATTCCTATATGAAGAAGATACCCCGAACTAGGGGATACCTGGTGGTTGAGCTTGGTCTTGGAAAAATTACCTTATGTATAGGTGTTGTCCAATAAATAAATACAGTCTCTACCACTTACTGAACAACCCGAGACTCTTAATGAGTTGTAGTGGTGCTGTTTATTTTTGTTAATTTATTAATGCATTAGAGAGGTTACGTATATATATATATCAAAAAGACTGCTATTTTATAGAACTTTTGTAAATATATAATTAAAAAAGTTATGGTTTAAAGTAAGTAGCGCTTTAATGTAGTTTCCTAGGAGTTTTAGTTCCATTTTAATTGTATCCCTCCTAGAGTTTAGTTCGCCGGGTGTACCTTCGATAAGAGGGGAGTCTGTCGTTTGAGCGTGATCTAGGACAAATCACCTCCCTGTACAACCGTTTTCCAAGAACAGTACATTATCTACCATGTACTGAGCCCCAGACCCTTCACGGGTTGTAGTTTACAGGTTTTTTATTTAATGTTAGAGGTTCTCTCAAGAGTGATTAACAACACGACTTTATTCAACTTTTACTACTTAAAGGTACGAACAGTCTGAAATCTCCTGTTGCCATAAAACAGGTGTAAACATAACCTCGACCTGATAGAGCTAGGGATATAACCGCTCTTATGGCCGTACTTACAGCCGATAGTGGGGAATAACTTCTGAATAACACCTGCACCTTCCGGATTGGGGATGATGTGTGATTATTCCCCTTTATGGACAGGGGATATTGGTTATTCCACATTCTAGGGGAATGGGCGGGAAGTAATCGCAGTTTTGATACAACCGGAATAAAATAAAACGGGAGAAAAGTCGTCCAATCTAGTCAGTTTGTGATGATGGTATTCAAATGCCTATTTATGAGGAAATAGGAATTTATACAGATTTCTTTTGGTACATACTCGTAGTGTTCTTTAAGTATATTATTGAATATACATATATATCTGCAGTTCAGGGGAATAAGTGACATTTCGAATTTTATCCAGAATGAGTTAATTGTACTGAGGGAAGCGGTATTTTGTCATGCATACAGCAAATCAGAAGACTTGAAATAGAGATATGGCTTATAAAATAACTGTTGGTTACGTCATCGTTTGGATGGTACGTAAAATGTCTGTAAAAGTTCCGAATCGTTAATGTTCCCCATCCTTATTAAACCTGCTTAGGCGAAACTTAGAACTCAGATAGTAGAATAACCAGATTAGCGATAGTAGCATAAAATGAATAAACAAATTTATTTAACGACATTAACGTAATGACGTCGTTAAACATTTTATATTCCATAGTGAATAGCGAACAGACGTTTCTTTTAGGCCTCATTCAGCCTTTAAGCGAATACTCTTTTATCTGGTAAAAATTTGGCGGTTGAACGTGATTTGACCTTTCTCAACAACTGTTCACGTAGGTAACTAATCATTTGACCACGCGCTGTTTATTTTTAGACTTCCCTTTGTTGAAATGATTTTATTTTATTTTAATATAACATATTGTATATTTATAAAGATTATTTCATTTATTTATTATTTCACTTAATAACACAAGTAAATTCGTGCTGACCCAGTACATTGGTTTCATACTTTCATTTGAAAAATTGTTTCTTTTTTCTTATTAAGCTCTTATATTAGTTCATTGGAGCTTAACATTACTATCATTTAAGCACATTTATGCATTAGGGTTAGAATGGTGTTAAGAAGATTCGTTATGATAGATGTTTAAATGGTATAAAAAAATGGTATCTATAATAGGTAATAGGACATTGAAAAACTTCCGAGAAAGTTGGAGAAAAAAGGAATTAACAATCAAAACTATTGGCCAAATACCCCATCTATGCTGAAGAAGACCCTAACATAGGAAATAGCGGTTTTTTCTTAGTTTTTTTATTCTCCAATTACTTTCGGTAATAACAGTTACTTCAAAATAACGAAAATAAAAATAAAATATCCATGAAAATCAATTGTATTTATTTTTGAACTTCTTATCCTCCAAAAGGTAGCATTATCCGACAGAATTACTTGAATGTGATCCTTCCTTTTGTGTCACAGACTCACACAAATTCGCACCAATACGACTCTAGTAGTGACCTTCTACGCCTTTTCTACATTCCATCTTATTTCATCTTTTGCAATGTACCATAGTGATTAAATTTCTTATGTTTTTTGAGTCTGTTGTCAATATCCTTAAAAGATTCATATAGTTAGAACAAAGCCGTACTGAATTATTAAAAAAGAAATATTAAATTATTGAATGGAATGGAAATTCTTGAATGTTTAAGGAAATGTATTACTGTTGATGACATGTCTACTGGATGAATGCTGGATTCCTCGTGAGCCTGCGGTTGTCTTATGTTTGTGCAATATCTTACATAGTTGGTACAACATGTCACATTGGTGCCATTTAATTTCCAGCAGTAGGCAGGCCTGTCAGATCTTCCATGACAGTTTAGGTTAGGCAATTCCACCCTTCTGTTAATTATGAGAAATTAAGAGAGGTATATTGTATGTATTTTCACCTAATTGTGAAATTAATTATTTTATCTTTAAACAGTATTAGATATTTTTAACATATTGAAAAATCGAAGTTCTAAAGAAATAAAAAATGTGATAAGAGGGACAAAAATAAATTTAATATCAGGAAATTCATTCATCTCAACTACACATTGAGTTACTGAACTCACAAATCATATGCCTAGCAGAAATATAAAAGAATATAATTGAAAGAATGACTATACCTTGTCTAGATGACTTTAGAATATCAATTATAATACATGAGAAGCGAGGGGATGGTTGACTGGAAGATAGACGTAAGGAAGAAAATAGTTGGGGGTGCAGTCAAATAAAAACACTAAATAAGTGGTTACTCATTTAATTATGTGCCGACGTTTCGACCCACTTTGTGGGTCATCTTCAGGGCTAAGAAAGAAAAACAGACAAATAACAGAACTATAAAAATACATTGGAGACTAAGTATATGATAAATGAGAAAAAATATATGTGCAGAGAGGTAGAAATTTCTCTGTACATTTTTTTATTCATATATATCCCTCACTTTTGTTCTAAATTTCTACCTCTCTACATATATATTTTTTCTCATTTATCATATACTTAGTCTGCAATGTATTTTTATAGTTCTGTTATTTTGTCTGTTTTTCTTTCTTAGCCCTGAAGATTACCCACAAAATGGATCGAAACGTCAGCATATAATTAAATAACCACTTATTTAGTGTTTTTATTTGACTGCACACCCAGCTGTTTTCTTCCTTACATCAATTATAATAGAATAGAATATCTAGTATAAATACCAGAATACATATCTGGACCACAGCCTAAATTGTACAGATAAAAATATCCTACATAAAATATAATAAGGATTTTTTCGTGTGAAAATTTAATTCAGGACGAAATAAAGGGAAGATATAAAGAATTAAAAAAAAAAGAACTCCAAGATAATTTAATGTATCCTTTATTATTCTCAAGAGAAACGAGATCTTTCTAAGGCATCTCAATTCTTTTACTAGTTCATTTAGGGTTGGTTGGTAGAATATTAATGTATTTGGCACGCTATACGGCAATAATAATCATTTCAGGATTCCGAGTGAGCAGCCAAGAACACACGCAGAATACAAGCACTATAGTATTTCGTTAAATAGTTTTTTCATTGCAATATGTCCTAACCTAATTTTACATATCTATTTTTAACTTTTATTGACAATTAAACTATATTTTATTTATCCTGATAGATTTTACTCTGCTGGTTTGTTTCGTTTAATTTCATTTTATGCTGGCATGGATAACCGCACAATTCAACAGTGGCAGTCCTAATTTTTGCATTTTCAGGTATAAAAAAATCATTGATAAAATTTTTAACAACTTCATTATACGTTCCATCCGAAGGACGACTTAACGAAGAACTTTAAATCCATTAGAAAATCATAAGGCCACCTGCCGTGATATTGAGCTTAGTATTTTGTTATAATATATTTAACTTCTGGGTTTTTTTAATTGAACTGCACTATGCCCAAAATCAATGAGACATTTTTAATGGGGTTGAATCACAATTTTATGAAATTTTGGTTCTGCTTCTTAAAACTTCTAGACGGTGAAATTGAAGTTTTTAGATTTCGCCTACATTTTCTTACTCATATTTTTAATTAGCTGCTCCTGATTTTTTATTATTCTTCATTTTCTGAATAACACGTTTTAACTATACTTAATAAAGTAATTAAATACATAACAAGGTAAACACATAACTTACACTCTTTGCGTGTTAAGAAACAGTGTCTAGGGCATTTGCAAGATTAGGACTGCCAGTAACATACAAGCTAAACTTCCAACCAGGAGTTTGTACTCCTTTGTAGGTTTGTACCTTATATTCTGTCATTGTTAAAGCTAACAGAATATTTTTAATAGGACCATAACATTATATTATATTACATATTACAAAATATGAGATGAATGAAAGCCCCTTTTTTACTGCCTTCAAGAGAAGTGTTAATTCTATTTAGTTAGTTCTATTTTATATTTAAGTTCAGATTCTATGTAATCAAGCCAGAATAGGATTAATGGATTGAGTTGGTGAGGGGGTGCAGTGAAAGATGACACAAAATAAGAAAAACATATTTTTTAATTGTGCCAACGCTTCGGACTCCACTCCCTCACCAATATCAATCCATTATTAGAATTATCCAGTCAACTATTTTCCAATTAAACGAGAATAAAATTAGACTTCCTCTAGAGAGAGAGAAGTGCTTTATTTTCTTCAGCAGTGCTGTCCAACTAAATTATTATTATTTAATTTTCATTTGCACCTGTGGAATTGCGCATTCAGCAAATTTGATCCTAATGGTTTTTCACTTAGCTCTTCTATGATCATAAAACTTCGATGATGGGGTAAAAATTAATAGGTGAGTAAGTCTCTTGGCCAATGTCTTTTTAACCTTTTTCTATCAAGTCCAGGTAACAGGGAGTAGGAAAGCGGAAGAACGAGTGGGTTTGGGTGATATTGTGTCGATGAGTGCAATGTCATGTATTTGTTATGAATATATGATTTTATAGTGGGAATGTTCATGTCGTTGTGTATGGTGTGATTCGAAATATACCATGGTGCATTAACAATTTTTCTGAGAATTTTGGACTGTGTTGTTTGTATCTTGTGTATGTGAACTTTTTTTGCTGAACCCCAAAGTTCTGCTCCATATGTCCAAATAGGTTTTAGTATACTATTATAGATAAGTCGTTTGTTCCGTAAGTCAACTAAATAATTTTATCAATTAATAATAAAAATACTCAATAAAAAAGTCGCTTGTTCTCTGTAGATATATAAAATGTATGAAATATTTGTCATAAATAATAGGTTTTTTTATACAGTAAAACCTGATATTTATATTTCAGTAGGAAAATATTCCATTGAAGCTTTTGAAGAAAAGTGGACTTTACTCGTATAGCCATCGATATATTTTTAAATTTTAGAGCATTTTCCAACTCTTATTATGAATACCTTTATTGCTGAAAAAAAATCTCTTTGATGAACTTTTTTGGAAAAGTGGCAATACAATTTGATAACAATATTCTACATTAATGTTTACAATAAAATTAACGAAGTAGCAATTAACTTTTAGTTTTATAACGTTCTTTTACAATATTTTGTTTAACAAACGTTAAAGGGTTAAAATTTATTTTGATAATGGTTTACTGTGATGATCATTTAACCTTGAATGACGTTTGGAATGTTTATTGATAATTTTTAAGAACATACGATTTTTTTTTGGTTCTAGAAAATATATTTATTACCAACGTTAAAAGGTTTAAATTTTGGATTAAGTCGTAAAGGTTCGGATCGTGACCGACATACAACGGAAGTGCATCCGAGAGAATCTCCTATAAGGCGTGTCGTAAACATGTATCAAGATTACGAGCGAGATGTGGGCCTATAAGGACTTCATCCGCCGCTAGAACTTATGACCTCTAAAGTCCTAGTTTAGGATCGTCAAGCCACGGTACTTTATTTTTGTTTATGGTAGTGAAAATAACAAATCAAAAATCCGTTTTATTGTAGCAATAAAGAAGACGAGAGGATCCAAAACCTGATTTATTTCGTTGAAATAAATGCAATCCACACACAAAAGTCATGACAATAATATAATTTTTATTTAGTTCGGATCATTATTTTTATATTATACAATTGTTGGATTGTAAGGATAACGAGTTGTAAGGTAACGAGAGGATTTCGATGGCATAGTGGATCCACAAAGTCCAAGTCCAAAAAGGTCTTATAATAGCCGTGTACATAAGTTCCCTGCAATTAATCGGGAGTATACAGCATTTGTCTAATAAGTGTTGAAGTTGCCTGAAACTTCTCAATTAAGAATTAAAATTTTAAAGTTCTAAGTCAACGGTTGTACAGGGAAAACGAAGTGCCTCGATCCGATGCTGGAATATACATTTGATGTTTTGTGCCAAGAATTTTCGAAAATTTATAGCAAGAGGATAAATAGAGAAATTATTAATAATATTGATGAATAGAATAATATAGTCAAGAAAAACAAAAACAAAAGCGCATGTAAATTGCATATTTCGATTAAATGATCCATTCATGTTTTATTAATTTGATCCTGAAATCATAATATTTTATCTGAAAAATCATAAAGAGATGGGCGAATAGAGCAGGGCTAAGAAAATTTTATAATAATTCTTAATTCCAAATTTATTTATAAATAAGGTTAGTAAAATGGGTTGCAATTATGAAGATATTAAAAAACATTACGTACATTCCTTTAACTTTAAGTAATAACAAAGTATAAAGTATATAAATTAAAATAAACAATTTAAGAACAATTAGAAGCTTAAGAATTTGCAGAAACATTGTTGCTCCTAACATCATTGCTTATTGGAGCCGAAAAAGACATCTTTCCAATTTGAAATACCAGAGAAGCTATTGAAATGCTCAAATTTGTTAAAGGTTATCATACGCATCTGGAAAAATTACGTCGGAATCATCTACTCTGTATCATCAATTATTTTTAAAATTATTTTCTTTTCTTAATTAAAAAAATAATTTAAAATAGGATGTAGAAGGCAGATAAATTCTGACATCCATGAAACGATTCTGTGGGATCTGGAAAACCTCCTGGGACTCACTAAGCTTCTATAAAATGGGTTATCTCGGCCAAATCACACCTCTGTATAACCGTTAGCCTATAATAGCATAGTGCCTACCAAGTGTTGAACCCAATACTTTTCATGGATGGAAGTGATGTTTTGTTGTTAATTTAAAGTCACAATTACAATACTAAAATTGATAATTATCACGGCTTAGCATACCCAAAGACTCGATACCACTAATCGCTGCTTGCAAACTTCTGTCCACAGATTATCACCCTAACTCAACCCCGTAACTCACCCTTAATGCAACCCTCTTACCTACTCTAGGATATATAAAAGTAGGCTCTTTTTATAATTATCCTTTAGGAATTCATTTTTTAAAAGGCCAAAAAAATGTACAATCCCATGTTAATCTTCGTCATGCTATCACATCAATTATGCTAATCGAGGGTATGCTTGAAGCTCAGTGTTATGTATAAAATTTAATAGATTATTATTTTTTAAATACTTTCATATGTAGTCCAGCAGCCAACTCAAGTCAAATGATTCTGAAAACCTTTTTATTCTTCCAGCACAGAGGGGCATTGACGAAGAATAATTGATTCCGCTAAAACGGCGATGTTGCATTAAAATGACAAATGAATTGTTGGAATAAAATTGGAAGATGTGGAGCAAGGCTATTCCATTAGCTGAAACAATTTAAAACCATTAATTTCTGTTTGTGCTGTCAAGAAACAGGCTACCTATGAAATCCCAATGATAAATGAAGCAAGTCCTATAAATTCTTGAAACGTGTTAGGACTCTGCTGTTTTACCCGTAACTGCTGAATTCGTACTTTCAAAAGCGTTGAGAACAATTCTCGAGTTTAATTATCTTCAAAACATTTGAAACTCGAATCCGTTTATTAAAACGTTTTAAATTACATGATAAATTCGGCACAAGTTTTCAACACAAGTTTTGGGGTACTTCATAAAGTAGCGGTTACCTATAATAAGAGATAAGCGATTTTATTTTCGTATAACGGTTTTTGAAGTGAAAAGTTCATTATTCGCGTTTAGCGACTTTTGGTTGAGAGTAAACTTGTGGCATCGCGTCACCAACATGATCGAGAATGGCGACACCCAGCGGCCTCTGCATTAGTCAAACAATTTCTTTTAATAAACTTTAGTTTAAAGGTTAGAATTAAACTTATATTAGAATAATTATATTTATCTAAAAAGTACTTTAATAGTTGTGTTCATACTAATAATTACTTAAAACACTAATAATTGGCTGAACTTTTCGTTTCTCTTAAAATTTTGATTTTATCATAGTTAATTGTTTTGTTTTATAATTTTCGAAGTACAAATAACTTGAAGATTAAAGTTCATAAAGGGTAAATTTGAAGGTTCCCTTGAGCAACATGCTCGAGACTAGCGACACCTATCGACCTCTGCATGAGTTATACAATTTATTTTAATAAACTTTAGTTTAAAGGTTAGAATTACACTGATATAAGAATAATTATATTTGACTAAAAGGCCAAATAATAGTTTTGCAATCGATACTAATAATAACTTCCATCAATAACTGGTTGAACTTTTCGTTTCCCCTAAAATATTTGACTTGTCACAATTATATGTCTCGTTTTATGATTTCATTGAAGTACAAATGATATATGACATATGATGATAAGTATTTTTGAACTTGAAGATGATATCAATGCTAAAAATAAAAACAAAGTTCGTTAAAATTACTGTAAATACAAATAAAAAGTATAAATAATGTAAATATATTCTAATTATTATTTCAATTAAATTATTGATATTTTGTATTGAGCTTTTGCAGCCCTTCATATGTTTCGATTGAAAAATAAACTACTTGAAAATGTATTTAATCATTGTTCGGAGGGTCAGTATGGGTGAAAACCTGACTAATATAAACAATACAACCTGTATCACTACAACCCGTGAAGGGTCTGGGGTTCAGAATATGGTAGATAGAGTTTTTATTGTTTCATTGACTACGGTTGTGCTGGGCGGTGATTTGTGATTTGGGTACCCACTTTATAGATACTGGGTGACCCCCAAGAGGGTCCTAGATACCACATGACCCATCTGCGGCCGGTAACATACTAAATAAAAGTCTTGCCAACAGCGGGATTTTAACAAGGATTTTCGACATGGCAACTCAGGGCTATTTATTATTTCAATTTATTATTTGGTATTTTCTATTGAGCTTCTGCAGCCCTTCATATATTTTGATTAATTAATAAACTACTTGAAAATGTTTTTAATTATTGTTTGGAGTGCCAGTGTATGTGAAAACCTGACTAATATTAATTATTTAAATTTAAAAACTTGAAACTTAAACAATTCATACTATAATTGTTTGTTCATTTAACGTCACTTTATGCTGCTATGGCTAATCACACGATCATACTATAATTGGTTAAACAAATTTTTAAAGAAAGTTATTCCATAGTCTTGAGTTTTTACTTCTGTTGGAAGTCCTCATGACTGTATGTTAAAAAAAATTTTTTAATAATGTATGTTAAAAATTTTTTTTAACATTGCCTATTGTTGAATCATTGTCCTAGTAGGACTCTTCAATGATGGCAATGGCCCTAACAAATGTAGTAATTATGCGCATTCGCCCGATTCAAATTAAACGTTTAGTTAAGAAGAACATTTAGGAATGGAGGTTACTTAAAATAATACACTTCTCTTAACTCTTTGTACCTTTATAAGGTAATTATTATCTTTTGTCTTCCTTTCAACTTTCCTTTATTAACATTAAGAGTAAATATTGTGAATTACACAATTGTTGTATGAACAACCTAGGAGTTATGATTTAAGTTTAATTGTTAAAATTCAATATGTTCTTACAAAAGATGAGCACTTTTCACTTACCTAATTTTCATAATTAACCTGAACCTTAATTAAATTATTTTTATATATATGATTAATAGTTTAAAAAAAAGATTATATACAATAATATTTTCAAATTATCATAGAATGCTTACCGCTGAGGCGCAAAGAAATGATAAGGACATTTGGAAAAGAAAAAGAAATTTGGCAATTACTTGGCCAAATAAGAATAATCATATGCATCCGCATGTGACGATAGCTCACCATAGAATGAGCTCACAGGTAGGTAGAGACACTTGACAGACGAAATTAGCAATAAGACAAAAAAATCGTTACAATGTGTTAATTAACAATAATATTAATGTCAATAAAATTGGCTAAACTTAAAATTATTTAATTTTTATTGAAACTACATTGATGAATTACTGACCGATTACTGACAATTATTTATATTTATATTATATTAGATCATCATTAAATTAATATATACTAATAAATCAATAAATAGACCGCTAGGTGTGTCAGTATACAAATTATTAACAACAATCACTTAATTTTATTAAATTAGTTAAAGTTACTATTATTTTATTTTATGTTAATGAAATTTAATATAAAACAAGTAAATTTTGTCAACCTCAATTATTTTAAATTATTATAGAAACCTTTTTTTTCTAAATTCTTTAGTTCTCAATTTCTTTATAATCTAAACTGAGTAAGAATGAATGGAATACCAACAATTATTTTTGTTGTATTTACTTTGCCTAGCATTTTAATATTATTTTTATTATAAATAGCATTAATATTTATTAGAAATTATAATACTTTAAATAATCAATGTAGTTATTAAATATATAATAATATAAATACTAGGTAAAGTATATACCATAAAATTAGCAATATCCTTATCCATACTAGCTCAGTATATATATATATATATATATATATATATATATATATATATAACATAATTTTATCATATTATTTAAAATTACTATTATTAAATTATTATATTACTTAAATTTGTTATGAAATCAGTTAAATCTTTGTCACTCTTCATTCCATTAAAAGCATATAGTAATTATTTTTCTTATATCCTTACTTTCTAACGTCTGTATAATTTATATTAGTTCAATTTATTGTACAACTAATTAAATTGTCTCTTTTGTGACATCTATATAATTTATTTTTATATCAGTAATAATAAAAAACGGTTGAAGCTACAAATTAAAACCTATTCCTATACAACCTGTGATGGGTATTGAGTTCAGTATGCACTTCATGAGAATTATTTATCTCTAAGCCAATGGTTGTGCAGCAATGTTATTTGGCCGAAATCGCTCTCTCCCGTCGGGGTTTCCCCTAATAAACTATCTCTCTATAGGGGCTGGGTGAGCCCCAGGACAATCTGCAGAACCTAAAGGGTTGATCTATTGTTGTTAGCATTTTAAATATTTTCTCTGGCTCAGAAACAGTTTAACTCGAAAAACCTACCAGTTCATCAACTCCGCGCTCTCACACTTACACGCTCCGTAATAATATTACAGATATTCAAGAGAAAGAATATTTTGTAGGTTGTATCTGGGTATTTTATGATTAAGGCATAAAATAATGAGAAAATATATAAATAAATTCGATAAATATTCATCTATTCACGGTTCAGAAGAAAACTTCATCAAACCATTTTCATTTAACTTGCTTTAGCTGGAAGTTAACAATGCGTTTGTAGCTCATTTGTTTAATTGGGCTCACACTAACGTTACAGAAGTTTCTCCTAGGTTTCGTTCGAAGTTTGCGAAGTTCCATTCACACGAGAGGTGAATAAACAATTAATTAATTAACGTGTGTGTTGTAATGTTGTCTCAGATATAATAGTCATAATAGTAATATACGGGTAATAATAACAATAAATATGTTTATATATTAACAAAACATACATTTAAATTTGATAAATCTAAAATGTTTGTGTTATGAAAATTTACTTAATCCTTGATACAAATTATATTAGAAACAAATAAATCTATAATGATTCAACAATCAAATGAAACTTCTGATCATAAAAAAAACATTACTTATTGATCATAACTCTTAAAATTTTACAATACATGGAAGTATTTAACAGATTAACTACTTAGTATCCATTTTTCACCTATTTGTAAGTACCAATTATGTATTGACAACTTATATATACAATATTTTTGTTTTGAAGAGAAAATATTTGTACTGGCCGGGATTCGAACCCGGTTCGTCTGCATCTAAGGTGTGGTGCTCCAAATCACTGAGCTACCAGGGGTCGTATCCAAGTCAGGCAAATCCGTTTTCTTCACCGATCCTATATCCCCGTGTTCTCGCAATTTTTGCGATCTATACGCTAGTTCATTGAACATTACTTTAATTAGGATATTGTTGACTTACATCAATATATTATTTATAATTCATTTTTATTAATTGTAATTTTGATGGTAATTATTTTTAAATATTTTTTTTTTAAATAAAACATTTGCCCTGTCCGGGATAGAACTGATCAATAATCATAGCGATCAATACTACTGCAATCATAGCGATACTTCTGCAATAATATTAAATCGGGCTTCAATAAAAAGCAAATTATTTCTACTGCAGCCAATCTTTAAATTGAACCTTAAGGGGTCGAATAAAACTGAATTGTTTCTATTTCTGCAAATTTACTAATCAATGCATAAGACATACAATACCACTTAAATAATCAAACGATAATATGGTATGTATCGTACCGGGCGGCATTATAAAAATAAATATGATTTTGCACAAAGAGCAAATGTCCACTGCAAGAATAAAGTCACTCAGGTAGAATGGTTGGCCCACATGGTCAGGGAGGGTGAAGAGATAACCAAAAAAGGGGGACGAGAACTCCACTTTTAGAAAAAGACCCTCTCTAAGACATCCAAAAGATCCTGGGCGCAGAAGGCTGCTGGGCCGGAGAACTACCTATGGACGTAACCGACCCCTGTTTCACAGATAAGTCGTAGTTATGTATTTCTGGCAATTTCTGTTATGTATCTTATGGCAATCCTCTATTACATCTGAATCATTAAGTGTACTTCTCAATGTATATATTAAATCAAAAACATTAAAAAAATAAAGATCTTCCAATGTCTAAGAATCATAAAAAACTATCCAATATATACTCAAATCACCACAATAGACAAAGAACTAGACATCCCAACAATACACGAATTAATACACCAACAAACCCTCAGATTCTTCACCTCATGCCAACTATCAGACAACATACTCATACAAGAAATAGGAAATTATACAAAAACAACACCAAAATACAGACACAAACGAACAAAACACATTCTACTATAAATAATATATATTTTGTAATGAGTTCTTCTTTAAATTAATGTTCTTATATGCTATATATAAGAACAATATTGTATATAATAATAATGTATATAATAATGTTTTGTATGTACACATATCAAAGATACATGCATCTTATATATACATGTATATCTTTTTGTATAAAATCCTATTTACTTCTTTTTTCTGTTGGGTTTTTTAAATTTTCCCCAACAACAAAAACTTATTAACCAAACAACTATGTATGTAAAATCATTCTCATTGCAAGGGATTATCCCACCAATGTTTAAAATATATGTATACAATTTAAAATAAATAAAAATCTCAAAATATATATATATATATTAAATCATTAATCGTTTTTCACATTGCAATAATGAAGTATATTTATTATAATTCTTTTAGTGCTTACTTACCCCAGATTCACTATATACTTATGATTAATATATTGATGGTTTAAATAATTAGTAAATTAGTAAACACATAACAGATCTCTGGAAAAGAATCCAATTAAGACTAAAAATAGAAATAATAATTTTATAAGATAATAATAATATTAATATTATTATGATCTATTTTTATCCCTCGCATTTGCGGGTTCAAAACAGAGATGGGGGACAAGTCCAACCATCTGCAGTTATTATTTTTTGATTTTTATATTTTTCATCTCTAAACATTCAGAGATTTTCTGACGATCCTGCCTATGTCTAGGAGAACTGCCTGTTGAGCCTCCTTCAAAACCTCGACCGGAATTCCCAGTTTCTCAATGCCCTCCACCGTTATTAATATTATTATTTATAAGATATAATAATCTTAAAAGATTATTCTGGCATCCCCAAATCAATTAGAATATTTAAAATATATTTAAGACTATAAATCAATGCAAATAGTTACGATTACTAAAACAAAATCTGATAAGGTAGTTTTAAAGATTTTTATATCACCTTGCTTTCGGAGTGGTGTAACCTAAAACGTAACTAGAGAAGTTAAGTGTAGTATTAGTAACACAGCATATCTCACATCAACAGTTCCAACAGACGCATCCCACCAATCAAATACTCGATTCAGCAACGAATATATTTGTCACTAATAATAATGAACACATTTTTTGTAGTACAATTGATACAAAAAATGGCATTTTTTTTTCCACACGGCGTTCAAACGCAGTGTGACTGTATCGCGATGGCACAGAAAGTTAATAATGGCATTCATTAAAATTCATAAAATGTAAATTGATACCACAGAGGCCTTGTTCAGACTCGGGTGGAATTGAACTGAAGCTTTCGCGCCGTTTTTAACATGACATTCCGAGTATCAATGTAGTCTCTGATACTCTGAATACTGGGCGATGTAATGGTAATAAAAAACTTCCGTATATTTCCCTATTGTTATTCAAATACATGATTTTTCCCCGAAAAAATATACTATACCGTTTTCTTATACCTGTTATTATTCAAATACACGATTTTACCTAAAAAAATAGACTGTAGACTCTTTCCAATCCCATGGAAAACAATTATACGGGTTCTGAGTATGGAAATAAGTATGTTTTATTAGGTAATTCGATTTGGGGATGTCATGAGTAATAATGATGATAAATACACAAGCTATTATTTATTTTAATGTCCTAACTTTATTATAACTTGGATTCTTTTCCAGAGGTTGGTTGTGTGTTTACCAAGCAGTGTAATAATGGATGTATGGTGAATAAGGAATGATATACACAACATAATTATTAAACAAAAATAAATTAAGACCATGAGGATGCAGAATATATGCAAAGGAATATATGCTGTGGGAGACTTAAAATAAAATTCGGCGGACCTGAATACATGACCCTAAATGATCAGGAGAACCTCGTCGTTTTTGAAGGAAATTTCATAAAAATAATGGATAATTTTTAAAATTAAAAAAGAGATAAAACAAAGGATAATTACAACCCGCAAAGCAATTTGTATGCTTGACTCGGTCTTTTTGGGCAACATGACGAAAGATACCAAGAAGCTCATTCACATGTCCATAATTGAAAGCATATTGGTGCTGGGCCGGGACATGAACGATAGCGTTGCTCTAGGGAAAAAGGTGCTTGCGACTGAGATGGTCTATTGCAGGAGAGCTTCCACGGTATCCAGACTAGAAAGAAGGGCTAATGAGGAAATTAGAGAACGAATGGAAAGTCAACAAAACGTCTTCCAAAATGTAGAGATAAATAATTGTAATGGTATGGTCATCTCAGAAGAATGATTGCCCGATTTAATTTTCAATTGGAGTGCTGAAGGGAGGAAACGGCGAGGAAGACCACAAATAAGAATGTTAAAAGGGATTGAGGAAAGTATCCACGGGGGTCTGAGGGAGGAAGATATACAAGGTAGAACAAAATGGAAAAGTGAATTAATGGAAATTTTTGGTTGAAGGAAACCTAAATCTGAAGAAGCCTCTAGGAAAAAAATATATTAAAGATTTTTATTTTTTTGGAGACTATTAATTAACACATTGAGAAATAACTATTGATGATTCAGATAACTAGAGGATTGCCATAAAATACATACATAACTTCAATTAAAATTTATATGGTGAAACAGGGGGGCATTTAGAATTCTTGGTGAAATACCTCTTTCCCGGTTCTCGCTGGTTCTCTGTCCCAGGCCAGCTTCCACATCTTCGGCTACTAACGACGATCTTCCTGCCAGAAGTGTCCACGACCTCCCCTTCCGGCTCCTCTTCCAAAAGTGCTCTTTTTCCAATGGTGGAGTCTTGGACCCCTCTCTTCCGTATCTCTTCAACCTCCCTCACGAAGGAGTCTTGCTACCTGCCTGAGTGCCCTAGTTCTGGGAAAATAGATGCATTTTGAGTTCTTGGTGAGGTAGGTCTTCTCCGGGTCTAGCGTTTTTTCTCTTCCACACCAGCTTCCCCATCGTCGGGCGCATACTTACTCGCAGTCCTTTCAGAAAGTTCTCTTCTAAAGATGGAGTCTTGGATCCCCCTCAACCTCCCTCACCAAGGGGTCTTCTAGGTCTAGGTTTACTCCTGTGTGACCTAGTTCTTGTAACCGTCTTTTATTCATTTTTGATATTCATCGTTATGTTTTATAATAAACCCCGGGATATATATATATATATATATATAAAGCCTAAACAGGGGGGGCCTGACTGTTGCTGAGGAGTCGGTTTTTCACTACCAACATATTCTAAATACATGTAGAGGTTTGCCGCAGAGATTTACCTGTGTTGTCCGCCTCAAGAGGTAAATCTTAGTGTAGAAGCCACTTCATGCGACGTAACTCCAGGGGCGAACAAACCTCTGGAAATATGTAATCAACACTATTGAAAGTGTAATGCTCTATTTTATATCTTTTATACATATTGTGGAAAATATTAGTCCGCGTATCCACAGTGTTCGCGAATCAACGGCGTTCCGCGCTCCATCTCAGTGGGGACGTGGCTTCTACACTAAGATTTACCACTTGAGGAGGACAACGCAGGTGAATCTCTGCGGCACACCTCTACGTGTATTTAGAATATGTTGATTGTGATTTTTTTTTCCGTGGTCGAAGCGACTCCTCAGAAACAGTCCCCCCCCCCTGTTTAGGCAGGGCCGGAATTCCCCTGTGTGCAGGGTACACGAATTTTAGTGAAATACCACCTGAGAGGCAGCGCTGATATCAGTGATTATTTGTTTACTGAGCGATTATGATTGATTTTAATGCAAATTGGTTTGTTGCAGTTACAATCTGGTTTACATTATGTTTAATTAATTCCTTTGAGACACAAAGGGATCGTTATGTAACGCGATTGCTCTGCATTGACTTGCCTCGGATTCGAAACCTAGCATTAATATCCTGACATCCTTTGATATGAAAATTATTTGCTATACTCATTCCATATGCAAATGCGTAGGAGGTGTAGTAAAGTCCAATTTAGTGGTCATCAATATGAATACGTAAATGGGTTGGATGTATGGAGAACACAGGAGAGCGAATAAAACGTCCCGTCATACCATCCGCCCTCTAGCTAGCTTTTAAAAGGCTCGATATAAAAAAATAAATCAAACTTTTTAGGGGTTACTATATATATATATCAGTAAAATTTTAACGCCACTTTTATAAAAAATATGGTTTTTACAATACCTTTGAAGAGGCACTCCCATAAATCTAATATGATCAGATATATTAACCATATAAAGAACTATTGGGGAACTGAGTTGCCGTGCTGAAGGTCTCGGGTTCAAACCCGGCCGTGAACCCTTGACCAGCCTCTATTCATTGGGTACTCGAAATAGTCGGAAAACCTTACGTTTGACCGTGATCTTAGACAATTCACCTCTCTGCACAGCCGTTATCTACGAAACAGTACAGTTTCAACCACGCACTGAACCCAAGACTCTTCACGAGTTGTAGACAGGATGAAATGGATTAGCGAAATCGAATAGATCTAAAGCTACCCGGAAATACCAGAAGATATCTAAAACCACGTAGTCTGCAAATTGAAAATTCATGAGCGGCATGTTGACCTAGAGGAGACATCACATAAGACTGGAACAGCATGATCTCAAGAAAGAAAGGCAGCTCACAGCATAAGAATAAACGAAGCACGAAGACAAAGAAAGGCATATGTGCGCCTTTAAGTATTAAGATAGACATAGTAGGTAAGAAACTACAACTAAAAGTTTGTATATGTTTCTATTATATAAAAATGTTTAAGAGATGATCGCATCATATCATAGCTAGAATTTATCGAAAGACGAGTGATAAATGAGGTGATAATGTACAATTTACCGTTTAGTTTACATACCATCAGTTGGTTATATGGCATGGGTAATTACTATATGGAAAATATAATGAGGAAACTCCTTGATATTGATATCCAATGATGTTTTGGGAAAATTCTGAAACACTATAACCTACAGCTCCTGGAATAATATATTGGATGAACATATGATTCAAAACCCGCTGCCGGTAAGACTTTTATATAATTTCCGGAGATGAATCATATGGGATCTAGGACCCCCCTGGGGCTCACCCAGCCTCTAAAGGGGGTACGCAATATATCGGGGAACAATCTGGTGGTAAAGCGTGATCTAGGACAGATCATCTCCCTTCACAACTGTTGTCCATGAAACAGTATAGCCTCTACCATGTACTGAACACTAGACCGGTACAGGGGTTGTAGTGGTCCTGTTTCTCAGGATGTCCCTCGCGTCTCTGTCCACGCCGCCCGGCCACCTTAGCTTCGGTCTCCTCTTCCTTCTCGTGCAGTAGAGAGGTTCTGTTAAAACATTTTTAGGACTGGTCTCATCCTCCATTCCAGCATCATGACCAGCCCATCATTATTTTCTGGTCTTAAATGAATAAACAACATCTGCTTTGTTGTAAATTGAGTAGACTTCGTTGTTAGTACTCCTCCCCAGTTTGAATCTAGATAAAATTATAGAACAAAACTAATTTAAAACCTAATCCTCGTTCATTAGACGCTAATAAGTTGGTCCAGCGCTTGGCATCTAGATGGCTGTTTTTGTTTTAAACAGTGTATTCTTCGCTTTTTAAGGCTACTCCAAAAGTTACTAAACAAAAGCTCTGAGCTCCCATTTAATTACAAAAGACTCATATACATGACTATTATAAGACCTATTTGTACTTAGGGAGTAGAGCTACTTCCACTAAGCCATCGAGTTCGTATGTAATCCTTACAATCCAAAATCTTTCTTAAAACCATCAATGCTACTTACATTGCTATAAATAAAATAAAATAAAATAACCTATATAATAACCAACATGTACTTGGTACTGATTTGGAACGACCCAGATAAAATCCTTTGACAAACTTTATTCTACCTCAAACTCACAAGTAGTTCTAATCCCAGCAACCTCTTTTGATTCCCGATAATTCTCTGAGCCGTATGAATCTGCTTTCCTATATCCGTGGCATTATATTTCATTCATGATGTTCACTTTTACTATTACGTAAAATACAGTTTGGAATTTCAATAAATAACTTGTTTTAATTGTTAATTTTTCAGTTGAAATAAAATTACTTAGCAGAGATTATTTTGCTTTTAAGTACCGTAATAGTTTTATTATTTTTATTAGGGGACAGGCTTATTCTTTACGTAGGTTGTTGCTTGATGATAATATGAGTTCGACACCGACTTTATTGGTAATATTTAGCATAAATAGTAAATTATATAAATGAAGGTTTAGCGAGTAGATATATAAAAACAGGTAGTTACACATTAGAAGGAGCGTTACCATGTCGAAGTTCCTGGGTTCAAATCCCGCTCACAGCCAGACTATATCGTAAATACAAAAAAAATACTTTAAACAAGGTTGCTTATTTTGTTTCAGATTTGGTAAGACTTTTTAAAAATGCATTTAATTAAATACTGAGTGACACAAAATGTTCCAATCCGAGAGAAAATAAAAAAGAAATTAGCGATGGTTGGATGAACAAACCCGGGGATTGAAGGTGTGACACCTTACCTCGAAGGTATTTTTTCATTAGTTGCTGGAACGCTTCGCCGTTTGTTACCCCTTCCATCAATCCGCTAGTAGCCGTTATACCTTCCAGCAAATGGCCCGGAATAAATTAGTCCAGCCGATTCCAGAGTTCGAGGATAAGGAACGAAGCGCGTGTGAAATATCGCTGAGCGGAAAAGAATTTAATTTGCATTTTTTCAGTTTCGGTTCTCCACTTTTCGATTAAGGCCGAATTCGCCTTTTTAAGTGTCTATAAAGAATTCAAAGCAAAACGAATATTCAGAAAATGTTTTATATATCTATATTTATATAAGGAACAACAAACGGCTTAAGATATTCGAAAACTAGGTCTTGCGTAGAATATTCGGTACACCAATCCCTTAAACAATTCGACAAACAGATCACGGACGTATGGACCATACAGAAACGCCTCATACACAAATTAGTTTGGGACTTCACCACCTATTGGGATTATCAACATTTTAAGACCACTTCAATGAAGGAGTTATTCCTTATTAAATCTCTATTGTAAACATCTTATAGTATCACTCAGAGTTTTCATTATTAAATATTTAAAAAAACTTGGATAATATCTTTTTTTTTCGGGTTCCCCTGTAAACCATGGAATGCTTTTGTCGCGGGTTGTGGTCTTTCATAGACATTGATTATTTTTGCGAGAACAGATAGTCTTGAGAGGGCCACCGAACCTCACGTCACCGCGAACCATGAACTCCATGGTATAATGGCAGGCTTCCCATAGTTCCATAACTAGTTTTCTTTGGGCCGATATGTAAGCGTCCTTCACACAGATAGACTATTAGGTTGAAGGAGTGAACAAACTTACGAGGACCTAGGTGTCTCCGGAGCAGACCGTCTTAGGTACGAACCCTGGATAACTTCAACGGAATTCCCGATAGAAAAGGTACATTTATCACTCTAAGTAATGGTTTGTATGTGTTGCCTAACAGTAGGCTAACAGGGCTCTATGATTGGTGGGGAGGAGTAACAACATTCAAGCTGTTGCTATTTATAAAAAATATTATTAAACAAAATAAGTATGAATTTCCATAATGAAAAACTAGGACATTCAGGCAGGTAGCAAGACTCCTTTGTGAGGGAGGTTGAAGAGATACGGAAGAGAGGAGTCCAAGGCTTCACCATTGGAAAAAGAGCACTTCTGGAAGAGGAGCCGGAGGGGAAGGTCGTGGACACTTCTGGAAGGAAGATCGTCGGTAGTAGCCGAAGATGGGGAAGCTGGCGTGGGGCAGAGATTCAGCCAGATCCGAGGAAGACATATTTCACCAAGGATTCTAAATGCCTCCTTGTTTTATCAGATAAGTTTTAATTTAAGTTATGTATGTATTTTATGGCGATCCTCTATTACATCTGAATTAATAATCTCAATTTCTCAATTTACATACTCAATGATAGTCCAAATAAGAAATTGTATTAATAAAGTATATTAGTTATAATTTTTCGGGTGCTTACTTAACCCAGATGCACTATGTATTTATCAATACTATATTGATGGTTTAATCAAGGTATTAAATTGACTGATCAGTAAATTGGTAAACACACAACCAACCTCTGGAAAAAAATCCTATTCAGAATAAAGTTAGGACGTTTAAATAAATAATAAATTGAGTAATTATCTTAAATGATTACTCTGGCATCCTAAAATAAGAAGAATTATTTCAATCATATTAATACCCCCAAAACATAGCAATTTATATTATTTTTAAATAACTATAGCTTCACACACGAGAAATTAAAATTTTCCATATCATAAGACAGTATGATAATTAAATACAAAGATCCCCCAGGTAAATCTTGGAGTGTTAGCCCCTCAGGCGATGGATGCCCTGCTAAGTATTCCTCGGACATAATCAACCCGCCAAGAGGAAGAAACATGACAGATGTTTTATAACCAGAACAGCAGTCAGTTGCCCTTTACAGTGTTAACTCTTCCCTTTTAATTAAGTTTTCAGTTTGTTTTACACCCACTGAACACATTTTTTTTCCCTACAACTCGCTTCAGAGACGTGATGGAAAATAAAAATAATTTTCTACCACCGACAAGTAGAAAGAGAAAAAAAAGTGGATTTTTCCACTTATCTTCCCCACTATGCATAATTTAACGAGATTAGGTATACTTCACACAGTACACATCATTTGTGTTTTAATTATTATAATTCATTTAAACGCCAGTACCAGTTAATTGATGAACTTTATTTAATTATTAATTTGAAATGACGTAGGTACCTAATTGAAATAAACGTCGCAAACCTATTATATTGGGTTGTAACATATGAAATGTCAGTGAAGGTTTAAATTTAAATTATTTGCAAAACAATTATTAAACAATACTTTTATTAATCAAAATACGATCCACTTTCAATACACTTCTCCCAACGTGAAACAAGCATTTCTATCCCCGCTCTGTAGAAATTAGGTGTCAAGGAAGAAGCGAAGTCTTGGAAGGTCGATTTCAGGGCATTTTCGTTGTCAAATTTTTAATTTCGTAAACAACGGAAAAAGTAAAAATCAGTTGGAGAAAGGTCCGGAGAATATGGTGGGTGAGGAAGGACCTCTATATTCAGTTTCGCAAGAGAAGTGAGGTGCACGTTTCCAATCTGGTGAGCTGCTGAGCCTCGGTTAATTCTTACCGAGCTCCTTAATGTTCCTGGAAACAGTCATGGCACTTGCTCCAAGTTGTGAACCTTATTCACGATGGTTTGGGAAAGAGGCCGCTTCGACCAGCTCTTTCAACTTTTCGTTGTCCAACTTAGTCTTCGGCCTACCACGTCCTTTGTTGGTAAGGTCATAATCCCCAGACCGAATTTTATCAAACCAACGGAAGATTGTTCTTTCGCTCACTGTATCTTCACCGTAAACAATATTAATGTTTCAGAACCCCTCCGTGACGCTATGGCCAAGTTTAAATTCGTAGAGAAAAAATATATGAATTTCCGCAGAAGACATAATAACATTCAAAAGGAAAAGTAAGACTGATTATAAAAAAGGATTAAATGACGTTTCAAACATTATATATAACATAATTGTTTGTGCACAAATAATCTAATCCCTAATGAAAGTAAACTGTAAATAAACGAAACTGACATTTCATCCGTCACGACCCAATATTAATTAATTAAATAGGCCCTTGTTGGAGGTTCAAAGTTCAATTCTGTTTTGGCAGATAATTCATTTAATTTGTTAATATATTGCTTAAGCATCCATAAACTCTCCTGGGAGCTCATCCAGCCTCTATAAAGAGTGTTTAATTATTGGGGGAACCTATCAGTTGGGTATGATCTTGACTGTATCAACTGTCTGTTATTTATTTGTGCAGGGACTGTACAACCATTGATTTTGAAACAGTTACTCTACCATATACTGAACCCAAATCTTCATGGGTTTTAGTTCTATGAGTTTAATATGTTAATCATTTATTCATTTAAAGTTACTTTATGCTCTCATTTTTTCCGAACCAGTTATAATCAGGGATCTTTAGAGTAACTGGCTCGGAACCGGAGGACGACATAACCAAGGATTTTTAACAACCTTTTACTAATGCCTAGTGCCACCTGTAGAGCTGTGAACTCGAAACCTTGGGGATAGAAGTTTGTTCTGCTTACCACTACACTTAAGGTGATCCTCAAGAAGTCTGATTTAACTATGTTGTATGATATTCTATTTTATAAATTATTAATATATAATAAATTAACTAATCTTATACTTGAATAAATCCATAAGATTAAATTAAATTTCGCAAAATTTCGAATCCCCAAAAATACAACGGGGGGGGGAAAGATAAATTATAAATCTATCTTCTTTCCGAAAACTCTTTACGGATTAGAAACGTTGAAAGCTGCACTATTCCTCAATCTATTAAAAAAATCCTGTATTTTTTTCTTAAAAGGATGGGACCACCGGACAATTGAGAATATTTCATGACGCAGAATTGCATAGCGTGCAGCTGGTGAATATACAGTGGAGTGTCGATTATCCGAGCGTCAGTTATTCGAACGTTCAATTAACGGAAATGTTTTTTTTTTTGTTTTATTTAATATAATTTTAATTAATTTGATCAGATCATCCAGATACTTATTTGTATCGTTAAAATTATTGTTTAAAAAAAAATGTGATGAAAAAGAAAATATTTTTTTCCATGAACGCCAATCATTTCTCGGAAACAGCAAAAAAATGAACTTAGACTTCAATAGGTATTTGTTTACTAACAACTGTAAACATAATTAGGTAATTTCATTTGTTTCTCAGAATCTCCTCCTATTCATTCGGTTGGTATTTATTTTTTAGTGAAGTTCGATTATCCGAATATTTGATTATCCGAACCACCCCTGACAACACTAGTTCGGATAATCGACGTTCTACTGTATTTGAAGTGTTAGCATCTTGATGATTAAGATCGGCTTAATCAGATCTGCTTGGTTTAGTTTAGATTGGCGGTTAAGTTTATGAGCTTAGAAAAGAACTATTCCCTATAAACTAAATAAGACCGAGACGTGAGTGCGAGGACTGCGTTAAGAGTGATCTGACGTAATTGGGTATGATTATTAGCCCATGCAATTATTATTATTATATATAACTACCAACATCTAAGGTTTAGACAGAACGGGCGAACTTATAAAGTAATTTTGTAATTTAGAAATAACAATAACCGACTATTACGGTCTGCGGTCTATATATTACAGATCGGTGAGGTTTTGTTAAACAGCCGAATTTCCATTCTCACTCAAGCGTTATTTTTTTATACATTTATTAGTTTTACACCTGACATCCGGAATAAAAGGGGAACAACTCAAAAGATGTATTTTATTTAGAAAGAATATTAAAATGTTCTACGTATAGCTCGTCAGGGTAATTCTTTCTACAGCTAATACATCACATATTGTATTTACTTGTTAAGCTAGCCGCTAGGGCAAAATTAATGATCGAACTATAAAATTTCTGACGTCGGAAACTTTGGCTTGAACCTCATACACTCTAAAAAAATGATAAATTAATAAAAAACATCAAATAAATATACTTTTAAAAACCTGCAGACGTTCTAATCGATAGTGGAATTGAGAGGCACATACCTGTAAAAGAAAAAAAACAAAAATGATTACATTATATACAGTTTAATACTTTTTTATGTTATTAAATAATATATAAATTATTTTTTAACAATAAAAAAATATATAAATAATAGATGAATAATTCCTATCTTTAATATATTTTCCTTTTATTTAATCAGGCTGCGGCTATAAATTTAGTAGCAATCTACCCTACCAGTTAAATGGTTTCTTGCCCTAATAGACTGTCTGCACAACAGTTGGCTTAGAAATAGCACAGTCCATACCATGTACTAAACCTATGACCCTTCATGGGTTGCAATGGTACTGGTAATTTTTTTTTCTATGAATTGTTTTTTTTTTTTTTTTTTTTCTCTTTATATTTTTATCCACACCTGTCAAATACAAAACAGTGACAATCAGCAGATAGTCTGACACTAAAAAACAAAAAAAAACAAAACAAAACAAACATGATACAATGACTTGAAAGGCATGAAGAAGAACAGTACCCAGCGGTACCTCTCCCTTGGCTTGATTCAATTTCCTTTATAACAAATCCCTCATCCACGTTCTTTTTAATCTCCTCTTAGTGTTGTCAGGCATGAGAGTAGAGGCCATTCGTTCTATTAATGGGTTTGGATGTCCGTGTAGTTTTTCTTGAAAGCGTTTGTAGTATGTTCGTATGTGTTCGTCAACCGTTGGTATTTTTAAGTCAGTATGCAGAGTTTTGTTATTGACGTACCATGGTGCTTTGGTGATAAGTCTTAGTACTTTTGATTGAAAAGTCTGCAGTCGTTTTCTGTGAGTCTGTTTAGCGATCCCGTAAATTTGTAATGCATATGTCCAAACTGGTTTTAGTAGGTAAGTGTACGTGTTTAGTTTCTGTCTTATGTCTAATTTGGAGGTTTTCCTGAATAGTGAGTACATTAAATTGAGCTTATGGTTCAGTGATTGGCGTTTCATCTTAACGTGAGGACCCCATGTCATTCTCCTATCAAACGTTAGTCCAAGGTATTGTACTTTGTCTGTCTGCGGGATGGGTGAGTTGTTAAGGTAAATGGGAGGGCATGTTTCACGTCGAAGAGTAAAAGTGATGTGCTGTGACTTTTCATGGTTCAGTCTAATTTTCCATAGTTGGCACCACTCACTCAACTTTTGTAAGTTATGTTGTAAGTTTAGTGAGGCTTGCGTCGCGTCTTGATGTTTGGTGATTATGGCAGTGTCGTCAGCGTAGGTTGCTGTCAGTATGTCAGTACTTAGTGGAATATCGTGTGTATATGTTATGTACAACAGCGGTGCCAGTATTGATCCCTGAGGCACGCCGGCTAAGATCGGTCTTATTGAAGATAGCTCTGAGCCCTCCCGGACTGAGAAAAATCTGTCTGCAAGGAATGAGTGAAGAATTAGATAATAAGTGTGTGGTAATACAGTCTTGAGTTTAAAGAGAAGCCCCTGGTGCCAGACCTTGTCGAATGCTTGGGCGACATCCAGAAACACTCCAGTATATGAATTGTAATGAAGAAGAAAGAAAAGAAATACGTCATGTGAGGCTAAGAAAAAAATTATGTTTTCAGGAGACAAAAATCAAGGATAAATTAAACTCATAAGAGAAAATTGATTGATGTGTTACCGAATTTATCGTTTTGACTTTTGAATTCAATCCTCATACCAATGGTAGAAACTGTACTATTTCTCTCTCTCTCTCTCTCTCTATATATATATATATATATATATATATATATATATATATATATATATATATATATATATATATATATATATATATAAAATTACATCATAAGACACCTCCTTGACGTTGGTTGATCGGCGTACTGGGAGTGTCTCATCTATCTTCATATAATTACTACTGTAGGGCGTGGGCGTATTGCTTCACTCTGGAAGCTACTATATATATATATATATATATATATATATATATATATATATATATATATATATATACACATACATATATATATATATATATATATATATATATATATATATATATATATATATATATATATATATATATATATATATAATTACATCATAAAACAGTTTTTAATGATGTAACCCTTAGCCACTTAATGCAATTTCGTCCAATACTTCAAAATTTGAAATTCGTTACTTAAGGAGTGTTAATAAAGTGGCCTTAGGAAGCTTTACAATGTTAAATTAATTCCGAGAATTATCTCTTTCACTTTAGCCTCGAAGGAAAAAAAAAAACTTTGCTAATTAATCAAGCATTCTGAGATGAGGAAATTGAATTGAAACGGGAGTGTTTCTTAGGAAAGTTAAGCACCTTGATTAGTAATCCAGTGCCCCACCCTAAATAGGCGAGTCTTATGGCTTCCTTTAATCTACTTCAACTCATCAACCCTTTTTCCCCGGATCACGGGTGGAAGCCAATATCCTAAATTCCATTTTAATTATTGCCTTAGTCGACTTTAAACTTTAATTGAATCCTTCAAATTATTGACTTATACATCTTCTGGGATAGGAGATATATGTTAAATATTATTCATTTATTTGGTTACGAAAATATGGTGTTATCAATGAACAGTATATCACTGTACTATGAATAGATAAATGAGAGCGGAGTGGCTCATTGGTAGACCACTGAGTTGGGATGCCGAAGGTCCTAGATGTAAATCCCGCTGCTGGAATGACTTTAATTATATAATTTATAATAATACATTATCCATGGATCTAGGACCCTCCTTGGGCGCACCCATCCTATATAAAGTGGGTACTCAAAATAAGAGGGAAAAATAAGGTGGTTGAGAGTGATCTAGGACAAATCCCCTCCCTGCACAACCGTTATCCATGAATCAGTCTCTACCATGCACTGAACTCCAGACCCGTTCATGGGTTGTAGTGGTGCATTTTTTTTTATGACTAGATACAGTGACTCTTCCCCTCCATCCTTAGAAAATATTTCATAAGTTCATTCTTCTACCACTCCATCAACTCACAACACCCCTCATAAATCTACAGTTTCTTACAATTCAAATCCTCCATCCAATTCCAAAACAAGATCACGCTTTTACGCTCGTTCCAACTGAACCAATACTTTCGAACGTTTCTTTCTACCCGTTCCTTCACTCCCACCTAATATTCGCTATGCTTCTGCCCTATCCACATTCTAACCCATCTTTTTCCTCATTCAAATTCCTAAACAGATACTCTCTAATCAGTTATAATTAATTGTTCATATCCATCAGAACTGGATAAACTTTCCGATCATCTTGGAACCCACTCCCACCTCATATCCGCCATCCTTCATCCCTATCCTAATTCAAACCCACGTTTTTCCTAAATCTCTTAAATTATCAGGTTTTTTCTAATAAATTTTTTTTTTTTACTTGATCAGAACATACCGTTTAGTTTATTTTTTGATTTAACTTGATAAAAAGTGCCATTTTCAACTTATCTATCCTTAACATTTATTAAAATCTATCTATTATACATAAAATAGAGAGAGTATTTTTAACAATCATCTACCAACCGATTTTGAATATATTTATATTAAAAAATATCGAAATATCAAAACTAATTAATAAACATACATCATAAATAGAAGGAAACAATATGGCATATATTAGGAATAAAGTATCTTTAATATTGAAATCAATTCCTATAAGGTGATTTCTTTTAATTACTTACACATTCTGGAACGATTAATACAACATATTTAATTTATACATGAGCATAGATGTCCATAAAAGACAATAACATGTTACATCCTAAAAAGATAAACAACAAAAAGGCGAAGTTGTTGAAGGGTTGTTGGGAGAGAGCGTATTGACATTTTCCTAAAAACAACGAGGCCTAAGTAGCTTAGTTGTTGTATTTCAAAGCACGCATGCCGCTGTGGTCCTTCCCGTACGACTTTTATAAATATATTATGCATCGTAATTTTTTATATTTACACAATATACATATAACTACGGCAAAAAATAATAGAGAAAAAATATGGAGTAATCAAACTAACAAAGAAATGTTAATATCCAAGAGAAACAATATGCAAAAATGGTTTGGAAAAAGAGAACATAAAAGAGAAAATAACAAAGTTGTAAAAACTAAGCTTCGCAAGAGGTGATATTTACAATAAGAAGAACCTATCCTCTAATGCAAAAATAAGTCACTACAACACGGTTATAAAATCATTTATTTTGTATGGGATATTTTTAACATGCCTCCTTAACACGCTGCCGCAAATGACGACTATAGCCGTCGTGCACATTTTCATCAATAAAAAAAACACAGCGCTAGTACGAAGTGTACTGACGCATACACTTGTTAATTATTGAGTAATACATCGAAAAAAAAGATGTAGCATGCCAGGCAGCATATTTATTGCCTTTTCATTTTGACTATTTTATAAGCAAAATATATTACAAGTGATAATTTTTTTGTATTAGGTTTACACCTATTTACTCTCTTTTATTTTAAGTAATGACATGATGAGAAAATGACGGTTATAGCAGCCGACAATTTTTTTTGAAAAACTGTGGCCAATGTGATAATTTTTACTTCCAAACATACAACTTACACTCGATTTCATCTGGCATTCAGAAACAATTGAAAACAAATGTGTTTCTTAGGACGATCGTCAAATTAAAAGTGTGCGGCTACGTGCTAAACTAGAAAAATTACTGATAATAGAGAGATGGATATCTATGTGCCCAAGAAAACACAGGAAAGCTACAGTTAAGATGAAAGACCTGGATGGTAAGAATGGACCAAGGTGGATTAAACAAGGAAGTCATTGACATAATCCGTGAATACAAGTGGGTAGGAGAGTATTTCAAACAAATAAGAGAGGAAGAAGAATAATTAAAAATAATATAAAAATACTGCCTAGATAGACAACAATAAGGAAAAAATAACAGAAATTATACTTAATAGAGAGAAAATTAAACATAATACATATTTTTATTTTTATAGAATTATAGTACTGTAATATTGTGATAACCATTTATTAGGTATGGAGTACTCCCACTTTAAAATATTGATAGGAATATTTTATGGGTACCGTACTCGTGTACAATTGGCCTCATCCTTCGTATGTATATATACAGGGTGTCCCTCCCATTTCAAGTGGATCAAACGTTTTTAACTTTTAAACGAAACCTAATTCAGAAAAACGATCCAGGTAAAAGTTGTAGTTATTCAGCCCTGGTTTGAAGAAATAAAAAAACATTTTTTTTTTTCTTTAAATGGTCAATATCGACCTTCAAAAAATGTAGTTTCCTCTTGACCCCCATTTTTTTTTATTTTTCTGAAATGTACAATATGTAACAGTATGTAACATTTTTTTCTATCTTTCATAGGTTAAGTATAAAAAGCATTCAAAGCTCACTACTTTAGTATACCTCCTTTACAAGGAAACGTAATGTAGCATTAAGTAATTTTATTTAAGAGGTTTTAGTCGTAATAACTTACTAATCAAGGTATTTTGAATCTTTCAGAAAATGTCTGGACATTTAAAAACCTTAATTTTAATAAAAGTCTGTTTCTACGTTTTTATAGAAATTTTAAAAAAATTAAAATTAAGGTTTTTAAATGTCTAGACTTTTTCTAAAATATTCGTAAGTTATTACGACTAAAAACTCTTAAATAAAATAACTTAATGCTACATTACGTTTCCTCGTAAAGGAGGTATTCTAAAGAAGTGAACTTTGAATGATTTTTCTACTTAACCTATGAATGATAGAAAAAATGTTACATACATTTTTTCGATGTTTTGTATTGTACATTTCAGAAAAAAAAATGGGGGTCAAGAGGAAACTACATCTTTTGAAGGTCGATATTGACCATTTAAAGTGAAAAAACAAAAAATGTTTTTATATTTCTTCAAACTAGGCCTGAATAACTACAACTTTTACCTGAATCGTTTTTTCTGAATTTTGTTTCGTTTAAAAGTTAAAAACGTTTGATCCACTTGAAATGGGACACCCTGTATATATATACTTTGAACAAAATTTAATATGAATTTTAATTTTTACATTTTATAAATTAAGTAGTTGAAACAAATAATATAATGGAACGCATCGATTTTGTAGAGTTATAGTACTATAAGATTGAGGGATATAAATTTATTTGGTATGATGTTCACCACTTTATAATATTGATTGGAATACTTTATGAGTACGATACTCGTGTACAATTGGCTCCATCTGTCGTGTACATGGCAGATCGCTCATCATCAGAAGTGATCCTATCCATTATCTTGCCAGCACTTAGCATTTACCGCCATAATTGAAAATGTATCACGACGCTTTATCTAAAGCTGTTCATTTGGTTGAAATTTCCAGGCCTCTCGGCTCCATTCTGGTTCAACAGATAATTCTGCAGCAACCAAAAACAGTAGCTATGAAATAGGTTTTAAGGCTATTTGTACGATTAATTTGATATTTTTTAGCCGTCTATTAGTGATTTAAATATAACTAAATGTTCAAAATAAATAAACCACTTACTGAATCAGTAAATAACATTAGTTAATAACTCACGAAAGGGATCAGTAAATTAAAAAAATAAATTAAATAGTCAGGCAGTCAAAAGGACTGTCGGCAGAAGTGAAAATTAGACTTTGGAATAACTGAGTTCTTTCTTGAATTTCTAAATCAATTATAGTCTGAAATATCTATATTTTAAATTTGTAAATTTAAACTTTTAAGAATAGTCTGTTTTTCACTAATATTGGCACTCCGAACAATGCACATTTTCATTACAGAACTTTTAAAATAAATATAATTGTTCTTATACCAATGGAAACTGAAGTTAATTAAAAGAAACTGTAAAACTCATGCACTGGCCGATAATTGTTACCAGTCCCGAGCATGACGGTAAAACCACAGGTTTATCCCCTACCAAAAGTCGCTAAACGCGGCTAAAGAAGTTTTCACTTCTGAAATGTTTAATAATTTCACCTTGATAATAAAAATGCAGTTGTACTAGGCGATTAGCCATAGCAGCTTAAAGTGACGGTAAATGAACTAACAAACATTAAATAAGTATACCAAAATAAGAATCAGAAGACTACGGTCGCATGGTAAGAATGGACCCAGGGGGTCAAACAAGAAAGTCATTGACATAATCCGTGAATACAAGTGCGTAGGAGAGAATTTCAAACAAATAAGCGAGGAAGAAGAAAAATTAAAAATAATAGAAAAAGTTGTACTTAAAGAAAAAGTAAATGTTGTTGTTGTATTCAACTACCACTTAATCTCGGATACTGGTCGTCTTCTCTACAACTCATATTATCATTTAATTTTTTTAAATAGACTAACTGTTTTACATTAACGGTTACTACATCGGGGTTCTTAATTTATTTCATTTAAACCTCATTCAATAGTGTTCTCTAGTCTACCGCAAACAGCCTTGGAATAAAGTCTCAATATCTTGTGGAGAAAAAAAATTCAGTGGCTCCTTCTCCGCTTCTAAACGGCGCACTTCTTCGGAAGTTCTTCGCGCATAATGAAGTCTTTCCCCTCTTCTCGGGTCCTCAAGATGAGCTCTTCATGAATTAGTCTCGCGAAAAGTTCTTGCATAAGTACTACATTCGGTACTTGCTATTCATTGCCACTCCGACTTCTATTTCGGCTAGAGGAAGAGAGAGGCGGGCGATAAGAAACTTTAAAGTTATTCTCTCTGGCAGGGAACAGACCCGGGATGTGAGTTGTGGACTCCAAAGTCCAAATAAATTCCCAATGCGCAAATGTTTCCCGGATAGGGGACGATGCCCCCCACTCGTACCCCCCCAAATCGTGCGCTGAATATAAACGAGGCTAAATCTAATTAATGACTCGCTAGTTTTACCGAATCAACTTCGTGACACATGACTTGTTCCTCTACTATGACCCCGGGAAAAAATAAAAAAGTTCCTAATAAGAATTAAAACTTGCTTAACACAACTTTCAACTGTGATAAAAGTTCTTTTTTGTTACAAACGGTTTTGCTTTAATGGAGATTTACAAACTTGGGAATATATTTGCCTACCTGCCTCACCCCAGGGTACGTCTTAAGTCGTAAAACCGAGCTTCCAGTTAGAGTTTTTCTCTCTGGAAATGTGAGATAATAAATTTTCCCTTAAGAAAGAAAAAGGAGACTAGCGTAAAAAAAGGAAAGGTTTAAGAAATCCTCAAAATTTATAACTAGCATTAATAATAATATCCACTTTAATTTATTAAGGACGTTTTATTTTGAAGGTAAATAATTTATTAGTAGGCATATAAGCAGTACATTAAACATTATAAAAGATATTATAACCTAAAATATATACTTCAAAGCAAATAAAATAATTTTGGTTTCTATTATTGGTCTTAAAATACTGAATGAAGAGGTTTCGTTCACCTAAGTTTTATCAACATATCCAAGTTGTAAAACAATGAAATTACATTAAGCAGAAGATTAAAGATTGTAGGATTACAAGTGATAATATGAAAACAAAATGCTATAATAGTAAATGATATATAACTCCTTCAACAAAACGAAATATCAAAAATTTTCATTTTTGAGCTAAGTATTCAGTAGCAATTTTATTGGTTGATGCTTTTTAATTTAGGAACGACATAGCAGATATTACATTTCCAACATTTTTATTTATTGACAGACATTTTACAAATGCCATTTGACATATATTGTATCTGTTCATTTGATAACCTCCCTTAAGGGATTCGCGTGGAAGCGTGTATGGAGAAACCTCCCATTGAAGGCACTCCTAGCGTGGTTCATCTCACTGTAGTAGATCCTTGGCTCCGGAGAAGTTTCAGTCTCCTTGTCGGATTCTGTGGAAATTGGTCTGATAGTATAAGCAAGTTGTATAAGCTGATTGTATAAGCAAGTTTGAGTGTACAGCAAGTGAGTCATGGTTTTATTTGTCTTGAACATGTCAGTGACGAGTGGTACGTTCAGATCTTTGTTTCATGATTTATAAAAAGATTATAAACCATGTAATTGGCACATTCTTACCTTGACTATCGCTATCTTAAGTTGTATCTTGTGAGCATGTGTATATATTACAATGAGTATATATTATTTTTTATACACCCCATGCATTAT
The DNA here is from genome assembly GCA_964056705.1 of Troilus luridus. NCBI lineage: Eukaryota > Metazoa > Arthropoda > Insecta > Hemiptera > Pentatomidae > Troilus > Troilus luridus. The sequence continues at coordinate 13,718,725 of OZ057417.1, forward strand.
ATTTAATTATTTTAGTGTAAATATCAAGACTAACAAACAACCTGTATCACTAAAAACCATAGAAGGTCTTGAATTCAGTAAATGGGAGTGTGTACTGTTTCTAGGACAACGGTTGTGCAGAGGTGATTTATCTAAGATCATGCTCAACCACCAAACCTTTCTCCATAATTTAGGGTACCCTCTTTGTAGAGGCTGGGTTAGCCCCAGGAGGATCACCAGATCCCACGGGATCCATCTGTAGGTTCTAACAGATTAAATAAATTATCTTTAAAATCAGGATTAGAATCCAGTACCTTCGGCAGAGCATCTCAGCGCTCTACCACTGAGCTCCGCCGCTCCCCAAAAGATTGCGTTTATCCATGAAAATAGAAAATAAACTGTATAAATTCCAACACAAACTGCTGTTTGATATAATATTCATAAAGGGCTGTCCAAAAAGTTTCAACATCCCCCCCCCCCCCAAGGCTTCCGAAACGATAAGGATTCCCAAGACATCCTGTATAAGTCTTTCACTGAACTTCATAGATAGGAATAAATTTGTACTCTTATCTTCCAGAGTTGTTCAGTTTAATATTACTAAATCAAAATGATCGATACTTATTTAGACTTTGAGACTATATTTTTCGAAAAAACATTGTGAATCTTCGGGGATTATTTATAGTGTCTGTTAGTTCATTGGTTAAGAAACTGGTATACGAATTCTAGTTCCAAAGTTTTTTTGTTTTTTTAAAATTTGTTTATTGATATTTACAACTGTATTTTAAAAAAATACATCAAGTAAATAGGCTATGTGATACAAAATGACATGAGTAATGGCAAGTTGAGAAACTACCCACTGGTAGTACTCAAATCACTAGTTCAACTAAGAAGGTCACGTGGCCATCTTCTTTTCAGACGCCTCGGAGGATTATCGGGAATCGAAGAGGAAGCTAGGTTTAAAACTAGAGGGTTTGAGTGGGAATGAAGTTTGTTATGAAAGGATAGATACCGGGTTCGGGCCAAATCAGCAACAAATGGGACATTAAGGTCGTTATGGATGACGGTATTTTTAACATAAAATAAGGAGCGTTGAGGATTTTACGAAGGATTTTGGAATATAGGGATTGGATACGAGTGGAATTCGATGGCTTAGTGGAGCCCCAAAGCTCTACTCCGTTAGTCCAGATAGGTCGTATGATGGTCATGTAGATGAGTCTTTTGTAGTTAATTGGGAGGTTAGAGCGTTTGTCTAGTAAGTGTTGAAGTAGCCTGAAACGTCGAGCGGTTTCGTGTCTTTTCACTCTAGTATGAAAGTTGAAGTAATAATGTAAAAAAAAATATTTTTAGTACTAATCGTTACTAATTAATTGTTCTTCATCTTATGTACCCAGTCTGAGTATTTAGAAAATATTTATAATAAAAACAATATTTATAAAGATATTTATTAACTCACTAGTAATAATCAGATAATCAGAATATTTTTATCAGAATTGGATAATGCTGGTATCCAATCAAAACAGTTATTGGAAATGATTTAGTTAAAATATCATGATGAATGTCTTTTTTATGATTGATATTAATTTGTTGATGATTTTTTAATAAAATAATGCGATATCTAGGCGATGATCAAAGCATCATATTTTTTAGCTGTTAGAAGTAAGTAAGCTGTGGAGGTATAATAGATCTTAATTAAGGAATTAACGTTATACAAATAAACTAATAATAAATTATTATTATTAGTAATTTATTTTATTTTAGTTGTTATTAATTTTTAAATTTATTCATTTGAAAAGAAATATGTCCCGGTCCTGGACATATCTTTTCTTTTCAAATGAATATATTATTATTAGTGTTTGTTTATGGGGAAACCTCTATATTTTTGTCCATTTAAAAAGTTCTATTCAAGTGTCTTTAAAACTTTTATTCCTTATTTTGTTTTTTGAGAGCTCTTCAGTTTTCCACTTCTTAAAGCTGTAGAAGTTTCAAGTCGAGAAGACAGGATTGACTGTCAGTTGTCAGTATTAGAAGTTGCGGACAAGTTGGAATGGTCGGCCGATGGTAGGGAATTAAAGATGAGGGAGTAAGTATCAAGGCGAAGAAGTTGAAGCTCTCAGAAGTGACTGCTTATTAACAATGCCCTTTATCTTCTGAACAGTATGGACATTGGAATAATATTGAAGTGAATAAAAGAAAGATGGTAAAATGGGATTAATATGTACTTTTATTCTTTTGCTAAATCCCATTATTTTTAAAACTGTTCTATCATTCCATTCGTTTCCTCTTTACTGATGTCGAAAAGAGAAAATAAATCAGTTATACAGCATAATAACTCAACTACTGTAACTGATATTTGAAAAAGGTATATATTTCAGTAATTATTTCTAAAGAAGTCAACGTTTCGACAAACGGCCTTTTCTTGGCTGTTGACAGAATAAATAAATTGTTTACGTGGCTGGGTCCCAATCCCGGAACTTTGGCCCAGAAACTCAGCACTCTACAACTGACCCAGTGAACCCAATCCAATCGTCATTACTGTACCTGGGAATAATGAATATTGCATTTATCAATTTATCTGCAATCATTTCCGAAGAAGGACACTCTTCCACAAACATATGGAAATACAACTGATAATATTTACACGTTGTGTTTATGTCGATTTTTCGTGTCGGAGGGTAAGTCAAGGTAGACACGAAGATCTCTCTGATAAAACTAACTTTAACAGTAATATCACCTGCAAGTTGATGACGAAACACAATCAGTGGAAACGATACCACAAACATTATCTCTTAGAGCTGCAATTAACCCTCTTATGCTTAACCCATGGCCCGCCATGAACGGTTATCTTGCCTATGTTGATAATCGGACGATATTAATGCGAGTGAATTAATTTTGCCGATATCACACTAGATCGGGACCCTCATTTAAGAGGCATAAGAATCTTTACTCCATTTAAATGATTCTAAGGCATCCTTCCAGCCTACGAACTCGAAATCTTGGGCATGTAAGTTTGTTATGATATCCACAACCCTTCTATGAATACTAGTATTATAATTATAATCACTCTTTGTTTCAATTTTTCATTCCAAACTAAATCTATAGTTGCTCTATTAGAAAATAACACGTTCTAAAACGTTTCTTCTTCATGCAGCTGTACAACTTCTTTGTCTTTGAGTAGAGGTATCACTGATAACCTTAGAGGGGTTGACATGGTTCACAAAGAAGAAAAGGAATCCCCTGATCTGAAGCCGAAGGTGTATTGAGGAATCAGGACACGCGGGCGTAATTCATTTACAAGCTAATTTCGTTTGCTCTACAAAGCCGTTATTCAATAACCTGTAATCGGTAGTGAGCCAGTTCTTTCCATGAATAAAATAGTGATTTTAACAACCATTGATATCTATACCTATACATAGTCTTTATATAGCGTTCTATTTGTAGGAAAAATACAATAGAAGCTAATATAATCCTTGGAGCAGATCCAATATAATCCTGGGTAGTTCTGTGAGTAGAGTGCTGAGTTGTAAAGGTTCCAGGTTCAAATACGGCTCTGGCAGATGAATTATTTAATGTGTTAACGACTATGTATATACCCTCAGCGATCTACACACCCTCCTGGGACTCGCCCAGCCTCTATAAATTGAATATACTTAATTGAGGGAACCCTGGAGGTCATGTTTTATTATTAAAAGTTGAATAATATTAGTTGACCTTATATATATATATATATGAGGAAGAAAATGGTCCGGGTGGAGGTAAAAAAAACTCTCTTATATAGGGAGAACTGTTTATTTGGAAGACGACGTTTTGAACCACATTGCAGGTCTTCTTCAGGGCTGGTGAGATCTCGAGAGTTGACATTAGACCAAGATTCGAAGCAGGCTGTGACATATAAATTATTTAATCTGCTAAGAGTTTTAAATGGTCGGTTGAGCGTGATCTCAAACAAATCACCTCCCTCCATAACCGTTGTCTTAACAAAACAGTACAGTATCTACGGTGTACTGAACAGTCTAGTATCAATTCCCGATCTCATAAACCTTGAAGAAGTCGTGTAATGTGGGTCGAAACGTCGGCTTTCAAATAAACAGTTCTCCGTATATAAGAGAATTTGTTCGTCCTCCACCCGGACTGTTTTCTTCCTCAAGAAAAAAATTGTTAATGTATAATTCACAAACTCAACAATCACTATCCTTAAGTGAGCAGCTTTTTTTTTTTTTTTTTTTTTTTTTTTTTTTTTTTTTTTTTTTTTTTTTTTTTTTTTTTTTTTTTTTTTTTTTGACCCTCCTTTATTTAAAAATTGAGCAGCTTATATCTATAGCCCCGGTTAGTGAGTAGTCAATACGATTTATGTTTAGAGAGAGTTAATTGTTTTGATAGAAGCAGAATCGTGTTATTCTCGTAGTTTTTGATTTAAATGGAGCTGTAATATAAGCAATAACACCATTTCAAGCCACTGCCTGGCTTAGCCCCTTATTGACTTCAAAAATAACACGATTTCTCTTACCTAAGTATAAGAAACTAATTTTAGAGTAAATTCGGCTTGAACACTTATTCACCGGGCTGTAAAAATCTTATCAATTAAAAATATATTTAAAAACATTTTTATATAAATTACGGAACCCATATATTTTACTTCTACCCTCTCTAATTATTTAATTATTTCTCATGTGAATTACAATAATGTCATTACAAAGGTGTTAAAAAAGCAATTTTATAAATAAAAAAAATTGGTGGAGATTCCCTGAAATTCTTGAAAAAACAAAAAAATAACATTATTTAGTTAGCCTTATTAATTTCTCGGTAAAATATTTATTTATGGTTTTCATTATTTTCTTTCACTGCTTAATTTCTGAAAGCTTTTTTTTTTTTTAATTATTTTATTGAATTGTACAACTGTAATATATACATCTAGTACAAGGGCTGTATGAATAAATAAATGCATGAAAGGACGTGTAGAGGCACTACACATTGGCAGCACTCTAATTACATTTCTATTATAGAAGGTCTCGAGGCCATCTTCTCTTCAGACGCCTAGGAGGATTGTCCGGGATGGAATTGGAACCAAGGATAGAAACTAGTGGGTTTGGATGGGCCTGGAGTTTATTATGGAATGATAGGTATCTGGAATGGGCTAAATCGGTAACGTATGGAACGTTCAGGTCATTATGGATGGTTTTATTTGTGACAAAATAAGGAGCGTTTAGGATTTTGCGAAGGATTTTGGATTGCAAGGATTGAATACGAGAGGAATTTGATGGTTTGGTGGAGCCCCATAGTTCAATTCCGTAAGTCCATATAGGTCTTATAACAGTAACATAAATAAGTCTTTTGTAATTGATTTGAAGCTTTGAGCGTTTGTCTAGTATGTGTTGAAGTAGTCGGAAGCGTCGAGCTGTTTCTTGTCTTTTCAGTCTTGTGTGAGGGTTCCAAGTTAGACGTTTGTCTAAGTTGAGTCCTAGGTAGCGGATCTGTTCAACAGGGATAAGTGGAGTACTATTAAAGGATAGAGTAGGACAGGAAGTCATGGGTTTTCGGCGAAGGGTAAAGGTAATTTGATGGGACTTTTTGGAATTGATTTTAATTCTCCAATTCCGACACCATTCTTCGAGGCTTGATAAATGTGATTGAAGGGATTGGGATGCAATATATGGGTCGTTATTAACTGATAACACACATGTGTCATCAGCATAGGTGGAGATGAAGGTGTTAGGATGGGTTGGGATGTCAGCTGTATATACTGTGTAGAGGATAGGACCGAGGATGCTACCTTGAGGAACACCAGCAGACTGGGAATAGAGAGGAGAGTAGGAACCATTATGATTTACTTTAAATGTTCTGCCAGCTAGAAAGGAGCGAATGATCAAAAAGTATGTAGGAGGAAGGAATTGTCGGATTTTGTAAAGGAGACCTGGGTGCCATACTCGATCAAAAGCCTGTCTGAAAGCTTAAATAAGAAATTACCTATGAATCCGGTTATCTCAGATTAATTATTTAATCAGCTAAAAGTTACAGATGAGTCCTGTGAGATCTGCAGAACCTACAGTGGATACCTTGAATTGGGAGAAAAATCAAGTGGTTGAGCGTGATCTGCATAACCGTTGTCCTAGATTCCTTGGTATTTTATAAAGGGAGTAAAAAATGCTGGGTTATGCCATCCCTTAGAAGGGGTCTAAAAGTGGGGATCCCTATTATAGCATAGTTTTTAGTTACAGCATCGTCCGATTAGCTGTAATAGCATAAAATTAACTTAAATAAATAAAGTATTTAATTAATTTTAGTCTCAGTTGACCCTCAACCCTTGACCCTATATAAACCCTGAAGAAGACCTGCAATGTCTTCTTGAAAAGGCCGAAACGTTGAATTTCCAATAAACAGTTCTCCTTATTAAAGAGAATTATTCTGACCCTCTCTCGAATCGTTTTCTTCATCACAAATAAGGTCAACTAATATTATTAGTTATAAATAATTAATAGATTATATCCTTGATACAATTCTTTTTTAGTATTATATATTACTTAAATATATGCCATTATAAAGAAGTTTTTATTTATAATTTTGGGGAATATCCTCTGCTACATTATTCCTGATAAATGGAGCTCCGCTGTAATTTATCTAAAATGTTAATTAATATAGTCAATTAATTACCAATCTCGGTCGGTATATTAGTTAATTTCGTTCCATGTTTTGAAGGAAAACATTTAACGTAAATCGTTTTACACGAGCATGGCGATTTATCAGGATCACAAAGCCCTTACTAAGCTTAAAATAAATATATATATCGAATCGGATAACTAGAATAAACCATAGCGTTCGCCTCTCTCTTCTCTCTCCGATCTAAATTCGTTCATGCTGTAATTTGACTCAAATCAATTACACAGTCTACTGCTGTCGGAAATAACCGTTGAGGCCGAATTTTAACATGGCTGATTGGAACATTTAAAATAAACTCGATTATTTATATTAAATAACCACGCCCAATAAGCTCAGTTTAAAAATAAATAAATTTATCACCCATTACTACAACCTTATCAACATTTGTTCTAATGTTCTTTAACGTCAATCTATATTAAATCTTTATAACAATATTAAAGTATCATAAGTAATCTTGATTTCCTAGTGAAATTGAAAATCAGAGGCGTTTGAGGATTGGCCTTCAACTTTTGAGTTGAATATATTATTTTAGTACTATAAGGGTAATTTCTCTCCTTGCCTCTATATTTCGCCATTACGTATCATTCATTCCATTTACTTGTTGTATTATTAAAAGACATTTGTAGAATTTTTTTTAAGTGTTTGCATATTGACGTCGGACCATACGATGTAGTTCAATTACCATAGAAGTCATAATATATGATTATTATAAGAAGTATAAGATAAGAACAAATAAGAGGTGAAAGATAAAATAAATTATGGGACATGATTTTTGTTCGCATGTTATTATTTAGTTTACTGATGAATGCATTTGTAATTGTTATTTTATTAATGCCAGATTAATAGTAGTTAAATGTAATTTTAATTTTAATATAATAATAGCGTTTATTTTTAATAGATGAATGTGTTGGGGTGTATTTCTTTATCCAGTTTCCCTATGTGTCCTCGATTATACCCTGTCCTCTCCCAGCCCTTTTTATATGTCCACAGGATACCAAAGAGAAGAGCCCCGCAGGTAACAGATTCATTGTTATGGAAGTTATTACAATAAATTGATATTTATATTTTATGTGTCTAATAGTTAATTATTCTAGCTAGTTATTTATAGTATGGATGCACAAGTAAATAGAGGAAACGGGGTGTCTCAACGTATGTACTGTTGAATTGCTATGCTGAGGAACCGAGGTTCAAATCCGGATGTGGTAGGTAACTTATTACTGTGAACAGCCACATATAGACCCTATAAGATCAGGAGACCCTCCTGGGAATCAGGGGATCAGCAGCCTTTATAAAGTGGCTACCATCTATTCGTCCATGGAAGGGACTCAAACATTTTAAAGACTTGAGGTCCAGAGATCACTCTCGACCCCCAGGTTTTGTCCTAATTAAATACTTGTAGAGGCCGGTGAGACGGACTATGCTGTGCAAGGAAGTGATTTGGTCGAAAACACGCTCAACCACCAAATTTCTCTCAATAAAGGTATCGATTTTATAAAGGCTGGGTTATAAAGTTATAAATCATAAATTCTGCAGATCCCAAGAGTCGCTTTACAGCTGTTAACAGGCTAAATAATTTATCTTTCACAGCCGGATTTGAGCATGAAACCTTGGGGATAGAAACTCAGCGCTCTACGAAGAAGTACCGAACTGCCCCTATCTTCCACAATGAATGCTTTAAACTCTTCATTTGATATTTTCATTTCATTGTATAAGATATAGATCTGAAAGTTATTTGTTTATAATTTTTTTTCGTAGCCATTTTAATGTTTGTATCTTCCCTTCAACCTTCTCCTTGTCCTTTCTTCACACCTATTTCTCCCTTCACCTCATGGCATCCATCACATGTTTTAATAGCATCCATTATTATTATTTATTTATAATATATCATCATTTAAATACTAGTATATTTATCTCTACTTCTTATCATCATCATCATTACATGGCGCTATGGTCCATGGAGGACCTTGGCCTCCTCAACAATTCTCCCCCACCTTGACCGATCTCTCGCTGCTCTCCTCCATATTCTTATCCCCAGGCACTTAAGGTCTGCTTCCACATCGTCCATCCATCGCATTCTAGGCCTTCCTCTTCCTCTTTCTCCGTCTGGACGTCCCTCCAGAATCAGCTTTGGGAGCCTTTTTTTGTCCATTCTGTGAACGTGCCCCAACCATCTCAATCTTGCTTTTTTAATACAAGAAACTATGTCAGGTTCTCCATATAGGTCTTTAAGTCTTTAAGTTCTTGATTCCTTTTTACTTCTTATACATAAACATAATATTTTTTTATTCATATTTATTACTCCCCACACCTAAATTATCTAACATTTGAAATCCGTAGCTGCTATTTTCCATAGAGTACTTCCTAGTAATTTCTTCTATATTTATATATTTACATCATATTTAGTATTAATATTTATTCCTATTTTATATCTTTCTTTATATGTTATATCATTACCTGTATTACTAAGTTTTCCATACTTTTATGTCGCGCCAGTTTTACATTTGTAGCTTTTTCGGTATTTTCTTTTATATATCTTACTCTTTACTTTCTCAATTATGTTACTTTTTATATTTCTTTAATTTATCACCTTTCTGTTCACAAATTATCATTTGGTATATTTATATATCTTTTATAATCTATCCTATGTTATATTTCTCGTCTTTTCTGTACTCTATATATCTATATAATATGTGTATTATAAACCAAAGTCCTCGGCCGCTTTCGTTCGCGGTGAACTCAATAACTAGTGCACGGATTTGCATGCAGGTTTCACCAATGGATAGAGTGATTCACCAGGAAGGTTTAGGTATATAATTTGTCGAGGTTTTGTGTAAATGGGTTGGAATATCGATGGGTTTCATTGAAGACGCTGCTAGCCTAATCCCGTGCAATAACCTAACGTGCAGGATAATAAATAAATATTTGGATTCGTTCTTATTTTTATAATTTCTATATAATAAAGTACATTAGCTGAGATGGGAAGAAAGAAAATCAAGACTCCCAAAGAAGCGTAACCAATCATATTCATGTGGTCCTTAGTGGCCGGTACGTGATAAAAAAAAATACATTACCCAGACAAATTATGTAGGTCTATTATCCCGAGCAGGGAGAGGAGTAGCTCAGTGGTAGAGTACTGAGCTGCCATGCCGGAAATCCTGGTTCAAATCCCGCTGCAGGCCATGATTTTTCTTTAGCCTGTTTGCAGCGAGAGATGGATCATATAGGATCTAGGATCCTCCTGGGGCACACCCAGCCTCTATAAAATATTATAAAAATAGGGTACCCAAAATAAGGGGGGAAAATCTGGCGGTTGAGCGTGACCTAGGACAAGTCACCTCCTTGCAGAACCGTTGTCCATGAAACAGTACAGTCTCTACCATGTACTGAACCCCAGACCCTTCATGGGTTGTAGTGGTACACGTTTTTTTTTTTTATCCCGAGCAATGCTGGGGTGGGTCGCTGGTTATTCTATAATTCTTAGTACTGAAATGATATTTTTCTGTTTTTCCTACTTTGCCCTGAAGATGAACGTTGGCACTTATAATAAATAAATTAACCTTATTTAGTGTTACCTTATTAATGACTGGACCCCTAGACAAATTGTATCCTTCTTTATTTGTTTATGTATTCCCATCAACATTATTATAAACGGAGCCTCACAATCGAGACCATTTACTGCCTATTGATCGAACAATTATTGAATACCATGATGAAATTATTGAAATGTTTGCATTGGGATGCTTAGACCTAGTGGTTAATAGATAAGGGGGAGGCAGTTGGGAGGAATTCTGTTGCGTGCTGTTACAGAAACCACGGGTTCAGTTCATTAGTGGGGCGTGGGAAGATGGAAAGGGAGAAAGGAAAGGGCGCTATAATGGGGCGAATGAAAGGGAACTCTGAGCCCTATCATCTAGCGCCCTATCTTAGGTCGTATCATTATCTGGCTTTAGTCCACAATTTGTATCGGGGATCGATAATTTGTTATATCGATAACGTGCTCAGATCAAATACCTTATCGTTAATTTATGGTAAGCCAAGAGTTGACACGATCTCGGGCATACACTATCCAAATTTATCGCTCATTTTATTTTCAAGATATAGAAAATGATACGGGCTGGGGTGACCTTGGTCTAGTGGTTGGCATAGCAACCTACTAAGCAGAACATCACGGGTTTGTAGCCCGTAGGAGGCCCTAGGATTTTTTGAAGGGAGTGAAAAAACCTTGGTTGTGCTGTCCTGCAGAAGGCACGTTAAAAAGGGGATCCCAAGGCTGTACAATGCCAGGAACTCGTTTAAAATCCCTATCCAAATTAAACCTGGATAGGAAAAATTTAGCGCTCCCTAATACAACAATAACAATAAACAAACAATGGTGCGGTCAGAAAAATTTCTCTTTAATAAGAAGAATAGTTTATTTTAAAGCCAACGTTTCGACCCATACTGCAGGTCTTCTTCAGATCTAAATATAAAAGATAAATACAAATCAAAATAATATTATTTGATGAGAAACAGCCCTGAAGGATTACGCGACTATGATGCAGTGTTTTTCATCTTGGCCTATCTTTGCCTCACGATTTCACCGAACTTTTTCCCCCTTTTTCCGGCCAGGTTTTTGCCGGACATTTTTTTCTGTCTACCCCAAGTTCCGTATTTTTCAGGAATTTCTGGTATTCTGTTCTATTTTCACTTAAATCCTGTGTAATCCCGAGTCTATATGTTTCCTGTTTGATTTGTTCTGTGTGTCCGGATTTGAATTCGTACCGCATAATTTTACTGAAAATTTATTTGTTTAATCCCTCCTCGCTCATCCTCTGGGTGTGTCCATAAAACCTGAGTCTTCTTTCCCTCATTTCTGTTTCCAAGTCGGGGATTCACTGTAAATTTCCTTATTCGCTTTTAATGTGTATTCTTTTGGGCCCGTTTGGAGAATCCTTCTCTCCATTTTCAGCAGCTTTCTAGACTAAAATAATATTTAGTAAAGAAAAACATGTGTGTGTGTGTGTGTGTATATATATATAGTCATCTAGGGATATGGGTGATAAATAAAATATATATAACGAAAATGGGGAACCCTTTAGGTAGATAGAACATCAGAGGGAATAGTTTTAGTAACTCACTTTTGGGGAAGTTACGAGAATTTGTTGTTGTCATAATCATGGCCTATAGGTGAAAAAGCAGTATTTTAGGGGATCATATTAATTAGCATTAGTTTAAATATAAAGTTGACACTTGTACGATGCTAATATATTATTTATTAACAATCATTTTATTTATTTATTAACAGTAAATAGATCATTCTCAAGACACTATTTATAAGTGAATATATTTTAGTAATTAAAAACCAAACTTAGTTCATAATAATAAGAAATACCATTATTAATATTGAACCAAAGTTGGGTTAACTAAAAAAAAAGTCAATATAATTTTAATTCATTTATTTTAAAATATATTTTTTCGAATTTTGAATGTAAAAATAAAAAAGTTCTTTCAATCCTAAGCACTTGAAGCGCTTAATTCTGTTGACTATCTTCTCTGCCTGAGCCTCATTATATTGCTTTTGGATAATAAGTTCTTTTCAAACTAACTCCCTTTAGTTCTTTCTCTCATTCATTCCCAGCCAAATTATTTGGAGGCATTGAAATATGAAAATCATATTGGAGTGGTTTTTTTCAATGGTTGAAAAAAAAACAGGTGATGTTCAGGAATAATTTATCGATATTAATTAATTCACAAACAAAATATCTTGAATACTATGCCTATCTAAATTGGATATTGAGAAATATAATAGCATTCTCCTTTGTATATAATAAATTTAAAAAACTGAACCACTAAAATCTGTAAACCGGTCTGAGGTTCAGTACATGGTGGAGACTGTACAGTTTCATGCAGGGAGGTGATTTGTCCTACATCACGCCCAACCCCCGGATTTTCCCCCTTATTTTGGGTATCTTCTTTATAGAGGCTGGGTAAGCCACAGGAGGGTCTTAGATCCCAATGCTAGCAGCGGGATTAGAACCAGGGTTATCTGGAGGGCAACTCAGTGCCCTACCACTGAGGCACTCCGCTCCTTTTGTATAAATTTAAAACATTCTTAAATAATAGTTAAATAAATTTAAAAAAAATTAATGAACTTTTTTTTTTTATATAAAATTACTTTGTATATATGTATATAAACACAGAATTTTGAACTTAATAAGCTTTATATATTTAAAAAGATGTATTTTACTTCACTTCCTCGACTGAATATATTTTCCTCTAAAAATACTTTTTGAAATAAAATACTCTCAATTAAAAACAAAAAGTTTCCGAATTTCTGAACTGGAGGAAGTCATTAAAGTCCTGAAAAATTACAGGATACGATGGTGTTTTAATGGTCATATCCTATTCCACTTTTTCCCTTCGAATTAGCTACTCGTAATGAAATATAACTCCGTCTGTTTCTTTCAGAGTCAGTATATAATCGAAGTCAAGACAATTAGATACATTTTCGATAATTTTAAGCGAATAATAAAAGGCTTTTTGAAAAATATAACTTTTGTATATGAGTGCTGTGTTTCAAAATTTAAAAAAAAAATATTTTTAACATAAAGCATCAAACTTACCATGCTATTATTAATTTTATGTATAAATGAGAAAAATCCTATCCCTATTGTCAAAAAATAAATAAAACTTATTACTAGATAATGTTACAATAATTAAAACACTATGAAAACAGTTAAACTTAAGATATAAATAAAGTACAGATAGGGCAGTATTTAATATACTCTTTTCCATGAGGAAATAAATAACAATTGAATATTAAGGAAAATAAATGGTATGAATAAAGCGTTAAGAGACTAAGAAACTTTATCAGAATGGGCTTATGTATCAACAACAACAAAAAATTACGTATTCACTTGTAACTAGTAATCGATACGAATTTATTTCTTAAACCAGGCTTCTTGTCGAACTATATTTTTTTAAACTCCCCTAAACTTTAAACAAAACTGATACACAAACCTGTATAACCGAATCAGTAGGTAATCACAATACTCGAGAAACGTTTCAAGTGGCTAAGTTTAACATCAGTCCTAAAGCTCCTAATTAAGCAGTAAATTTACCTCCGAAGTTAAACTTAATCCATGACCAATTATCATAGACAACCAGAAGGAACCATAAGCGCTGATATTACTAATTGGTCTTTCCGGGCGGAATGAATGAAACTATGTCTGTCTATGTTAGGAATGACTATACACAGAACTTAAGTGCATTTACTATAATAAGGTGGATATTTTGCAGTTTTAAAATACAATATTAGATTATCAAAGTTATATCTGCAGCCCCGCTGAATAGCACTAATTCATAATAGTTGAAACCTTCAATTCTAGAAAAAATGATTACAGAAGTATACACATCTCTCCTAATTACATTCTTTTTCATACTAAACTTGATGATAGCTAAATTTTATCGGAAAATATTAGAAATGAAGCGAATAAACTGTTAAAACTTGTAACTCAACTCTACTACGATAGATACCAAAAAATAAATACATTTAATTAAATAAAAAATAAAATAAATGAAGAGGTAACTCCTAATCTTGACTGTAAACCGATCCAAGTCAATATGTGAAAGGCAGAACTAAAAAATCATTAAATCACTTCTTTAATCCACCTCTTTAGAAATTCTAGGTCATAAAAGTGAACCTCTTTCGATATTTTGGGGATTAAAGGGATATAAATATATTGAATATTGCATAAATAAAATTGTATAAAACAAGTTTTTTAAATAAAAAGGTTACATAATTACATTATTTATAACGATACAAAGATTATTACAGATACAAACAGCAAGAAAAGTTTTTATTCATATGACGTTACTTTCTGCTGCTGTGGCTAATCTAATGCTATAGTGGGAGTCCTAATTTTTGTCTATCCGAGTATAATTAGCTTAGGTATGTTTAATGAGTACATTAAACCATCGCTCGGAACCCCCATTTTATATCCCTTCCGAAAGACAGCATGAGCAAAGAGTTCATATAACTTTTTTTATTTGTTCCCCAGGTTGTTGCTTGAATCGAGTTACAACAAGTTTTAACTGTTTATTCGTTTAATTGGTTATTTCTACTAAAACAGAATATTATAGTTTCATTTGACAGGAAAACACATACCCCCCTTAAACTGATTTAATGGTTTGTTTCATCATCATTTAAGTACAAATATCCAGTATTCTCATTTTCCAGCTGTTGAGAAATTCCTGGAAGGTTGTATCGTTGGTTCGCGATGAAACTGGAGAGCCAGAAGAAGTGTTCCATAAGATTCATCTTCCCGGCTGCTCATATTGGCATACCGGAGTAAAGTGGCCATATCATCTTCCCCAACGTAAGCCATTTCACCTTTTTCTTTTCTTTTCCAAGAAATACACAGAAAAAAAAGTCCCATATATCCTCGATACTCTTGCCTCCTTCTATTCATTTTTTTTTCAATACAAGATTCATATTTATCAATATTATATCTCCTCTCATTCGTAGGGTGCTTCTTTCCCGGAAATCTATCATTATTTCTGCAACCTCTTTCTGATATTTTTCATCCATTTATATTCTTGAATCCTTCATCCTAAACGTTCACCATAAATACGATTAATTGTTCATCGTTCAAGGTTTATAGTTCTCGCTCCCATATATAATTTATTTGTTTGTTTATTTAACTCACTTATACTGCTATGGCTAATTTGACGATGCTATAGTGGGAGCTCTAAACTTTGCATATCCAGGTTTAATTAGGATAGGGATTTTTCGAGACGTCCCCGTTTAACGTCCCTTCCAAAGGACGGAATAACTAGGAATTTTTTACTCCCTTTAAGAAATCCTAGGGCCACCTGCCGGACTACGAACCCGGTAAGTCACATACTGGTTCACTATAAACGAACTTTAATAATAATATAAATATATGTGTTATGTTTATTTGGTTTAGTTTGATGCCGTTGATTCCTTAAAAGAGATCCTTAAAATCTCAACAGCTTGCTTAAAAATATATGGCGTTTAGGTCATTGTCAAGGACAATATCAAATTTTTTTTTAACCATCATAATCAGCAAAAAAAAAAGACATCGTAATATTTTCGCCGAGTCATTTTCAATTATTTTCTTGATTATTAGTTACAATCATCTGCTGAGGCTAATGTTTGTTTACTTAACGTCACTAATTTGAGGGTGCTACAGTGGGAGCTATAAATTTTACCTATCCAGGTTTAATTATGATAGGGAATTTTTAATGAGTACCTGACAGGCTCGAGACCCCCGTTTAATGTTACTTCCGAAGGACGGAAAAACTCAGAATTTGTTACTCCCTTTAAAAAATCCACCTGCCGGGCTATGAAGCCGCAATCTTGGGTTTAATAGGTTGTTATGTTAATATCATTAATTTATTTTTATTATTATTACCCCATCCATAAGCATATATTTTCCATGAATAGTTTCTATTCGGATTTGATTGTTTTTATTTTTCTGGAAACCTTTTATTATTAACTAACTTTTTAAAATTTATTCTATCCTTTATTGTATCTTCTGTGATTTATAAATTTTCAAGATCTTTATAGACTTCTTCGAATTATTTTGGTTATTCTTTTATCGAATTAGATCCAACCGATAAATATGACCGAAAAACATTAACCTACTTTTTTTTATTGTTTGTTTCTATTTTATCTAAATGCTTTTACTTATCTCCATGGTGATTTTAGGTTTATATTTGTGAGCATCTGTCATCTTCCTAAGGAATGTTTAGCTACTTGAAGTATTTCTTATATGAAAAAATATTGTAAATAGAGGCTTTCAAAGCTGCAGGTAGAGCTATTGTTTTAGTATTCCTGAATTAATTGTTTTAAGACAAGCATTATAATTGTAAGGTATTGCTCTGCATCATGCCGGGCAACATCAGAAAAATAAATATATTTTTTTACACAAATAGCAATGTTTGGTTTACGAGAAGTAGGTCGCTCAGGTAAAAGGAGCATACCCACATGGTCAAGGTGGGTGAAGAGATACGAAAAGAGGGGGGTCGAGGACTCCACTTTGAGAAGGACTCTCTGAACCGATCCTGAGGAAGAAGGAAGGAAGCGGTGAACGATACGGACGGAGGAGTATCCGAAACAGCGAGACCTGGAGAAGACACACCTCACCAAGAGGAACTCTAGATGTAGCCCTGTTTAAGATAAGTCGTAATTTAAGTTCTGTAATGTATTTTATGACAATCCTCTATACATCTGTATCATTAACTGTACTTCTCAATGTATATGCAGTAGAACCTCGATTATCCGTAAGGGTATGGGACCATGATGGTGACGTATTTGGGAAATAGGCGGATGTGGGAGTGAGACATATGTTTTATATATATATATATATATATATATATATATACACATAAATTGAAAAATATATTTCAAACATTCGTCATTATATAAGTACTCGTAACTTATTTACGTACTAATAAGATATACATATGTAGTAAAATGTTTTTTAAAAAATAATAATTACGTACATCGATGGCTAAAAGCACAATATGTCTATTTTTTCCCTCTTGAGAAATTAATATCAATTTAAAGGTGGAGTTTAGCTCTTTCCTCCTGCACATACGTAGTACTCCCCTTCTTAATAATCGTTAAATGATTGTATAGAAGGGACATACTACGTCTGTGCACGTACATAAGTGTCGAATGCCATGCCGAGATTTGAATTTGTCCAACCACCCTTCACTAGCTTTGAATGTTGGGTCGCCGCGTAAAATTTGATTAAAATTTTCTTTGATTTTTGGGCCTGTTAGTGGAAGTCCCTGACTTGGTTTCTCAACAAACCACTGAAACAATGCTTCATCTAACTTACTGTTTGTGGTAACTTTCATAGTCTTCTTTTTAGTCGCCACACACATCTCCATCACACACTTCCATTTCCAAAACAAAATTTTCTATTTAGTCCCCGTCACGTTTTATATCATAAACTGTCGTCCGAGGAATATCATAGATTTTTGCTAAGATTGAAACACTTTCACCTTTTCGTAAACGTTTTACAATTTCAAACTTAGTAGTGAGATCTAAACGCTTCCTTTGTCTTTTTTCCGACATTATTATGCTTATTTTTAAGAAAACGACAAGTAGCCGTAAGACAAGAAGGAAGACTGAATGTAGTTCAACTGCGGAAGCTACATTAGGTAGAGATGAGGAGACAATTAATTTCTGAGAAATGTGTGCGAGGAAGCTTAGGTTTTGAGTATACAACAGATTCTAGGAATCGAAGTTGTCAAGACACGATTGATTCCTAGCCGGCGCCTATGACTTTAGCAACCACACTATATACAATACATTCACTTTTTTTTTTCTCAAAACTGATGTGACGGTTTACAGAGAGTGACGGATAATAGAGGTTTTACTATGTTAAATCATAAATCTTGTTTAAAATCATATTAATAAAGTACATTCATTTTAATTCCTTTGGTGTTTAGTTAACCCAGATGCACTACATACTTATGAATAATATATTGATGTTATAATTGATTAGTAAAATGGTAAGCACAAGACAGACCTCTGGAAAATAATCCAATTAAGACTAAAGATAGAAATACGCACCCCAAAACCGTATAAAACATAGCAATATATATGTTGCAAAATTTTCGTTATGTATTTTATTTCTTTTTTATTTTATTCTTACTTATGATTTCTTCTAAATATTTAAACGTACTGACTCTGTTTCGTGAAATTTCGTGTTTACTTTATACATTTGGGAACGATAATTAAAGATACATTCCATATTTTTGTGTTTATCCTATTATTATTATGTTAATTTTTTTAACTGCTACTGTTTTAAATGAATGTATATTATATATGAAAATGATATAGGTAATTGTATCTTTTTATGGAGGATGTCATATTTACCGGGACTAGAGTTTGTAACAATATATATATATATATATATATATACTAATTAATTTAATGGATTTTTACACCGACATCCTAAAAGTTACCGGAGCAGCCAACGTGTTAATTGGTAATATAATAGGCTAAGAATTAATTACATTTTAATTACTCTCCGTTTTGGGTTGCCTCAATGGCGTAACTAAAAGAGCTGTGTAGAGGTGGGGGACAGGGCCCTGTCCGAAACAACATATGAAAACCTGCACCACTACAACCCATGAAGGGTCTAGGGTTTAGTATATACATATAAGTTAAATAAATACATCAAAATAAAAGGTTAAGTATTCTTTTTCTATGTCTTTAAAAACGCACAGCTGTTCAGTATTGCTGGTATTGTATAACCAACCCCCTGTCCAGTACTGCCTTATTTTACTAATCTATTATATTATTAAAAATATATTATTTAATAATATTATTAAAAAGCAAGACCTGTACCACTATAATCTTTGAAGGAACTAGTGTTCAATACATGGTAGAGACTTTACTTGTCTATTGATTGTTGTGTAATACAATGCTTTGGCAAAGATCAGGATAAAGCTTAATAGCCTGGATTTCACCATAATTTAGGGCTAGATATGAAGGCTGAATAAGCCCGAGAAAGGCTTACAGCACCCACAGAGTCGATTCACATTTTATATCGGAATAGTTTATCTAATGGAGCTGGTCTGGTACTTTGTTTTGCCACTTTATTAATTTGTTTTCTGATTTTTACAAAAGTAATATACAGAGAGTTAGAAGTTTCACAAAAATAATAATACATAAAAAAATAAAAACAGAATAGTAAACATATAGAAAAAAAAAGAATGTAATTATAAAACTAAACATTGTAACGAACTTAACATCAAAAATATGGCCATGAGTCAACACTACATCAAAATATCGAAAATTCTTTAAATAAAACTTATATAATTCAAAAGTATTATTTTGTGGGTAAACAAACATATATGTATCAATGCTTCAGAGCTACTTAAACCTTTATATTAGAAGTTACAGAGATTAATAACATCATTGTTGTGCTTGGGGTTCTGTATTGTATAAATATTGTGCTCGCCTGAACTAATATATTTATTTCTGGGTTTTATTAATATATTTATTGTGGGAGCGGAGTGGCTCAGTGGTAGGTTAATTTTTAATAACAATTTTTAACTGGAATATGGTTTTTCTTTATTATTAAACTAATAATTATTTGTAAATGGAATAATATATAAAAAAAGAAAAGAAGTGCCAATATCTATGCGCTAATGAAAACAGAATTTGAATTATTTACAAGTAAAAAACTAAACCGAACTGGTTTGAGGAAGCAGAGAAGGGCATGAGAGAACTTGGGGTTATGGAAGATATGCTTAAGGATGGAACTGCCAAGGAATGAGGTTTTAGGCGAGAATGAAGTGAATGATCAATATCTTAGATGTGGAAAAAAAATAATGGGAAGAACCAATTCTCTTTTACCTTTGAAGTGCAGAACGGTAAAAGGGCTAGATTCCTTAAGAAAAAGAAACAAGACAAACTGAAGAAAATAGAATAGGTTTCAGCTTGTGAATGATGAAAGGAGAACAAAACGCAAGAGAACCGAACAAGAGAGAGAGAGAGAGAGAGAGAGAGAGAGAGAGAGAGAGAGAGAGAGAGATTCTTCTGAAATGAGCCGGAAAAGACAAATCGTCTTTTCTAGTTAAGGCCTCAGCCTTACAAGTTAGATCTGGTGATTCGGCTAAACAAGCCAATGGCCTCCTTGCAAGCATTTAGGAGGGATCTTTCCCTACTTTACCGGGTTTTTTCCTCTAGAAATTCCCTCCCTTTTCTTATTCCCCGATTCAGCTGTCCCTTTTCCCCCCTGGGCAATAATGTCACCACGTATCATTGACCCAAATCCCGACTCCTCAAGGGAGTTTTAAAAAGGTCCGATCCCCTAAAAAAGTTTAGCAGATTGCCAGTGCCCTAATGACCCCTTTAGTCGATGGGTCTGTATTGAATGGTCCATCCTCTGTAAAGTTTGTACAAAGTGGTTTTGTCTGATTTTTTTCAAGAAATACGATGCTCAAAGCGCAGTGTCTTCATACACAATGTTATATTATTGTAATCTCAATAATGTCTTAGATATAAATAAAAGTGAATTTCCAGGAAGAAAATCTACTAATGTGTTAATTGTTTGTTCGTTTATTTAACGTCAGATTATGCTGTTATGGCTAATAGGACGATGCTATTCAATTTTGACTATCTAGGTTTAATTAGGATAGGGATATTTAACGAGTACCCGACATTGTACAGGTTCGGGACCCTTGTTTGACGTCCCTTCCGAAGGACGGCACAGCCAAGGTTTTTTTACTGATGTGTTTATTTTATTGTTTTTTTTATCACCTACCGGCCACTAAGGACCACGCGAATATCATTGGTTAGGCTTCTTTGGGAGTCTTGATTTTCTTTCTTCCAATCTCAGTTTCATGATTTTCGACTGCATTTCTTTTTTTCTTCGGACCACTTTGTACCCCTTCTTTTTTTATCTTCCAATACTGATGTGTTTATTAATAAAAAAAACAAAAACGAAAAACCATAAGTAGACTTAATAATAGGAAATAATCGATATATAAAGACAAAATATTTTTACTATGCAATAGATTCAATTGAAAACTTATTTGCCGCGCTTAGCGACTTTTGGTAGGGGGTAATCTTGTCTCATTGAGTCAACAACATTTATTTTAAAGGCTAGATTTGTAGTTCAATCTAAAACGACCGGTCTTCTCATTTTACCTCACCTACCTCCTTGTACCTGAGGCAGACCCTCTATCACTTCCTGGGCCAACTACTACAGAACAAAATAGCCAGGTAGAGCCAGAACAGTAAAAGATAGACTGTTTTCAAGGGTAGACAAGGAACAGCCAGAGTAGAATGTGCTCCACACGCATCATCATGAG
This sequence comes from Troilus luridus, assembly GCA_964056705.1. NCBI lineage: Eukaryota > Metazoa > Arthropoda > Insecta > Hemiptera > Pentatomidae > Troilus > Troilus luridus. The sequence continues at coordinate 13,740,199 of OZ057417.1, forward strand.
TTAGATCTAGACTTTTGTGAGATGAACATGTCACATAGAGTAGAGCAACAAAGGAGAGCCGGCAGAGCGAGGAGTATGCGGAGTCCAGCAGCCAGTTAGAGCGCTCAACATGCCAGCCACACAGACGGACAATAACAATCAACATCACTAATGTAAATTATGTAATTTTCTTTCTCATTATAAAATGTGCAGTTAAGATGCCTTTTATTAATATTCACCACTACCATTATTTCTTTATAAAATAAAGTCCACAACTCCAGAAGCATCATTTCCAGTCAAAGGAACAACAGCCTTTTAACGTAAACATGGTCCTCCGGGCCGGATAAGAGTGGTTGTATTAAGAACAAGATTTATGTAGACATACAAAAAAGAGAGAGTCACCGAGAAATGGTGAGAAAAGCGGTCGTTTTAGATTAAACATTTCTATTAATATAGGAATAATAATATTTATCTAAAAAGTCATTTAATAGTTGTGCAATTGATAGTAGTAGTAACTAATAACATTAATCATGATGTTAATCAATAAAAATTATTGAAAAAATGATTACCGAAATCTACTCACTTTATTACAATCTCTTTTCCATACTAAAGCTCAAGATAGCTTGTATTTTAGGAAAATGTTAAAAATGAAACTTATAAACAGTTAGAACGTGTTGTAACTTAACTCAAATTGACAACCTGCGGGATAGATACCAAACATATTAATGTCATAGCAGAAATATATATATATATATATATTCGGAAAAAATTTAATGAATACAAACGATTTTTAGTACTTCCAGAAAGTACTTTCTCTACCTGACTTTATCCCATGGCAACAATATTTTTATTAATTAAATTTAAATAAATGTTAAGTTTAATAAAAAAAATTGAGTAATGAGGAACTTCTCCTTCCCCAGTCATTTAAATGAAAGTAGATTCATTTAGATATCTGGCACACGAACTTGGAGAAATTCTATTAGATCTAATTCAACCCAACAAGCCACAAACTTTTACAGTCTCAACTCACAGTGAATTATTCAAGAAGTCGGACGACTATACACGGAATAAAGAGTTGAGAAATGTACTTTTATTTATTTATTTATTTTTTATATTCTTATTAATAATTTATAAGATCTCGAATGTTCCACGTATACAATATATTTATTAAGTTGACCATGTGAATAATAATAACCATAATTATATTAACCTACGGTCTTCACTTGACTTACGAAATGAACGACTAATCTATAACAGTATACTAAGACCTATTTAAACACATGTGGATCTGACCTTTGGGGTAAGCAAAACACGTCCATATACACAAGATACAAACAACACCGTCCGAAATTCTAAGAAAAAATTGTAATGCTTCTTTGTTTATTTCGAATCACGCCATACACAATGGCATAATCATTCCCACTATAAAATCATATGTTCATAAAATCGCATTCCACTCATCAACATAAAATCGCCAAAATCCACTTATTCTTGCTCTTCCCTAATCCCTGTTGCCCGTCCTTGATAGAAAAATATTAAAAAAGCATTGGCTAAGAGGCTCGCTCATTGATATTTTCATTTCCAAAACCTGATTTTCGGGTACCAAAGCAAAGAGAAAAACAAACACTTGGATCAAGTTATTTGGATTTCTGGGTTCTAAATAAAATGGACAGTCGAAAAGGATGTTGTTTAGATCATCACGTGATTCATTTAAGCATAGAGGACAATTGCCTTCAGTATTAATTCTGAGGGTATTTTATTGTAGTAAACAACTATTTGTTTAGGGGGGGGGCTCTAATTTGGCTTAGGAGTCTTATTCTCTTCACGGGCAAATCTGATGTCAGGTATGGCTGTGCTGAACTTCTACAAAATAAATTTTTGTACAAAACATTTTACTGAGAGCACATAGCTCTATTTACATCGTGATAGTATAACATTTCCCGGTATTTATTTATTATTTCGTTTTTATGTTTCAGCACTAATTGGGGGGTTTTGCTCAGCCAACAGCCAGGCATATCCTAAGTCAGATATAATATCCTCAAGTTGATTGGCCCAGTTAAATTTGATTAAATTAGTAAAGGACTTTTGAACCGATAACATTTTATAGTAAAAATCTTAAAATCCTGAATATACTTGCATAAGGTTTTGTTATATATACGCCAAAGTAATATCTGCCTAAACTCAGTCATGGCTATATTCCACAAACATTGGTTTGGAAAGATAAATAAATATATATATATATATATATATATATATATATATATATATATATATATATATATAAATGTTTAAGTATAAACATATATAAATAAATAAAAGTATAATCAATACACTTATTTTAATATTTAATTCAATAAAATTAAATAGAAGCCGTATTAGATGTTTTAACGTGTGTGTGTGTGTGTATATATATATATATATTTACACACACATATTTATTATATTTATATAAATATAAATACAAGTAAAGAAAAGCTGAAATATTTGTATTATACGTCTTTAATCCCGCGCGACCGTTCAGTAAGGCAGGTACTGTATATCCAACTCCGTGCCCAGAACTGGACACGTTTCTGGATCTTTCATTCCTACGAAGGATTCAGTTTGTTGGATGAGAGCTAGTCCTTTGTTCATTTATCAGCAAGTACTATGTTTTGGCTCCAATCATAGATTTTAAGACACAACCTGGGATGCCAAAGACAAGATGGATAGATAGAAATAAGAAAGATGGTGCGAAGGTTCATGTAGTATACCTTAAACAAAATAGACGCAGGTGGAGAAGTCTGGTAAAGGCGACAAAGATATGTGGATCCAATCGAAGAAAAATATTTTTCTTTTTTTTTATGATACTATCATTGTTTTGTTTTTTTATTTCACATATAAGCAGGGTATTATAATTATTTATTTATTTCATAGTAGGTTATTTCCTCACGAAAATTCCAATTAATACTTTACTTTATACTTTTGTTTCCGGAAGAAATATGAAATTCCCATCGGGAAGTCGAAAATGAGAAATAAACGATCAAGAGAAGAGAAAAGTTTGCTATCCGGGAGTTGTGAAGTTGTTAGACACTACTAATACAAAAGGTCATTCCTTTCAATTACTCTGCTGTTTCCTCCATCTTCGTCCATCCATCTTCAAATCCTGGCGGATTCCAAAGTTTGCATGAAACATGGCCTAACTTCTGACTAAGAGATATGGATGGAATTTCGTAGTAAAAGTATTACTGAATGTAGGTACTTGTACATTCTACGAGCCCGACATGAAAGAGGTAATAATTGCTTAATTGTACTCATAGAAAGGAATTTTGGATAATTATTTAATATTAACATAATTTAAAAAAATTAAATAAATACCCTTGAGGTGATCGGTTGTGGGGGATGTTGGAGAAATTATAATTATATTATTACTCTCGGCATCGCTGGTTGATTTGGTCTATGATAATGGTTAAGCTCACTAGTTTGTTTTCCAATATTTAAAAATTTTCTTACTATACTAACAGTCCCAATAATACTGTTACTGGAGTACTTGCTAACTTACTTTAAGTACCTTGAACTATCTTGCTAAGTTAAAGGTGTGCTTATTTGCTTTATTGTCCAAGCAAAGATCTCAAGGAAAAGTCAGATCCTTTGACCTGAATAATATTAAAATAATAATTTGGGAAGCCAGTCTTAGATCATTATACTTGATATGTAGTAATTATACCATTAATTATTATTAATGAATAAGAGACATCTCCCTCTCTTCTCCAAAGGTATACGTGGTTGGCTGACCAGGAGTCCTTTTTTATATTTCACTAAATAACAATATGTTTATTGTGTGCTGATCATATCTACAGGTTGACTTATAAATTTACTTACAAAGAAAGAAAAGAGGGGCTATATGTGACAGTCTTAATGTCGAGTTGCCCGCTTGTTGCCTACGAGGGATAGTGAAAATGAAAATGAGAGTAAGAGTTACAGTGAGAGTGATGGTTAAAATGAAAATGGGAGTGAAAGTAAGAGTGAGAGTAATTGTGAAAATGAAAATGAGAGTTACATTGAGAGTAGTAGTGAAAATGAGAGTGAAAACTAGAGTGATGGTGATAGTGAAACTGAAAGAGAAAGTGGAAATACAAGTGCGACTGAGATCTAATAATTCCTTCTCCTAAGGAAAACCTTTTTCCAGTCATTTATGATATACAACTTTATTATATGAAACGTTTCGACAACTACATGTCATTTTCAATCTACCTAAGAACTTTTTGTATCATTTCATCTTTATCATCTTGAAAAGAGTTACAAGTCACATTTATCTGTAAATTATTAAACACATCAACAATATAACAAATACAAATTTATAAAATCTGTCCATAAATAGAAGTAAGTATAGATACCTTTTTATTATTTATTGTCATTTTTTTTTTTTTAATTTCTTGGAGGTCCATTATCCTCCACGGTCCTTTTGTTTAATATTTTAAACTTTGGTCTCATTTTATACTATATTTGATTTATATTTACATAATAAAACTTTTCATTTAAATCTACCATAATCAAATTAAAAATTAAAAAATCAATACGTAAAATTTATTAAATTAACAACATTATTTTATTTTTAATATATTTTTCTTAGTTATATACGTTCTTAATTTATATTAATCAGATAGGACTGAAAAGGGATATCTAGGTAACTGTTGGGAGGTTATAGTGTTAGGTTATCTCTCTGTTTTTAAAGTAGAACATCGACTTTGCGACTGAGATTGAAAGCTAAAGTGTAAATGAGAGTGAAAGTGAGACTGAGAGTAATAGTGAAAATGGGAGGGAGAGTTGAAGTGAGAGTGATAGTGAAAATGAAAATGAGAGTGAATGACAGCGGAAGTGAGGGCGAAAATGAAAGTGAAGTTGAGAGTGGGAGTGAAAGCGGAAGTGAGAGAGATAGTGAAATTTATTATAATACTGCCATCCAGTCTCTTAAGAGTACCGACCATAAGGGACATTTGAGGTTAGCTAGGGGACCTTATGCTCTAGGATTACTACAGGTCGATTTTACAAATACTTCGATTACTTCTTCTATTTACAAACGACAGAAAATCTTTTTCTGTAATAAGATCATTCGTAGAGAATACAATTGTTAGTACTGTTACTTCAACTGGCTTGTATAGATGTTTAAGTTCCTCACAATCTTCTTCATGTTTCAGAGTTGTTTCGTTTAGTGTGTTCCCAATGATTTGAGCTTTTCCTAAAGCCGAGTCAATAAACAATATACTTTGTTAGTTATGTGGTATATGATGGCTTGTGTCCATCATCTGGCCCCAACATAATTTGCCATTATATTGTTACCATAGTTAAAAATTTAGTAAATAATACAGATGATTTTATTATTATATTATTTTAAACATTTTAATATCATTTAAAATGTAGATAATAAAGTGAACACAATAAATGTGTTTCACTCCCTTTTTCCAAATAATTGTAAGTATAAAAATCCCGAAGGTCGTAAACCGCAAAACTGCTTGCTCATAAAACCATTCTTTCGGTTTACGGGCGCCAACAAAGATCGGGAGGGTGTTTTTTACAAATATTCTCTGAGTTTTATTGGAAAATCTCTAGGATATGGCTTTTACAATAAATTTTTTGTAGCGGCGTAATCTGAAAAAGGTATGAAGCCAAGTTTAATGAAACAAAAATATATAAAACATTGGTGTATATTAAGTTTTATTGGAAAAAAAGATGGTTCAGGGAGTAGAGAGCTGAGTTGCCATGCTGAAGGCCCGGGGTTACGGCTGAGAGAGATAAATTATTTAATCTGTTAATAGCCATGGATGGACTCTGGTATTTTGGGCACCCACTATTAAATGGGGGCAACTTAATCGGCGCAAAAAAGGGCGGCTTAGCGTGATCTCTAGGCAAATTCATCCCTCTGCCCTACCGTTATCTTAGAAGCTGTACTGTCTCTACCATGTATTGGACCTAAGTCTCGCCGGGTTTTAGTGTTACGGATTATTTTTTCTTACTTTATAATTATTCATAACAAATTGTTGTTTATTTTTTTTAGTTTTATAACTTTTATAAGTTTATAGGCAATAACGTAGCGTAGTTAATTTTTTGATTTATTAGTTTGATTATGTATTTAAGCTAATCACACACATGTTAAAGTTCTTATTCTTAGAATTCTACTTTAAAACACAAAAGCTCATTTCCATTTTCACTAATATATTTTTGAAGGAATTTTTCAAAGAACAAACAAATAATTTATTATTACAATTGTCATTTTGTGGGTATTTATAATCACTTAGTTTGTATTAATGTTTGCTATAGAAACATACATTCATGTATTTTTCAGTCCTTCCGTTATATTATAAAAATTACAGCTTTTGTTTTTTATCTTAATTTATTATTAGATAATTTTATCCAAGGCTCACCAAGTCCCTATGATGTGGGATTCCATGATCATGGGTAAAACTTGGCAGTTTAGCGTGATCTCAGCAAAAATACTTCCCTTCACAAAGGTTGCTTAAACATGACAGTCACAACCATGTACTGAACTCAATACCATACATGTGTTGTTTTCAGTTTTATTATATTTCATTAATTATTTTTGATACTAATAAAGTATCGTATATACTATATATATCGTATACACCATGGTGGTATTTTTTTTCTCAACCATCACACGTATATTTGACATGAAAATTTTCTTTTACCTGGAAGCCGCTTAACTTTAAAGATATTTTTTAATGTGTTTTGTAAATAAAACTGGAGAGTGTAGTGGAAAATAAGTATAAAAACGTAAGACTTCACGATAACAGATTCAGTTGAAAGAATTACACGCTTCCAGAAGCAAAACACTACAAGGAAAACCTTTTCGAGGAAATTCTGACCAGGTTCATAATCGGAAAGACTTGAGCAACTGGAACCACTCTGTGAAACATGTACATAGAATATATAAAATATAAGGGATTTCCTGTAACATTATGTGCTACAGAAAAATAAAATAAGGTTGAAGTGTTCCATGAAAATATGGAGGAAGACTAAAATATATTGTCCTGAACAATAAAACAAATCGACGTTTGCTGGCAAAGAAGAGGCATATTCTGAATTTTTCCTTATGTCTAAAGAATAGATCAACTCCAAACTGACGATTTTCAGTTCATATATACTTTTTTTGTTAATTAAATCTAATAAACCTGTTTCAATAAACTGAGGTATTGGGTTCAGTACATAGAAATTAGGCCAATGTTTCTAAGCCAATGGTAATGCAGGGTAGTGATTTAGCCGGGTAAATGTTTCTCCTAATTATGTTCACCCATTTTATAAAAGCTGGATGAGCCCCATGAGGATCAGCGTATTCCTCAGGGCCAAACTGTGGCTGCCCACGGACTTACAGCACAGGAACTATGTGCTCTATACACTTCATAAGAATAGTCGATTATTCTTTTATACTAGTGCTAGGCGTGGATATACCGGTGGGATTTTGATATCAAACTGTAATTTATTTAGAACTTATAAAAGGGTTATGCTTAATTAGAAGAAAAAACTATAAGCTGAACGTGATCTAGTCCAAATCATCTCTTTGCACAACCGTTGTCCTGTAATTAGCACCCTCTGTACAACTGTACACGTTGTGAAATCATGTACCACCCATACATTTCTAAATAGAATTAGCTATTGCAAGTAATTATAGTAACATGAAAAACATAAATTAAACCTTATTATAGTCGTTTTTGTTGGTATTTAAAGGCATAAAACTCTTAGATCATCAATCCCTACCCTATAATTTTAATTCAGGTTATGGTTCAATATATATATAAATATATATTATGTTTTGGTTCTTGAGTTTCAGTCAGTTCTTTAAACTTCTTTAGGCGACGTTTCGAGACTAGGTTAGTCTCATACTCATGCACTAACAGTGAAAAAATGAGCTTTTAGTAAAAAACATTAAATAGCACACTAAAATAAATATAAAATGGAACGTATAAATTGTAATGGATAGGGTGTACTTACAAGTTCCAAAGAATTGATCAGTTTATCATCAATCAGTTACTTCGCAATATATCATAAAATGTTTTATTGCAATAGCTATGATCAACAAGTAAGTAATCTATTTTTAGGAACAGCAGTTTTATTTAATTGTTGAATCATATTAGACTATTTTTATTATTATTTCATTAAGAATTAATTCAATGTGCTTAACACGAGCTTAGACCTTGAACATCCGATTTTTTGTTTACAGCGCGATTTTAATATTTCTCTACAGTTACCATTTCTTTTATATTCCGTTTGAAACTATTTTTCTCTTGGTGTATTATTTTAGGTTTATCAAATTTAAATGTGTGTTGTGTATTTCTGAAATGTGTAGTGTGGGCTGTTTGATCTGGTTTATTGGGGGTTTTTATTATTGAATCACAACTATATTTGTGTTGGTACACTCTACGTTTTAAGTATTGTTCGAGCCCGGGTTTAAATACTTTTATTTTGAAGATAAAATATATGACCAGGGCCAGGACATATATTTTCTATATAAGAAATGATAACTATAGAGAAATATAAAATCGCGCTGTAAACAAAAAATCGGATGTTCAAGGTCTAAGCTCGTGTTTTGCAAATTGAATTAGTTCTTAATGAAATAATAATAAAAATAATCTAATATGTTTCCACAATTAAATAAGACTGCGGTTCCTAATAATAGATTACTTACTCGTTGATCATAGCTATTGCAATAAAACATTTTATGATATATTGCGAAGTAACTGATTGATGATAAACTGGTCTATTCTTTGGAACTTGTAAGTACACCCTATCCATTACTACTTACACGTGTCATTTTATATTTATTTTAGTGTGCTGTTTAATGTTTTTACTAAAAGCTCATTTTTTCACTGTTAGTGCATGAGTATGAGAAAAATTATAACAATAAAATTAATAAAAATAAAATAAAGTATATTCATTTATTATATTCAGTTTATTCCAAACATTGATAATACGAAATTTTAAGCAGCTTAATGTTCAGTTGTTAGTTGGATCTGTAACACCTGTGATAAAGATCTATAATGACCTATTAAATATTTATATACCATAATAAATTTTTGACTTTAAATAAAATCATTCAGAATTCCATGTATTAGAGAACACCTTTGCAACATACAAAAAGCCAGAAAAGGCATTGGTTAATGGATAAGCAGACATAGATATGTAGGGAGTGCATTCATGAAAAGGATAAGTAGAGGGGAGAAACCTCTTAGCGACAAACTCTTTGAAGTTTCTTACACATCTTGGTTAGAAGCTTTTGAACTTAGGAGTAAAGCTCCCAGTTGCTTCCGTCTCAAGCCGCAACTTTCAGAGAAAACCAAAGCCAAGGCACTAAAGGGAGCGACAAGGCACAATGTCGACCGGATCGATTGCGACCATTCGGTATTGGCTCAGTACAAGGGAGACTTAATACTGTTCCTGATCCAACGGTTGTGCAATTAAGAATTTGTAGACCCCACACTGACGACTTAAGACTGTTAAAAGATAAAATAGCTGAATTGGTCTTATTTTTTAGTTGCTACATAATCACCAAAAGTAGTACATTAATTCACAAATAAAAAAAAATGCTAAGCTTCTCAAGTTTATAATCACAATAATTCAATAACATTTTTTGGTTAAATTAAATTTACCAAGAACAATACTTTTGAGCTTTGAACATTCTTCGTTAAAAAATAAGATGTTATTTGTTGTAAATTTAATAATTTAGCATTTACTATAAGAGGAATTAAATGATAAAGTTCATCTGCTAGCCATGGATATCTTACTTTAATTGAAGCATCAAACGAACTTATGTCTAGTTATAAACAAATAGTTTTAAAAATTTAAAGTTTTTTACTTGATATTTATTGTTAATGGGAATAACTGGTAAATGTTTATATGCAGTTTAATGCCCAGAAATGATATTATAGTGTACTCGAAACTCAAAACAGGTGTTTATTTACCTTCGACTGCATAGTAATTATTCTAAAAATGATGAATAATATCATCTTTATTACATATTTTTTTTTTTAATATTGCAATTATAAATATATGTTGCTTTTTATTCAAAAATAACAAATCTCATGACAGGAACCATGATCGGAGTGGCATGTAAAATTATTTTGTGACATACCATGATAGACTGTAATATTGTAACCATTTATCTATTGTTACTGAAAACATGGTTGTCAACATCGCATGACACACTAACGTAAAATCAGAGTTTACATTTTGTGATAATAATGTGTGCGTGATCATATGCATGAGCACGCATAGAATTGGGCATATGAGCAATTTTTGATTTCCATTTCTATTTTTTATCATGCCTTAAATATGTCCTGAGATCCTACTACAACTATAGTATATTTATAGGTGCCGACTGGTGGGCAGTTTTTGCAATTTACTTTCTAAAAAAAAAAAAAAAAGCTCATCGTTTGAACTTCGATTGAATAAAAATCTATAAATAAAAGCATGTTATGTGAGTCAAGCTGTAGACTAATTATTACATTATTAACTAATCATAGGCCAAGATGACATTTTTGATTTGGAGTTCCTCCTTTGTCGCTCCTTCCAAAGAACGACGACATAACTCAAAAATTGGCATGTTTAATTAAAGCCTTCACTAGCACCTGTATTGGTTGAAACTTTTTAATTCAGGAACGACATATCTGATATTCCATAGTCAGAATTTTTTTTATTGTATCAACTATTAACTTGAAGTTATAATAAGAGTATTGCGATGTGAAAAGAAGCATTAGTGAGATGTAAAAATTAAAAAAAGCTTGCAAACATTTTCTAATAGTTAATAAAGGTATTTCGATATCATCATTACATACAGTAAAAAGGCTGTGCTTTACCAATAAAAAAAACCTACAGCACTACAACTCTGGGGATCATGGTAGAGACTGTACTGTTTCATGGACAACGATTGTGCAGGTTGGTGAATTGTTTTAGATTACGCTCAAACGCCATATTTCCTCCTCCCCTCTTATTTCTTAGGTTCCTAGATCCCATATGATCCATCTCCGGGCTAACAGACTTTGCTTTACCAATACACAATTTTTTTTTTATTCGCATGGAACTTTGAAATACGTCTGTTAAAAATTAGTTTTATTGATTTATAATATTGTTCTTTTGAAAGAGCGATATGATAAGACTTAATGATGTAGAATTATAAGAGGCACTTGAACTATGAAAAACATCAAAACGCGCAATACCAACCTCTCTCTCTTTCCTAAGTCAGGATTGTAAAAAAAGAAACAAACAGAAAATAAGATACCAAGTTTTTTTCTCGAGTTCGCAGGAGCTCTCTGTATTTATTATCTTACATATCTCTGGTGTGAATTAAATGTTTGGCAGAATTTTTTTATATAGAAAGTCTTCTTCACTACCGTGATTTCGGAATGCTAGCTGGTCATTTGTGTCACTATAAATAACTACGAAAAACCCCTGAAATATTTTTAGACATAATGGGCTATATGTTTCGGAAGTGAGGACAATATTTTTGGAAACCTTCCAAATACTCGAAAGTAGTCCTGTTGAAGTTGAAGCCAGCGCCGAGTGTATAAAAAAAAAATGAATGTTTTCCCAATAATCTTCGTATTTTATTTTAGCTAGTGTTAGCTTATAAAATATATATATATTTAATTCAATATTTTAATCCAAGCCCGCATAAAAAAGTTATTTAGTTTCTGTGTTGCCTGAATAATGATGTTTCATATTCACATGTTTTATCTCTAACACGATTTGTAGCGTGTAGCAGAGTCATTTTTAAAGAGAGGAAGAAAATGGTCCGGGTAGAGGTCAAGAAAATTCTGTTATATAGGGAGAACTATTTATTGGTAAGCCAACGCTTCGACCCACAGCGCACGTCTTCTTAAGGGCTAGTTTGATGGGTGGGGGTTGACACAAGACTATTTTTAAGAAGATTAATTTTAAGAGTTTTACAACTAAGTTATTGAAACTAGTATAAATAAATACTTTAAAATACAACATTTTGAACAACATATTTCAAATTTGGATCCTTTGCCATTGAAATCAAATTATTCAAAATTAAATTCACGCCCAGGAGACTTTCATTATTTCTAGAAATAAGAACTACATCACCTGAAATAATTTTAAACAGCATGTTATGTCAAGCTGGAGATTAATTATTACATTATTAACTAATCAAAGGCCAAGATTACATTTCTGATTTGGAGTTCCTCCTATATCGCTTCATCAAAATAAATAAAACATTAAATTTCTTCTTTTGTCCATCTGTTTTCACTTTCTTTTCATGAAACTGAACAATTACTTCCAATTTGTTTTTTATTGTATGGTAATTTAGTGATTTAATTCTTTATATAATATGAATAAAATAAAATAAGTTTTTTTTAAACGGTTATTTTTTCTTATCACTAATTATGATATAATAATTAAAAGAGGCCACGGGTTCGAAACTGGGTTTTGCAGATAAACTTTATATTCATTTAACAGACGTGGATTGATCCTGTGGGACCCTTAGCCCTTATCGGGGCTCACCTAGCCTATGTAACGTAGGCAACATTATTTAAAGGAAGTTCTGGCAGTTAGGTGTTACCTCCTTGCACAACCGTTGGCTTAGAAACTATACATTCTCTACCATTTATTGAAGCCTTCATAGGTTAAAGTGGTCGAGGGTTTTCTTTTCTTGTATAACCAATACCATCAAGGCGTTTTAGTTTAGTGCCTCGTTATAAAAGTAATTTACACAGACAATATTAAAACTTTTTTTTTAGTTTAATAATAAGGGGGAGAAACAAGGGTTTTATGATTCATAAATCCGGAACGGAAGTTTATTTTTTCTTTTATTTCACGAAGGAGGGAAAGAGAAAGAGTGTGCCCGAGAAATAGACCTCGATCCTAAAACAAACTTTTAATATCCGCTACAAAACATCTGTTACCATTCTCCATTTATGAGAAGATAGCAAACTCTCGTGGCAAACATTTCATTATAAACTTCCTAGAACCATTTTACAAGAATGTAAGAATTGGTTATAAATGACACTTACGTTGTAGTGGTTAGCATAATATATGCTGTAAATAGCATATTGTCCAGGATCCATGGTCCATTTTTTCACTTGATTAGTATCAAGCTGAATCTTCGTGAATAGCTTCCTTTCGATGAGACGTCCAACAATTTCCTGTGCGAAAATTCTCGATTGTGGTAGCTAAAAGAGGTAGCAAGGATAAAATATGTCGATTTGATGATTCTCAAAAATTTATTACTAACTGTTTTTTTGTTTTTTTTGTTTCGATAACGAGGTTATCAAAATTGATTACTAACCAGCTGTTATTTTTTTACTTCTTTTCTTTTGACTTCGTTATAGATACATATTGGAAGGAGGGGACTGTTTGATCAAACCATACATTTTGTAGGACAAATATTTCTTCAAACAATTTAGATAATTATCTTGAGATTTAACAAAAAAAAACCCAGTTAGTAATACATTTTTGAGAATCATCAAATCGACATATCTTATCCTTGCTACCTCTATTAGCTACCACAATCTAAAATTTTCGCACAGGAAATTGATGGGCGTCTCATCGAAACGAAGATTCAGCTTGATACTAATCAAGTGAAAAAATGGACCATGGATCCTGGACTAATACATTATGGTATATTGCACAATATATAGTATAATATATAATAGATCATATCTGAATATGGTTGCTGAAATACTGTGTCGAAATATAAGTAGTAATATGAGAGAATGCAACCGCTATAAACTGATTGAAATAACTAAATGGATTGAAAGAAATTTCAATAGAAACTTGAATAATGTTTTTCTCCAGCCGAATAGTCGAGAGCTATTCAGTAAATGTACAAAGGTACGAAAGAAGGCAGGTGAACCGCCAGTCACAATGCGCCAAGGACAAGGTATTGTGTCTCTTTTCGAGACCTTTCTAACCCTTCCAGCCCTTCTCAGAGACCTTATTCCCATTCCATCTCGTTATTCAGCTTCTATAAATAGCCACCAGAGTTTGCAGAGTACACTGTGGCTGTGCTGGAGTGACTAGTCTCGAGCTAGCGATGTGAGTCATTTATGCATGTGACCTAAGAGTAGGTGGAAGGCAAATAACTTCTAAGTTAATTACTAGGCGATCTTATTAATTATTAAAAGTCTCATGCATCTCAAATTGCAGTAAGTAAGAAAATAATATCGTATAATTAATAAATAAATTAGGCAGCCATGAGGACTCCCGATAGAAATCAAAAACTCATTTTGGAAGAACTATTTTTATTTTTTTTATTTCTGAATCGAATATAGCCTGAAGCATATAAATTAAAATTATTAACATCTCTTGTCCTGCAAGGGCTAATAGGACGATGCTACTGAGAAGCCCGTCATGCATGATAATTAACAATCAAAGTACATATAAATGCAGTAAGAGAGAGTGAGAGAGAGATAGAGATAGAGAGAGAGAGTGAAATAGAAAATGAGAGTGAGCGAAAATGAAAATGAGAGTAAACGTGAAAGTGATAGTGATAGTGATAGAAAAACGATAGGGGATTAAGATTGAAAATGAAAGTGAGAGCTATAGTGAAAAGGAGAGCAAAAGTAAAAAATATAAAGTGAGGGCGAAAGTGAAAATGAGAGTGGCGCGGCAACGAGAAAACAAGTGAAAGTGATGGCGAACATGAAAACTAGAGTGAATGTGATAGTGAAAATGAGAGTAAAAGTGAGAGTGAGAGTGATAGTGAAAACAATAGGGAATTAAGAGTGAAAATGAAAGCGATTGCTAAAGTGAAAATGAGAGCAAAAGTAAAAAAAGAGAAAAGTGAGGGCGAAAGTGAAAATGAGAGCAAAAGTAAAAAATATAGAAAAGTGAGGGCGAAAGTGAAAATGAGAGTGGCGCTGCAACGAGAAAACAAGTGACAGTGATGGCGAACATGAAAACTAGAGTGAATGTGATAGTGAAAATGAGAGTAAAAGTGAGAGTGAGAGTGATAGTGAAAACAATAGGGAATTAAGAGTGAAAATGAAAGCGATCGCTAAAGTGAAAATGAGAGCAAAAGTAAAAGAGAGAAAAGTGAGGGCGGAAGTGAAAATGAGAGTGGTGCTGCAACGAGAGTACAAGTGAAAGTGAAAGTGATGACGAACATGAAAACTAGAGTGAATGTGATAGTGAAAATGAGAGTAAAAGTGAGAGTGAGAGTGATAGTGAAAACAATAGGGAATTAAGAGTGAAAATGAAAGCGATTGCTAAAGTGAAAATGAGAGCAAAAGTAAAAAAAGAGAAAAGTGAGGGCGAAAGTGAAAATGAGAGCAAAAGTAAAAAATATAGAAAAGTGAGGGCGAAAGTGAAAATGAGAGTGGCGCTGCACCGAGAAAACAATTGACAGTGATGGCGAACATGAAAACTAGAGTGAATGTGATAGTGAAAATGAGAGTAAAAGTGAGAGTGATAGTGAAAACAATAGGGAATTAAGAGTGAAAATGAAAGCGATCGCTAAAGTGAAAATGAGAGCAAAAGTGAGAGTGAGAGTGATAGTGAAAACAATAGGAAATTAAGAGTGAAAATGAAAGGGAGAGCTATAGTGAAAATGAGAGCAAAAGTAAAAAATATAGAAAAGTGAGGGCGAAAGTGAAAATGAGAGTGGCACTGCAACGAGTAAACAAGTGAAAGTGATGGCGAACATGAAAACTAGAGTGAATGTGATAGTGAAAATGAGAGTAAAAGTGAGAGTGAGAGTGATAGTGAAAACAATAGGGAATTAAGAGTGAAAATGAAAAGATCGCTAAAGTGAAAATGAGAGCAAAAGTAAAAAAAGAGAAAAGTGAGGGGAAAAGTGAAAATGAGAGTGGTGTTGCAACGAGAGTGCAAGTGAAAGTGAAAGTGATAGCGAACATGAAAACTAGAGTGAATGTGATAGTGAAAATGAAAATGAGAGTGATAGCGACAGTAAGAAAGAAACGAAAAACAAGTAGAGGCTGTAAAGTTTCTTGGACAATGGTTTTTGTGATTTTTCCTGAATCACGCTCAATTGGCAGATTTCTCCTCCTATTTCGGGTACTCACTTTAAGAGGCTGGGTTAGCCCCAGAAGGGTCCCAGATTCTAAAGGATCCATCCTCTGCCTTATTCTGTGGCCAAGTCCTTTTAGAATAACAAACATGAAAATAAACATAATATATATCCGCCCAGAAGGCTATATGATAATATAAACCAGGAAGTATTTATAAAATAAATGAATGGACTAGCATGCAATAATTTCCAACATAGTGTTTATCTTCTTTATGAAAAAGAAACAAGTCAGTAACAAAATCGATTATTTAAAAACTGATTAATTTAAGCAAATGACTGTTCTTAGGGAGCATCTTTTCGGGAGGTCAGCGGTTTACTCTTTATAAATCATGTATATAACGACAATTCCTGTACTAGAATTATCCTCAAAAGCCATAAAAAAAGTCCTTGCTTATGCTGTTTTTCGGAAGGGATGTAAAATGGGCGTTCTGAGCATATATGGTTTTATGTAATCGTTAAAGATATCTATCCTAATTATACCTGGATAAACAAAATCCCGTGTGTCACACCGTTATGATGAGTAGACAATATTTCCTTAGTCCTTATCTATACCAATCCATTAACTCTCAACACCCTTCATATATCTTCAGTCTCCTCCAATTCAAATCCTCAGTCCAGCACCACGAAAAAATATCTCGCCTTTCCGATCCCTATACTCGTTACCACACAAACTAAGCATTCGAGCGTTCCTTCCTCGCACTCCTCATAGAGTGGAACTCAATCCCTCCCATCATCCGTCATGCTTCTTCACCATCCTCATTTCATTTCTTGCTTTTCCAACTTCTCCTGACCTCCCAGAAAGACGCTCTCAAAGCAGGTCAATCATTTGTTTAAATAAATCAGTGTTGAATAATCGAATTTGTTGCTTACTCGTTTTTGTTTATTTTTCTTAAAAAAGATATACACTATATGTGTGGGGGTGACCTGTGGTCTAGTAGTTAGCGTAACAAACTACTAAACCCAAGATCGCGGGTTCGCAGCCCGGCAGGTGGCCCTAGGATTTTTTAAAGGGAGTAAAAAATCCTTAGTTACGCCATCCTTCGGAAGGGACGTTAAACGGGGGTCCCGAGCCTATACGATGTCAGGTACTCGTTAAAAATCCCTATCCTAATAAAACCTGGATAGGCAAAATTTAGAGCTCCCACTGTAGCATCGTCCGATTAGCCATAGCAGCATAAAGTGACGTTAAGTGAACAAACAAACACTATATGTATTCTAATATATGTATAGTATATATTGCATTCTAGCCCATTCATTTATTTAATTTAGTAACTGTTGTCATTAATATATTTATTCTCTAAAATTGATTAAAATCCTTTTAAGATTCGTACTTTTTAGTTATTACATATTTTTTGTAAATTTTTAAATACTTCATGATTTGTACTTGTATTATGTACTTTGTTCATGTACTTGTATTATGTATTTGTTTCTTACATCTGGCCAGATATGTATTATGTTTATTTTTCTGTCCATGTTTGTTATTATAAAGGGACTTGGTCCCACAGTAAAATTTGTTTCCTATTCTATTCTACCATCGTCCGAATAGCAATAGAAGCATAAAGTGACGTTAAATAAAAAATAATGCAATTTTTCAGGCCTAGTTATATTGCAGCGATTTTTATTCAATAATGTATACGGAATAAGAAGTAGAAAAGTGGGAACAGACGGTGAAATAAGGCTACAGAAGGATTGATCCTATATTCATAAGATGGCTGTGCCCAGAGGAACCTGGTCCCCTCTTAGGCTCCCCAACCTGCTCCTCTGCTACCTTCCTACCTTCCCGGAATTGGGTCTTGGAGGAGTATAGTTGATATCTAAGCCCCTGGATTCGAGGCAACTTTCCTCCTGTCACATCTGCCCAACCTACTCGCAAAATCCTCCATCTTATGAGTCCGGACCAGATGGTGCATTTTTTATTTCCACTACTTTTATTGCAACGTCTTATCTTTTGCCACGGTAGTAAATTCCCTTTTATAAGCGAAGCTGGCGTTTGCTTTCGAAGTAATAACTGTATTAAATGTATATGAGAAGAACGCGTGTGTGTGTGTATATATATATTATTACTATTATTATTTTAATTTAAACAAAAACAGTTAAGAAACAAAAAGGTTGAGGGACTGGACTGTACTGTTTCTTGTACAACGGTTGTGCAGGAAGGCCATTTGTCCTAGAGATCGCTCAACTCAATTTTATAGAAGCTGGGTGGAAAGGTCTTGGATCTTTATATATATATATATATATATATATATATATATATATATATATATATATATATATATCTCGGTTTCTACTTATCTTGACTTTTATAGAAAATATATATTCTGATTCTTGAGTTCTAGTCAGTTCTTAATGTTATTTTGGTGACGTTCCGAGACTAGGTTGGTCTCATACTCGTGCCCTAACAGTGAAAAAATGAGCTTTTAGTGAATCCATTAAATAGAACACTAAAATTAATATAAATTGGGACGTGTAAGATGTTAATAGATAAGTGGTACTAAGTGGTATCCTGCCAATACTCTATGAAAAGTAAATATCGTAAGAGTTGTGATCAATGAGTAATGACGAGTTATAAAGCCCTATACCTATACTTTTTTATTTATATAACTTTATATGGACAACGGTTGGAAAACGAATATATATTTGTATAATTATATACAAGATCCTCTTCCCAGCCTCTAATTCCCAAAATAGGGAAACATCGGGCAGAGTGATATGATTGCTGAGTGATATCTAGGACAAATTACCTTCTTGCACAACCGTTGTCCAAAAAACAATACAGTGTCTTAAATTTTGAACTCTAATATATATATAATTGTGAAAAATAAGTGAAATTGTGAAAGTTAGAAAAAAATGCGAAAAATAAATTAAAATAAAGAAAATTAAAAAAATAAGGGAAATTTGCAATTTCCTTTCTCTAAAAAAAATTGGGAAATGGACAGAAGAAAAACAAGCTGCGGATAAATTTCCTATTTACGGAGTTTATTTAGTGAATATGTAAATAAACACCCACTATGTATTGACATAAAAAAATTGTTCGAAATTTTATATGCATAAGGTAGTTATACTTCCTAATTTGGGAATCTATTGATTATTTAGGGGTCAGGAGTCTGTTTTGATTTATGGCCAAAATGTAACTAAAAGAATTTAAAAAAAATTGAACATTAATAAAAATTATTTTTATTTAGTTCTAAATTTTAAAGGGCCGGAAAGTACATACACTGATGGAAATATTGACTTAGGAAAACAAGGTAAGAGTGCAGGAAGTCTCTGAAGATGAATCTAACAAAACAATTCATTAGTCTTTTCCGAATTATCTCTCACACACCAGGCAAAGCAACCATAAATCCTGTATACTGAGCCGCCATAATTAATGTGGAGTATAAGCTAATAAGTGGCTCAGTGGTAGAGCACTGAGTTGCCATGCCGAAAATCCTGGTTCAAATCCCGTTACTGCCAAGACTTCTATTTAGCCTGTTAGCGGTAGGAGATGGATCATATTGGATATAGGACCTAACTGGGTGCTCACCCAGCCTCTATGATGTACCCAAAATTAGGGAGGGGATCTGGCGGTTGAACATTTCTAGGAAAAATGGGAACCCGTTGTCGATGAAACAGTACAGTCCCTAAAACGTACTGAACCCCAAACCCGTACACGGGTTGTAGTGGTATAGTTTTTTTTTTTTTATATAAGCTAATATGTGGAGCTCCTTCACCTTTGCTCTATTTGTTTAATCAATTATATCCATAACAAACGCATCTTAATATTTATCGACATAAAATTAAAGCAATTATAATTAGTAACAGACTGTAAGTTGATAATAACCCGTTTGTTTGAAGGCAAGAAAGTCTTAATAGAAACTATGGTTACACGTTGAGCGATATCTATTTACGTTCACTCATAAATTTGCCATTCTTGAATTTTGATTTAAATGGTTCCTATTGTTTTTTAAAGCTGTCGAGTATATCTTTATAAATTTCACTAGGAATTATAGGACTTATCGTCATGGATACCATGCAATTACGAAAATCATAGGATTGCCAAAGTCATAGAAATAGCCAAAAATAAGATAAATTGTGACATTAGTGTTAACTGCGAATAGCGGAAATCGTAAGAAGTAAGAAAATCAGATGAATTGTGCGAAATTAATATAAAATGCAAAACTCATGTGAATTTCGAAAAAATAATTTAAACTTAAAATGTAAGAGAAATAGCGAAAAATCGTATTCTTTGTATATATCGTAGAGATAGATAAAATAAGGAACGTTAGGAAAATAACGATATTTGCGAAAACGTAGATTTATCAAAAATAAGGGAAAATTTAAAATCGTAGATATTGTTTGATAATTAATATTTTGAAACAATTAATATTGTCAAACCCGTATTGCCGTAAAGAGCTAGGAAGCGTGTATAAATAAATAAAAATAAATTGTGAAAATTGGAAAAATGAGAAAATTAAGCAAACTCCGAAAATAAGGGGAAATTAGGAAAACAAACAAAATAGCGAAAATCTATGAAATTTCAAAAAAGCGAAAATAATCCAAATTTCTAAAACAAACAAAATTTTCAAAACTTGAAAATAATGAAAATTCCGAAAATTGAAGGATTTGCAAAAATAACAATAATTGCGAAAATAAGCAAAATTGCAAAAATTGGTCAATAAAATGGCGTAAATGAAAAAAAGGGTAAAGAAGCGAAATTGCACAATAAAGGAAATTGGAAAAGTTGTAGGAATGGCTTAAATAAGCAATATTGCGAAAACTAGCGAAATTTTGAAAATTGAAGAAATTGTGAAAAGAACGATAATTGCTAATCTAAACTATATTGCGTAAATGAGAAATTAGGAAAATGAAGGAATTGAAAAAATAGCGAAAAAACAGGAAACCACGAAACTAAGATAAATTTCTAAGATATGAAAAATTTAGAAAATCCTAGGATTTGCGAAAAACTTCAGAATTTGCGAAATTTTAGAAAATGATTTGCGCGTTAGTTTTTGGCTCATCCTTTGGCTTCTCTAGATGAATTTGAATTGTTTACGGTCACGTGATCAGATCCATTCATAAACTTTCTCTTATTAAATAGGTATTTTATTTTGATATTACTTCTAAAGAAACATTTTTTGTGTCATTGGGGCAAACCATAATTAAATTATTTTACAATTCAGATGACCGTAATATTAATGACAAAAGATTCACCAATTCATGAATTACTGTCAAGAATTCATAAAAAAAGATCAGTTGGCATACAAGTAATTATTTTTCATTTATTTTTAAATTTTGAATTGAAAACTTCTTATTATAGCTTATTAATATTTTCGAATCTAAAAAAAATAAATATAGATTCCTATACAAGATATGGAATATGTACATATATAGCTTTTGATCATCCGACATTTTAAAACGAAATAACTGGTAGACAATAGTATGTTCCCAGAATCTAAATTTTATCTCTGGATGGTTCGTGGGCCTGAAAAAAAACGCGTTTGATATTCGGATGGATTTTAATTCGATTTCAGATTCTAATCATCTTGTAGAAGCGAGAGGGAGATTAAACGTTTTTTATTCCAGGTCTATAGAAAATAACTAACCAATAGAGGATAAAATAGAAATGGAAAAAAAAAACAAGTTGGATTAAAAAAGAATTCGTATGAATCAACTGTCCCATCTCTTTCATGTCTTCATCTACCGAAATATTTCACGATCACCGAAATTCACTCGAAAGTTAGATCTACAATTGTGATAATATTTCACTTCTCTATAGTTAAATAAGTTAGTAAAATCGCAAATGAAAGTTTCTTCATTAAGATATTAGTTATATGAGATCATTTTGAAAAGGATACATGCTTTATACACAAACATGCGCTCTCAACTGGTATTTAATGTGAATTTATTCATAGCCTTACATCAAAAAAACCTGTACTGCTACAAGCGATGAATGGTCTTGGGTTCAGTAAATGGTAGAATCTGTACTGTTTCTAGGACAACAGTTGTGCAGGAAGGTGATTTGGCCTAGATCAAAATCAACCACCAGATAATTACTCCTATAATAACCACCAGTAACAGTAACGCATATATATATATATATATATATATATATATATATATATATATATATATAAATGTAAGCGTGTATATATGTTAAATCTAATTAACAATTTTAACTAGTTTACATTTCCACTAACAAGGAATAACAAATTTTTAAATATTTCGAAGTCTTTTTTTTATTTATTCAAACCAATTATTCAACAAAATATGCAAGTGTAAAAAAAAAAAAAATGAAACAAGGGCAAGGTCCTTATATATGAATATTTATCAAATGTCACTGGAACAAGTGATGTGTTTAAAAAAAAATCGACGATATTTTTATGTAAATTTTTTATGCAACTATTTTTCTTTAAATTACTTTCGTAATAAAAGGCATGAATGATTAAATTTGGTTATTAATAATAAGTAAATTTTAATTAGGGCAAAATCATCAAGTAAAAATATAAAAGAAACACGCAATGCACTGAGAGATTGAAATGAAAAATGTAGATTTTTATTTAAATAAAATAGTGAATTTAGTTTTATCTAGTAGCCTTGAACTTATCATTAAACCGTCTGATGCTTTGATAAAACCTCTGTAAAAGTGAAAATTAATAAAGATTTATAAAAACAATTATATTCAATTACATCAAAGCTCAATTGTTTATCCTGAATTAATACATTAGACAGATTATGAATATCGAAATAACTTGTAAGCGCCTCTACAAGGTTTAAAGGACAGTATGTTACAATAGTAATTAAGACGCGACAGGAAAAATCCCAAAAACAAAGCCTGAGACGCACACCAAAAAAAAATCACATCAAAAAAGATAATGTGCAGCACATCATACACACATTAAATATGTGTAATAAATAATAATAGAAAGGCTTAGCTAAGGATCGATGTCGATACCACCAACCTCTGTCCAGGGACCACTACCCAAATCCACCAGATCACTCTCAATGCAATCCTCCCACCTACATCTCGGTCTAACCCTCAAACGCATTCCAGACGGCACAGCGATTATTAACTTTATAGGAATTCGTTCGTTACTTAAACCCAAAAACTTTACAAGCCCATCTTAATATTCACGACGCTATCACTTGTATAATATTAACAGGGTGCATCTTCGCAATTCGGCGATGTGTAATCTCCTAAATTATCTAGTGGTTTCATCCTTTTTTGGACTACACTATATGTGTGTGGGTGTGTGTGTGTGTGTGAATAGTGACTTAGTCTCTGACCTGTGTGAGCTTTCTCAATGCCTCAAGGACTAACATAAATCTTGTTATGAAACAACAATGAACTGTGAAGTGATTATTAAATTTATTTAAAAAATACTACATAACATAACTCTTAGTCGGCTAGGGCTACCTGTGGTCTAGTGGTTAGCTTAGCAAACTACTAAGCCCAAGATCGCGGGTTCGTAGCCCGGCAGGTGGCCCTAGGATTTTTTAAAGGGAGTAAAAAACCATTAGTTATCCCGTCCTTCATAAGGTACGTTAAACCAGGGTCTTGAGCCTGTACGATGTCAGGTACTCGTTAAAAATCCCTATCCTAATTCAACCTGGTTAAGCAAAAATTTAGAGCTCCCACTGTAGCATCGTCCGATTACCTATAGCAGCATAATGTGATGTTAAATGAACAAAACAACAAACTTAGTCGGCTAATATTTGAATAAAAAGCTATTTTTTATTAGCCTCTAAGTATAATATAAACAATTGAATATTAGAATTGTACACTATTCTGCAGAGTCCATAAAGAAACTTGAAAATAGTTTGCCAAGAAGAAACTACAGATGTCATTTGGCAGCGGTATTTGTATATAATATACAAAATGGGGGGTCTTGCAGTTAAGCGAGCCAAGTAGTTCTACAACTATACCTTCTTGGTCCATAAAATTTATGCAGAACTAAATACAATGCTGCAATAAAAATCGTTATTTATATCGATGATTAAATATAAATATTTAAATATGTTTATTTATTTATTTTTCGTATAGGCCTGCTGTGGACCACGTCATCTCAAATTTTTTTCTTCTTGATATTGGCCCAGTACTCCCTCATTCGTCGCCGGCACTGCTCCCTTCTTTCTTGCGTCCATTTCGTTCCCGTCTTCAGCTTTGGTTTTTCTTGAAAACTCACCTGATTATCCAGTTTCATCCTGAGACGGTTGCTTTCCAGAACATCCTCGTAGGTAATCTCCATCTGTAAATCTTTTTCTACCTCTTCGAACCAGGCAGGTTTGGTCTTCTTTTCTTTAAAACACGTGAAAATTTGGTTCGTCGTTCTTATGGGTTTCATTCTTACCAAGTGGCCATAAAATTCCATTCTCATAAATCCGATATTTTTGGAATATGAGTGTACAGTTGACAGTTCCAAAAATGTCTTATACTTATTTATTTATTCCTTATTGTACTTATTTTCCATTTTTGTTTTGAAAACCTATTATTATAGCTTATTAATATTTTTGAATCTAAAATAACATCAGATATTTTTGGAACATGACTGTACAGCTCACTGTTATGCCGTCGTCTGTATTAACCTTGGTCTTTAATTGAGCCAAGAATTATATTTATTTACTTTTATGTTTTTTTCTTATTGATTCAATATAATGTTTTCCTATTAACCAACCATGATTGTCTTCATTTTTTTATTTTTCGGGGGGGGGGGGTTTCTACTGGGAACAGAGAAAAAAGTATCCAAAGCGTTTGAATCGTCGTCTGCGCTCAATGTAGTCAAAAGAATAATAAAACAAAATTGCGCTTGATAAAAAATGCTTTTTCATTCATGCTTAAAGAGAAATCCTACGTCCTACGGATCCGTTCCTACTTGAACGGAATTTCTGATTAAATTTTCTTTGATGAGTATCGCTCATAAATCGGGACGCATGTAACAAGAATTATTTATATCATATTAATTCCATAGCAACTTACAATTAATCTACCAATCCATCTTATCGTGACTGATTATGGCTCATCTAGCTGCATAAATAAATCAACATTATAATTCCGTTTCATCAAATATGCCATAAAACTTACTATTTTATCTGCTTCGTGTTTTTAATACGGTAAGTGGCTTCGGAATAATTCATTTCGCTGGCTCGTCGAAAGCTCTTGCCTCTCTAGCAAACTTATCCCACGGAGTAAAAACATCAGCTGGGTTTACACTTAGGGAATCGTGTAGCTGAGTAGCCATCTTGCGATGGACCTGAATTTCTTATGAACAAAGGAGAAGTCCCTTAAGAACAACGGGCGATGCCACCCAACCGTAATCAGATGCTCTCTGGACCCTCCAACGCCACCCAACCGCAAATGGATAAACTTACAGGCAACAAAGGAATCAATATTGCCTTTTACCGTAATAGTAGAGACACTGATTTTCCTATATTACTTATAATCGATTATAAAAATAATAACAAGCCTTAGCGAACTGATACCATTATGATTTATGCTGATACCACCAGTTTCGGTTTACAAACTTCCGACTACCACAACCCAAACCCAAATCCCTCCGAAAAATCTTCGCCAAACCTTAATGCAATCCTCCCACCAACGCCTCGGTCTACCCCTCAGATGCTTCACAGTTGGCACAGCGCCTATTAACATCTTAGCAATTATCATTCGTTACTAAGCCTAGCAACTTCACCGCCCCATCTTAATCTTCGTGACGCTATTACTTGAATAACATTAGTGCAACAATTTTTTTTTTTAAATTTATTTATTGATATTTAGAACTGTATTACAATAATACATCAAGTAAATAGGCTATGTGATACATAATGACATGAGTTAATGGCAAGTAGAGAAACTACCAACTGGTAGTACTCAAATCACTAGTTCAACTAAGGCTACACCTACATTGGATACGATTCGGTGTGACGTGATTCTATCACATACGATGCTGGGATGTATACATAATACATATTTTGCTATACATTATAATAAAATATAAATGTATTAAAAATAATTAATAAATAATCTTAATTATATAAATTTAAAGAACCAAATGTTATAACTCTCGATATATTTCAGTCATTTGGTTTGCTAACGAGGTCTCATCGTATCACATCGGATCCAATGTAGGAGTAGCCTAAGAAGGTCACGTGGCCATCTTCTTTTCAGACGCCTCGGAAGAGGAAGCTAGGTTTGAAAGTAGATGGTTTGAGTGGGAATGAAGTTTGTTATGAAAGGATAGATCCCGGGTTCGGGGCAAATCAGCAACAAATGGGACATTAAGGTCGTTATGGATGACTTTATTCTTAACAAAATAAGGGGCGTTGAGGATTTTACGAAGGATTTTGGATTGTAGGGATTGGATACGAGAGAAATTCGATCGCTTAGTGTCCAAAGCTCCACTCCGTAAGTCCAAATAGGTCGTCTGATGGTCATGTAGATGAGTCTTTTGTAATTAATTGGAAGCTTAGAGCGTTTGTCTAGTAAGTGTTGAAGTAGCCTGAAACGTCGAGCGGTTTCTTGTCTTTTCAGTCTAGTATGAGGATTCCAGGTTAATCGTTTGTCGAGATACAACCCTAAGTATCGGATCTGTTCTACAGGCACCAGTGGAATATTATTAAAGGATACTGAAGGGCAGGAAGTCATTGGTTTACGACGTAAGGTAAAAGTGATTTGATGAGATTTTTGAGAATTTATTTTAATTCTCCAGTTTTGACACCATTCTTCAAGGTCAGTGATATGGGATTGGAGGCTTTGGGATGCAATATTGGATTGGTGTTGGCTGATAATACACATGTATCATCAGCATACGTATTAGGACGAGTTGGGCTGTCAGGGGTATAAACTGTATAAAGGATTGGGCCAAGGATACTACCTTGATGTGCAACAATTTATTTTCAAAAACCGTAAGACGCTATTCATCCTTCAGCGTAAGCGGCCACGTCCATGGCTTCCCCTATTCTGCTACTAACCACATACTTAGTCTTATCGGAATTTACTTCCAGCCCTATTTTCTTACCTTGATTCATCAACGTTTTCGTATTTAGTTTTATAGTTTCCGTTTCTTCACCCAAACGTATCAAATCGTCCACAAACCCAAGCACGGATATTTTACTATTCATATCCAAATTCAAACCTTTTTCGGAGTGTAATAAATTACTGAAGTGTTATTAAGTGCAACTCGAACTTCTCTGAGAAGTCATTACTGATTCTAACCTTATTGAAAGTTTCGCTCAAACACACCCTTACCAAATTTACCAATTGGTATAGTCTGTTCAATCAATAAGTTATACTTCATTTGGCGGTAGATAGAATCTTAGTCTTTTATAAAATCAATATAATGCTGATGAACGACTCCGTTGTATTTTAATTTTTTTCTGTAGTATTTCGCATAAGGAAAAGATTTTATCGATAATTGGACGACTTCGTCTAAAACCACATTGATAATCTCCGATAATTTCCTCGGCGTATTCAGGGTTTTGTAAAAAGGAGTAAAAAAAAAATCCTTGGTAATGGCTCCCTTCGGAAGGAACGTAATATGGGTACCCGAGCATGTAATAAGTCGGGTAATCATTAAATTCAGAACTCCCGTTGTAGAACAGTCCGATTAGCAACATCAACATAATAAGACGTCATATGAATAAACAAAGAATTGATTCCCATAACTCCTCAAGATGCATCAATGAAATGATTTATTTTAATGAAAGTTTTAAATTATAAATACTAATAGTATCATATTTAAGTTATCTTCAACAGCTCGCCATTTGAGGCTACTTCAACACTTACTAGACAAACGCTCTAAGCTCTCACTTAATTACAAAAGACTAATATACATGACAATCATTAGACCCATCTGGACTAATGGAATAGAGCTTTAGGGCTCCACTTAACCATCGAAGTCCTCGCCTATTCAACCCTAACAATACAAAATCCTTCGTAAAATCCACAATGCTCCTTACTTTGTTACGAACAGAGTAATCCTTAATGTCCCATTTATTGCTGATTTGGCACGAATCCGATATAAATTTTTTCATGAAAAACTACATTCCCACTCAAACCCACTAGTTTCAAACCTAGCAAGCTCTTCAATTCCCGATAATCCTCCGAGGCGTCTGAAAAGAAGATGGGCTCGTGATCTTCTAAGTTGAACTTGCTATTTGAGTACTACATATTTCTCTACTATAAATTTCTCTACTTGTCTTTTCATGTCAATGTGTACATTCATTCTATTAACTTTCTGTATTAGTATACTACAGTTGTAAATTCTATTGAATAAATAATATTAATAAAAAGTTATCTTCATGAGGACAATAGCTGAAACACAGAGAACTT
Source organism: Troilus luridus (assembly GCA_964056705.1). Taxonomy (NCBI): domain Eukaryota; kingdom Metazoa; phylum Arthropoda; class Insecta; order Hemiptera; family Pentatomidae; genus Troilus; species Troilus luridus. The sequence goes on from OZ057417.1 coordinate 13,768,518, forward strand.
AACAGAGCTACTGTAAGCAAAACAAGAGACGGAACTCCTCATTCGAATCCCTTTACGATGTTACCCAACTGGATAGAGTAGACATGATGAGTGCAGTGTACATTCATATGCTATAAGTGGGTTTACAATATCTGTCGAGCTTCTCTCGGCCAGAGCGAGACTTTATTGATCTCTAGAACGAGGTCGATAACTGTTCCCTTGGATTCGGTGACTGGCCACAACATGAAGAATGGCGATCTATAGTCGCTCAAGTGTCACGGCTCTCCACTGGCCAGCTCCTAAAACCCTAGTACTAAAGTATATATACATAAAAAAAACACTCCTTCCATACCTAAACCATTTACTGAGACTTCTAGTAACAAAAAAAAAATAAAAATAAAGCTCAGTATTGCAATAATTCCGGCAAAATCGAAACAATATATGCAAAATACACTCAAATTATCCACAATCCCTAAAATCCACATCGTATGCATTTAAAGTTGTATTTTATTTATATATGTATTAACACACTTTTATTAGCTTCACCGGGATATTCGTGTAGTCAAGGAATTATAAGTTGCAATTGAAATGATTATAAGACAGGGTTGATGACATAAGGTAATTGAGTATACTTATGGCCTCCTAACCTCTGAGTTTTAAGGTCCGTGTTATAAACAATAAAAAAAACTGTACCACTGCAACCCGTGAACGGGCCTGGGGCTCAGTACAAGGTAGAGACTGTACTGTTTCAAGGGCAACGGCTGTGAAGGGAGGTGATTTGTCCGAGGACACGCTCAACTGCCAGATTTATCACCTTACTTTATAGAGGCTGGGTGAGGCCCAGGAAGGTCCTAAATCCCATATGATCAATTTCCACTCCTAAAAGACTATATAAAAGTCTTGGTTGCAGGGGGATGTGAACCTGGATTTTCAGCATGGTGACTCAGTGATCTACCACTTAGCCACTCCGCTCCCTTATTTTGAAATTATTGAAAATTATTTTCTACATTTTAGTTTTGTCGTTTATTAAATCGTATTTTTTAAACAATTATTGATTTTCTACTTTTTAGTTCGGCTAACTACATAAGCGTGTTTTTAATTTTTTGCTGCAAAATATACGACACTCCCCAGTTAATTATGCCAGTAGTAATATGCTTGTCTCAAAGATTAAGCCAATAAAGCCTTGGTACTTAGCACAACATACTACCGTGCCTTCGGATATGAAAACCACTAATCCTAAAGATCCCGGTAAGGATAATGGGAAAAACTTATTAAACAATTGTAGGGCATCGGTCCATGAGAAGTCTTCAAAATTTCATTTTAATTAGATGTTTTAAAAAGGTTAAAATTCGAGCTCAAATATCCCGTCAAACATTTAAAGCACACATTTTGAAATTTATAAGAAACATTACATAACTATCGTTATACAAAACATTATTTAAAGAGTCATTTACATTGATATTTTATTTATCTATCTTAGTTTATCTCTGAAATCTGGTGATAGAAGATTTTTTACTGGTGTCTGTGGTAAAAAGGCAATATTGTTCGGAGTAGGCTGTGCCGTGGATTGCATATAAATATATAAAGAAAGAAAGAAAGAAAATTGTATTAAAAAATAATACATAATAAATTCAATTTTGTTTATAAAAAGAACTGTATTATTTATAATTCTACTCAGGCCTCTTATACAATCTATTACACTTTTCTGACCCTATATATTTTCATTTATCCAATTTCCCTATTCGAGAGTTATAGAAATTTATTACGGCATTCAAGTGTGTGTATGAACGGATTCAATTATTATTAACATATCAATGAAGTAATACAATTAATGGGCAATAATTCAACATATATTATATACCCAGGTATAATTATTTATAATTTATTGTGGTCTTTAGGTTCGTGGTTAAGCGAGAATAAATACAGCCGGTGATTAATACATTTCAGACCAAACCTATTTATCACTGGCAACAAATTATCTATGAGCTACTAGTCTTTACTTAAGGACCACTTATTACACACACACAATAGTTTTTCTTTTCCTTATATAACTAATAAAACTTATTAACATTAAAAAGATATATTCTCTTATAAAAATATTTAAAAAAATTATATTTATTATTTCTTACCGATTCTTACTTAAGATTTAATCAAAAACTTCGATAGGGTACGACCTACAGAAAACATTGCAGAATAACCCTTTTTTTCTGTTATTATGTTTTAAAACATTTCGGTCTTATTCATAGAATCATACATAAATATATATTAATATAATAGAAAATTCAATTTATGAATCAATCAATATATATAAAATACGTATGCAATCAATATAGAATAAAAAAATAATTATTAGTACTGCCTTTCACACGTAGATGTGTCGATTTTAAATGGTTGGTAATCTTTTTATAAATTAATTAATATTTTGTTAATGTAAAATGTGTACATGTTTAAATATTTATTATGTTTCATTATTTATAAATATCGGTAACTAATCTATTTTTCTTTAAATTGGTTACTAACTTATTTTCAGGAGACCTGAGCCTATTGGTTAGCATAACAGTCTAAGCCTAAGATCGTAGGTTCGTAGCACGGCAGGAAGCCCTAGAAATCTTTAGTTATGCCGTCCTTCGGAAGGGAGGTTAAACCGAGGTCTGTACGATGTCAAAAATCAGGTACTCGTTAAAAATCGCTATCCTAAAGACCGCAGTTCGATGTGTTTATTTCTAACTGTCACGCAACATTCGCATCCAAACGCTCACTTCGTTGTGCCAGTTCGATGTGTTCATTTCTAACTGTCACTTCTTACTGAACGCAACATTCGCATCCACACGCTCACTTTGATGCGTCACTTCAATGTGCTACCCCTTGGAAGCTCCAGTCCCTCTTATTGTGTTTTGTGTTGTGTATTTAACATATTAAACACAATTTTGTGTGTTACATCATGTTTTCGGATGATGAATTGTTATTTCTATACAGTGCAGCGGCTTGTGTTATTTCGACAAGCATTCCTCCAGTTCTATAAATTCTAAAAGAAAGTCTTTTCCCCAACTAACCATATTATCACTCCGTAATAATAAACTCACATACGAGGAATACTGACGAGGTCTGGAAAAGCGATTGAAAGGGTGATGTCTATCCAAACGACACCTGTACGCATAATCAGACAACTAATGTGACACACCCTCACTTCGGACTGACATCAGTTCGGTGTGTCACACCGAAATGATGAATTTTCATCAGTCCATCACCTCACTTTTTTAATGTGAGCCCACATCAATTTAGCTTACACACGGTCAGTACGGTGTGTCAATTCGATGTGAACACACCAAACTGACATACCGAACTGACCGTGTGTAGCGGCCTTAAGTAAACCTGGATGGCCACATTTCAGAGCTCCCACTGTAACATTCCAATTAGCCATAACAGCACAATGTGAAGTTAAATAAACAAATTACTTATTTTCAGTTCTTTGTTTATTTATTTATTGTTTTATTTTATTTGCTTACGTATTGTTTTTATTTATTTATATTTTCAATTAAACAATTGAAAATATAAATAAAATGGTTGTTTTCAGCTGTCTAAGACACTAAACTTCATGCTTCATTTTTTCTGATATTATTCTAAACGGACGTCCCAGAATAGATAAAGAGTTATTGTTATTACAATAGAGCGAAAATGTTGAAATTCTAAAACCTTACCAAAAGAAAATGGAGGTAAAACAATAACGACGAGAGGGATAAATGAAAAAATACGAGAGACACATTCCGACAAGTCCAATTATTGAAAACAACTAACTTTTAACAACATCCACTCAAGTGAACAATAGAATACAATTGGAACTAAATGTGTCGTAACTTGTTGGGGGTAATATTTTCTTATATAATATCCTTATATATATAATATCGTCAAATTTATTCATATTTAAATTTAGTAATGATAAAATAAAATCAATTTGATTTAGCTCTTCAGTAATTTCAATATATGTTAAACAATAAATTTAATGTTTCTGTTACTTTTAAGGTTAACTCGTTAATTGTTGAATAGTAAGCTATATAGATAACATTAAGTCAGGTAATTTCTATCTGCACCATTTTAAACTAAATATAGCTTAAAAAAATATATATACATTTAATTGATTTGGGGAACTGGATAGCATAGTATGTTGGGTGCTCTGTTACTCATCTTAATGTACAAAGTTCGAAACCGACTGTCAAACCCATTATTTTTATGCTAACAGCCTTGATGTCGTGAAATGATTCTTTTAAATCTAGAAACTCTCGCAGCGGTCGAGAGACATTACCTAATTTACCTCCTTGTACAACCGTTAGCTCAGAAACAATTCAGCCCCCAACCTTGTACTGCGCCTTACACTCCCTCCTTGAGGAGATGGTTTTTTTTTTTTTTTTTTGCTTTTAATAGAATTTACTGTCATGCGGGTTATTATGCCTGCGATGGAGGCCCCGTATCCTCAGGACAACTGTTATCCTGAATATTTATGTCCCCTCAGGAGAAAGAGTGACCGGGATGTTTCCCCGAGGTACTGGGTTTCCCCCAACTTGGAGGGCCCTGGATCGGGATGACTGCAGTCTTTTGACTCGGTGATGAGGCCACCAACCCCCTTTTCAGAATTTCAGTGGTACGGTTTTTAAATTAGTTTAATGACGACTTTCATGTCATTTTATATGTATTTTACGTTAATTTCTGTCTTTTCTCCATCTTATGAAAAACCTCCTTACTTGAATAGCTTTAGACCCATGTTAATTTAGTTAACAATGTCGATAGCCTAATATCTTAGAATTCGCTTCCAGTTTTGCACAAAAAAGTAATCACTAAATCTCATGTGTTAACGTTGGATAAGCAAAAATCGTTACAATGGTTTTCTTTTTGTTTTTTCCACCATCCCATACAACGGTAACTATTTTTCCTTGAGAGAAAAGTGGTTCCCACCAAAATGTTCTAAGGATGGTTGACCACAAAGGTAGTCCCCAACAATCTTACAGCATCACCAATCTAAAAACAAAATGTTACTAGTGGATGAAGATTAAAATGCTCGCTGCTAAAACGCAGGTTAGCTTTCTAAGGAAGCTATCAATCAAAGTGGAGAATCATCATAGTGAGATGATGGCCTATCTTGTAGTAATTTATTTTCTTTTTCTTTTTTTTTTAATGGCATTGGATACTTTCCATACAGCCAGATATATATTTATTTGATTTAATTGATAAATTTAAAGAGATGGCAACACCACGCGGTTTTCCCAGGCGGTCACCCTAATCATCCAGGTGGTCAAGTACTAACCACACCGACGTTGCTTAACTTCGGTGATCGGACGAGAACCGGTGTGTTCAACGTGGTATGGCCGTTGGCTATCTTGTAGTAAATAAGGAAGAAACTTCGATATCACGCTTTGGAATACTTGACCAGTGGCTTGACCCAAAACGTGAATGGGGTCGTTCATGTTACGGCGGTTTCTGGGGCATCAGATATCCTTTGATGATGTTTATTTATAACGAATTGAGTTCTCTGAGGAACGCGTAACCACCTGGATCGAAACCTCTTAATCAGAGAAGGTACAACCAAGAACTACTGTGCTTTCTAGGACGAGTTCAAGATCAACCAATAGCCCCCTACTCCAACGGTAACCTTTTTATAATAACTAATTATGGTTAAGCGTCGGAATAATTAATTTATATATACTCCATCCGAAATATTTTTTCTCCTAAGGATACACAAAGGTAGCGGAGCTGCTGAGTGGTAGAGCGCTGATTCGCAGACTTTTATTTAATCTGTCAGCAGCCGGCTATGGATCCATGGGTATCTAGGGATCTCTTGAGACTCACCCAACCTGTATAAAATAGGTACCATAAAAAGGAAGAAAATATGGCGGCTGAGCGTGACCTAGGACAAGTCACCTTCCTGCACAACCGTTGACCCAGAAACAGTACTGTCTCTGCAATGTACTGAGCCCAATATCCTTCATGAATTGTAGTAGTACGGGTTTTTTAAAAAATAGATCTGCAATCAAATCTCATTAATAATAATAAACGCTTAGAGAACCGGAAGGCTCTATGCTGATAGCACCAATAGATATTTATACACTTCTGTCCACGAATCACTGACCAAACTCTTAATTTGTAAGATTACTTTTTACGCAATCCTGATACCTACTCTTCGGCCTGACCATCGGACCGTTTCCCTTTGGCTTTATAAATTTCTTTACTAAATCCAACAGCTTCACAAGCACATCCCAATAATTATACCAACCGAGAGACTCCAATAGGAATACAACTTTTTTTGGGCCAGTCTGTTATACCAATTTTCATTTGAATTACTACTATTGGTTTGGTATTAACCGCCCCATGATGCTTCAGGGGATATTCCATTAAATTATTATACTGCGGGTTATTGCGGGTTATTTGCCAACATTTTCATTTGGTGAAGAGTTAATACTTAGCTCCCTATGCTAATGGGTTATACAGAACAGTACCCCCCCCCACTCTCTCTCTCTCTCTCTCTCTCTCTCTCTCTCTCTCTCTCTCTCTCTCTCTCTCTCTCTCTCTCTCTCTCTCTCTCTCTCCTCTCTTTCTCTCTCTCTCTCACAAACGACCCCCTTGACTTCATTAATTTTGAAATTGCAATCTCATTACATTAGCTATAACATATCTCTCGTTTTATGCCGGGGCAGAATGGAAACGTAGCATGGTTCCGCTTAGGGGAGACAAACAGGATACTTGTGTGTGAACGTTATTGTAGCAGAGACGCCAATTGTATATTAACGAGCCAATTTAGCCCGGGAATTGAAAATCTCGAATTCTTGCTAAAGACAAAGATTACTAGTTAATTAACGCGAAAGCTGCGCAGAACTTCCGTATATAAATTATTAACTTTTGAATGTTTATTTCATAGTTGACCTTGATGAAATATGTGGAAGAACATGGTCCGGGTAGAGGTCAATAAATTTCTCTGAATATCTAGAAATATTTATTCAGTAGCCAACGTTTCGACCTACTTTGTAGGTCTTCTTCAGGGCTGTCGCACAGGGCCTGAGCCCAAACGAGTCTTATGGAAGCTACACTAACACTTGTGTGCAAGCTCAATTATGTACTGTGGAGTAATTAAATCCTGAAAACTACATAAAGAATGACTTTTCATGCTGTTATAAAAACAACAATATTATATGGTTGAGAAATATGGAAATTGGGAATCCTACCGAGGATGGAGAGGAATAGAATACCCAAAATGAGCACGCACTGGTGCCCTCAAGGAAGAAGAAGACGGCGACCAAGAATTTCATGGATGAAGCAGTCCAGGAAGACATGGCAGGATATGGACTTAATGAAGAACATGCACTTGACAGGAAGACTGGAAATAATTTTAATCCCAAATTTAGGTTGGATAAAACTTCAACTTTAGGAAAACTCTCAATAAAAAATAATTCATCAATTTTTGGAAACAAAAAACTTTGTTTCAGACTTAATTGATAATGCCCTCTAGCGTTTAGCTCTTAAGATAAAGACGAAACGTTATTAATGGAAATTTAAAATTATGTTCTGAAGGAAATGAAAGAGTCGTCGACAAAGCGCTATGCAAACTGAGACCCTTTCTTTTCTCTTTCCCCTCTTTGCAGAAGAGTCAGCTGCTCATTGTATTCCCTGGAATAAGATATCTCCCTTAAAATATTCAAAGATGTGACACCAAGGCCTAGTATCTTCGCTGCCTTCGAAATGAAATACAGAAATTGGACAACCACTTGTTCCGTTTACAATTCGATGGGGGAGGGGGTTCGAAAGAGTGAGCCGATCAATTTGGGGAGGGTGGAGTCGAGGGAGGTTGTCAGGAAATAAAACATACAATTTGTGTCAGTTCATTCTGCTCAACAAATTCCACTATAGTTTTTAAACTTCCCTATCAATATGATATTCAATTAAATCATATAAATCACTTAAAAACAGATTACAATACAACATCTGTATTGTCTCTAAACTAAAAAAAAGGAAACAAAAATACCTCTAAATATTAAACCCATAGAGGCATCATCAAGAAAGAAACTGCAAAGGAAAAAACTAATCAAGTTCCTTAAATAAAAATAAAAAAGGTCTTGGGTTCATAACGTGGTAGAGACTGTACTGTTTAAGGAGAGGGGTGATTTATCCAAGATCACTTCTATATTTTGGGTACTCAATTTATAAAGTCTGGTGAGGCCCAGGAAAGTCCTAGATCCCGTCCTATCCCGATAGGATCCATCTCCAGCCACTAACAGATTAAATAAAAGTCTACCAGGGAGCGGATTTGAACCAAGGTATTTAATATTATAATGATTATAATACAACAGCGATCCAACATGATCTCTAAGTTATACTGTTATTTGCATGGATTTCAGCACGAAATTGCAGTGGAAGTACTTGGTTTACACATTGCCACCCGCTAATATTTTGCTGAAGTTTACTACGCATAAGACCGGTGATTTTATCATATATCAATATAATTTTTATCATATATTATATTAAAAGATATTCACTAAAGATATTGTATAGTTTATGCATTAGTAGGCAACAAATAACAGAACTTTATTAAACTTCTGTTAACAATTAATAATAAAAACATCTGGTCATAGGTGATTTTATTACGTATCTCAGTCTTTCTCCCTATGATTACGTGTTCTTTTCTTAGCTCTCTGCTCCGCTATCCTTCCTGATCGCCGTTGTCCTTGTTGCTGTGGTTCATTCCTCTTCGGACTAATCGAGTCTCTCGCAGACAATCCTTGGTCTCTGGATTCCACGACATCATCCTGCGGCGCTGCATGTACGACAGAAGCAGACGGTCTACTTTACCCCCTGGGATGAAGTATTACCCACCACTGTGGCCCCTGTAAATGCCGGCGAGTATACTGCAGTCCTTGAGCCTTGAGGGCCGTTCCCCGTTTTGTGTTTTATGGGATAAAATGACTGATAATCCATGAGGGGAAGCGTCAGTAGCTAAGACAAGGGGTAACAGTTTGTTGAACGGGATCAGGACTAGGTCACTACCCAGGTCGTCTTTTATCTGCAAGAACGACCGAACACATTCCTCTGACCTGACAAATTCCACCTCTTTCTTAAGCAACCTGTTCAAAGGATAGAGCTATGTCGCGAGATCGGGAATAAAGTCGTTGTAATAGTTTGCTATGCCCAAAAATTTCCTAAGATCGCTACAATAGCACGTGTTTTCTCTGTGTTCTTATGCAACCCCTCAGCGTGGCCCTGGTAATATACAGATGTTTGGACAAACTTGCATTTGGCTTTTGTTAAATGAAGATAGTATTTTCTGAGCCTGGAAAGAACCGCCCGCGTGCGTTCATACAGTTCCCCTTGATTGCTATGTCATCGAAGATACAGATCATTTCGATGGTGGATCACAACTCGCCAATGTGTGAAATCTTTAACGAGGCATTTATTTAGTGTTACTTTTTAATCAGCACACAGCCGTATGGTTTGGTCGGGTTTAATCACTGTTACCAGAGGTGTGCCCCATGGTGAGTCGACCTTTAATATTTCGCCAGAATAAGTTTTCAGTTTAATACTGGTAGGTAACAGGAGTTCAAGGTTGCACTCTTTCCCATCGGTTGTAATAGGGGCCATTATCCGATTGCCTGCTTTCCCTTGAAGTGCATGAAGAGTATAAATTCTCTAGGAATTGTTATCAGAATCCTCTAAAGCATCAGAGCCCTCTAATTTGAAAGTACGTTTTACCTTTGGCTTAATCTTAGATTTACAAACTGTTACAAACTTCCTTAGAACAGTTATCACACGTTAGCCCAGTAGAAGTGCAAGCTTTAGCCAAGTGATTTAGGGACCACCGCATCTGAAGCACTTAATATTACTATTTGAGTGTTTTTTCGACACGGTTTTCGGGAAGTAAGCTTTCCTGGTCCCTTCTATCTTGTTGACACCCAGAATCTCCCGACTTCATCCCTGAGAAGGCTCTATTGCTAGCGCAATCTCCAGAACCTTATCAAATGTCGGATTTACCACTTTCAAGAGGCGCTCCCTGATGCAGTGGTCCTTCAGCCCCTCATGAACTGACATGATTGACTTTCCCTCCAGTTGGACCCTAGATAATTATTGTGTTGTTCTTAAACTACATTGGGAACTGGACTGAAGTATGATTTGGGAATGTTTATAAACTCATTATAAGTATTAGAACTAGGGAGGCTAGGAGCCGTAAGACTGGCCAAGAGTTGATAGGTCTGCGACCCTAAACGACCTATAAGAATCTGTGCGCAAATGGTATTCGATTCGGGCGTATTTCCCGCAATCTGGTGTATGTTAAAATAATTTTGGAGCCTAATACATATATAATCTATAGTTGTGTGAGTGTTTGTTTTTTTAATAATAAAATCAGTAAATAAAAAAAAATTCTGTCATTTTTTAAGAATAACTTAGAGCGACATTTAGTTGGTACCAAAAGCGTAAAATTTAAATCATTATATGAAAAATAACCAGACCGCACACGGATGGAAATATTCATGAAACTCCCAACATTATTGACATAAAGATGAAAAGGGGCTGGATGAGGGACCGTATTGACGGAATTTAAATATTAACGACGTGGAATACGTGGCGCCTGGTGATTACTCGCCTTTAAACAGTAAAATTTAAAAATTTAAAAATTTACTTTTTTTTATTTCGTACTTACTAAAGAATAGTACTTTTTTGTCATTAGTATTACCATTTCTGAAAATCTATCAAAGATTTTTATTTTATTTATTTATTCTTCTCCTCTTCTACCGTCAACGGTGTGAGGATCCTTTTTGTAATGCCTGATCCATGCACCCCTCTCCCGTACCAATTGTCTTCTCCTTCCCCATTCCAAACCTCTTCTGTCAAAGGCATCCTGGATTGCGCCTTCCCAAGTTTTCCTTGGTGTTCCCTTCGGTCTCGTACCTTCCACCTTTTCCTCATATACGGCCTTCCCCACTCTGTTTTCCACCGTTCTGGAAACATGGTCGAACCATCTCGATGAAATCCCTAGCTGGCCGAAATCCAACATTTGACCGTAATGTTACATTTCGTACTCGGTCTCTTCTGTTCTTAGCTTATATAGCGCATCTCCATGGCTTGGAGTTGGCTCTAGTGACTTTTGGTTAGAGTCCAAAATTCACTTGAATAGGTGAGAAAGTGTTTTTATAAACTACTTTTTTGTGTTTTTGACACTTCTTTTTTCCCGATGAATCCTTTCTTGAGGGAACTAAAACACCTGCTGGCAGCTGTTATTCGGTATTTTATTTCGCCATCTATCCAGCCGTGTTCAAAGATTTTATCCAAAAAAAATATCTATGAATGTATTAGCTTAAAAAAAATATGTGCTATGATTTAGTTTTATGTACTCGTATATATAATATAACCTTAGAAAATACTTCTAACCTGGCAGCAGACATAAGAAAACGACGAATACAATTTTACGGACATATTAATAGGTTTCCCCAAACAAGACCTACCAATAGAATGATTACTTCTATACTAAATGTCAGGTTTACGACACCGTTGACCAGGATGGAATAGCCTGGTAAAAATAGATTTAGAAAAACGAAAATAGAACGAAGTAATGTTACAGAAAAAAATGCATGGAAAAATCAATATGAATGTTAGAGAAGGAAGCATTGAAGAAACCGGGAACAAAATGGATAGAGATTGGCGAATGATGGATAGAGAAAATGTGAAGGTGTTATGGTAAAAAGGCCTTAGAGTGCTTTGCGAACATTCATTAGAAGAAACCCTGACATTTGATTGTGATATAAACCCTAAAGCTGTTTAAAATATTATCCTAATTATTTTTGACAATAAACCCTTTGCAAATTTTCTAAAAATCATGTCAGTACAACAAACATATCATCCATATTATTATAATTTTTTATCTCTTTTTTTTATTACAAGTATTCTAATTATTGAGGTTTGATTTAGAGAGTTTTTTCCCTATTTTTATATATAAAAAATTGAATATGAATTTATAACGAAAAAAGTAACAAAAAAAATTAAAAGTTATATGGGATTAACTTTAAAATACGTTAGTGGTTGAGTTTTAAATTATACATTTATTCTGGAAGTTTTCCTACAAATAAATATGAAACGGGAAACATCATATAACTAAATTAAATTGGTAACGGCCGGTGAATGTTAACATACATATACCCATATATGTTAACATATAACGTACACATATTAATAATAATAAAGTGTATATATATTAATAATAATAAAGTGTATATATATTAATAATAATACTAAAGTCTTTATTTATTCTGGGACAAGTCCCTTTAGAATAAAAATACAGGTATTAATATATAACCCATTATGCATTAGAGTTTAATATAATTACATTTAATTAATCATCTCAATAAGTGATAATATATTACGTAAATGATAAATTCCTCCATTTACAGCAATGTGATACATAAATCAAAAACCGTCTATAAATAACTTATTTGCTTCGATCTTTCACACATACATTGACTTAATTAGTAATTTTAATTTGTTAACTGAGCAGGTTGGTTAGAAACTGTATTCCTAAATTAGCTCATATGTGGATGAAAGGTTTACTAGGTAATACCAGCTTTAGATAGGTATCATGTAACAATATATGAGACAGGATGCACATAACAGTAACCATACAGTGCAGTCATAAAGCTGCAATATAAATTTGATTGTAACAATGTAGGATAGTTTTACATCAAATTACGTAATAAGTAATTAATATGTGAGTAAAAATAAAATTATAATAAAAAGGGAAAATCTAATTATGGCTATCATAATTATTCATTGAATCGTTTATTGCAGAAACCCCATAAGAGACGAAAATTTCGAAATTTGTTTTATTTTATTTTTTTGTAATTCTTTAGTAAACGCTTCGATGTGTGCAGAACCCCCTCCTATGCTTATCATTTAAACGGGGCAATATGGTCTACACAATTTTCGTTTAGAGCAGACACACCACAAGCAACATCACATATCAGGTTTCTGCGCTAAAATCATTGGGTTGAAATCACTGAGCCTTCATTAAATCGTTGATGTTGTGTTTGTTCGTTATTTTGATTATCCAGTTATATTTCGTTTGTGTGTTTTAAAATGTCCAGTGAATCAGATTATAACGAAGAAATTCCAAATGAAAGAAGAAAAGGTGTTGTCTATCCAGAAACTTACAAACGAAACATCATTAAAGAATCTCGAACTCAAGGCAAGGAATATCTAAACTATAGAGGTAAGACGACTTGTCAAAAAAATATTCCCAACGAAATTAAATTTAACTGCTCTGCCAAATGTTTTTTGGCATGAATGAAATTTTGAGTGACATTCGGACAAAATTTTTACTCCATGCAAAATAAAAATATTCAGGATGTCTATCTTAAAACGTTGATGGAGAGAAAATAAATTAAACGCCGTAGGAAACCTGTGACTGCAATGCCGATTGAAAATCGTAATGTGATAAATCTGAATGTTGATGAGGCAGATGATGAGGAATTGGACGATGGGGGAGATCAGAAAGTTCATTGAAGATTCCGAATACGGAGGGCAATAAATCACTTATAAATAAAAAATAAAAGCAACAAATTAGTTTATAAAAAGTCTGCTGTGTTAATTTTTGTCCCCAACTAACTTATTATTACCTATAAAATATTAAAGCAGAAGGAGTATGTATTTTATTGCAAAAGCCCCATAAGTGCATAGGGTTGGGGATTTTTTCTACCCCTTCTCATCAACCTTTCAGCACGAAATTGCAGTAGAAGTACTTGGTTTACACATTGCCACCCGCTAATATTTTGCTGAAGTTTACTACGTATAAGACCGGTGATTTTATCATATACCAATATAATTTTTATCATATGTTATATTAAAAGATATTCACTAAAGATATTGTATAGTTTATGTATTAGTAGACAACAAATAACAGAACTTTATTAACCTTCTGTTAACAATTAATAATAAAATCATCTGGTCATAGGTGATTTTATTACGTATCTAATAGTCTTTCTCCCTATGATTATGTGTTCTTAGCTCTCCGCCCCGCTATCCTTCCTGACCGCCAATGTCTTTATTTCTGTGGTTCATTCCTCTTCGGACTAATCGGACGGAGAATATATGACTACCCCATGTTCTGTGTGGACCCTTCCTCTACTTTCAGAAAAATTTTCAAAAAAAAATATCAGCTTTTTTTGAAATGAGAAGTTTTTCTTAATTTCCCAAAAAATTGAAATCCTGGACTTAGGGGGTGTCTGCAATAAGCGATTCAACTGTATATAAAGCGATTAGTTTCGAAATCACAACGAACCTCTTCATTACAAATTTGGTTTACCAATTATATCCCACAATCCGCAATAAAAGGCACGATTACACGTTAATTGTAAAAAAGAAACCTCTAGCTTTCTTGGGTATAGTATATGGTAGAGACTGTATTGTTTCTTTTTCTACGACTATGCAGGGGGGTGATGTATTCGAAATCATGCTCAATCGCCAGGTTAAGGATGACTCACTTAATAGCCATTGAAGGGTCCGTTGATCCCATAGGAGAATATTAAGAAGAATATATGGAGCAGTAAGAGTTGGCGATCAATTTAGACTCAGGCAGAATGCAGAGATATATCGGATGTATCAAAAGCTAGACGTAGTTCAGTATATAAGAATAGCTAGGCTTAGATGGGCTGGACATGTGGCCAGAATGGAGGACAACGCTTCTTATAAGGGACTGCTATTTGGGGACGTTGACGGAAAAAATAAACCTGCACTGCCACGATTAAAATCGAGACGAGATCGAGAAGGATTCAGAGAACCTTGGCACAGGACAGAAAAGAGTGGAGGCGACGCCTTGATGCGGTCAAGATCACTGGGCTGTAGAGCTAGTGTTGATTGATCCCATAGGATCCATGTTTGCAAATTAAATAATTCAAGTACCACAGTCGGATTTGAACCCAGAGGCTTCTGCTTACTATATACTGAGATACCCCACTCCCTTCGTTAATGGTATATCCTGTATTTAAATTATTGATTATAGATCTTGATTAATTATAATTGACTTCCGACTTTGACGATTAGTAGCCTATTTTGTAGTATCTCTTCATACAAAACATTATTGTAGAATATCACGTTTCAGTTTTTTTAGGGAGTGGATTAGCTCAGTGTGTATAGTGCAGAGTTACTAAGCTGAAGGATCCAGATTAAAATATTGCAATGAACGAAAATGTATTTATAAATTATATGTTATTTATTTTTATTTGATGGTGATTATTTAAATATTTTATATTTTGAAGAGAAAAGATTTGTCCTGGCCGGGATTCGAACCGGGTCTTCCGCATCTCTAGCGCGGCACTCTTCCAACTGAGCTACCATGATCGTAACCAGGCCAGACAGTTTTATTTAATTTAAAAACATAAAACAGAAGTAATGAACATTCGTCCCCGTATATTAATCGCAAAAATTGCTAGAACTGGGGATATAGGATCGGTGAAGGGAAAGGATTTGTCTGGCCTGGTTACTATCCTGGTAGGTCAGTTCGAATCCCGCCCAGGACAAATCTTTTCTCTTCAAAATAAAAGTATTTAGAAAATTTATTTAATTTGTTAACAGCTGTATTTGGACACTGAGTGAACTCCATACTGCTCATGCCTATATAAGTTGGCTAACCTTAATTGGGGAAAACCATTGAAGATGAACGTGATCCTGGACAAATGACTTCCCTCACAAACGTTCTAGAAACAATACAGTCTCTACTATGAACTGGACCCAAGACCCTTCGTGGGTAGTAGTTTAAATGAAAATAAGACGTATGGACAAGATTTTCTAATGACCAATCAAAAGAAATAAGCTCTCTCAATGTTTGGTAAAATGTCTTGTCTTGTAAGTATTGTTGGTGCTGTTAACTTTAGATGCGCAACCTCTGATCTATATTTCATGGTATATGCAGTTTAGTAGGGAGCGCAGAATACAAGGTATCATGAATAGTGTTAGATACACTTTGAAAGGAGAAACCAGTCCAGTGCACATGAACCGTGGAGATTCCTCGATCCAGAATGATTCGGACTGGTTTTGAACCCGTATTGTACAACGGTTCTTAAGATGAAAGGGAACGGAATCATTGAGAACTGCACGCCTTCATCACTACGCTCAATGGCCGCCATCCCTGGTCTGAGAGCTTTCAAATTAACTGTCTTCTATTTACTTTAATTCGCCATTGGATGCCAGGCTACAAAAGTAAATACAATTTGAAAGGTAAATACTCCATGTTTGATTAGTATTGTAAATACCAAAGGCCAGGAGGATCACCTCCTTAAGAGCTTTCTACTAAATTTAAATTACATTGATCTAGAAATCAATGAAACGTTTAAAATGTAAATGGAAATTAAATCTTGACAATTTTTGTATAAAAAAAAAGGACATTGAGAGCAAGAAAGTCGAAGAAAGACAACAAAATCTGTACCTCTGCTACTCACGAAGGGTATTGGGTTCTGTACGTTGTTGAGACTTTACTGTTTCTTGGACAACAGTTGTGCAGGGACGTTGTTTGTTCTATATAACGCTAAACCGTCAGATTTCATCTCTATTTTGTGTAACCATTTTATAGTGCCTGAGCGTGACCTAGGAAAAATCACCTCCCCATCGTCGAAGTAACAGTGCAGTCTCTACTACGTACTGAACCCTAAGCTCTCTCTTTATATGATATATCTGAAAACTTTATATGAAAGAGAAGAGGAAATATAATACGTATTGGAGAGGAGAGTAAGGATCGGTTGGACTATTGGGAACGATCCCAGTAATTGAATGGACTGATAAGGCTCCGCCACCGCGCTACTAAATCCAGTCCAAATTGCGGTCCAACATCTGTCTCATTGCTCCTCAGGGATTTCCCTTTGAATAACTAACACCCCTTTTTCCAACCCCTTCTTTTATTTATACTCGTGTTCCTCCAACGTTCCCTTTTTCCTCTTCTGTTCCTGCATTTATTCAGAAGGACATGGAGGACAAGCTTTAGAATTAGTTCTCAAGCGATGAGAGCGGGTGATGAAGATTTATCCACCAGAAGTCCAGAATGAAAATCCAAGAGTCTATTCTATTCGAAATTTATACTTTATTCGAACTTTATAATATTCATTACATATTGTTTGCGTTATATCGGAAAAATCACCTCACTGTACAACCGTTGTCCTTGAAACTCTATGTCAAACAAAGAACTACGATTATTAGAATGCAAATGGAAAAAACACAATGCAAAGCCTTATGCTTAAAAATTCTGGAGTAAAAAAAACACTTACCAGTCGACGTTTCGCCTGTTCAGGCGATATCAAGACACAAAAAGAGTTGGATAAATCACATCTCGAAGAAAAAAGTGCAATACATCCCACAATCAACAGCCCAAACAGACTCAGAACCTGAGACAACACCTCCACACCATGACGTTCAACATACAACTCGTAGAGAGTTGTGTTTTGTGTCTTGATAATGCCTGAATAGGCGAAACGTCGACTGGTAAATGTTGTGGTTTTTCCATTTGCATTCTAATAAATGTTAGTGTTTCTTATTGAGTTTTGGCTCTATTTTTATTTAAAAAACTACGATAATGACTCGATTTCGCTTCCTGCAATGCAGTTAATTTCCTCTGGACAAAATTTCGCTTAACCACTTATTCACTGCTACAGATATAATGTGAATGTAACTATGTGACTTCATAATAGCATTGTAATCGTGATATTTTTTGTTGTTATAGTGAGCTGGGTGAGCCCCAGTAGGATCTGTGGATTCATTAGAGTCGATCTATGGTTTGACTACCCCAAAAACGACCGTGGGCATTATCCATTTTTTTTAGGCCTGTTTAGCTGGTATTGCAAAGCTTCTCTTATTGGTTCTATTGTTAGTGCATATCAAGTTTCCTGTTTTACTAAAAAAAAGGGGAGCTCAACAACCCATGTTGGGTGTTGGGTTTAGTACATGGTAGAGACTGTCATGTATAAGAAGAGAAAGTTGTGAAGGGAAGTTGGTGGGTGGAAGCTACACTTAACCACCTGGCTTTCCTTTCCCATCCACGGCTGTTTAAAAAGAAATAAAAAATATCTTGTAAAGCTGCAATCCATGAAGGATCTTGATCTCAAGTACATGGCAGGGACTGTTTCTATATTTATAATATTTGTCCGAGATCCCACTTATCCGTCTTGTTTTTCCCTCAATTTAGGGTACCCACTTAATACAGGCTGGGTCAACCCCAGGTTGGGCTGCAGCCATGGTTGTTAACGGACAAAATAATTTATCTGACGCCCAGATTTGAACTTGGGATCTTCATTAGGGCAACTCTGCGCTCTACACACAGAGGTAACCCACTCTCTCACTGATAAATTTAATGTATAATCTATTATTAATAGAATTAATTAATGTTTAATATTATGAATTAAAGTAGAATTCGATCGATTCTCCATTACTTGGCTTTTAAAATATCAGAAGCAAATTCTAAACCGCCAACACGTGAAGGATGTGACCAGTTTATTTTAGCCCGGCCCTTCTGAAAGCTTTGAGAGTGTGAAAGGCACTTTTCCCTCAGTTGTGGGAAATATTCTCTTTTACTCATGTCAACGGGCTGTTATAGATTATGTTCTTTTACTGTTTGAAAAATTTAAAGTACAGTTACAATTATTTTAAAGTAGTTTAAGTACATTTGGACCACCAACAAAAAAAAATGTTTTATTATAATGACAGGCCAACTATTCAATAAATTTAAATGTAGTTTCTCTGTATTCATTTTATATAATTGAATATAAATGTCTACGAAAAAAATCAATTTTTTAACAATTAAAAATACTAATATACTAAAAAATAATAATTTAATCATTAAAATAGTTATGTAAATGCATTTTAATGATTAAAACATTATTTTTATTTATTATAATATTATTTATAATATTTAAATATAATAATATTTGTTATAATATTATTATAATTATTTACATAAATATTTAATTATATCGTAGCTATGGGAAATTCATCCAGCCTCAAAGTGGGTTCGTTAAATGTAATTGGTAAATAGTTTTGATGCGAATTTAATATTGACCGAGCCTTGCAGCCTATAATAAAGAAATTGTGATTGAAACATCTATAATAATTTTAAATACAGAAATTTTTGAATCCCATATATCCTCAATGTTTTAACTGAAGTATTTGAATTGTGTGTTAATATTTCTTTTAAATTAAATTTTTTTAGTTGTATATTAAGATAAGTATTTTTGCCTAGTAAGTGGCAATTTTATTAATCAATTTAAGTAAGAATATATTAACCCTTTAAAACATAGCGATTAAATATTAGGTTCTGTCTTTAATCGACCATGCATTTACAATAACATTAGAACAAAAAATACAAAAAACTAAACACCAATTTAGTTTTGAATTTTTATCAATAATGCACGCAATTGTTACGTTTTTAAGAAGGAAACTTGATATTTAGCGCCCAGTAGAGATAAATAACTCAATAAACATTTTATTTAAATGAATGTAAATATATAAATATTTATATGGTAAGAATATTTCCATTATTACAAAGTATCACTGTTTCTGATATAGCTTTATTCCAGATAAATTCGACTCAATTGTAGAAGGAATGAAATAGGTAGTAAGCGACGGGCCAATCAGAAAGCTCTGTATTCCAAGGGTGAAAAGGCTACATTGCAATCTGGCAAGGGAAAGATTCTATCTTAAGGGGACTTTTTCAACTAGCTTCAAGGCATATCTTATACGTATTTAATGTTATGTAGTCTCTGATTGCCAAATGCCTTATGACATATTCTGTATTATCTGTATAAAGAGGAAGAAAATGGTCCGGGTGGATGTAAAAAAAATTCTCATTGTTAAAAAAAAAGTAAGGATTGTTTGTTGGAAAGATAACATTTTGACCCACATTGCAGGTCTTCTTAACGGCTAAATATACAAAATACAGACAAAATAAAATTATATATGGTAAATATTAAAATACACAAGCATCAGACTAATTATAATTATGATAACTAATATATTATATAACTAATAATATTATGACGAAACATAAATATTTTAAGGGGGACTTTAAGATAACTATATACAATGCAAAGGGGATAATTGTAGAGTATTAAAATATTAGTAATAAAGAATAAAAAAAAAGGTAATACAAATAAATCTAATAGAGATAGAGAAATACAAATAAATGGATTTATATATATTTTTTATACAGATACACTGAAACCATCACTACAGTCATCAGAAAACGCAGAGCGAAATTTTTAGCACATATCTCTAGAATGAACGATAGCAGACTGAGTAAAAGAATATTCAATATAGTCTCTACATCAAAATTGGGCACTTCCTCGTAAAAGGAAACCACAGAATACTTGAGAAGAATAAACATCACCATAGAAGACATTCAAGATCTTAAAACCTGTAGAGACAAAATTGTGAACCAGAAACTTGAAGTTATATCACAACCTACACTAAGCAGGCGTAAATGGACAGGTGCACAGAAGAAGGCTCAAAGTGAAAAAATGAAAAGGTTTTGGGAAGACAAAAAGAAGAAAAAAGTCACCACCAAAAGCTAGATTTTTGTGTTTTCAGCGCTCTCCTTAGAGGGGAATATACGCAAATAATAATAATAATAATAATAATATATATATATATATATATATATATATATATATATATATATGTGTGTGTGTGTGTGTGTGTGTGTGTGTGTGTGTGGGAGGAAATATTTAATAAGTAATGAGGAATCTTCAATAAGTTGTATAAATTAAAAAAAAGTACTTCTACTCATGAAGGGTCTTGGGTTAAGTACATGACTGATACTGTACTGTTAATAAGACAACGGTTGTTCAGGGAAGTGATTTGTTTATTTGAAATCACTCTCTCATTCGCCAGATTGTTCAATTAATTAAGGTCCCCACTTAATTGCGTGAGCCAAGGGTGCTCTTGAAACCCCAAAGGGTTCAATCATCAATAATTTATCAAGAATACCAAATAATTTATCTGGCATAGCTGTATTTGAACCCGGGATCTTTGAACCGAACTACTACACTCCATGACTGTTTAAACTTGAAAATAATTTTAATGTAAAATCGAAATATTTTTTCCTGTACCACTACAACCCATTAAGAGAATTGGGTTCAGTACATGGCAGAGACTGTACAGTTTCTATGACAACGGTTCTGCAAGGTGATGATTTATTTTATATCACTCTCAATCGCAATAATGTTCTAACAATTAAGGGTACTCAGATTATATAGATGAGACCCAGGCTGGTCTGCAGATCCTAAAGGGTCCAACCATGAATATTTTATCATTAAGACTAAATAATTTACCTGGTATTCCCAGATTCGAACCCGGGATCCTCGGAATAGCAACTCAGCCCCCTACATATCGAGCTATCCCACTCCTTGACTGATATAAAATAAAAATATGTTTAATATAAAATGATTATTAAATTATGGGGAAGAAAATGGTCCGGATAGAGGTCAAGAAAACTCTCTTATACAGGGAGAACATTTTTATTAATAAGCCAACGTTTCGACCCACATTGCAGGTCTTCTTCAGTGCTGAATATACAAGATACAAATAAATTAAAAATAATACATGGTCATATAGTAAAAGGTCAACTAATATTATTCAACTATTTTTTATTTATTTTAATTTGATGGCGATTATTTAAATATTTTCATATTTTGGAGAGATTTGTCCTGGCCGGGATTCGAACCCGTGTCTTCAGCATCATCAGTACGGCACTCTTCCAACCACGATCGTATCTAGGACAGTCCAGGTTATGCCAGAGCCAGGCCTGGTTACGTGCCTGGTAGTTCAGGTGGAAGAGGTGCGGAAGACCCGGGTTCGAATACCGGCAAGGACAAATATTTTCTCTTTAAAATATAAAAATATTTGAATATTAATCAACGATTATTAATGTAATTAATTATTGTCTAATGTCTTATATATAACAGACGGATTCAATTTCTTCTCTAAAATAAAAAAACTGTATTGAAACTGCCCACGAGTTTAGTACATAGCAGAGACTGTATGACAACGGTTGTGCCGAAAGTAGTTCTACCTACTTTACAGAAGCTGGGTAAGCCCAAGAAGGATCAGCGCTATACTCTCGTACACAGAGCTTCCCCGCCACCCGTAAATAATATGTTATTAAATATTATTAATTCATGTAAAATTAAGACACCCCAACCAAATCTGAGTATTAGCTATAAATACTATTTATTTTATAAGATACATCAATTTTTTGATGATTTTATGATTGATTGCACTAGCATTTTTTTTTTCGAAAAAGAAACATATTACTCCAGGTTTAATGCAATATTTTATTAGACGTCAGAAACATATTGTTTTTGTTTTTTTCTAAATATCTACTGAACAAATTTAGATGAAAATGTGTATTATAATATATAAAAAGTTTTTCTCTCTCTAAGGGTTTCCTCAGATTGAAATTTCCTTCATCCAAAAAGTTCCTTTAATTCCTGTTTCCACTTTTTTCTGTCTTGTATCTCTTCCTCCCTAAGACCACGGCCGTGCATACTTTGCGCAATGCCTTCTAGCCATCTTTTTAGAGTAGTCTTCCTCGCCGTTTCCTCCCTTCGGATATAGTTAGTATATTAAAAAAATATTAAAATATTTTTAAAAAAAGCTATGGAATGGGAATAATATTTATTTAGTTAATATTATTTGTACGATAACCTTATATTAAAAATATAATACAAATCCTTATATATTTGTTAGGCTTTTCACGATAAAGGGATTCGGGTGATTCCAAACCTTTTTCCGTTACTAAAAGGTTTTAAGTGACTCGTCATCCCCCACAGGATAACGCGAAAGTCTGAAAATGGGAGGTATGTGCACATATGCATATACATATGCATATAAAAACGTATAAATATATATATATTATTTGCTATATGTGTATGCATTACTTAAAATATATGGTCACTTGTAGTATAATGGTTAGCATAACAACCAACTTTGTCCAAGATCGCTGGTTAATACTACGGCACCTGGCCTTTATATCCGGCTTGTTTATCCCCTCCTTCGGTAGGGACGTAAAATTGGGTTACTGAGTATTTATATCTGTATCAGGTACTGGTTAAAAAGCCCTATCATTATAGCTAGATAGACAAAATTTAGGACTCCGACTGTAGCATCGTCCGATTAGCCATAGCAGCATACAGTGACAGTAAATGAAACAAACAGGTTTTTTAAATAATAATTAACTTTAAAATATTCATTTCGAGATAGTATTGAGCTGAATTCTTACTTTGGACACGCATGAAAAATAAAACAGATAGAGAAAGAACTTAAATGAAATATTTTAATATATTTTTTTTCTCTAAGGACTAGCTTTTCAAATATGTGCTCAGACATTCCTCACGTTTAAGGGTTTCATTTTATTAATATTAAATACTACTTATGAATAAGTTTTTAAAAATAAAATTTCACATAAGACTTGGATTAACCTTTTAATTTAAACCCCATATTTAAATTATTTATTTAACATTTTTTTACAAGGTTTGCCTCAACAAAATTCTTTCTTTAGCCTCTATCCCCATTCCTTTCTTTAAATTTTCTCTTCTTCCCTCAATTCAGGCTTTCCTCTACCCCTTGTTTACATTTGTGTTGTACTCCATGTATCCCATTCCGTTATTTATTTTACTCCATACATTATAATTAAGCCCTTCACTGCACAAATTGACTAACTCAACTTTTTGACAAATCTAAAATTTAAGTGGGCACTTAGTATAGTCATAACTTTTTATATTAATGAAATATTTTCCAAACAATAAAGGTTAACACCATTAAATGACAAAAACTTTTGGCCACTGAATAATAAATAATTTTTGTCAGAGATCATTTTGATTAACTCCGTACTCTAATGCAAATTGTTGCAATAATGCCATTTAAATTCACTGCCAAGCGCTAAATTATGGATACAATTTTATGACGGTAGAAACATCCAAACCACACCTTATACAATTTAAATGTGACTATAATAAATATTCAAAATTAATACAATCAATATGAGATATCTGTGGGAGATAGACCACAAAGTTTGAAAAATGTAGGTCAGCCTTTATTATATCCTAAATCCTTTTTACCTTGTAACAACGTAAAAAAAGAGAGACATGATGGATCTGCTTAAAATTTATTCCTCCTGTTAAACACGATTCCTTAAAAAAGTTGCGAAAAAATCGAAATGACTAGTCCTTACATACAGCTGATGAAGGAGACATTATTTATACTGCCGACAAATTGGTCAGAAATACTGACATAGCATAACAAAATTGTTAATATTAATTTTATGGAAATTTGTTTATAAAAATATCTAATAAATAACTTTTTCTGTGTTTATTTAGTGATATTTACAACTGTATTAAAATAATACATCATGTAAATGGGCTAAGCGATACATAATGATATGTGAAAATGACAAGTAGAGAAACTACCCACTGGTAGTACTCAAATCACAAGTTCAACTAAGAAGTCACAGGGCCATCTTCTTTTCAGACGTCTCGGAGGATTATCGGGAATTGAAGAGGAAGCTAGGTTTGAAACTAGAGGGTTTGAGTGGAAATGAAGTTTGTTATGAAAGGATAGATAGCGGGTTCGGGTCAAATCAGCAACAAATGGGACATTAAGGTCGTTATGGATGATTTTATTCTTAACAAAATAAGGAGCATTAAGGATTTTACGAAGGATTTTGGATTGTAGGGATTAGATACGAGAGGAATTCGATGGCTTAGTGGATCCCCAAAGCTCTACTCCGTAGGTCCAAATAGGTCGTATGATGGTCATGTAGATGAGTCTTTTGTAATTAATAGGGAGCTTAGAGCGTTTGTCTAGTAAGTGTTGAAGTAGCCTGAAACGTCGAGCGGTTTCTTGTCTTTTCAGTCTCGTATGAGGATTCCAGGTTAATCCTTTGTCAAGATGCCCTATCGGATCTGTTCTACAGGCACAAGTGGGATATTATTAAAGGATACTGAAGGGCAGGAAGTCATTGTTTTACGACGTAAGGTAAAAGTGATTTGATGAGATTTTTGAGAATTTATTTTAATTCTCCAGTTTTCACACCATTCTTCAAGATCAGTGATATGGGATTGGAGGCTTTGGGATGCAATAACTGAACTGGTGTTGACTAATGATACACATGTACCATCAGCATACGTCGTAAGGATAGTATTAGGATGAGTTGGGATGTCAGCTGTATAAACTGTATAAAGGATTGGGCCAAAGATACTACCTTGAGGAACCTAAAAACAAAAAAAGTTGAACTAGTATTACTTGAATATTTAACTGTTAACAGTAATATACCTCACTGAGCAGTGTTTTGGGGGTCTTGTTTCGACAAAGCAATTTTCTTTCTTCCTTTTGTCGATTTCCTCTAAGTATATTCCGATCGATACCCCCTTTCTTGAATAATTCATCACTTCTTCCTAGCGGTAATTACTCCCTGCACGACGAAATAATACGACTAATACTGTTAGCAATTATTAAAATAAAACTCCTGAAATGCTAAATTTTATTTAATAAACTAAATAGGGCTGGGAGCAATTAAATACTAAAAATGTAGAAATATCTTATTTATTTGATTGTTAAATTTCAGTTAATAAGTGGGTTAAACAATTTCTTCACCTGTCTCAAACCCAAAAAATTATTTTAAATAAACACAGTGTGGTTTTTTTTTTTAATATAACCTATTTTATTATCTGTCTATATAAAAAAAAAAAACCTGTACCACTACAACCCATGAACGGTCTGGGGTTCAGTACATGGTAGAGACTGTACTGTTTCATGGACAACGGTTCTGCAAGGAGGTGACTTGTCCTAGGTCACGCTCAACCGCCAGATTTTTCCCCCTTATTTTGGGTACCCTATTTTTATAATATTTTATAGAGGCTGGGTGAGCCCCAGGAGGGTCTTAGATCTAATATGATCCATCCCTGGCTGCAAACAGACTAAATAAAAATCATGGCCTGCAGCGGGATTTGAACCAGGATTTCCGGCATGGCAGCTCATTACTCTACCACTGAGCCACTCCTCCCTCATTATATGTCTATATATATATATGTCTATATATATATATATATATATATATATATATATATATATAAAAAAATAATAATAAAAAAAACAAAAATGAAAAAATATACCCCCTACAATCCATGAAGTATCTTGGACTCAGGTATATGATAGATAATCTAAGACAACAGTTGTACAGGGAGGAGATATGATATATCCGAGATCACGAACAGTCGTCAGGTTTTCCCCAATTGATAGAAATCACTTTATATCGTCTGGGCGTGCATCGTGAGGGTCAGCAGATCCTACAAGATCCATCTGTGGCTATTAACAGAGAAAATAATTTATCTGCCACAGCTGGGTTTGAATACGGGAATTTCAGCACAAAAACTCAGGGCTCTACAAACTGAGATATCCATCTCCCTCATTTAAATCCGTCTATAAACTTAAATATATTCATAATTTATTTTTATTTATTGTTCTTTTGTATAGGATCGGTAAAGAGAATGGATTTGTCTGGCAGTGGATACGACCCCTGGTTGCTCAATGGTTAGAGCACTGCACTAGAGATGCAGACGACTCGGGTTCAAATCCCGGCCAGGACAAATCTATTCTCTTCAAAATAAAAATACTTAAATATATTCGATAGCAAACCAATGCAATTAAGGTTTTTTAACAGCATAAATTATGAAATAATTTTACATATTTCAAATGATTTTAAATAATGAAGTTATTACATATTCCACAAAATTAAGTTTATTTAATATAATTAATATTTGAAAACTCATCAGTAAGTGCAGCATGTATTTGAATTGCATATTAATTAAATCATATATCTCCTTCATATCTTCACTTATGTCATCGTACTGATCATATACCTTCATATAAAATCATTTTAATGCTTTTCTTTATTTTAAATATTCGATTATAAATTGCATGATTAATAAATACTTCAGTGTATATATTGTTAAACTTAACCCTGATGAAGTTATAAAAAATAAGCCAAAACATTACATAAGTATACATAAAATAGTGTAGTTATTATTAATAAAATTGTAACTTTAACGAATGATAATGTAGATAATACAATAAGCTGTAGCATACCGAGAAATTTATCTGATTAGGATAATATAAACATAAAAGACGAAATTCGATAAGAAATATAAGCACATTTAAAATCTGGAAATTCATGTATTTTTTAAATTTTGAAATTACTAAACACGCGCCTTTTGTCTCGAACTTTAAAAATTTCAACCATCATCATAAAACAAACATTCTTCTAGTTGCTCTTTATAAACGAGGAATGTGGCCGTTTACGTTTAAGATTGAACAACGTCTTAAGGTATTCGAAAATAAGGTAATGCGTCGAATATTCGGTCCGGAGACGGATGAGAATTCTAAAGAATTAACGAACTAGTAATTGAAGTTGAAATAATTGTTAATAAGTAATAATATCATCGCGGAGATTGAGACGAGCTCGTAAAGTTGATGGTCTTAGTAACCAATGAATTCCTAAAAAGTTAATAAGTGTTGAGCCGACTGCTAGAGTAATATAATGGATTTGGATTAGTGTAGTAGGTCATTGATGGCACTTAGTAAGTTGTGATTGGTAGTATCGGTGTCGAGTCTTTGGGTTCGCTTCATCATGATTTTTATTATTATTATTATGGATGATACCATATTTCATATGAGGCGTTTGGTTTCAAACTGGTTACATCCCTTTCCTTAATTTATACAGTACTGATCAAAAAAGATTAAATTTTAAAAAATGATCAATTGAACAAATGGTTTATTTTATTTTTCGTTATTTTACTAACAATTCACTTCAAACTATAATTATTGACAGTTTTTTTATGATCTTCTCTTTTCTAAAGGAGCGGATTGGCTCAGTGGTAGAGCACTAAGTTGCCATGCCGAAAATCCTGGTTCAAATCCGCTGCTGGCAAGACTTATTAAGACTGTTAGCAGCCGGAGATGGAACATATGGGATCTAGGACCCACCTGGGGCTCATAAGATGGGCACCTAAAATAAGAGGGGAAATCTGGCGGTTGAGTGTGATCTAGGACAAATCACCACCCTACACAACCGTTTACCATGAATCAGTACAGTCTTTACCATGTACTGAACTCCAGACACGTTCACGGGTTGTAGAGGTACAGGTTGTTTTCTTTTTTTAAACCTCATTTAATTAATATAAAAAATATGTTGGATACACATTTGATGACTATGATCAGAAAATATCAATATCTGTTTAATTTATGGTTGATAAAAATAAATAAATTAGACCTTTTTAAAAACAAATTACTTTAATCAATATGATTAAACAATATATACACATAGCTTTGGTTTTTTTATACATCAAAAATTTTCATTTAATTTAATGGGTGTAACCACTATTGATGGGAAATGGAATATTTTGGTATTGATTTGTGACGACTTAGACGGTTTTGAAACAAACATATCTACACCATTTCTGGCATTAAAGATTTTTTTTAATTTAAAAAAACATTTTTGTAAATGGATGTTCCCGATTTTGAAACCAAACACCTCATATATAAATAACTGTGTGTAGTTTGTTTGACGATGTTTTAATACCCCCATTGGAGAGACCATGAAAGGTCTTTGATTCTGTACATAGTAGATACTGACAACGGTTGTGAGGCCCAAGTTCACGCTCAGCTGACAAGTTTTCGTCAATTAAGTGTATGAAGAGGGCCCACCATTGGGTGTTAACAGAAAAAAAAGCCGGATTTGAACCGGGGATTTACAGAAAAACTACTCATCATTCAACACACTACCTCGCTCTCTATACATTTCGAGATATTAACAGTATAAATAATTTTATTTTTTTAATAAATCGTTCAAAATCCACATTTCGATAAACGAAATAGTCCGTTTTATTAAAAGTATCTAGTAGAAATCTTTAAAAAAATATAAAATATAGGAAATATAAATATAAAAAAGATTAATAAGAAATTATTTTAATATATCTGCCACAAAATGATATGAATCCGGGATTTTCATAATAGCAAATAAGCACATGAAGGTTCTTGGGTTCAGTACGTGGTTGAAACTGTGCTGTTCCTTGGATAACAGTCGTGCAGGATGGTGATATGTTCTAGATCACGCTCAACCGCCAGATTTTTCCCCCTTTTTGAGTATCCACTATATAGAGACTGGGAGAGCAGTATGGTATATGAGAAATACATCATTTATGACATTAAAAACTGATAGAAAAAGAAACATTTTTATAAATAAAAAAAATGGATGTATCCGATTTTGAAACCTCATATAGATATTTAATTTGTTTTTTAGAATAAATTATTTCACGCCTCAGAAGATATTGGAGGACGAACCTTCAAAATAAAGTGATGTATTTATTTACATATGTATTTAATATGATCATGTACTAAAACATAAAATAGATCGTTAGGATGGTTCCAGGATTAATTACATCAATAAAATATCTCAAGTAACGATGTGGAGCAGATGGGGTCATAAAAAGGGCTGAGGCTGGAACTAAGTACTGCAATAACTTTTATCGAATATCTTCTCCCTAACAAGATTTTTTTTATTTTATGTTTATGCTAGTTCTGGGCTAATTTAGTCTCTGCTTCAACAGAAAGGGTTGCAATTAAATAAAATGAAAACCATAAAGAAAAATAATATAAAATGAGGATATAAGATAAACTAGACGATAAGTTAGAAAAAAAGGTTAAGTATTAATAATAAAAGTTTATAACAGCTCCAAAGTAAAAGTTTTTCTGATAGGAAATTAAAGGTTTACAAATAAAAAGGTATATATATATATATATATATATATATATATATATATATATATATAAAATAAATAAAAATGTGGTCACCTGTGGTGTAGTGGTAAGCATAACAAACTGTTATTCCCTAGATCGCGGGTCCACAGCCTGTTTTTAACAGTAATAAAAAATCCTTGGTTGTGCCGTCCTTCAGAGAGGAGGTAAAATGGTGTTCCCGAGCCTGTGCGATTTCAGATACCCGTTATTAATCCCTATCCTAATTATGTCTGGGTATGGAAATATTTATATATCTATTTTATATACGGTCCGCAATGTCATTTTTAAGGGATCAAGTCACATAATGAAATTATTTTTCTGATTAAAAAAAATGAATTTAACAAATAATTACTTGTCTATACCGTCTATTTACAACTTTTTTTGAAAATGAGTTAGTAACAGTTACTCATTCTAAAGGTTGAATTACTCACTAAAGAAGGCACTATTAAGGTCAGCAACGTGGCTGAGTATGATTTTTTGATACTTTTCTTCAATTGTTCTAAAAAGAATTGCCAAGTCTACCGTCGGCGCGGTTTTTTTTCTCTCCTGCAAAATCGCCCAAATGTTAGATAGGCGGTATTGTTTTGTAAGCGACGATCTGAAGTATATACTGAACGTAAAACTAAAAATAAACATGTCATGTAAAATATAAACCAGAAATGATGAGCTCAGACTCGTGTGAGAGATGACTTAGACACGCGAACACACTTTGGCTGTCATGGGATGGAGTAGTCGTCGATTTGAAATCGTGTCGACAGTGAAAAATATTGCAACTACAACTAAGAAAAGTTTGCGAGTCCTCTAAAAAACAACATATGCCACTTTATAAAAAACCTCTAACAAATACGACCAGTGAACGAGTCTGGGGTTCAGTACATGGTAGAGACTGTACTGTTTCATGGACAACGGTTCTGCAAGGAGGTGATTTGTCCTAGGTCTATTTTATAGATGCTGGGTGAGCCCCAGGAGGGTCCTAGATCCCATAGGATCCATCTCCCTCCGCAAACAGATTAAATATAAGTAACTGCCTGCAGCGGGATTTGAACCAGGATTTTCGTAATGGCTACTCAGTGCTCTACCACTAAAGCCACTTCGCTCCCATGCCGCTTTATAATGCAATAAAAATGTAGTAATCCCTCTGATGACAATTTTTTTATCAACATATTTTTCTGAAAATTTGTTCTCTAGTTTAAATAATTTTAGAACATTAAATCCTTAAAATATTGTCAATATATAAAAGATAAAATTAAATTAAAAACAAACCTGTACCACTACAACCCGTGAAGAGTCTAAGGCACATCTACTCTATTATGATAAAGACGTCGTTTCTGAGCCGGACGATGAATAGGATACATTTTCACCGCCATCAAATCAATACTCATGTATAATAAAAGAAGTAAGTATAATGACATAAATGATACATAAGAGCATTAATGAAGACAAGTAGAGAGACAACCTAGTGGTAGTACTCAATTAACAAATTCAACTTACAAAGTCACGAGGCCATCTTCTTTTCAGAAGCCTCAGAGGATTATCGGGAATTGAATAATTAGCTGGGTTTTAGTGGGAATACAGTTGGTTATGAAATAACTGGTGTAGGGTTCGGGCCAAATCAGCAGCAATTGGGGCATAGAGGTCATTATGGATGACTTTATTCTTAACAAATTTAAAGCTGGGTTTAAAAAAAAAATTATATTCTTTATAATTGATACGAAACAACTTAAATATTGGGTTTTCTAAGGGTTCTAATTCCAATGACTATTCTCTTCAGAGTAAATAATTGATGTAACACTGTTAAAAAAAATTGTTTAATCATTTTAAAAGAAAAACAGATAGAAATGATTTTTTACCGAGACAAATCCAAGACAAGGGAATTATTTGGAATGATTAACTATATATATATATGATCAACTACTATTATTCAAGAAGAATGTAATTAGTTAATCATTCCAAATAATTCACTTGTCTTGGATTTGTCTCGGTGAAAAATCATTTCTACCTGTTTTTCTTTTAAAATTATTAAACATTTTTTTATTAACAGCGTTACACACTAACAACATAAGTTAGTTGATCACACACACACACACACACACACACACACACACACACACACACATACATATATATATATATATTGGTTTCTACTTATCTTGACTGTTATGGAAATATTATGTTTTGGTTCTTGAGTTTCAGTAACTTATTTCAACTTCTTTAGGCGACGTTTCGAGACCAGGTTAGTCTCATATTCATGCCCTGACAGTGAAAAATTGAGCTTTTAGTAAAAACATTAAATATCGCGTGTAAGTTGTAATAGATATAGGGTGTACTTACAAGTTCCAAAGAATTGATCGATTTATCATCAATCAGTTACTTCGCAATATATCATAGAATATTTCTATTGCAATAGCTATGATCAACGAATAAGTAATCTATTTTTAGGAACAGCAGTTCCTGTAATATATTTATCCTATTTATAATATTTTATATTTATTTTAGTGTGCTATTTAATGGTTTTACTAAAAGCTCATTTTTTTCACTGGCAGGGCATGAATATGAGACTAACCTAGTCTCGAAACGTCGCCTAAAGAAGAGGAAATAACTGACTGAAACTCAAGAACCAAAACATAATATATATATAAATATATTAGCAAGAAATGGTCCAATTTGTAATCTTTTTTGGATACTTTATTTCATTTTTTACTTTGCTCTAATTTTTAATTTTTGATTTGTTATTTTGTTGGATTTAAACAGTACCTCTTTGTCATTATATAATACAATCCCCTCTGATTTTTATTTCTACTACTTACTACATATAACATTATTCTATCAATATACTACATGTACTGTTATTCTGTACCGTGTATTATTTTAGTTTATTTGTATCTAATATATTTGCCCCTGAAGAAGACCTGCAATGTGGGTCGTAACGTTGGCTAACCAATAAAAAGTTCTCTCTATGTAAGTGAACTTTCTTGACCTCTACCCGGACCATTTTCTTCCTCTTAATTACATTCTTAATAATTAAAAACAAGATAATTAATAAATAGGAAATAATTACAAAATACAAGAGATGTTAATAATTTTGAGTATTGTAAAAAATGAATTTCACTTACCAAGCTAGTTGTTATTAATTGTTCAGCCATTTTAAAAATTATAAATAATCTAAATGTTTTGTGAATCGTTAAAAAGTTAAAGATGACGATGATGGCTGAGAGCTTTCGATGAAATATTAATCAGGCGGATCCTCTCTCCATGGCCGAGTCAAATCATCGTTTTTTCTTTTTTAATTTCGCTAATGGATAAATGGAATGAGTCAGCTTCTTCGGGTTTTCCTTCAGGTTTTTCTTTTGTTAACTCGACGCCAAAGTGGCCTTTGTTCCTCAGGTGATAATTCGAGATTTCTCTCCTCGAGGATTCTTCCATCTGGAAGAACAATACGCCGCCAATTGATTCTAACGGACGGAAGAGGGAGGGAGTTGGGGCGCACCCCCTTAACTGCTGATTGGGAATCAAATGCTAAGATTGAAGTCATTCACTCCATCATTAGACGGCTTCCAACTTCCTTCCATCGAAATTCTTATCGAAGTTACCCCTTTGTTGATTTTGGCGTTTATCGAAAATGGAAAAGAGAGAAGCCTTGAAGGTACTGCCACTTTTAAATTAATACTAATTTTTATCACAGTTTCAGGATACTTCAAATACTATGCAAACGCTCATATACATGGCAGGGGGAGCGGAGTGGCTCAGTGGTATATCACTGAGCTGCCGTGCCGAACGTTACGGTTATTATAGTGGCCTAGAACCCTCCTGGGGCTCACCCAGCCTCTATGAAGTTTGTACTTAAATTATAGCGGTTGAGTGTGATCTAAGACCAATTACCTCCCTGCACAATTGTTCCTAGAAACAGTTTCTACCATGTACTGAATCCAGACCCTCCACGGGTTGTAGTGGTTTTGGCTATCCTCCCATATGCATGACTATTTGGACTAATTGGACTTGGAATAGATCTTTGGGCCTCCACTAATTGCACTAGCCCCTCCTAACTATCCAAAATCCTTCGTATAATCCTTAATATACCTAACGAACGAAGAATGTAATATTTTTTAAATATTTGGCCCGAATCACAGAAATTCTAAATGAATCAATTTTTGTTAAATGTTAGCAATACAGCTTCCCATCAACCATTTAGCATAACTTTAGTTACCCTAGTTTTTCTAAATAATAACTTTGAAATCCCACATTTTCCCAAGATCGAATTATGTCAACTGTAAGCATTACAGTGTTTATAAAATTACAGTTAACTAATTTTTCAAATTTTGTTTATAATTGAAATTTCAAGATTTAAAATAAATTTATTTCTGATTTGAATTTAATGATTGATGAATTTATTTATTGATTGTATTAATCTTTAGTTACTGAGTTTAAAAAACGGCACATGAGCCGGTATGATTTAAAAATAAAGTTAACTGAGAGTAAAAAAAATTGGAATGAGGTTTGAAGAATATCAAAATCAAACAATTTGACTTTTCGAATTTATTTTATTTCATTTTTTATTAATTGTTATAATTTTTAAATATTTTATTTTGAAGAGAAAAGATTTGTCCATGGCCGGAATTCGAACCCGGGTCGCCCACGTCCCCGTCGTGGTGCTCTAACCAACTGAGCTAACCTGGCTCGTAAAACCGGCCAGACTAATCCATTCTCTTCACCGATCTTATATCCCCGTGTTCTCGCAATTTTGCAATGTGTACACGAGGATAATGTTCATTGAACATTACTTTAATTAGGATCTAATTGACTTACGTCATTATATAATAATATTTATAATTTATTTTATTTTATTTTATTATCAATTGTTACGATTTTTAAATATTTTATCTTGAAGAGAAAAGATTTGGGGGAAAAGGGACTCGAACCCGGGACGCCCATGTCTCCGTCGTGGTGCTCTAACCAACTGAGCTAACCTGGGTCGTAACACGGCCAAACTGATTCCGTCAGTTGGTTAGAGCTTTCATTCATTACATTTTCTCGGCGATACACGTGAAGAAGATTTCGTGAAAATTGCCCTCTTTTCCCCAATTGTATTATGCTATAAATAAAATGTATCCTATATTATATACTTAATTTTAATTAATAATGCAACTTTAATTCAATTTACTTTACTCTAATAACGGTAAAAACAACTATATCGTATATTAATAATAAACAAATGAACTTTATTCCAGTTTACTATAAAATAAAAATTACTTATTTCAGAAAATATTTATTTATTTCTAAATATTTAACCTGTCATACAAGTTGATTAAACATGATTTAAAAAGTACGGTCTTACCGGAGGTTTGGACAGCATTGACATTTTTACACCTAATAATGAACTCAACAGTAAATCTTAAATGATGATAATTTTTCAATAAATGAAATATTTAAATTAACAATGATTAATCTTAATTAAATAGATTTTTAATAAATTGAATTATTAATTATCATTTCTTTCTATTAAGTGTATTTCTAACATTACATTAATACAACATTAACATATAAAAATACTGAATCAGAAATAAAAAGAGTTAAACGAAATTTATTAAGTATCCAATTTTATATAAGCTGCTAGTTCAAATTTAAAATTTTAAAATTATTTTTATGATGAAAACTTAAAATAGGAAGCTACGTTTAAATTAATAATGAAAAAACAGAATATTAAATTAAAAACTAGTTTAAACAAGAGTTTTCGAAAATGTTTAAATATTACATATTTTAATGCCTAATGAAGGTTTAGTTATAATTTATAAGAGACGCTTAGTTATTAAACTAAATGAAATAATTTTATTTTTAACTTCTGTGTTTTTAAATTCGTCATAGAACAATGCCAACAATGCCAATTAATTAGAGTAAAAAATATTTAATTACCTGTAATTAAAACATTATGAACTTTTATTGTTATGAAAAGTACATTTTTCATCAACTATTAAAATAACAAAAATGTCGGGAAAAAATAAGGAATAAATTTTTATGATTTCTTTCATAAATTAAAATTAAATTTAATTCATCAAAATATAAATATTAAAGATATGAATAGCTTAGACTTAGGATCTTGACAAATTAAGCTTTTCTTTTTCAGGATTATGGGAACTGTAATTATTACAATTTTATCATATTAAATATGTATTTTTAAATGAAATATTAATTAACAAAATTAAAAATATTTTATATATTTATCCAAAATAAATACCAGCTTAATTTATTTAATAACAGTGATATTCGCCATAATATATTATGATTTAAATATGAGCCAGACGATTACATATTTAAAAAAATGTACCACTACTATGCACGAAGGGTCGCAAGTTAAGTACATGGTGAGGACTGTACCGTTTCTAGGACAACAGTTGTCCAGGGAGGGGATTTGTCCGGATTAAAGGTATTTAATTTATAAAGGCTGAGTGATCCCCAGGAGAGTCCTTAGATCCCACAGGTTCCATTGTGCCTGTTAAAAGTTTAAATAATTAATCTACCACACCCGTATTTGAACCCGGAAGTTTCACCTCAGCAACTCGGTACACTGAGCCATCCCGCTCCCTAATCGTTTATAAGTATTTGATATTATATACTCTCGGATTTTTTCAAATATTTTAAGGATATAATACTTTTCCCAGAAAGATGAACCATCAATAATGTTAAATAAACACTACCGTCCTTTGATCAGAAATGAGGTAAAAAAGGATCTTCGATGAACTTAAACACCAAAAGCAAACGGTTTTTCGTTTACATTGAAATACGCAAACAGAAAAAGAAAAAAAACCTTTTGAATGGCCGATGAAGAAGTTTAATAGCAACCTCTTTTATTCCTCCATCGAACTGCTCGATAACAATCATCTTTTTTTAAAATAACCCATTATTATAATGTATAATTCATAATTTGTATATGTATGTGTGTGTGTGTGTACATATTGTCTAAGTGGATTATTTTTCATTTTAATTATTATTATTAAACTAATTATTTTATTTTATTTGCTCAGCTGTCATTTATTTATTTTATTCGTTATAAAATTTTAAAATATTATCACTAGAGATAATAATTTTACGTAATTAGTGAATGAAATATTTAAAAAA
Organism: Troilus luridus; assembly: GCA_964056705.1. NCBI lineage: Eukaryota > Metazoa > Arthropoda > Insecta > Hemiptera > Pentatomidae > Troilus > Troilus luridus. Next base: position 13,805,454 of record OZ057417.1, read on the forward strand.
AAACTGTACCACTAAAGCCCATCTTAAGTTCAGTTAGTGGTAGAGACTGTATCGTATCATGGACAACGGTTGTGGAGGGAGAACTGGCAGTTTTTACCCCAATTTATTAATATCTAGATAAATAATATTTTTTTTAAATAGCAGAATAAGAATTTATTCACCGCTATTTATTTCAACTTTTTAATTAAACTATTAAAAATAAATAAACTACTTTTTAAACCTGTTAAACGCTTTAAACCAATCCTTTGAGGGTGATCCATACTTATATAATTTAAAACTTATTTCAGAAGATTTTAAAATAGACAGGGGTGCAGTCAATAAATTACACAAAATAAGATAGACTTATTTTATTTGTGTTTACGTTTCGACCTAATTTTTATATCATCAGAACCTACCATCGAAATAACTCGAACAATTTCCGAAGCGATTGTGATAAGTTGGACCTCAATTTGTCCCTACTAGTCGCATATATGCTCAATAAGCTCCAGCTTCGGACAATACAATAGCGATTCCAAGTATCGGTTTAAATTGTTTCATACATTTCGAAAAACGATAAAAACTTTTATTTTTATAAATAAGTATGAATAATTAACATACTTAAATAGTTGAGCAAAAGTTACACTAAATAATTATTAATTCTGGATTTTTTTCTAATTTTTATTGTACCGTTAATCTGTTTGTATTATAAAGTATTAAAATAATTATTACCTCTGATGAGTAATATTTTAAAATTTTAATGGCACGCCATAATTTAAGAAATTAAAAACTGAACTTCGTTGTAAGGAAATAAACTTTATATTAATTTTTTTTAATGTTTTAACTTTTTTTAGAAAAAAAGTTATCAGAGAATTTAGAACAAAATCCATATGGATTAAAAATGTAATTATTTTTACTTGCATCGATATTTTGAAGTTTTTTTAGATTACATAAATAAATAAATAATGCATATATAAGTAATTGTATTGTATTTAAATTAATTTTGATCTATATTATACAAAAACGGTCATAAATTAAAATAAAAAAATATTTTTATCACGAAGGTTAACCTAACAGTCTTGAATAATTTTTTGAAGAAGACTTACGGGAGCGTTCAAAGGAAAAATAATAAATATAATTTTTCCATTTATTAAAATCGAAATTTACATCGACAACCATCCAGTCGAATTTTTCCTTATTAAGTGGCCAAACAATAATTACTCGAAACAGAAAAAATATATTTAAACTTATTTTAAAGTCATACTAATGAACAATTTTCAAAATAAGTATCTCTAAATATCTATAAATTTTATTGTGATTGTATGTGTAACAGTTATTTAATAGTTGCAACATAAAAAATTATAAATAAAAATCTAATTTAATGTAGAGAGATTTGTTTTTATTTCTCCACCCACCTAGACTGTTTTATCCGTATTATTAATAAATTATTACTGCAAACATAAAGAACTATATTTGAACAAATATTTTCAAGTCAGACTTATGAACAATTTTCAAAATATGTATAATTATTTTATCTTAATTTTTGTCATAGTGATTGTCTATGCAACAATTATTTAATGTGTGGAACATAAAAAATTATAAATAAAAATAAAATTTAATGTTAGGTCATTTTGTTTGTACTATTTCCTAATTTGCATTGAACCTCACTCCGACTTTTTTTTTCCGTATTATTTATATAATTACTGAAAACATAAATAATTATATTTGAAAATAATTTAAAGAATTTTTTGTATCGTGATTGTATGTGTAATAATTATATAATAGGTGTGGCATAGGAAATGATAAATAAAAATAAAATTCTTTGTAGTAACATTTTTTTTTCAGAATTTTAGTTGACCCACACCCAATCTATTTTCTCCGTATTATTTTTATCTCTTATGAAAATAATTTTTTTTTTTAAATCAGACTAATAAATGTCTTTAACTAGACAAATGTTTTTATCTAGATTGCATGTGAAACAATTATATTATAGGTGTTACATAAGAAATAAAAATAAAATGTTATATAACAGGATTTTGTTACTATCCTCTTCCGATAAAACTGATTAAAAAGTGTAAAAAAAAAATATAAATATTTAAACTACTAAATTGTTTAAATTTACAAAAATATATCTTGCAAAGATATATCTTGCAGAAATATCTATATTCGATAAAACTAAAATTATCTTTAAGTAAAACAAGAACTATTTTTTTAAAAATAAATCGTTTGAATTTACAATAATAAATCTATATTCGACAAAACTAAAATTTTCTTCAAGTAAATATGAAATATTTTTAAACAAATACATTGTTTATATTTATAAAAATAAATTTGTTGATCTTATAAAGCAATATTAAATATTTTATTTTATTTTATATTTTTTCTCAACTTAATAATAAGGTATTATATTTTTTTTAATTCTGGAATGTCTTAAATTCCTTTTCTAAGTGTTATTAGATTAAATAAAAAATATGATAAAAGCACAACATACCTGGTAATACGAAGACGAAAACGAAATTCCCGAAGCGTATCCACATGTTGGTCTGTAGAAGTCAGCAGTTGGGCTGCGACTGACAGTACTTCGCCTTCGAGCGCAGGCGTTCAGTTCGAAACCGCGAATCTAAACATCATGTTGAATAGTGTTTATAAATAAATATATTATGATACAAAAATATATAAAATACCTCATTAACAATAAAATGCTCTGAAAAAAAAATAAGGCGATTTTTGACTAAAGAAAAGAATGTGGTATCAAGAACAGCAGTGCGTATAATCGCTGTTATCATTCAATACAAAGACAATTTTATAAGAATATTTTATTTCAGTAATGTAATATTAAAATGAAGGTTTGTAAATGAAAATATAAAAATAAATGGCTATACAGAACCTTGCCTATGTCACTGTTAAAAAGAAGGGAATCGTAGTACGCGCGAAAAATAATTCTTCCATTATTCACAGGTAATAATATTAGCGATGTATGTTTAAAACTAGATGAAAATAGTTTTAATGTAAGGTTCAAGACGTAAATGATGTGTTTCGATTATCCGAATTTTCGGTTGTCCAAGTATTTCAGATAATCAAAATGCTGTTATAACGTTTGAAGTCTTATATTTAATACTCCGGTGAATAAGTGGTTAGGTCGATTTTGATCTTAAAAGAGTTTCTTGTACTTAAGGAAGCGGAATCGTTTTATTTTCGAAGTAAATATGGGGCTAAGCCAGGCATTGGCTTGAAAAGGAGCCATTGCTTATATTCTACTTCTCTACTTCTAGTCAAAAACTACAAAATAACACGATTCCACTTTCGATACATTGAACTCACTCTGGACAAAATTCGACTTAACCATTTATTAACCGAGGCTGCAGATATATCATCATCGGAATTGAACCAAAACAAAATACTTCTATTAAAAGAGTACAATTGTTTTATTTTCGTGTAATCTTCATCAATACTTGTACATTAATTAGTGTACTTATTTTTGGAGTGGTATTATAAAGTTCCGAGTTCCGAATTCTAGACCATCTATGGGAAGTAAATCGTGCATTCTGTTAAAAGCCGTTATCTCTGTTGTAAGCCGAATCTACTCTGATTGATCTGGAGACACTCCCTTGAGCTCATCAAAGGTACTAAATTGTGGAAAAAACCTGGCGGTTGAGTGTGATCTCGACCTATTAACCTAGCATGGAAGTAGGATTAATGAAAAATGTATTATATCTTCCATCCTCTTGTTTTTTTTGCTAGTATCCTCTTCGTTATATTCATCTTTGTTCATGATGTTTTATGTAACAGCCACATTCCATAATGTTCGATAAAGCTAATTTTTTTTTAAACAATTACATAAGTAATATTGGAGAATGCTGTGGCTTTGAGGGTATAGTGCAGAGTAGCATTATGAAAGATCTTGATTTGGATGTGGCAAATGATTTATTAAACCTTTTGACAGTTGGGGATGGAGTCTGTAGAGTCACCGATTTCCGATAAAGTGGGTACTTTTAATAGTGTAGAAAACTGGGCTGTTTTTCGTGATTTCGGACAAGTCTAGTGAATATCATATTAATTATTTATGGAAGCAGACTACAGTTATATTTTTTTCATAATTCTCTAAACATTTTTTGATGGATTGTTATGTTTTTGATGGAAACATTTTTTGATGGAACCGAGCCTAAAGTATTGAGATTCTAAGCTGTAGATACTGGTTTCGAATCTGGCTGTAGCAGATAAATTATTTAAACTGTAATAGCCATGTAGGGAAGAAATTCGTTGACTGTAAGTACTAATGTAGGATGGAAATGGTTGGGGGGGCAGTCAAAAATTTACACAATAAATAAGTGGAAACTTATTATATTTTATGTGTTCCAACGTTTCGACCTACTTTGTAGGTCATCTTCAGGGCCAATAGGAGTGGCTACTCGGTGCTTTTTACTTCACTTGACTTGCCAGTTACTTTTTGCACCGAGTAGCCACTCCTATTGGCCCTGAAGATGACCTACATAGTAGGTCGAAACGTCGGCACACATAAAATATAATAGGTTTCCACTTATTTACTGTGTAAATTTTTGACTGCACCCCCAACTATTTCCATCCTACATACTGTAATAGCCATACATCGATCGTGGAAACTGTAGTTCCTCCAGGGGGCATCACAGCTTCTATTAAGTGGCAATTCTCAATATATGGATTAACCTGGCAGTTGAGCATGATCTCGTAACTTATAGTTATAATGATAAACTAGTAGTCTCTACCAGAAAGCTTCATGGGTTGTAATGGTACAGTCGGAAAAACTCAATTTTCAGATATTATAAAAAACATCATATTACATACATATTCATTATTTACATATCTAAACTAGTTTTGATGCTTGCAAGTACTTATTCATTCTTGGACATCCCGTCGGAACAATTGTTGTTGAAAAGGAGGTGCTATTATTTCACTTTATATATAAATAATTAATTGAAATAAAAACTTATATATAAACTATTGTGTAATATTTCAAAATATGAATATAGCAATCTGGAAGGCTTATTGATTATGGAACATGATACTGACTTTAGCCGGAAGCCTTATGCACTGCACCGGAAGTGGTCATTCCTTATTTCCATTTTTTTTATGCCTGATTCAGTATGCAACATTCTGCGTGATCGGCATCGAACCTGCGTGTTTTCAATCAAGAAAAAATCTGTACGACTATAACTCAAGGCCTTGGGTTCAGTACACGGTAGGTACCGTTTTAATCTAACTGTTGTGCAGGGAGGTGATTTCGGTGAGTTTACACTCAACCACCAGGTTTTCTTAAAGGTACTCGTTTCGTAAAGGCTGGGTGAGCCGAATGAGGGTTTATTGTTCCAACATGGTTGTCTTATGGATGTTAAAAGATAAAATATTTATCTGATATAATAAGATTAGTTCATCAACCCAACACACTGAGCTGCTACACTCCCCATTAATAAATAAAGATAACTATAAATAAATTCATGTAAATAAATTATGATGCAATAAAGATCAAATTCGAAGATTTCGAAAGAATTCGAAATTTCAAAAATAACTTTTCACTTTGATCACTCGTTTAGTCAAGCAATGCTATATGCTACTGAAACTTAAGGTTCAAAACCGGACTAAAACCATGAGAAATATGACGGAAAATTGCCGTGTTAGACAAAATTGTTTAACTAAACTAGTGAATAATGTTTTTTTTTTTTTTAATTTATTGTAATTCTTTCGACTTCCTCCCTCTATCTATAGTTACTAGGTACATAGACGTATTATGATCAAGATAAATCAACATTATTTTACAAGTTTTATTTGTAAAGTAACTCAAATGTCATACCATCAAAAGAAGTTTTGCCATTTTAAAAAAAAGTTATATTAATGAACTGCCAAGATCCGAAGGAAACCGAAGAAGAAAAATAATTGGCGGATAAAAAAACCCGTGGACCATCTCGGTAAAGGAAGCAACAGGTTAGGACAAAAATACTTATCTTTTTATTTACGCGAAAGGAAATTTACTTAACATTAGGAATATCCTCTTGGTCAAATCTTTAGATATAAATGGAGATATTATGAGAGTGATATATCTGCAGCCCTGGTGAATAAATAGTTAATTCGAATTTTGTCCCAAGAGAATTCGGTGTATTGAAGGAAGCGGTATCGAGTTATTACCATAAGTTTTTGGCTTGAAATAGAGTTGTAATAAAATAAATAACTCCATTTTAATCCTTTAGCTTATCTACTTATTAATTAAGTAGCATAATATTATAAAAATAGCACGATTTTGGTTCCCCAACTATAAGAAACTCAAGGAGATAATTCGACTTATTCACAGGGGTTCTAGTTATGCTAAAACAAGCTTAAGAAAAACAATCTTAACCCTTTGAACGGAACATACGTCAAAATCGCGGCATTTTTTCATAATTTTATTGAAAAAGCACGGGCGGGTGCAGCACAAGTCTTTGTGACATATTCCGTCAGGTATCGGTACGCGACTTCATCAATCCGGGAGCCCCTTACCGCCCTTTGTTTTGAAAAAAATCTACAATTACATGGTAGTCATTGTACTGTTTCTAAGACCACGAGGGAGGTGATTTTCCGAGATCACGCCACATCGCCAAGTTTTTCACACTATATTGGGTACCCATTCGATGTTTGTTGTTGTCACTTCTATGCTGCTATGGCTGATCGGACGATGCTACTGTGGGAGCTCTAAATTTACCTATCCAGGTTTAATAAGTACAGGCATTTTTAAGTTCTTGACATCGTAAAGGCTCGGGCCCCCGTTTAATGCTCCTTCCAAAGGATGGATGGCCAAAGATTTTTTACTCCCATTAAAAATCCCAGAGCAACCTGCCGGGCTACGAAACCGCGATATTGCGCTTTGTAGGTTTTTATGACCACTAGACCACAGATCGCCCCTAGGTACCCACTTAATAGACTTGATGAGCCCCAAGAGGGGGATAACAGATCCGAACCCGAAACATTTGCCAGGGCATCCCAACGCTTAAGCACTGAGCTACGCCACTCACTAAATATATTCAAATACTAACAAAACATAAAATCAATACTACCAAAAAATCGTTTATTAAAAATGTTTAGTATGGCTTGGGAAACGACCTGGACATCACATTATCGACTATTGGTTGAATACTTCACAACATAGCATACAAATGTATTTTAAAAAATCGTGGGTTCACCTGTGGTCTAGTGGTTGGCATAACAACTTGCCATGCCCAATATCGCTGGTTTGCATCCCGGGAGGTGGACACAGGATTTTTAAAGGATTTGCCGTCCTTCGGTAGGGACGTACAAATGGAGTCCCGAGCCTGTATGATGTCAGGTACTGGTTAAAGAGCCATATCCTAATTATACATGTAGATACGAAATTTATGACTCCCACTGTAACATCGTACAATTAGTCATTTGGCGACGTTAAATGAATATACAACTTGCTAAATTAATGCTAACTAGCGGATAGTGAATGTTAACTCAACTTGATTACTCTCAGACATCTGAGGGTGTCACTTTGACCACAAACCCAGGGAACTGATTGGAAATTCCAGGGCTAAGATGTCCTTTGATGCAAGGAGTTGTCTTCAATCTTGCCCACCCAGTCCTGAATAGCTTCGACTGTACTTCAACACCTACAAAGGTGTTTCCTTTGTAATGTGTCTCAGCTAAAATGAGATATTTAACACATGTTTAAAATCTTTTTCTACTCTAAGGTTGTAAAAAAATGACAACTTTATACATATAATTAAGTTTTATTAAAAAAAAAATAGAACTACCACCCACAAATTGCCTAGGGTTCGGTAAATAGTAGACGGTTCCGTTTCTAAGCCAACGGTTCTGCAGGGAGATGAGATCAAACTCAACCCCCATTATTTTCTCCGATTTACAGGGGCTATATGTACCATAAAAGGGTCTACAGCAGTGGTTCCCAACCTTTTTTGTACCACGCCCCCTTGGAAAAATGAAAGACTTCCAAACACCCCTTGCACATAATTTTTATAGCCATATGAAAAAACCAAAACAAGTATTACATTGAAAACAAATCACTTAGTTTTTCTATAACAAGATGCAAAATTATAACTTTTAATTTAATGTAAAGAAGTACTGGTAACTGAAATATAAAATTAAGTTAGATTTTTATTTTATTTCCAACTGGTCTCGCGCCAGACTTGTCTTCACGCACCCCCCCCCCAGATTGGGAACGACTGGTCTACCTTCCTTAGTGTCCGTCCAAGGCTGTTAACAAATTTAATAATTCATCACTTATAACATTATACCAATCGAATAAATAACGAGATGAAGTTGGAATAAAATATTTTATGGAATATTTTATGAAAGGTTCAGTACACTGTCAACCGTTTCGTTTCTAAGCCATCAGTTGTATAGGAAGTTAATCTAGCCGAGATCAAACTAAACTGCCATGTTTTCGCCAGTAAAAAATCCACTTTACAGAGGCAGGGTGAGCCAAAGGTCCGCCTTTACTGTCAAAAAATAAAATAATATATCTCTTAGAGCTTTATATTTTTAATACTCGGACAAATAACCTCCTTACATAACTTTTGTCCTAAAAACAGTACAGTCCCTACCACTTACTGAATCCAAGAACCTCCATGGGTTGTAACAGTTTTATTATATTTTTTTTTTTAATTTTAACATAACAGCTGACATCCCAACTCATCCTAATACTATCCTTACCACGTATGCTGATGATACATGTGTATTATCTGTCAACACCAATCCAATTATTGCATCCCAAAGCCTCCAATCCCATATCACTGATCTTGAAGAATGGTGTCAAAACTGGAGAATTAAAATAAACTCTCAAAAATCGCATCAAATCACTTTTACCTTACGTCGTAAACCAATGACTTCCTGCCCTTCAGTATCCTTTAATAATATCCCACTGGTGCCTGTAGAACAGATCCGATACTTAGGGTTGCATCATGACAAACGATTAACCTGGAATCCTCATACGAGACTGAAAAGACAAGAAACCGTTCGACGTTTCAGGCTACTTCAACACTTACTAGACAAACGCTCTAAGCTCCCAATTAATTACAAAAGACTCATCTACATGACCATCATACGACCTATTTGGACCTACGGAGTAGAGCTTTGGGGCTCCACTAAGCCATCGAATTCCTCTCGTATCCAATCCCTACAATCCAAAATCCTTCGTAAAATCCTTAATGCTCCTTATTTTGTTAAGAATAAAATCATCCATAACGACCTTAATGTCCCATTTGTTGCTGATTTGGCCCGAACCCGCTATCTATCCTTTCATAACAAACTTCATTTCCACTCAAACCCTCTGGTTTTAAACCTAGCTTCTTCTTCAATCCCCGATAATCCTCCGAGGCGTCTGAAAAGAAGATGGCCCCGTGACTTCTTAGTTGAACTTGTGATTTGAGTACTACCAGTGGGTAGTTTCTCTACTTGTCATTTTCACATGTCATTATGTATCGCTTAGCACATTTACTAGATGTATTTTTATTATACAGTTGTAAATATCAATAAATAAATTTAAAAAAAAAAAAAAAATTTAACATTAAAAAAATGATAATTATAATATTTATAAATAAATAACATTAAAGACTAAGTATATGGTGGCTAACCCTTCAAGACAATCGGATCCCACCATCACGTTTGGTGCCTACACTTTGAAAGTGTCAACAGTTTTGTCTACCTCGGTTCTCTGGTCAAAGCAGATAGCTCAACCTGGAATTCTTCCAGAAGTTCAAAGAAGAATTTTAGCCGCTAATAGATGTTATTTTGGGATGGCGAAAATTTTACGAAGTCGTCTGATATCAAGAAGAACCAATGTCATGTTTTTCAAAACAATCATCAGGCCTGTTATAACTTATGGATCGGAAACCTGGCCTATGTCTTGGCAACAGTTTACTGCTCTTCGAAAAAAAAATATTATGAAGGATGTTTGGAGCTGTAAGAGTTGTCGATCAATTTAGACTCAGGCTAAATGAAGAGCTATATCTGATGTATCAGGAGGTGAAGTACATAAGAATAGCTAGATTGAGATGGGCTGGAGATGCAGTCAGAATGGAGGACAACGCTACCCTGAAAAAACTGCTGTTTGGGTTCGTCGACCAAAAAAGAAAACGTGGGCGTCCACAACTTAGATAGGTAGATGAAGTCGAGAGAGAAGCAGGCAGCATAATTGGATCCAGAGCTTGGAGGATCTTGGCTCAGAACAGAGAATAGTTAAGTCGACGCCTTGAAGCGGCCAGGACCCGTGGTGGGTTGTAGAGACGGTGTTAATTAATTAATAATAATTAAAACTTTTACAAGGAAAAAAATAGAATTTGGTGTCGTCTGTTTTTTAGAAATAGAGGTGCGATTCGTGTATATGTATACGCGTTTTACTGTAAAAAAAAAATCATTTCTTGAATTCCTTCCACAACTTTTTTTTTACTTAACTCCTGAACATTTTTAAGTAATATATTTACACTTGATTTTTCAATTACAATTTAATTTTTCTTAAGTTATTCAATTAATGATTATAAAACTAAAGATGAATAATATCGAAATGGAATAAACAATGAGAATAAATATACTGTTTTAGCATAGTCCTATTAGCTCCGATATATTCAAAGTCAAATTTCGCATCATAATATAACTGATAATTCACTGAACAACTACATCGCAATGTGAAGTGAATATTGCCATGTGGTTGTAGTACGATGGCTGATCTATTCCAAACGTCGGATATGTGGGAATATTTTAGTGCAATTACCCCAACTTCCAACTGCCTAATTTTGCGGCCGCTAATATAATGATGCATGCCTTCATCGGATCAACCATTTCACCCGGAAAATGTTCATTGTTTTGTACCGCCACAAACTGATATCGGTCATATGACACCATAATTCAAGATTCTGACTTTCCTATTTTAATGAAGGGATATTGCAAATTTTGTAGAATATACTTTACCTAGTATTTATATTATTATATATTTAATAACTACATTAATATTTAATGTAGTATAATTTGTGAATATCAAAAGAAAGTTGGGGGTCAGGAATTTACCTGACATCAAAGTAGCAAGGAAAGGAATATTTTATAATAAAAGCTAATTCTATAGAAATTTAACACTTAGCAATTATTACTCAGTCCAACTTTTATGCAGTAAAGGACGTTTGAGTAATCTTAAATGTTGTTCCAGAATTTTGGATAAATTTATTTTAATATTGAATGCAGGAATAGATCGAATTATAACAATTAATAATGCTTTAATTACTAACATGATATTCCCTGATAATAGCAATAAAAGAGGTTTTAAGGGTTACATAGGAAAACAAAGCTGAACCACTATAACCCACAATGGTTCTGTAGTTCATTATGCGGTGGGGACAGTACTGTTATAAAAATAACGGTTGTGCAGAGAGTTCATTTGACCGAGATCACGCTCAATCGCCAGATTTCTATCCATTTAGGGAATCCATTTTATACAGTCAGGAAATATTCCAGTATGGTCTGCAGATCCCGCAGGATCTATCTGTGGCTATCATCAGTTTCGTTTTTTATCTCTCATAGCCGGATTTGAACCCAGGGCTTTCAGCAAAGCAACTCAGTGCACTACAAACTGAACTAACCGGCTCCCATTTAAAGGCCACTATGAAATTTTTAATTATATTCATTAAGAATCCAAAGTATTTAATGGTAATTTTTATGCAGCAGGAAATATAACTCTAAACTGATTTTTATAACGATTCATAAATATTTTATGACTACGTATTCCACAAAATTAAGTATAATTTATACTTCAATATAAATACGGAAACTCATCTGTAGGTGCATCATGAATTTGAATTTTATATTAAATTAATCATTCACATGATTCATATTATAACTTTTATATACAAACATCTGTTTGTATCCCCACATAAAAAACAATATGTTTGTTCGTTTCTATTTTTATAGTATGTAGATTTTATGACTAATACTTCATAGTATTTATTTTATGTTAGCTTGATGAAGGTATAAAACTTAAGCCTTAATAACTGCGAACATTCAAACTGTATAAACAAATATTGTATTTATTTTAAATAAAAATGTATCTTAAAACAAATAATTTACCCCAATTTTTATTTAAGTCTGTTCCTTCATCGCAGTAACCCAGCCGTGTATACATTGCGCTAAAGAAGAAGGGTGCGGTGAATTTCGTGTAGTGATTTCACTCTACCTTCTTTAACGCCACAACAACTGAGGGGTTCTGGATCAAATTCGGATACCTCTCAAATTTCAAAAATGGACCTTTTCACATTTTTCGCTAGATAAGTCAGACAATGGGACAGGAGCTGCTAAGTGGTAGAGCCCTGAGTTGCACGCCGAAGGTCCTGGGTTCAAATCCCGCTCTTCGACGGACTTTTATTTAATCTTTCAGAGGTTGGAGATGGATCCTACACTATCTAGGACTCTCCTGTAGCTCTCCTAGCCTCTAGAAAGTGGGTACCCAAAATAAAAGGGAAATATGTACTGCACCCTTCACGAGAATTCATGTACAAACCCTTCACGGGTTATAGTGGTACAGTTTTGTTTTTTTTTTTAATGCTCACTACAAGAGGAGTGGACCGGACGGCATAGTGTTGTGCTAGAGAAAGCCGCTTGGCTCGGGAAAAATATGAAAAACTCAATTTTAGAAATTATGGAGCTATCCGCTTTTGATCCTGTTCGTCTCAACTGCTCAAGTTTTAAGCAGAGATTGGTGTTGTTTACATCTGCATCTAGATCGCTAAGCCTTGTCATTATATATAAATATAAATATATATTAATTGGGATTTCGCTACATACATTAGCTTAAATATCTTGGTCAACTTCACAGCAACATTGTTGGAACAAGTAACAGCTGAGGCATACAATTGCGACAATTACCGATGGAGATCGATGGTCGACACATTAGGGCATTAAGGGATTGTTTGCTAATCGTGGGCTGAATGGTAGGGGGGAGGGGGGGGGAGGGGGGGGGTAGAGTTTAAAGGAGCTTAGGGCATTCCTAGCCTCCTTGTGGTTGCTTAGTGGGTCCGGGCATTAGCAGATTGGTCCGGCGGCTGACCAATAGCAGCTCAGCCGTAGGATCGTTGGTCGTTCTAACCAGGGAGGTTATTAATATTCATATTAATTATACATTAGAAAATTATGTTTAAGAATTATGATGGACATGTCAATAGACTTGGGGAGCGTAGTAGCTCAGTGGTAGAGCACTTAGTTGACATGCCGAAAATCCAGTTCAAATCCCGCTGTTGGCAAGACTTTTATTTAGTCTGTTAGCAGCCGGATATGGATCATATAGGATCTAGGACCCTCCTAGGGCTCACCCATCCTCTTAAAAGTGGGTAGCCGAATGAGGGGGGGAATCTGGCGGTCGAGCGTTTTCTTTGACAAATTACCTTCCTGAACAACCGCTGTCCATGAAACAGTACAGTCTCTACCATTTACTGAACCCCAGACCCTTTAATGGGTTGTAGTGGTATAGGTTATTTCTTTTTTTTTTTCTTATCAATAGACTTTCCCAAGCAAGGCTTAACCAATAGGCCAAATACAATAAGCCAAATCAACTACACTAGGGATTAATCAAGTAAAAATAGGTTCAGAAAAAGCGAAAATAGATGTGATGTTATTGACAAAAGTATTTTTGGAAACATGGTTGGAAAGTGGATAGTGATGTCAAAAAGGGATCATTGAAAAGACCAGGACCAAAGGGAGGGAGAAGTAGAAGAGAACACATGGAGAAAAGATTAAAGAATAAGGAAAGAAGTAGTTAGGTTGTAGAGCTATGAGTTGTCGACCCGTATGTCTTGGGTTCAAACTTGGCTGTGGCAGATAATTTATTTATTTTGTTGAAAGCATCGGATGGACCCATTGGGATCTCCAGACCTTCCCGAGGCTTACTTAGCTTCTATAAAATGGGTACCATTAATTAAGGGAAAAGGCAGGTTGTTGAGCGTGATCTCGGACCAATAACCTCTCTGCAAAACCGTTGTAATAGAACTCATATCCTCCCCAACGAATCGAACCCAGTCCCCTTCATGGGTTGTAGTGGTTTATTTATTTTTAATAAAGGAAATGCTATCGAGATCAAATTGACGAGCAGATTTAAATATGTCTTTGTGTTTCGCTGTACCAGTTTTTAATCTATATAATAAAATATGATAATATTTACGGGATTTTATATCACCAAATGCAATAGATTTACCTTTACCACTACAAACCATGAAGGATCTAGTGTTCAGTACATGGTAGAGACTTTACTGTTTCATGGACAACGATTGTGCAGGGAGGTGATTCGTTAGTACAAAATCTAGGGATCTCGCTCAAGCTCCAGATTTTCTCCCTTATTTTGGATACCTACTTTATAGAGGCTGAGTGATCCCCAGGTAAGTCCTAGATCCCATAGGATCCATCTCTGGCCACTAACAGATCAATATAAAAGCTTTTTAGCGAGTGGGTTTTTAACCTTCGTTCAGCACGGCAACTCAGTGCTCTACCACTGAGCCACTCCGCTTCCTTAGTGAATAGATAAAAAAGCAAATAAAAACCAGATATTGTTACTACCGTAAAGACGACCGGAATAAGATGGATGGAACAAGTCCAAACTGTGGAGTGTGGTTGATTTCCAAACGCAATGGAGGGACATCTGGGTTGAAGAATAAGCAAAGGTAGACCTGCACATTGTTGGCTGCAAGATGTGAAAGAAAACCCTCGGTTGAGCGTGGTCTTAGGGCAAATCACCTTCCTGCATAACCATCGTCCTGCCAACAGTCACTACCACTTACTAACCCTGGTCACTTCATTGGTTGTAAAGGTAAAGATTTTTTTTAAGCGAAGAAAAAAGTGCTCTGATCATGATCTTAACATTGTCTGGGAGAAGAATTGAAGGGACTTTATATACTCGACAAAGCAAATGTTTTGCCATTAGCCATCTCGACAAATAGGTTGATTCCGGATCTGACGGTGTAGACTATAAAAGAAAATTGGATACCTTTAGTCGCTGTTTCGACAAACTTCCGTCCACTAATATCCACTTCTACTACCCCAACCCGTTACTCTTAAAGCTTACTCCCGCCAACGATTCGGTAAGTTAACCAGTCGGTTCAGCATTTACAACCTTTTCATACGTCACTGAGCTCAAAAACATCGCAACGGTATCACTTCAATTACATTACTAGGATAACGCTTTGCGATTCTAAGCTGTGTTAGTATGTTTCGTAAGAAAAAAATAATCGTTGAGGTAGATAAAAATAATAAAATGAAGCAAAGTCTCAAAAGACACCGCAACCAAGGCACAATCCAACCGCCAAGACCCCGATGTAATCACAAAAGCAAAAGAATATTACGGAACAACAGCTGATAAAGGTTACAAAGAAACAGCTAGTAATAATAATAAGAATAAAAAATATTTTTAAAAAAAGTGCACAGCATAATTAAGATAAAAGAAAACTAACAAAAAAAAAAAAGAAAAGAAAGTAAAACTAAATAGGAGGAAGATCGCTATCGAAAATCCAGTAGATACACAGCTGTTCAACGAAATATTTTAATATAGAAGAGTTAAAGAAGTCTTAAAAGTAGAATAATGAAAACAATTATTTAATAAGATCCTCCATGAGGTTACCGATTTTGTATATATATATATATATATATATATATATATATATATATATATATTTATTTATTTTTTCACGATTCGGGCAACAAGGACCACGCGAACATCACTTAATAATCTTCTTCACCCTCTCCACATTCCTTCAACTCCAATACTCTCTCATCTTCCTGAACTGTTCCTCTCGCTCTTCCTTAGTCCAATTCCTCCCTCGTCTCTCTTTCCTCCCTCCAACTTCTTTTAGTTTTTTTCCTGAACAGGTCTCTATCCAAGCAGTACTCTTCCTTGATTTTTAGCCTTTCCAGCTCCTCTTTTATTTGTTTCACATATCCACCTATACCCTTATAGCTTAAGACTTTATCAAAGATTTTTTTGTTCAGCCTCTTATTGTTCGTTCTGACCATGTGGCCGTAGAACCTCAGTCTTCTGGTCCTGACGACTGTTTCAAGATCTTCCAAATGTTCCTATATTTCTTCGTTGGATTTTCGCCTATGCCCCTCTTGTGTAACTATGGGTCCATGAATCGTCCATGAAGGAAAAGAACAGTTGGATGGATTGCGCTGGATGGATGGAGTCGACGCAGATGGTAGACCTCTTCTTGGACTGGCTAACTGGAGAACCGTTGCAAGAGAAAGGGACCAATGGCCGAAACTAGTTGAGGAGGCCAGGACTCAGCGTTGAGTTTTAGCGCCGATGAAGAAGAAGAAGATATATATATTTATATAAACAACATATATATTTATATAAAAATCTGTAACAATGCACCTCATGCAGGGTTCGGTACATAGTAGAGACTGTACTGCTTGAAGGAGGACGCTTGAGCAGGGAGGTGAAAAGTCCATGATCACGCTCAACCAACAGCTTTTTCTTACAATTAAGTGTACTCACTTTATAGAGGCTAGGTGAGCACTCCCAGAGGCTCCATACTTGGATGTTAACATATTAAATAATTAATCAGTTACAGACGCATTTGAACCCGGGATCCTCACCATAGCAACCCAATGCTCTACCTAAGACCTACCGTACCGTCAATATTTATAAATATATAAATATTTATTTCCCCCTATGTTGTGTATTTTATTTGAACGACACATTTTTCCCGTAACAAACATTTTTTAATTTAATTCCATCATGGATTTTCCAATTAGCTGAAAGTGGGATAGTTTTTCCTAGTTCCATTTTTCTATTTTATTCTTTGAATTTGTTCATTTTTGTTTAAAGTACTTCTGTGATAGAGTTCTATTGTTCGCGGTTTTTATAATAAAATGAAATATGTATCAAGTATCTGATTAATTAATCTGTTTTGATTGGTATTATGATTTTAATAACAATACAAATCACAATAAGAATAAGTTTATCTTCATTTGTAAATAGATTAAAAAAAATGAGAGAATTTCGAGTTAAAAAAACTTTTGGAAGTCGCATAATAAACTAAACACATTTACTCGTTTTAAATTATTTAATTTCCATAAGTACATTAAAATTCTTTCTTTTTTTTTAGTCACATCTTTTAAGAGTTCTTCATAAATAATTTATATCCTTAAAAAAAAAACTTAAATCCCCGGTTTTTATAAATTTATTTAAGAACTAAATGGAGTAGTGTTTATTTTCATTTGACAGGATTTTAAATTTCATTTATTCATGTTGTTATTATTTATACATTTCGAATTTATTATGAACGAGGCCGATTATTTATTCATTTTCCAAAGGGATTACTTCTTGTCGCTTCTTCTTTTTTCGCCTTATATCATAGTTCTCCGAGGTTAATTCTAAATATTTAGATAAATGCTATTGTAATATTTAAAATAATAATAATCAAAGTCAATTCCCGTTTCTCCTAGGCCCCGAGTCTGTTTTTATTTTTATTTTATTTTCTTATATATCTTTAATCAAAATAAAATATGAAAATACGTCGACAAATACTCGAAATAAGACAGCTTAAGTGGTATACGCTAAGTATGCAGAATGGAAGATTATAGAGAACCCGGAAATTTCTACGAAGCCTTTTTACCTTATCAACAGGTAAAATACTTAAGACCTTTAACCTGTCTTACGAAGAGCTCTTATCCATTCTAGGACGAGGACGAGGGAAGAGTTAGGAGACCTCAGTGATATCTGGTTTCGATGGCTGGATGAACCTCCACGCTGAGAGCCCTGGGGAGAAAGGTTTTCCCCTCTCAAAGGTACTCATTTAATTAGGCAGGGTAATCTCCTGGAAAGTCTGCAGATCCCCACAATCCATCTGCGGTTGTAAACATCCTGATACGAGACCTTGACCACAGCTACACAGTGCTCTATACATTGAGCTATCTCCCTCTATTGAAATAATAATAATAAGAATTCCGTGAATTTCGCTGTTTGTTTAACTTCACTTCCTCCTAATAATCCTAATAGGACGATGGGATCAGTGGGAGTCCTAAATTCTGCCTATCCAGGTGTAATTAAGGTAGAGAGATCTTTAATTATCTTTGAGTACCTGACACCAAACTTGTTAGGAACCCCTATTTTACTTCCTTTCCGAAGGACGCCATAACTAAGGATTTTATACTCCCTTTAACTCGTTGATCGGAACATACGTCAAAATGACGGCATTGTTTCACACTTTTATTGATAAAAGCCGACCATGTGAAGCACAAGTCTGGGTCTTTGTGACATCTTGCGGCAGATATCGGCATGCGACTGCATCACTTCGGGAGCACCTTACCAACCTTTGTTTTGGCGGGAAAATCCAACGGACGGAAAAAATGAAATAAATAAAGACTGATTTTATCATTTTAAAAACGTTGTAAAATTAAAAATAAATGTTTTATTACTAATTTTGGCCTATTTTTAGCCACTATAATATGTAACGACAGTGATGCACCAACAGTAATCAATCGAATAACCTCACCCATAACTGTAAGGCTACTCGCATCTTAGGCAGCGCATCTTAGTGGTTAGGAAAATTTTTAAGTCCGTACACATATTAATCTAAATATACAATGTTTCACACTTAGTTATGCAAACAGTATAACTGTGTAGAATGTGAAAATTTGCAAAAAAATATGCAAATTCTAAAATTCTACACTGATAGCCGTCATTATGACGGATTTTCCCTGTAGACCACAACTCAGAGATATTCCGTTCAACAGGTAAAGTATCTAAAATGCACATGATTTCAGTTTGCTATAACTTGTCGGTCCTTAACTAGGCTAATCACTTAAGCACGCAAAAAAAATCATTTCTAATTGTTTTTTTCGACTTAAGGTATCTTGCAACGTGAATTCACAAAGAAAACTTTGAAAAGAATTCTATAATTCTCTATCAGGATCACTAAGCTTTCTCTTACTTTTTCATAAATATATTAGTGAAAAGAATTAGAAAAATGTACAGACACTGCACAGGCACAGGACCACCATTTTATGTCGCATCCGAAGGATGACATAACTAAGGATTTTAAAATCCTAAGGCCACCTACCGGGCAGCGAATCCGCCATCTTGGGCATAGAAGTTTGTTATGCTAACTCACGCACCACTTTTTTTAGTTAAATCTTAATATATTTACTCAAACGGAAACCTTTAATGTAAAATGTAATTTTTCTCTGAATTGTTAAACTTTCCCTTACAGTTTAATTTATAGTTATATTAAGGAAAAACTATTACAAAGAAATAAATTTGTTGAAGCAATTTAAGTAATTTTCTTCAAAAACCTAAACGTTAATTATAAATTAAGGATTGTAATCCCGTGGAAATAACTAATTACTGTTCCAGGCCTCTGTTGTTCCCTGCCCACCCCCCAAATTAACTAGATAATTAATACCTCGAATCCTCATCTCGGAAGTATCCAGTGTAAATATTAAAAGCTTCAGTAAACGGACAGGGGTCAGCAGCTAAATATATAAGAGGAACAAGAATCCAACTTAATTATTTTAATTATTATTAATACTTTTATTTGCTCAATCTTTATGCCTTCAAATTTCTATTTATTGATAGAAAATATTATTCTAACGATCTATTATTCGAATTTATTGATTCGAGGAGAATTGCTGAGGAAGCCAAGGTTCTGCAAGGATCATAGCGCCGTTACAGTACTAACCCTTCAGTTCCCAATGCACCCCCTAGGGTGCAGTCACTTTTTTTGTTATGTGCAATAAACAAATGCTATTTTGGAGGTTATAGTGATGTTTTTGTGTGCCACTGGAACTAGCTCAAATGTTAGGATACATAGGAAGCTGATATCTCCTGCCGTCAAGATAATATGACCTTTCAAACTTAATGGTGTTTTGGTTTCTGTTGGTGTTGACACGTTTTCATCAGTTTCCACTCGCCGTAACTAGAAAAACGTAAGTAATCAAACTATTTTTGCATTTATAGTTAGGCGGGCATTTTCTGGAACAAATGGTGTCAATATTTTATATAAGCCATCAAAAATAAAACTTCAGAGCCATTCTAAAAGTAAGCATCACCTGTCGGGTGCATTGGTCACTCATACTACTTGCAAGACTAGAATATGTTTTGTGTATATAATAAAATTTTATTTCAATCTGCACTCCTTGAATAATAGTATGATACTTTTTTTATTGTGGATTTGTAATTAAAAAATGCTTACTCATTAGTTCATGAAAATTGCTATTATAATAAATGAAGTTTTTCATTATTTACAATAACCTCTTAGAAAGTAAAAATAAATTTCTCTCTTCTACGGTTCCCTTGCATGAAGTGATTGATTTGTTGTAATCAGGAGCAAATATTGATGATGTGGATGTAATTATCTTTCCACCAGAGGAAGAAGACAATGGAGACGAGTTGGAAACGAATTTGAACCACTTACCAGGCAGTATTCTCAGAAGTGAAGTGGAACTGGCTGCTCCTCATGACGAAGACCCTTCTTTTGACACAAATCAACGTACTCCTGACAATTCACGTTATATGTGTAAAGCTTGTGGAGTAGGGCTTCATGTTCATCGCCGGTATGAATTTCAAGCTGCTAATAATTAAGGATTTATTTTATTTTTTGTAGCACTGTTCCATGATTTAATTTTATACAATCTTCTATTTTTCATATTTCTTTACGTCTAGGTATTTGTAAGTGAAATAAATAAATGATGATTTTTGTTAACTTATATCCCTACATCTCACAACAATCAATTTAAAAAAAAATGATTAATTTCAATTAGAGTTGACATGATTTTCAGGATAATTTGAGTTAGTTTGTGAAAGAGTGATTTTGTTATCCGGACGCCGAATGCACCCTACAGGGGGCACCATCCCAGCGGCTTAATTAAGGCAGTAAAATTTAATACTTGTTCATTTATTTTTTTAGAGATAAACTAGCATCAATAAGTCAACAAAAATTAATAAGTGGTTCATAATAGACTGACTGATACTCATCTATTTTGATAAGGGAAAACAAAACTTAAAGAGTTCTCAGAAGCTTACAAAATTTAAGAATCGTAATAAAGGAAAACTAAATATTAAAAAAACCCATTACAAAGGAAAGATTCCAGAAAAAGAAAAAGCAATTCAATCTGGATAGTCAATGGACAGAAAAAAGGCAGGAGTAGTAAAGGGTGATAATGAAACTATTCCAGGAAAAGAAAATAGCCAAATTATGCAACCCTGATCCTCAGGTGGTTTGAAAGAGAGAAAAAAAGGTTTTGCGAATCCAAAGGATCGATCCGATACTCTTACAAACTTTCAAGCATTAAAACTCAAACACGTAGAGGAATCCTCCCAGCGTCCTCAGGACGTTTACCAGCCGCCTCTGAGCTTATTAAGTTTTTAGGAATTTGTTCCATACTAAGCTGAATAAATATTCAAGTCCGTCTCATCCTTCACGATGCTATAACTTCAATTATATTGACCGTGAATATGCTCCTTTTGACATGCCATATTCTTCAACGGGTTCGTATTTTTTTGGATCTAATATTTGATTCAATCCATGCACTTATTAAATTCCACGACTTTGTTTCGTATTTTTACATCAGTAAAATACTGAGAGTTTGGTTTGTAAATTACAAAAATAAAAGTACATACGAAAAAGTAAACATACTAGACAAATCTTGAAATTCAATTCAGATAATAATAATAATAATGAAATTAGCGGTGAAGATAAAAAGAAAAACTATAGCTATGAGTTAACAACAAATCAAACTATGGAAAACTGAAGTAGGAAACTAGTATTTTAGAAAATGAATCCTCAAGGTAGTATCCTTGGCCCAATCCTTTATACAGTTTATACAGCTGACATCCCAACTCATCCTAATACTATCCTTACCACGTATCCTGATGATACATGTGTATTATCAGTCAACACCAATCCAGTTATTTTATCTCAAAAATCGCATCAAATCACTTTTACCTTACGTCGTAAACCAATGACTTCCTGCCCTTCAGTATCCTTTAATAATACCCCACTGGTGCCTGTAGAATAGATCCGATACTTAGGGTTGCATCTCGACAAACGATTAACCTGGAATCCTCATACTTGACTGAAAGGACAAGAAACCGCTCGACGTTTCAGGCTACTTCAACACTTACTAGACAAACGCTCGAAGCTCCCAATTAACTACAAAAGACTCATCCACATGACCATCATACGACCTATTTGGACTTACGGAGTAGAGCTTTGGGGCTCCACTAAGCCATCGAATTCCTCTCGTATCCAATCCCTACAATCCAAAATCCTTCGTAAAATCCTCAACGCTCCTTATTTTGTTAAAAATACTGTTACGGGCTACTGGGTGTAAAATGGACTAAACTATTACTTAATTCAATAATCTAATATTTATTAACAAATTAGAAAGAATACAATGCGATTATTTAAAACAGTTAAATTATTAAACTAACATCAATTTACAGTAACAATATTCTACTAAATGTTATCTAATTTCTAAGATAATATACAAATAATATAAGATATTGCTAATACTAAGTAACTAAACTATTTATATAAATTTGTACAAATACAATAATATTACACTATAGTTTACAATTACAAATTAACACTTACAGTTCGCTAACTAAAGTCCACCGACCGTAAGACTCTCCAAATATGGCAAACTGACCCACAGTTTATTACACTTATTACACGGCCACTAATTATCACTGTTGCTCACTAAGCACTTATTACAGACTGATACTAACTCACTGTAACTCACGCACTATCACTAGTTAACGACTGCTTATTACTACTGGCTTATTACTCACTGACTTATTACTCACTCGTCTTATTACTGACTGCCGCGGCCGAAAACGCTGTCCTTTTTATATAGGCAAGGTAGGTCGTGGTGGGGCATTACTCGGAACACGGACGAGGACCACCTAGACCGATCTAGAAGGCTCTACGCCATTCTATAATCCCTTCCGCTTAATCCCATTGTTTGCCTAATCCGCTCTAGGCACATCAGAAGCCGGTCCTACTTCCCGCTCTGACCGTAACACTGCCCCCTCCTTAAAAGTGCTCTGCCCCAGAGCATAGTACGGAGAAATCGGGCGGTCATGAGCTTCCCTCGATGGAGACGCATTTCCTTTCCAGGGGTTGAACGTACACACCAATATGGCGACTCCAGAGTTGGCGAATATCTGTTCAAGCATGTTCCTGACAACCTTCCACTCCAGGCCGTCATATCCACAGCCCAACTTAGGGATCGCGAGCTTGGTGACACGCAGTCTCAGAAGCTTACTCCGCAGGTCGTCGAGGCTTCGCCGCAGTGCGTCATATGTGGGCTTCTGATCAGTAGCACACTTGGTGACTAAGTAGAACAGGTGTCGTCCTTCGTGCGTATGGTGGAGTGCTTTCCCGACGCTTGGTCCTTGGCGTTCCAGTTCCTCAGTTCCGGCAAACTTCTTCCTGAAGACCGTTGCAATCCCTCGGGAAGTCCTCAGATCTTCGGCGACACAATGGGCCAGAGAATAGTCCGCGGGTAACGAGAAGATATCTCTGTATACTGTCTGAGTTACTCCACGGGAACCTTGTACCTTAGGTTGTGCAACTGATACCTTACTGGTCTCCACGTTGTTGAGGTACCTGACTTGCTGGTCTTTTGTCGGGCCATGGTCTCCTTTGTATGGGGCCAGTCTATTAAAATGGACTACCCTGGGTTTTCCTTTTGGCTGCTTTCTGATCCTATAGATGACGTCGTTTATCCTATTGATGATCTCAAACGGGCCATCCCAGGAGTTCTGAAGTTTAGGTGAGTAGCCTCGCCTTCTTCGAGGATCGTGTAGCCAGACCAAATCTCCAGGTTGGAATCCACCTTTCTCTGCCCTGATGTCGTAACGCTCCTTCATTCTGTCACTGGCTCCCTGGATGTTTACACGAACCTTCTCGTGGATGTTATCCATCCGCTTCCGTAGATTCGTGACGTACTCCTCTCCGGCAACTTCCTCATTAGGCTTGAACCCGAATTTCAGATCACAAGGCAAACGAAGTTCTCGGCCAAACACCACATTTGCGGGGGTCTGCCCCGTTGCTTCATGGACTGAACTGCGGTAGGCTAACAGGAACAAGTGAAGATACTGGTCCCAGTCCCGCTGATGCTCGGAGACCACTTTAGACAAATATCGACCCATTGTCCTGTTCATGCGCTCCACCATGCCATCCGATTGAGGGTGAAGAGGCGTCGTCCTGGTCTTCCGTATCCCCAGTGCTTCGCACATTCCGGAGAAGACTGCAGACTCAAAGTTTCTTCCCTGGTCAGCGTGAAGTTCCATGGGTACTCCAAACCGGCTGACGAGCTGCTTCACAAGTACGTCTGCAACCGCGACTGCCTCTTGATTCGGAAGGGCATACGCTTCCACCCACTTAGAAAAATAGTCCATGGCCACGAGAATATATCGGTTGCCTTCGTCCGTCACAGGGAAAGGGCCAGCGATGTCAATCGCTATCCTCTCGAACGGTGCTCCCACGTTGTACTTCTTCATAGGGGCTTTCTTTCTTCTTGTTGGTCCGTTAGAAGCCGCACAAGTCGCACAACGCCTGCACCAGTCCAACACATCGTCCTTAAGGTTTGCCCAGTAAAAGCGTTCACGAACTTTTTCCAATGTACGGTGAACTCCAAGATGGCCGCCAGTTACACCGTCATGTAGTTCCCTAAGCACTTCGGGCACTTTATTCCTTGGAACGATGAGCTGTAGCCTACGCTGATCTCCTTCCGAGTTCTCCAATGCCCGTTTCAGCAGCCCATTGTCCACTAGAATGGAGTCCCATTGAGCCCAGTACGTTTTTACATTCTTCGACATTGGAGCAACATCCTGCCAGGTAGGTCTTCCTTGCCCCGATACTTTCCATTGTTTTATCTGTTTTAAGTCCGGGTCTTCGTCCTGTCCCTTTGACACCTCTGCGTCTTGCCAACTGTCGATGACAACTGTAGTCCTCAACACCGCTGCCTGCTTCTCTTCTTGTCGAGAACAATGCTTGCAGCCTTCATCACAAGGTCTTCTTGACAGCGCATCCGCATTTCTGTGACTTGTCCCAGAACGATGAGCAGATTCAAAGTCATACTCTTGAAGGCGCTCGATCCACCTCGCCACTTGTCCCTCTGGTGACTTAAATCTCAGCAGCCACATTAGAGCCGCGTGGTCCGTTCTCAGGAGGAACCTTCGTCCGTATAGGTATTTATGAAAATGCTCTATGGACTTTACTACTGCCAGAAGCTCCTTCCTCGTGACACAGTAGTTGCGTTCCGGAGCTGAGAGTGCTTTGCTGAAATATCCAATCACCCTCTCTTCTCCGTTTTGGACCTGAGAGAGGACGCTTCCAATAGCGATGTTGCTGGCATCTGTGTCAAGTATGAACTTGCCCTCGGGGCGTGGATAGCTCAGAATAGGAGCACTAATCAATTTGCTCTTCAGCTCCTCGAAGGATGCCTGACACTCGTGATCCCAATGGAAAGTCCTTTTCTCCTCGGTAAGTCTGGTAAGAGGTTTTGAGATGTTAGCGAATCCTTTCACGTACCTCCGGTAATAGGTGCAGAGCCCGAGAAAACTTCTCACCTGGTGCTTATCTCGAGGTACTGGCCAGTTGGTGATCGCTGCTATCTTCTCTGGGTCAACAGCAACTCCGTTGTCTGACACAATATGCCCCAGGTAGTTGACTTGCCTTCGGAAGAGATTACACTTCTTCGGGTTCAACTTTAGGTTCGCTGCACGCAGTCGTTCGAAGACCTTCTCCAGATTCTTCAGATGGTGAGCGAAGGACTTTCCCAGCACAATGATGTCGTCTAGGTACACCAGGCATACTTCCCAAGAGAGACCTCATAACACGTTTTCCATCAGCCTCTCGAATGTGGCAGGAGCATTGCAAAGCCCGAACGGCATTACTGTAAACTGCCAGAGCCCAGTGCCAATTGAAAACGCCGTCTTCTCTTTATCTTCAGGTGCCAATCCAACCTGCCAATATCCACTGCGGAGATCCAAGGTAGAGAAGAGTTTACACCCCTCCAGGGTGTCCAGCGTATCGTCAATCCTGGGAAGCGGATAACTGTCCTTCTTGGTGACGTTGTTTAGAAGACGGTAGTCTACGCAGAACCTTGTCGTTCCGTCTTTCTTCTTCACCAACACGACAGGAGACATCCAGGGGCTACTCGAAGGCTCAATGACACCATCAGCTGCCATCTCCTTAATAATCTCCTCGGCGTCCTCCCGTTTAGCTAACGGCAGCCTCCGCGGGACCTGTCGGATAGGCTTCGCATCCCCAGTGTTAATCCTGTGCTGGACGATATCCGTTCTGCCCCGTGGTCCTGGTCCGATCTCGAAGACGTCATGCCATCGGATAATCATATTCTTCACTTCCTCGCTCTGTTCGGGCGAAAGGTCGCGACATGATTCGTCCAAAAATCCTTTTAGTTCCTCTGGCAGTCCTCGGAGCTCGGTGGGACGACGTTGCAGCTGACGAACCACTGAGGTAGCGGTTGTACATTCCCCGACCGGTGTTCCTTTCTTCAGCGTTACCGGGAAGCTGTTCAGATTCATTAGCCTAATTGGAGTGGTACGTCCAACCTTGATGAGAGACCTAGCAACCAGTACGCCGCGTCCGATCTCCTGTTCTTCGTGCGTTCCGGGTTCCAGTAGTACACATTGACCCTCCGGTAACTGTCCTTCGACCGTCCCATGGGTCAGGATTTGGCTCCGTGCAGGTAATGTGGTATCTTCTAGTAAGAGCAGTCGTGCGTAGAGGTCCTTTCCCTGCCGAAGGATGACTTCCTCGTCTCCCAGCGTGATCACGCCTCTTGCCATATCCAACTTAATCCCGTATTCGATCATCAAGTCCGTGCCTAATATGACATCTTCGTCGATTTCTGCCACGAGAGCACGGTGCCTCAGATGTTGACCCCCAATGATGAAGGTGGCAACTGTCTCCCCGTTGACCTTGGCTGGCTGTCCCGTTGCAGTCCGTAATGCCCAAGTGGTCGGTATGATCTTCTCAGCTGGAAGTGTCTTCGAGTTCAAGATCGTCATGCTCGCTCCGGTATCCACTAGAAGACTTCGCAGCTGCCCGTTCACCATCCCATCAACGTAGAAACTGTTCGTTTTGCTTCCTATCGACGCAACTCTGATGGTCTTCCTGGGGGCTTTGACGTTACGGGTTGGACATTTGCTTCTAGGATGTCCAAGCTGGCCGCAGCCCCAACAGCGTATCTCCTTCTTATGGGTCCTGAGAGCATCCAACACTTTCGTCACAATGTCTTCGATGCTAGGGACCACATTAGGTTCCGCTTCTGCTGCTCGAACTCGCGCATGGCCCCGTACAGACTGTCTAACAGCTTCAAACTCCATGGCCTGAGATAATGCGTCTCCCAACGTTTTCGGCCGGGCGAGCTTCACTGCTTGTTGTGTCTCTGGGTCCCGAAGTCCATCCAGGAATTTGTCGACAGCCAAACTCTCGTAGACATAGTCGGTGACCGATGGGTAGGCGTTCCTCACCAGCCGGGCAATATCCGCTTCAAATTCCTGCAGCGTCTCGTTGTCCTTCTGGACCCTGTTTCTTAGCTGTGAGCGATATAGCTGGTCCATGTGGCGGTGGCCGAAACGCATCTCCAGCCTTCTAATCAGCTTCCCGTAGTTAGACCGCTCCGACATGGGCATTCCCTGCAGCACTCTCAAGGCGTCTCCACGCAAGGCCAGGCACAACGCTGAAGCTTGGGTCTCCAGTGACCACCCGTGGATCGAAGCCGCTGTCTCGAAGAGAGTCATGTAGTCTTCCCACGGCGTCTTTCCGTCGAATACTGGAATGGTATTGTGAGTTGGTGGCGCCCCAGCATAGGCGGGTAGAATGGTGTCACGATGGCCGCCCTCGGAGGAACGGTCGGTGTTGTTCGTCGGTGGGTTGCTCTTACGTCCCTCGAGTGCTTCCATTCTTAGCCTAATTTCGTTCACTTTTTCTCCTAGCCTAGATTCTACATCTGCTACTTTATTATTTACATCGGCTAACTTATTATCTACATTTTCCATTAACTTAGTCTCTAATGTCCCTAACTTAGACTCTAATGTATCCATTAAATCATTTTTTACAGTACCTAGCTCATTTTTAACAGTGCTTAACTCATTACCTAGCTCATTTTTAACAGTGCTTAACTCATTACCTAGCTCATTTTTAACAGTGCTTAACTCATTACCTAACTCATTTTTAACAGTGCTTAACTCATTTTTAAAAGTTGCAGACAACTTGCTTAAATCAGTTTCAAACAGAACGTCATCTGGACTTTCCCCTAACTCTACAAAAAATTGACGCAAGCGATGTTGCAGTACACTTTTATTTCCGGAAGAATCCAGATCACGTTCTTCTAATTCCCGTTTTAAATCTGCAACTTTTAAATCCATTAATTTAAGACTTTGTGAAGCCATTTTTCATACAGTAGCCCAATTATTACAAAATGCAAGACAAAATAACAATTACACAAGATCCCACTTCTGACACCAATTTGTTACGGGCTACTGGGTGTAAAATGGACTAAACTATTACTTAATTCAATAATCTAATATTTATTAACAAATTAGAAAGAATACAATGCGATTATTTAAAACAGTTAAATTATTAAACTAACATCAATTTACAGTAACAATATTCTACTAAATGTTATCTAATTTCTAAGATAATATACAAATAATATAAGATATTGCTAATACTAAGTAACTAAACTATTTATATAAATTTGTACAAATACAATAATATTACACTATAGTTTACAATTACAAATTAACACTTACAGTTCGCTAACTAAAGTCCACCGACCGTAAGACTCTCCAAATATGGCAAACTGACCCACAGTTTATTACACTTATTACACGGCCACTAATTATCACTGTTGCT
Source organism: Troilus luridus (assembly GCA_964056705.1). NCBI lineage: Eukaryota > Metazoa > Arthropoda > Insecta > Hemiptera > Pentatomidae > Troilus > Troilus luridus. Next base: position 13,834,334 of record OZ057417.1, read on the forward strand.
CACTAAGCACTTATTACAGACTGATACTAACTCACTGTAACTCACGCACTATCACTAGTTAACGACTGCTTATTACTACTGGCTTATTACTCACTGACTTATTACTCACTCGTCTTATTACTGACTGCCACGGCCGAAAACGCTGTCCTTTTTATATAGGCAAGGTAGGTCGTGGTGGGGCATTACTCGGAACACGGACGAGGACCACCTAGACCGATCTAGAAGGCTCTACGCCATTCTATAATCCCTTCCGCTTAATCCCATTGTTTGCCTAATCCGCTCTAGGCACATCAGAAGCCGGTCCTACTTCCCGCTCTGACCGTAACAATACCGTCATTCATAACGACCTTAATGTCCCATTTGTTGCTGATTTGGCCCGAACCCGGTTCTATCCTTTCATAACAAACTTCATTCCGACTCAAACCCTCTAGTTTCAAACCTAGCTTACTCTTCGATTCCCGATAATCCTCTGAGGCGTCTGAAACGAAGATGGCCACGTGACCTTCTTAGTTCAACTAGTGATTTGAGTACTACCAGTGGGTAGTTTCTTAACTTGCCATTAACTCATGTCATTTTGTATCACATAGCATATTTACTTGATGTATTTTTTTTTTAATACAGTTGTAAATATCAATGAATAAATAATAAAAAAAAGAAAAAAAAAAAAGAAGAAAATGAAATGAATAATTATATAAATCAAAGGAAATATTATGTGGATAAACAATCATATAATATATTCCCCCGTAAATAACTACAGCCTCGGTGAATAAGTGGTTAAGTCGGATTTTCTACAGAGAGAGTTAACTGCTTTCAGATAACCGGAATCGTATCATTTTCATAGTTTTTGGATTGAAATTGAGTAAAACTCAATTATATTGTATATTCAATTATATTAAAATATAAGCAATAACTCATTTTCAAGCAAATGACTGACTTAGCCACTTATTCACTACGAAAATAACTCGATTCCGCTCACTTAAGCACAAGAAACTCATTTTGGAGAACATTAGACTTAACCACTTATTCGTCGGAGCTGTAGATATATGCCACTGGGTCCCAGAGCTTATCTCAAACATAGAACTTTAGATAGAAAATAATAAAAATTAACAATACAATTCTTGTATTTTGGATTCAATACAATACAAATATCCTGGTCGTATGAGCTTAAATATTTAGTTCTAGGTTCTACATAAAATGGACAGAAAAAAATATGTGCTTTAGATCATCAAGTAAATTATTTAAACATAGAGGGCAATCGTCTTCAGTACTAATTCTATGGGTTATTTCATTGCTGTAAAAAACTATAAAAATTATTTGCTTGTTGGGAGAAACTCAAATTTGGCTTAGAATCTTTTTCTCTCTATCCACGGATGTTATTTTGCTTAGACAAAATTGCATTTTTTCCTATCTCAATGATAATTTAATAAACAGACACTGCAGACAGTCAACTGCTTTATTTTTATATGCTTGATTGTATATGAGGCCTTTCCTGGAAGGTTTCAAAGAGGGAATTTATAAAACCTTCAACAAAAGAGACGTCCGACTAATTGCGAAACGGAAGACGTTTTTCAATAGATTAATACAAACCTAATTAAACCCCTAAATATCCATTTCGTAGTCGGGTGGAAGACTAAATTTAATTATATCGGAGCGTTGAAAAAAGGAAAAGAAATTTGAAAGAAGAAATATTGGAATAGTATGTTCAAATCTCAAAAGAATGCTGGAAGAAAGATTGGCCAATTAAATTTTCAAAAGATGAAAAAAAGGAATTGAGGAAAGTATGCTCCACCATGGTCTGAGGGAGGAAGACATACAAGAGAGAAGAAAATGGAAAAACGAATAAAAGGAAATTTTGGATAGAAGGAAACCTAAATCTAAAAAAACAAAGAAAAGGCCTTTAAATGCCACCTGTGCGGGCTGCAATCCTCAAAAATATTTAAATTAATAAAAAATCGAATAAATAACTAATTAATATAAGTAAAATTTAAGAATATATAAAGATTTCAAATGTTATCAGCCACGAATGGCAGCGAATGAGACTATTGACAGATACTGATTGAGGAATCAGCATAATAATAACAACACTAATAATAATAACAGCCACGAATGCACCCTGCGGTATTTTCAGATCCTTCTTGGGCTCATCTAGCTTTTTAAATGTGAGAACCGATAATTTAGAAAATACCTGGAAAATTAGCATGATCTCGGACAAAGCACCTCCCTGCATAAAGGTATTGCTTATAAGCAATAGTATCTACCATGTACTGAACCAAAGAACCTTCATGGGTAATAGATGTACAGTTTTATTATTATTATTATTTTTAAGAGCGAGTCAATGTCGAGTATCTCGGTTGTGACGATCTCAGAATAGCGTTCACGTTTTCCTCATAAATGGATGTTTATTTTTCCTGAAACCGTTGGCACCATTAATTGGCGTTTGTAAACATTGTATAGAAATTCAAGCTAATTTCGTAAAATTTCTACAGAATGAAGGTATAACATCGTGTAAATTAATACTAAATCTGTAAAAGTACAACCCGAGAATCTTCATACGCAATGTTCATAGTATGTAGTGAACTCTTTCTAACCCAATGGTTTTTGCTAGGAGGGGATTTCATCAAGATCCGCTAGATTTTTTGGGGGAAGCCACTGCCATAGGGTAGCCACTTTATCTATTTAAAATGATAAAGCCTCTAGAATCATCAGTATCCATCTTTAGAAGTTAAACATAAAAATTAAACACACTGAATAATTAATCTACCATAGCCGTATTAGAACCCGGGACTTTCCGAACAACTCTACAGGCTCCACACCCGTAAAATAGCTTACACGTGACTAAATTACAGAGGCACGTGTTTCAATTTAATCCTATGTTTGTAGAATTTGACACTTATAAGTTCAGCTCTCCTATTTGAAATTTCTAAATATATAGTGATGATTTAATTTTAATAATAGGCAAGAAAGAGCAGAGAAAAACAAAAAAAAAACGGCTTCCCAGATCGATGAAGCCCTGCACGAATTTAAAGTCATGGTTTCAACGCTTTTTCTTTCTTCCTTCATTGTAAAGCCGCCTTTAGATTAGGCTGGGAGTTGAAGGAGGAGCCGAGAGAGAGATAGAGAGAGTACTGGATTTTATGATCGCAAGGTGTGCATACAAATTAGCGAATCGAGCAAGGCGCTGGGGTACGTGAGTTTTTTCCAACAGTTAGTTTAGATTATAAAAGGTAATTTCGTTTCCAATTAATAATAATAATAATACTTAGCGAACCCGAAGGCTCGATGCCGATACAACCAATCTCAGCTTAAATATTTTTTAATCAAATCAAATTTGGAGTTATATCATAGTTGGACTTGAAGTTTTACGAGAATAATGACATACGTATAAATCAAAAAAGTTTCAACTTTTTACATATTTTCTGATGGTTAAAAAAATAATTTCAATTTCATCATTACGATAGGAATGCTTTGCTTTACCAATACCCTAAGTTTCATTTTTTTTTTAACTCACCTAGAACTTTCAAATACCTCTATTGAAAAATTAGGTTTCCTTAGTAGACAAAGACGAGAACACTGGGGAATATAGAACATTACATAACGCGGAATTGCGAAGCATGGACCCGCTAAATATTATTCAAGTGATAGCGTCAGGAAGATTAAGATGGCCTTGTGAAGTTTTAAGGCTTAGTAACGAACCAATTACTAAAAAGTTAATAAGCACTGTGCTGAGACCGAGGCGTAGGTGGGAGGACTGCGTTAAGAGTGATCTGGTGGATTTGGGTTCGGCATCGAGACTTTGAGCTCGTTAAGCCTTATTAATATTATTATTATTATTTAAAACAATGAATCAATACTGAACATGGACACTCCTGGGACTCAACCAATCTCTATAAAAAGGGTACCCTTCATTATGACCTTTCACTAACGTTGGCTAGAACGTACTGTGGATGTGTCTTAAATTAGGATAATTACATTTGAAGCTACTCTTTTTCAGTTTTAAAGTTTTTTTAAAAAGAATAAGTAAATGTTTAGCAGTCAATCTTTCACGATTTGATAGAATAGCATCTTTTGAGAATACAAAAATCGTTTAAAATAGGTAAATAATTTCCGAAAAAGGTTTTTAAACTAGCTAAAACGCCTATAACCACCTCAAAATTCATATAAATAATTCTAATCCCTGTATGTGGCAACCAGCTCCCGGGATCCGTGATTGAGCCCTACGGGATCTTGGGGAAATGCAGAATACGATTTTATGAATGGGCCTTTGAGTGACGATGAAGGGAGGAAGATGAAACGCTTCCCTTTCATCGTATTAATGGTCGCGTCCCTACCGACCTCCTCTCATGTCCTTTACAATTCCTCTCGTTAATGGCCGCCATGGGAGCGGATATTAGTCAGAAAGAGGTAACGTAATGAACTAATATCTATAAGATATTTATATCGATTTTAAACGATAAATATCTTTTTTATAAAACTATATCAATGGCATTAGTCAAATAGAAAAAATAATATATTAAAAAAAAATAAAATACACACGCTAATCATCACCAATAAGGTCTGATTAAAAGCCAAAATAAACAAACAACATGCGAAATAGTACACTTTATAAAATAACAAAAAGAATCTGCAACACAATGAGGAAAAAAGAGTGGGATGGACATATCCTATATACAATCGTACATAGCAAGTAGACCATTGAAAAGGATATTTGAATCCCATAGAAATAGAAAAACTAAACCTAATTGGCTTAAGGAAAAAGGGAGGAATATGAGAGAACTCGGGGTTAAAACCCGAGGCAAGAGGATGAAGTTTGAGGAGAGAACGAAGCGGAGCATCATAACAACCGATGATGAAGAAGGGAATAGCAGATCTGAGAGGTTGACAAATTACGGAGCAGTACTAAGCCATTTATGGCTTAATCTTTGGGACAAGCGAGTGGCAACTGGAAGGATCAACTATTTCGTATTAAAATTTTAAAAAAATATGATAAAATCAGTAGTTTATTATAGTTTTTTAATCATTGCTTTAATTTTTAAATATTTTTATTTTGAAAAGAACAGATTTGTCCTAGGTAGGGAGCGACCCCGGTGGCTCAAATGGTTAGAGCGTTGCCACGGTGAGGCAGAGATCCAAGTTTGAATCCCGGCTGGAGGCAAATCTTTTCTCTTCAAAATAAAAATAGATAAAATCAGTAGTTTAAAAAACTAAAAAACACTCTTTTACAGCTAGCAGAACCGAAAGGTAGAAAATAAAAATTATTTAAAAAAAATAAGTAATACAGATTTTAACCCAGATGTTCTTTCTATTATTTTTTATAAATAATTTATGATATGATTTCCTACTATTATAGTCCAGGATCCATGGTCCATTTTTGGACTTGATTACTATCAAGCTGAATCTCCGTGAATAGCTTCGTTTCGATAAGACGCCCAACAATTTCCTGTGCCAAAATTCTCGATTGTGGTAGCTAACAGAGGTAGCAAGGATAAAATATGTCGATTTGATGATTCTCAAAAATTTATTACTAACTGGGTTTTTTTTTTGTTAAATCTCAAGATAATTATCTAAAATATTTGTCCTACAAAATGTATGGTTTAATCAAAGAGTTCCCTCCTTCCAATATGTATCGATAACGAAGTCAAAAAAGGAGAACTAAAAAAAAACAGCTGGTAAGTAATCATTTTTAATGACCTCGTTATCGATACACATTGGAAGGAGGGGACTCTTTGATTAAACCATACATTTTGTAGGACAAATATTTTTTCAAATAATTTAGATAATTATCTTGAGATTTAACGGAAAAAAACCCAGTTAGTAATAAATTTTTGGGAATCATCAAATCGACATATTTTATCCTTGCTACCTCTGTTAGCTACCACAATCGAGAATTTTCCCACAGGAAATTTTCGGGCGTCTCATCGAAACGAAGCTATTCACGAAAATTCAGCTTGATAGTAATCAAGTGCAAAAATGGACCATGGATCCCTCACTATAATAGTAGGAAATCATATAAATTATTTATAAAAAATAATATAAAGAACATCTGGGTTAAAATCTGTATTACTTATTTTGGACCATGGATCCTGGATTAACTCTTTTAAAGCTAGCAGAACCGGAAGGAAGAAAATGAAAATTATTAAAAATAAATAAATTATACAGATTTTAACCCAGATGTTCTTTATATTAATTTTTTTTTAATTATTTATGATATGATTTCCTACTATCATTATCGTTTTTAAAAAAAAAATACATGTTTTTAAATAATATAATACTGATTTTCTTTGGAGCGAAAGATAATATATATTTCACGATCCCAGAATAATATTGATGCTTTTCTTTAATAAAACAGGAAAATAAACTACTAGATAGAGTAGATCGTCCCAATTAAATATCTATTTTTTTTTAATAGACCTTCCTCGATTCTTCATTTTCAATTTCAGAGAAAATAATGTGCCAATCAAAACTGTATATATGACTTTTCAATCTTTTCGTTATTTTGATCAAGAAATTTTATCTAGCATGACAATTTTCTGCTTTATTTCTCATGGTTTTAGCCCCGTTCTGAACCTGAAATTTCGGGAAAATAAAGTTTGATTAACTTGATTAACTAAACTAGCGAAAAATGTTTAAAAAATTGAGTTATTCGCTTTTAAACCTAAACGCCTGATATATTTTATTTATATTTTTAATATCGATTTTGACCCGACTCGCTATGGTATATGATCATTATTTGGTATTCATCATATTCAGGGGGCGGAGTGGTTCAGTGGTAGAGTACTGAATTGTCATGCCGAAAAATCTGGTTCAAATCCCGCTGCTAGCAAGACTTTTATTAGGTCTTTAAGCGGCCGGAGGTGGATCATCTAGGACCCAGGACCCTCATGGGGCTCACCCAGCCTCTATAAAGTGGATATCAAAAATTAAAGAGAAAAATCTGGTGGTTGAGTGTGATCTAGGACAAATCACTTGCACTACCATTGTCCATGAAACAGTACAGTATTAATAAGTTAATGTTTTGTAGTTGTGGAACCGCAGACCCGTTCACGGGTTGTAGTGATACAGGATTCTAGACATTCGTATAAACATGTACAAAATATAAAAAAAGGAGAATTTCCTGTGATTCATTTATATAAGCACATGTTTAGCCTTTTTCCCTCATGATTATATTTAAGCAGTTAGTCAACGAAAACACTATATATTTTGGTAAAAATTTCCTTATTGTCATTTAACTTTCTTCGTTTTCGTCATAAATCACTTAGAATAATCTGCCCAGCGACACCCAGAGTTCGGACGGACTAACAGCAGCTTAGTGTGCACAGTTGGTGAAAGATGGGGTGAGGTTTTGGTGGTCAGTGCTGTTTAGTCTCTCAACTCCGCAAGATCAATTACTTCTAAATTGGTTCTCGAGTTAGTAATTCTATCCTGATTCAATTCGATAAAATGTTAATAAAATAGTGATGATTGATACCCAAAACCTTATAGTTTTAAAATACAAAAAAAACTAAAAATTACTTGGCGCTACTGAATGAGAAGTATTTTTATTTTTCGAAATTTCATTAATTCTTGAAAATAGGAAACAACCTAATGAGTAAGGTTTAACAATGATTACAGAGGTATATTATATACATATTAATTTTACCCTGAATAAAATTAGTTGACCCTTTTATATATATATATGCCTAACCAACCCCTTTCCTCTTTCCTCACTCTATCCTCAGGTGTGGCACAGGGTTCAAGCATCTCTCCGTTTCAACTGTTACATCAACGATCTTCCTAAATCTCTTATCCACAGTTCCTACCATCTGTATCCTGACGACTTCCAAATCTATTTATCCTTTCCTCCTTCTGAGCTATCATTTGCGTTCGCCAGTATTCAGCAAGACCTAGATAGGATCAGTGCCTGGGCAAAGCTGAACAAACTGGAATTGAACGCAATGAAAACCCAGGCTATTGTTCTAGGTCCCAACCCCCTCCTTACAACTATCCCCCAACATTAATCCTAAACGACCACCCCATCAGTTTTAACTCCTCCGTTAAAAACCTAGGCATTACCATTGACCAAAATCTTTCCTGAAAACCCCATATCACCCAAATATCCCGACGATCTGAAATTATTTCATCGATCTCGGCATCTCCTTACACAATCAACCCGGAAGCTTCTCGTATCATCCCTCATCTTCCCCCACTTTGACTACTGTAGTGTGGTATACGGGGGGCATTCGAAAATGGTGGAGGGCCGCTTAAAAAGAATAATAAACTGTGCTTTAAGTGATTTGTCCTTGGTACTCCGAGGCCTTTCGGATCTCTACATTCTATCCTACAGAACTAAGGCATTCGAGCGTTCCTTCCTCGCCCGCTCCACCACTGTATGGAACTCAATCCCTCCTTTCATCCGCCATTCTTCTTCAATGATTTAAATCAATGCTTTTCCATCATCTCTTGGCATACCAAAAAGACGCTCTCCAGGCAGGTCAATCTTCCGCTTGAATAAATTAGTATTGAATACTCGATCTCGTTACCTACGTGTTTTGTTTATTTTTCCAACAAAGAAGATAAAGACTTTGTAAATACTTTATCGCATGCAATGCCATTCTCTTATTTTATTTAACGATTTCGTTGTTAACTGTTGTATTAATGTTATTTATTATTATTTTGTTAATATCAATACCTATATTTATTTTCGACAATTAGTTAAAATTCTGTCAAGTTTCGTACTTTTTATTTATTTCTATATATTTTTTTTTCTATTTCTATTTTTATTATTATTTATATATGAGGAACAAAATGGTTAGGGTGGAGTTCAGAAAAACATCTCTTTTATAAGGAGAACTACTTATCTTAAAGCCAACATTTCGTCCCACATTGCAGTTCTTCTTCAGGGCTTATAATGGGTTCAAGGGTTGACAGTCTAGTTTTGAGCAGTAAGATGCATAAAGTAGAAATATGAAGTACAACTGAAATACCAGTAACGGCTTTTCAACGATTAATACTCACTCAAAGTTCCCTTAAATTTCATCACATCCTCAAACAATAAACTTTTTATTTGCTTAAGTTTATTTCTTCAAAGACAATCAGAATCCTACGGAACAGCCCGATTTTATATTTTATTATAGACCAGTAAGTGATGGTTTAAACTCAAACTCAAAATACTTCTGAAATACAATGAAATGCATTTGTTCATATGTTCCTCAAAAACAAGGTTTCCTTCCAATTAATAATTTTAACAAGTAAAATTTATATACACAATAGCTATAATAACATTTATGTGAAAATTATTAGAATAGCATGATAGATATTTTTTTGAAAAACATTAGGTAACAAATAAGAATTTAGGTTCATTGGGCCGTTTTCAAAGGAAAATTAATGTAAAACAACTTTATGGAATCTTAACAATTTATTCAAAATATTTAACCTCATTTCTATACATTTTCCCCAACGTGTAAAAATCAAATTTATAATTCTGGAACTGAAAAAATCAGGATTTAGTGATGAAATGTGTCTGAAGTCTAAAAATGTGTTTTTGATTTGAGTATTATTTTCAAGAAATTTATCCTTAAGTAAGATGTTCTTAATAAATTTTCTAAACAGATGGGTCCAATTAACCAATGCATGTTGTTTTTTATTAATTTTTCGTTACATTATTTCAATATACTTGCAGTACAATATGGATGAAATGGTTTCATATCTGAATAGAAAGGATACATGAACTATTTTTTAAATCAACAGCGAATAGTACACCCTTCCCCGAACGCGGTGGTAATGTTTCTTGCAGCTTGGGCCGCCGAGTGTCAAAGTTAAAACCCATATAAACACAAAAATAGCGTATTTTCATGGTCTTATTTGAAGACATAAACACTGTTCGTTTAATCGTAGTGATAGTAAATTTTATCAAAAAATAGAGATTTAATAACAGCTTATTACGATCTGCAAACATAAACCTTGTTAAACAATAAAACTGCACTAATTTCTCTTTGAGTTTTAGGGAAAATAAAAACGGACATTTCATATGAAACGGCCCAATTATCAATTCTTTATTTTTGTTATTAATCTCAATCCCTCTCATATTAGTTTAACCGGAGAATAATTTTTTATGAAAAATCTCTTTGCCTTCGTCAAGATCACAGATAAGTACATTCTTTAAAATTGAGTAGAAATGAAACGGTTTCACAGATTGTGTAGTGCAGTAAAAGGATATTTCCTCTCCGACTGGAAAACCCTCCACAGAACTTGGAGAACCTAGACATGAATCGACTATTACTAATTTTATTTTCCCTGTTTCAACGCCCAGATATAATTAAATTTATATTTCCGCCCGACTAAGGAATGGATATTTAGGGCTTTAATTAGATTTCTCTTAATCTATTGAAAAATACCTCAATGTCTCCCGCTTTGCAATTAGTTGGACGTTTCTTTTGTTGAAGGTTTTATATTCCTTCTTTAAAAGTTTCCGGGAATGTATTGGCATAGGTACATTCTAACAGATCAAGAAAAGTATAGTGGACTGTCTGAAGTTTCAGTTTACTCAATTACTTTTGATTTTTTCGTATTCCACGACAAATGTTTTCTTTTTATACGTAAGTTTATCTCAAAAAATCATTTATTTTCCAGAGCAACACTATTCATAGCGGCGATCTGTGGTTTAGTGGTTAGCATAACAACCTACCATGCCCAAGATACGGGTTCTTCCTTGGTTATGCCGTCCTTCGGAAGAGACGTAACACGGACGTCCCGAGCCTGTGCGATGGCAGGTACTTGTTAAACATACCTACCGTAATTAAACCTGGATAGGTAAAATTTAGAACTACCACAAATATGATTATGTAACATCGTACAATCAGCCATAGCAGCATATAGTGGCGTTTGATGAAGAAACAACAACACTCCCTTCTTGACTTCTATTGAAACATTATTATGACTCATTACGTAATAACATCTCATTACTACCTGTAAACGTAAACCGAAGAAGTTCACTAATTTAAGTAATTAATATAAATGGACATTTAATCTGAAATGATTCAGTATATAAAAAAACTATTAGAAGAAAAACTATCGAGATTAACTCGAACGACTCCCTACTAATCGATCACACATAGCGAAGTGTTCCTCGTGATTTATGGAATAGAGTCCTTTCAATAATTCGCTGTTCCATCAGTCAGCTGTCTTGGCCGGGTTCAGCGTCATTAGGCAGCCATATTGAATTACCCCTTTTAGCATATTATATTCAACAAATCATGCAAATCTTCTTGTCTCCATCATCCAAACACTTTATTTCTCTCTTCCTTAAGTTCATTGTGATTAATCTTTTGTTGAATCTTCTTATGTGGGAGAGAATCTAGGTCCTTTTTTCTCGGTTTTATATAGTTTACATCTAAATTCCTTGAGAGTGTAGCAATCAATCTAAGATATTCCTTAGAATATTAGGTCCGAAAAAGAAAGTAAACAAGAGATTAGGAGAATATTATTCAATGGTCAGTAATTGAAGTGATAGAATCAAGTTAGAAATTATTGTGATTATTAACATGGATGCCATTTGTCGGCCTTAATGACAACTATTATTTATTACTGAAATATTCAATTTAACTAATGAAAAGATTTATATGACTCGATTAGCTCAGGAAATTCAATTTCTTGGAAAGGAAAATACTCAGGAAGATATTTGGGCCAATAAGAGAGAACGGTATGTGGCGATCAAGAGCTCCACACAATGTATGGAAAACCAGACTTGGTATTTATTGAGAGAAAATCCCATCAAAGATGACTGGGGCATGTAGAACGGATGCCAGAAACAAGGATGCCAAGACGTCTGCTATATGGAAGAATTGGAGGGAAAAGACTTAGAGGAAAACAAATAATGAGACGGTTGAACGATGTTTAAGAAGTCCTCAATTCCTTGGAGTAAGGAGTTGGAGATAAGGAGCAAGGGACAGGAATGACTGGCTTAGGGTCCTTGGGGTCCTTGAGGCCCAGGTCCTTGCAGGACCTTAGCGTCCATCAGTAAGTAAGTTATGTATTACTGAAGTATTCAATTTAACTAAAGATATTGTTTTGTAAGAATCGTTTTGAAAGTTAAAGTATATTTTATTTCATGTATATGTCCTACATACCACTTAAAAATTTCAATACCTAACTTTTTTTCGTTGGTTAAGTCAAGCAATTTTGTCTGGCACGACTCTCTCCCGCATTACTTCTTTTCATAAAACAAAAAAATTCTCTCCGGGTCAAATGACCTGTTGTGGTAGATATCGGTATACAACAAGGATTACTCAGAATAAACAAAACAAAACAAAACAAAAATATTTTTATAACTGTACATTAATAACTTAGAAAAAGTCATGAAGTCAAATGTGCAAACGCTACAAAATTATACCTGCATTTTCAATGGAAAAGTTCAAAATGGGTCATTTGACCCGTTATGGTATGTTTAGTGTTAATTATTACAATGTATAATAATTTCAAAAATGTCAATTATGGCGTGACTCAGATAAAAGGCCAAAGCAGACAAGAGGGCGGAGCACTTAGTCGAGTTTAGCGCGGAGGAAATCGATTTGGCTTTTATATTCCCGGCCTTTTCCTTTGTAAGCTCCACTCAATGCTCGTTTGATGAATTATTAAAAATACAAGCCAAAAGCAACCGAGGGTACAAGTTCTTCTCTGAATTTACACCACACCTTCGCAACGGCAATTCTTTTTTATTCTTAAATGTTTAATTCACTCGCATCTTGAATCAATTATTTATCAAAAAACGGACCGAGATAGGCGGATCGAAAGGGTAAAAAATTCAGGTATCTGGGAGAGACTATAGAGGAGAATGGATTACTGAAACCAGATGTTGGAGATCCTATGTCTCTGACTAATCCAGCTTCTAAAATAGGACTCTCGTCAACGAATCCAAAACAAAATACATGTCTACGAATCAAAGGAAGGGGCAAGAACACAGGGAAACACACACGAAAGTAGGAAACTACACCATCCAGAACGTGAACGAATTTGTATATCTTGGTACCCAGATAAATGCCAACAATGAAATGCAACAAGAAATTCAAAGAAGATTAATGACGGAATATATATGCTTCTTGGGGTTGCAAAAGCACCTCAAAAGTAAACCTTTATCCGGTACTACAAAATAAGAGTATATAAAATCCTGATACGGCCTGTTTTAACATATGCTTCAGAATGCTGGGATCTCACTAAAGCACAAGAGCTCGCTCTCATGAGGTTTGAGTGAAAAATATTACGAAGAATATTTGGAGCATTATTGAGGCAGCTGTCGGAGATCGGATTCTAAAAATGGAAAAGGCTTATTTAAGAAATTCATACAAAGAATATCAAGCAGAAGTTCATCTCCTGTAATGCCAAAATAAAATATTATAACACTGTTGTAAAAACGGAATGCTTCTTCGCCTATGGATGTCTGTTTAAGAACCAAAGTCTCAAAAAAGTCCTAGAAAGAAGAATTCTGTAATGGGTGTAGTTCAGACTGACGACGGATGAAAACTGCGAAGTAACAGAGAATTCTCCCAGAAAATGGAAAGAATTTGGATAATGTGCTGATGAAGAGACGGACATTCCTCGGATATCTGTCTGCAGATTGACCCAGAACATATTTTACTATTTTTGCAAAAAGAAAACCACGATCACGTTGCCTGGGGAAGTAAAGAGAGATTTGGAAAAGTTGGAAATTAGAGCGCTTCACATACTAGAATTGGGAAACAATGTGAAAAGTTTGAAGGGTTTCAGGATGAAAAAATACCAGATAAGGTTATACAAAGCTGAACAGAGGATTAGAAGAAACGTACCAGTGGACGCATGAAGAATTATTGGATACAGAAGATAGATAGATAAAGTTTTAGTGTGAACCAAAAATGGTACAAAGCAAAAAAAGGACAGAAAAATATAATACTCCCATACAGAACCATTAGGTAGTAACTTTATACCCTTATGATTAAGCGATATACTTAATTAAGGTAATAAATTGCATAACGAAGCTATAAACCTAACGATGTCCTGAAGATCAGCAAGTTCTGTCAAAATAGCTTGACAAAGACCCGTCAGGTCTGACTTCTAAGTTACTATTTCTAGCACATCACCAATACATCCCATATGATATGACAGCGGTCGCGTGCAGTGCCGAAACTATTTTGTGGAACACGCATTTCCCATTGAACACAGCCCTAGATTGATACAACATAATCCATAAAACATATACCTCTAGTGAAAAGCACTGAACATATTAAGTATATACACAGTAAGCTCCCAATGTGTTACCTCAAGAAACAGGTAACTAAGACATTTAAAAAGTGGAACTTCATCGACAAAATCACCCAGTCTACACAGATACATTCCTCTGATAACATTCGAAAATTACACAGTTCAGAGTTCAAATTAACACAACTTTTAAAAGAACACGGAAACACAAAACAGTATCTGAAACGGTTCAACATTATAAGAACAGACACGTGTGATGAAGATGGACAGCCCCACACTTTAAGACATATACTGTATGAATGTTCACGATACGACAGGCAACGAATTTAATTGATAAAATTTTTAAATTTTCTCTAAATTTAAAACAGACTCACTATTATTTTTAAAAGACATTGATTTCGATCAACTCCACAACCAAAGAAGGGTAATTCACTACATAGTTTTTCATGTTATTTATGTAACTTTTTGTATATATTTTTTTTTATTAATTACTATCTTTAAACATAATGTACTATATTTATAACTTATTCATTGATGTTTTTAGGTATATAAATTATTGTATAAAACCTCGCTGTGCTTAAAATACTAGATTTATTTCATATTTTGTTTATTTTTATATATGTTAACTTTTAGAATTTTTATTTATTCTATAATCCATGATTACAAATTTAATTTTAATTTTATTTTCACATGTAAATCATCAATTTAGTCAAACTGTCAATTTTGTATTTCTTATATTGTTAACTTATTCTAAAATGTATTCCAATGTAATTCTATAAACTGATCTGTAGGATGACCTGTTGTCTAGTGGTTAGCGTAACAAACTAGTAAGCCCAAGATCGCGGGTTCTTAGCCCCCCAGGTGGTCCTAGAATTTTTTAAAGGGAGTAAAAAATCCTTAGTTCCGGCGACGTTAAACGGGGGTCCCGAGCCTATACGATGTCAGGTACTCGTTAAAAATCCCTATCTTAATTAAACCTGGATAGGAAAAATTTAGAGCTCCCAAAGTACCATGGCTAATCATATCAGCAAAAAGTGACGTTAAATGAACAACCAAACTGATCTGTAACTATAAAAATCCCATGGAATGGCACATGTGATATGCTTAATTAACAATGGAGCGTGTCCTAACATTAACAAAACTCTTCTGTAGATACACTATACCAAAAACAATGTGTTGTTTGTCTCGCTTACATTTACATGGGTTCATGAGCTGAGAAATTATTTTTAGGTCATGGCTCAGAAAATTCTGCCAATACCAACTTATAGTCAGCATTGTGAACTTCCTTAATAACCCCTTCTTTTTAGTATGTATACCGAATAAAGTTATAAAAAAAAAGATAAAAAGTTTCTAACCAGACAAATAAATATTAAAATAATAAAAATAAATATTTATTTGAGAAATTATACAAAACCCACATGACACATATTGTAGTGATCTTAGAAAACTTCCCCTAACGGATTCATGGAGAAAGTTGGATAGAGAAACCTTCCATGGAACGTACTAATATTAAAAAAGTAAATAAAATAAAAATAATATACAAACAATGAAAATATCTTTTTTGAATTGTAATCGGCCTAACCTCCTTTCACAATGATATTTTTTTCAAAACCACATTAATTTTATTAAGTAGATATACGTATATATATCTGAGAAACGCTAGGAAATCCATCAAGTAGTTGATCCATAGTTACCGCAGATCCTAATCACATGTTGATTAGTGATGTAATTAGTGACTCTAGGCTATCAAGCGATTAAATCACTTCATACCAATATCTAACTATCGGCTATGTTATAAGTGAGCATTTAAAGGATTGATTTACCTGCAGTATGTGGGTATGTATATGATGTAATATATGTAATATAAGATAAAAATTACGCTGTATCTTCAGACATCGCAAGATAAAGGAATGGGTAAGCCATAACAGTGTCTCAAGATCATATAAGGTCTCTTCAGAGCAGTTATACCGAGACGTAGGTGGGAGGATTGAGTCACTAATTGGTGGATCATACGGATTCTGGCTTATAGTTTAGGTAACATTTACCTACCTATTAACTAATCCGGACGATTTGAGAAATGAAGCAAACATATGAAATTGCAACTACAAACTTACAAGTTGGAACTAAAAATATTTTTTAAGATAATCATACAAGCATCTTAGTACATAAGAAATATAACTCTGCAAATTTTTCTTTTTTTTTTAGTATTTTAGATTTCTATTTATTTTAAACTCTTAAGACGCCGTGTCTGGCTACTTCAACATTTATTAGACAAACTCTCTAAGCTCCCAATTGGTTACAAAAGATTCATATATATGACAATCTTAGACCCATCTGGACTTACGGTGTAGAGCTATGTGGCTACACTAAGCCATCGAATTCCTCTCATATTCAATTCTTACAACCCAAAATCCTTCGTAAAATCCACAATGCTCCTTACTTTGTTACGAACAAAGTAATCCATAATGTCCCATTTGTTGCTGATTTGCCCCAAATCCAATATCAATATTTTCATGACAAACTTTATTCCCACTCAAACTCTATAGTTTCGAACCTCTTTAATTCCTGATAATCTTTCGATGTGTCTGAAAAGAAGATGGCCTCGTGACCTTCTAAGTTGAACTTTTTATTTGAGTACAACCACTGGGTATTTCTCTATTTGTATTTATTCATGCCAATATGTACCATTCCTGCCATTTACTTGTTGTATTGTTATAATACAGTTGTAAATTTCAATTAATAAATTATTTTTTTAAAAAACTCTTAAGGTTCATTGTTCGGAATTATTTCCACTCATGTCCTAACAGATTTATGACTCCACTATATAAAAGTTTCATGAGTTGATATTTCAAATCGGGCAAACAAAGACATAGACGGCAACGTCGGCTTTGTCTTCACGTCAACAAACACGCTGGAACCTGCCAAGTTTCGACTCGAATGGGGATCGTATTATTCCGGTAGGACAACGTTTTGAATAATAAATTTCAATTTGGTGGCAAAATAGACGTTTCCTATAAATATTTGATCGCCCACATGTCAAATATATATCGACTCCAGTAGACAGATTTAGGTGCCCTTTGTTTACTCGATACGACTCTCACACAGAGTTCTATCTTCAGCCAGAGATTAGTATTTATCCTTAGCAGTCTTATATTATTAATTCGTAGCGAAATTTGCTAATCCAAGTCCCTATAATCCGTCGATGTCGACCTTATGGATATAGTTATGGGTATTGATTATTGGATAGAGGTTTTTAAAACACCTATATATAATATCGTTATAAACTACTGCTATATGTAACACTATCTTGAACATTATGAGAAGGTACTTAGATAAACAGGGTAAGGGCATTGAAGTACTTTGAGCTCGGTGGCACCTTTACTTTAAAGGGACAGAGCAGCACTTATAGGTTATAGGCAACTCAACATGTTGACTGTCACGTCTAGCAATAGGGCCCCCATTTCTTTCTTTGTAAGCAGTTTTATAAGTTAACCTGTAGATGTGAACAGCACATTATAAATACAATGTTATTCAATTAAATGAAAAGGGATCTTTATTTAATAACCAAATCCTGGTCAGTCAACCTTTGGAAAAGAGAGGAATATGTCTCTTAATTATCATTAATGATTTAGCATTATTGTATATTAAGTATAACGATTTCAGGGCGGCATCCCGTTTTATATTATTTAGAAATTATTCAGATCATAAGATCTGATTTTTCCTAATTTCGAATACTTGCTAATCCGAATCCCCTTAATCCGTCGATGTTGACCTTATGGATATAATTATGGGTACTGATCCGTGGATAGAGGTTAACATCGGTTAACTATAATATCGGTATAGAGCTTTCTGGTTACTTAAAATTTTTATTATAGGCGTTCCAACATGGGTGGCCTCAAACTTTCAGAGCAGAGCTCCACACCTCTCGATCCACCCAATCATCTTCCTGGAGACCCCTACCGGCCATCTCTTCCTGGACTCCCTCCATCCACCTGCTTCTGGGCCGCCCGCGTCCTCTCCTCCCTGGTGGAACCCAATTCGGTTCGGCCAACATTCAAATACCATTCTCTTCACATGGCCGTACCATGATAGCCGGCGTGACCCGATTCTTTCATTGGTTGATATATTCACTTCCACCCTCTGTCGAATCTCTTCGTTTCTTAGTCTATCCAGTCTGGTGACACGGAGACACCTCCTCCAGAAATCCCTTTCAACCGCCTGCACCTTTGAGTACAGACGGGAGCTCATAGTCCAGGTTTCCGAAGAATAAGTCAGGATAGATTCGACAATGGTTGTGAAAATACGGCGTTTATTTTCCTTAGACATCTCTGTGTTCCATAGGACCGGATAAAGCATTCTAGTAGCTTTTCGGGCTTGCTCCACCTTTTTTCCTGGCGTCATACTCCCGGTATTATCCAAAAAAGATTTGTATTAATACATTAGTGCAAAAATTCCAACTAAAGACCTTAAGTCTCTAAACTAAAACAGGAAATTGAAAATACCTGTCCTAATTTTCAATTTCCTGCTTTAGTTTATAGACTTAGGGTTTTTAGTTGGAATTTTTCCACTAATGTATTAACATTTATTTAATGTCTCTGTTGACCTTTCCCTTTTTCAATAAAGATTTTTATTATTAATATTATATAATATCTGGGGAGCGAAGTAGTTCATTGTAGAGTTTTGAGTGGCTATGCTGAAGGTCCCGGGTTCAAATCAGGCTGTGGGAGATAATATAACATCCACGGATGGACCCTGTAGGCTATAAAGACTCTCTTGGGGCTCATACAACCTCTATAAAGTGGGTTCTCTAAATTGAGGAAAAAACCTGGCGAATTTTTTATAATTTTTTACTCTGCAATAATTACAAATGGACGAAGTAAAATTATACGCTTTAAAGGACTTGACGATAGCAATGGTTATTTTGTGGCAAAAAAGATAACTAAAAGAACTGGACAAGATTATGAATGCTTATGGTTGTAACGTTTATACTTTTGATTGTAGAAAATTTGTTTTCTGATTGTATATGAGGACTTGGGAATTTCAACGGTGTTATTAGGAGGTTTAAAAAAAAAAATAGCCACTTGGAAATTATTTTATTAATAAGTCATAAAGTTTTTTTTTATTGTTAGAATGCTTTCCAAATTATGAAAAACATTTTAAAAGTTCTAGAAGATGGAATCGTTAAAGCCTTAGTGGTGTGTCTTTAAATTTTAATATTTTGTGGGTTATGCTTCATTTTCGGTCTAGCTTTATTCTATTTCCATGATTTCATTTCTTTTTCCTGTGTGTTATCCGTTTCGGACGCTTGTTGTTGACATGGTGATCTTAATATCGTTCGTGACACTTCTAAATAATCAGACAGTTGTGAGAGCCATTTCCTTAAATTATGCGGCCAGGAGTGGCTCCTCCTTCCTGATCCCCTCTTAATGTCAATCTTTCCCTACACTACCAACTTAAAGTGGGTCTTCATTGGGGAGACCTGTCGAACAATCACTTCCCTGTTAGCTAAGGGTAACTAAACATACTCCCTCCTGTTAGGAGGGAACCCCCAGAAAAGGTTGCCCTAGGGTGTGTACTGTAAATGGCCTTTTGTTAGGAAAATGTGTTTAGCTAACTGTTATGGTGTGTATGCATGGTGTACTAAACCATAACAGTAAACTTTGCTCTCACAACAGTCTGATTATTTAGAAGTGCCGCCAACAAAATTAAGATCACCATGTCAACAACAAACGTCCGAAACGGATAAGACACAGGAAGAGGAAGAAGAAATAAAATCATGGGAAAAATTAGTAATGATGTTTTTATTTTTGAAGAGAAAAGATATGTCCAGGGCCGGGATTCGAACCCGGGTCTCCCACATTTCCGATTTGGTGCTCTACCAACTGAGCTATACTGGTTCGTAACTCGGTCAGACATATCCATTCTCTTCACTGATCCCATATCCCCGTGTTCTCGCAATTTGCGATGTATACAACGAAGAATGTTCATTGAACATTACTTTAATTAGGGTCTTGTTGACTTACGTCCACTATATATTATATATTATAAATCATTATAATTTATATTATTTTATTTTTTTATTAATTGTTATAATTTTAAATATTTATATTTTTGAAGAGAAAACATATGCCCAGGAACGGGATTCGAACCAGGGTCTACCAACTGAGCTATCCTGGTTCGTACCTCGGTCAGACATATTCATTCTCCTCACTGATCCCATATCCCCTTGTTCTCGCAATTTGGGATGTATACAAGGGGAAAAATGTTCATTGTAAATTACTTTAATTAGGATCTTTTTGGCTTACATCATTATATATTACTATAATTTATTTTATTTTATTTTTTATTAATTGTTATAATTTTAAATATTTTCTAGGTACGAACCAGGATAGCTAAGTTGGTACACCCTGGTTCGAATCCCGGCCCTGGGCATATGTTTTCGCTTCAAAAAAGAAAATATTTAAAATTATAACAATTAATAAAAAATAAAATAAAATAAATTATAGTAATATATAATGATGTAAGCCAAAAAGATCCTAATAAAGTAATTTACAATGAACATTTTTCCCCTTGTATACATCCCAAATTGCGAGAACAAGGGGATATGGGATCAGTGAGGAGAATGAATATGTCTGACCGAGGTACGAACCAGGATAGCTCAGTTGGTAGACCCTGGTTCGAATCCCGGCCCTGGGCATATGTTTTCGCTTCAAAAAAGAAAATATTTAAAATTATAACAATTAATAAAAAAATAAAATAAAATAAATAAATAAAATAATAATAATAATAATAATGAGTTGAGTGATTAAAAGATTAAAAGATTGAGGGGTCCCAATCCAAAATGTACAATAAACTCATTTTGGATAAAATACGACTTAACCACTTATTTACCGAGATTGTAGATAAAACCACAAGAAATAGTTATTTTAAGGTGCGATCTGTGGTCTAGTGATTAGCATAAGATCCTACTAATCCCAAGATCGCGGGGTCGCAGCCCGGCAGGTGGTTCTAGGTTTTTAAAAGGGAATAAAAAATCCTTAGTTATGCCGTCCTTCGGAAGGGACGTTAAACAGGGACCCCGAGCCTGTTCGATGTCAGGCACTCGTTGAAAATCCATATCCTAATTAAACCAGGATAGGCAAAATTTAGAGCTCCCGCTGTAGCATCATCCGATTAGCGATGCCAGGATAATATGGCGTTAAATGAATAAAACAATCAACCACCATATATATATTTTTTTTTTCCTGCAACCATTGAGTAATGCTATCCATTACTCAACTAAAATTGGTCTGGAAAGTTCCACTTTCCCCCACTAGTGAGGGATAACCATTTTCCCTCACTAGTGGGGGAAAGTAACAGCCACCAAGATAAAATTTGACAATCAGCACTCTGTTATTTTAAATGTTAAATGGCGGCATTGTAATATTATTAATTTAATATTCCTAAAATGTTAAAATAAATAATTTTATATTCAATTCAAGATAGGTTTTATTTATTTTGAAGCGATTTTATAAATATATTTAATATAACGTTAAATCTATTAAAACCTTCACACATCAGAAATTTGGAGATCTAGCATTAAAACAGTGATGAGACCACAAACAAAATAAAAAATGGAAATAGATAGTGATGAATTCATAGAATTTACTCCTCCATTCATAAAAGAACAGGCTGAACAGGCAATTAATCAACTTTTACCAAAAACATCTAAAGTCAGATATGAAGAGAAATATAAATATAAATCAAGATATAATAATATACGTTTATTTTATTTTTGTATGTGTTATCAGAATATTATTTTCTAAATAATAGTAAATAAATGTTTCAATGACTAAACCGTCACGATTGACCTTTAATTTCTTAATTTTTAAATGGTTGCAGGAAAAATGTAATATTTAACACATTAGAAAAGTGCTTATAACACCCTCGTTTAATTACACGGTAAAATTCACTCGGGTGTAATAAAGTGGCTTTTTCCTCACTTGCCAAATAAGTAACTTTTTTTTTTTTTTTTTTGTTCTTTTCATTATTTTTAAATATTTTGTTTTTATTTTGAGGAAAAAAGATTATGTCCCCAAGATATCCCAAGATTTAATATATATATTCCCAAATAAGCGATCAAGAGAAAAGATCCCGGCCATATGTATTATATAAATATATATTATATATGTTTATAAATATTTATATTTTGAAGAGAAAATAGGTCGGTGAAGAGGATAGATTTGTCTGGCTTGGATGCGAGCCTTGGTAGCTCAGTGGTTAGAGCACCGCGCTAGAGACGCGGGCGACCCGGGTTCGAATCCCGGCCAAGACATAATCTTTTTAAAAAATAATCAAAAGAACCACAAGTTAATAAAAAACATATATAAGAAGAGAATTGTGGATGTAGGTGTCTAAAATTAGTATTTAATAAATTAGATTTTATATTTCAATTTCCAATAAAAGGAATAAGAAGGAAGGTGTTATCAGTATTTATTATCGGTGTTCAGTCTGTAAACATTGGAGGATTACAGTCCCTCCAGGCCGGATAATATACAAATAATAGACATAACTTCCACAATCAACTAGCCTCTTGTGACCCGTATAAAACGTTTTTGAACTTTTGTTAACTAATTATCCATATTAGTCAGATATCCTTAACCTGGATAGGCGAAATTTAGAGCCCCTACTGTAGCATCCTCCGATTAATCATAACATCATAAAAATTACCTTAAATTAACTTATAATAAGTTGAAATTAAAAGGCTTTGCAAAGAGTTAGGTAGTATTGTTTCAAAGCAGTAGAGTTAAGATATAATCGTATTTAACAAAAATAAATAGTAAATAGTCGCTACAACTTTAGCTAGTTGTTGACTTCTTCTTTCTTCTTCTTGAAGGTCTTTTATCACTCAGCTGTCCCCTTTATCCGGATAGTGATAAGAAAAGAAGTAAAAGAGGAAGATAACATTATTTACTTCGGGGCACCTCCGTATTCCTTCAACAGGAGGCAAGAGGACTGGGCCCGAATATTAAACTCACCCTCGGCCGCATCGCTCTGATTTAATCATTTCAATATCCCTATCATTTATTCCTTATGGCAGGAGTCTAAATTAACTTCAATTCACGATTCTAATTGAACGCCATTGTTACATCGCTAAAGTTTTCTCAGTTTCAACTCGGTTCGGATTTTATACCTTTTGTCATTTGGATTAAGGAGATATTTTCTGAAGGAATGCTTATTTCGAACAAGTGGAATGCTTTCAAGAAGGTAACGATATTTGCGGATGGTCCTCTCCAACCTTTGATGTCACAAGGCAAACTGTAATATCAGTTGACAATCTACTCATGACTCTCTGTGCTTCCTCACTATACCTGGAAACCCCATATTCATGTATAAATATAAAGTATACATCTGCTCAGAACTGAACAGTTCCTCTCGGGTTATGCGTTATAGTGACTGGCATAGAGTTAACAAACGGTGGAGGACTTGTAAGAAATATGTTGATTTATTGAGTTATTGGACATTATAATATGGATATACAAGAGACATTCTTATGAACTAACTAGTAGAATTATTGTTATTGACTATCATTATAACTTATTGACTATCGACTACATCTAACTCTCTTACATACTATAACCTATCTGTACATCACTAGTCTCTACTCTCTAATCTCCTACTTCCTACCTTCTCTCATATCCTAATCTTAGATCTACTTGTAAAAGAAGAGGGGGAGGACAAGAAAGTTTACATTGCTGACAACACGGTAGCATTGATGAAACTTCCTTGTTACAAATCCATTTTTATATAGCACCTACTATAGTTGATTCGACTTTAGAATTTTAGGAGTACCTTCAATGGGAGATTTTTCCATCTTAGTTTCCAGGTGAACTCATGAGGGGGTGTTTACAAAAAAAGAAGAAGCATACAACGTTATTTGTAGCAAATTCCAACAATATAAATATACTAGCGACCAACCCCAGCTTTGCTCGGATAATAAAGCAGATTATGCCTACACAATTTGTCTGTGCAATGTTTTTTTTTTGTCACGTACCGGCCACTAAGGACCACGCGAATATCACTGGTTAGGCTTCTTTTGGAGTCTTGATTTTCTTTCTTCCCATCTCAGCTAATGTACTTTATTAAATAGAAAATTATAAAAATAAAAACAAAACCAAATATTTTTTTATATACGAATGTATTAGCTTGCACGTTAGATAATTGCACGGGATTGGGCAGCGTCTTCGGTGAAACCCATCGATATTCCAACCGATTTACACATAACCTCGACAAATAATATACCTAAACCTTCCTGGTGAATCACTCTACCTATTTGTGAAAATTTTTATGAATTTTACAAGCTGTACTCATATCAATTTTAAACGCACTCTGTGGAACTCCTCTATTTTAAAAATGGCTATCATGAACATATAATAATAGTATCACTTTTAATATATTCCTAAATAAATAACAATTTCTAAGTGAAAAAAAAAATGCGTTATTAACCTCTACCTCCTTGACGGAAGGGTCTTCATTACTTTGTAGAAGCAGTACTGATTCTAGTAGAGCGGTTATGTACAGAGGTGATTTACCCGAAATCACGCTCAACCACCAGGTACGCCTAATTAAGGGTATCCGATTTATAGAGGCTGGATGAACCCCAGCAGAGTATTCAGATCCCATAGGCTCCATCTCCGGATGTTAACAAATGAAATAAAATATCTGCCACAGCCTGATTCGAATTCGGAACCTTCGTTATAGCAACTCAACGCCCATCATATCAATCCTTAAATGTAATCAAAAAGTATTCTACTTGGCACTTCTCCATTTCTACAAGGGCAAAAAATACTAATTTCTGCTTAGTTTTTAGTGATACAATTTTTTTTTTTTTTTTAGTACACATCAATATCTATCTATTTTCAAGACTTAACTTTATGTCTTTGAAAAAAAAATACGACAAAAAATTAATTATGAAGTAGTTGAGTTTAGCTCATAATTTGTTGGGGAACCGGGTTCAAAGCCGGCTGTAGTAAATAATTTATTTAATCAATTAACACCCGAGCACTGGGGACCCTTCTGGTACTCATGCAGCGGGTACCCGAAATAGGGGGGGGTGAAGAACGTTGAGCGTGGTACCGTACAAAATCACCTTCCTGCACAACCGTTAACATGGAAACAGTACAGTCAATAAGACATATTGGACCCAAGACTCTTTATGGGTCCTTATGGTACCGCTTTTATGCGAAACCGGAAGAAAACTGAAAAAAAAATTGGTGTTAAATATTCCTCCGAGACATTAATAACACCATACTTGACATTTTAGCCATTCTCACCTATAACACCCGAGTTTTATGGGCCAGGATGCTTTTTCAAAATTAATATTTCAGGAGCGGTAGCTAGAAAATTGCTTGCAGGACGATAAAAAAATTCGGTCCTTGACAGAGGTGTTGGTGTAAGTAAAGTTTTTTACGAGGTCCTCTCTGGGAGGGTTTGTGTTGGGAGGGCGTTCATTTTTAAACTGGTCGAACCTCGAGCCATTAGCAAGTCTCGTATACATCAGCCTCTTCTTGCAACGGCAAAGTTAATAGAATGTCGCCATTCTGGACTTAGGGATAAAGTATGGAGATTATTTTAGAGCATGCAAGACCTATATGTCTATGATTAATGTTAGTATACATAGCATTCATAGAATTATGTATATGTATATCTATATATATATATATATATATATATATATATATATATATATATATATATATATATATATAAATCTCCTGTCACGATGTTTGTTCGGGCTAATCTCTGAAACTCCTGGACCAATTTTAATGAAATTTCTCACAGATATGTACAACTTAAAATATAGGCTGTTTTATTTCGATTAATGACCGCGATATTTTTTTTTCTAACCTGCTGCATTTTTGGTATGTTGTCTGAGTAGTCTAAATCCAAATTTGCATCAGAAAAAACGGATGGGAAAACATTTGGTGGCCGAAAAACCTTGAATTTTTCGGAGTTAGTTCAGTTTTTGTCTTGTATCTCCTAATCGGTGCGTTTTAGGAAAAAAGTTCTAAGTTACCTTAAAGTAGATTAAATTTGCTACAATTTGAGTCCTACCTTACCTCTTTAAGTCTAATATATTTTGAGTTCAGTCCCTATCATATAACAAATAACCGCAATCTTATCTATCTATCTATCTATATATATATATATATATATATATATATATATATATATATATATATATATATATATATATATATATATGCCATATATATGACACGATGTTTGATCGGGCTAATCTCCGAAACTACTGGACCAATTTTAATGAAATTTCTCACAGATATGTAACATTGTCCAACTTAAAATATAGACTATGTTTTATTTCGATTAATGACCGCGATATTTTTTTTTCAAAATTATATTTTTTTCTAACCTGCTGTATTTTCGGTATGTCAATTAAAAATCAACCAATATATTCCTCTTTCATTAAAATATTGTTTATGTTTTATCAGTTAAGAATTTTGTCTATTATATACTATAGTTAGATATAAGAAGAATAAAATTTAAAATTAAAAATCAATTTAATTCATTTTTACATTAATTCATTATTTATTTTAACGTAATCTTTTTTAAAACTATTACAACAGCCACAGCTACGCGTGGCCGGGTCAGCTACATATCATAAAACAAAGTCCTCGGCCGCAAAGAAAGGGGGACGCTATATGTGACTGGCTATTTCTCGACCATTGCTTCATCCAGTTCCCTACTTCTTGACTCTCCCGCTCCTTCCCAACCACTGCCTGTTCTCTATCTTCAGAGTAAAGGTAAAGGAATAGTACCCTATTTATCTAGGTACTCCTAATGTTCCAGGTAACGTCACATACAGCAGATGATTATTTAATTATTGACAGTAGAATTAAAACGTTTTTTTTAACTATTAACGTTTATTCAATTACTCGTTTAAAAGAACTATTTAGTGATTTTATTTCCTTAAAAAAACTTCTACATATCAAAGGAACACAAAGAAATACTGGAATGTTTATTTTGTACCCCTGTGAAGAACGAATGGGAATTGGGAAATGGGAGGGAGGATAGAGTAGTTGAAGAGATGAGGATAGCTATCGGACGAGGAGTGGAAACCAAAACAACACGAGCCAACTTGTTCCCAAACAAGGAACAATTAGCGATAAAAGCTCCGAGAAACATGAAATAACTGTCATTATGAGAACCGCTTAAATTAGCCTCAGAGCGTTATTAACTTCTCTCGGACCTCCGGGCCTCGCCTTAACTTGAGCTCATTTGTAATCTCCACCAGGCCGCAGGTAGCACAGTCATGTCCTACTTCGCTAAAACCTCGGAATGGGAGTTCTGATTTGGTAATTTAAAAACTATCATAAAAAAACAAAAACATAAAGTACTAATTAAAAAAATTGTGCGAGAGAGAGAGAGAGAGAGAGAATAAAATAGATTTCAAAAACGTATAAAAAATCTGGAGCATTACGCTTGAAAAACTGGAAGTAGCTCTGAGCAACTCACGGATACAATTATGACATCATATTGAAGCACATATTCTCATCTATCAGCTGCCAGCAATCTGAGTATATTTATGCCTCAGATATCGCTCCTTCAAAAGAACAACACCACAAGTCCAAAAACCTAATTTTTCAATAAAGGTATTTGAAAGTTCCATGTTAGTTTAAAAAAAATTGAATATTTGCATATAAAATAAGAGGATACAAGAGTGCGGGGAGTACATCAAACAGATTAAGGAAGAAACTGAGAGCCTGAAAATAACAGACCAAGACTGTTTCGATAGGGATGACTATGGGAAAAGACTAAAAGAAATTAAGGTCCTTGTGGGAAAGAGAGTGCGAGAAAAGGAACGTGGGCCAAGGAAAGAAGGAAAGGGCAATCGGAAAGAATGAGGAAAAGGTGGGGAGAAAGAAGGAAGGAGAGAATGAAGTGAAAAGAAGTGAAAATAATGATATTCGCTTGGTCTCTAAGGCCGTTCCTTAAAATAAAATAAAAACGCAATCCTATTGTAATGATACTATTGAAATGCTATTATTAACCATTTGAAATTTTTGCGGTACCTCGATGCTGAGAGGTCAGATAAAGAAGAAGAAGAAAATTTTAGGAAGCTTGAATCTTTTTTTATTTTAACTTATATCTTTATCTCCATAAAACTTCAAGTTCTCGCATGAAACAACTCAAAATATGACTTAATAAAAATTGAAAAACATGTTGGGAATGGAATATCAGATATCACTCCTTCAAAAGAACATCATAGCTCAAATATTGGCATTTTTGAGTAAAGCCATCTGTAGGAATTGTATTGGCATTTGGGTATTGCTAAAGCAAAACATTCCTATAGTAATAATGGTATTGAAATTCTTTTAGTGATTAATTCGTTATCCATCACGAAAACCTTGCACGCCAATTAACTGCATCTGCTTAATTACATTCACGAGGTGTGCAGATCACGCGATTTGGTGATACGTATCTCTATGATTAATCTCGCTGATTCATGCAGTTACGCAATACTTTATACAATGAAAAACCCTTACGTGTTGTTCCAATCATTACGCAGTTGGGCGAGTTTCGCATTTGTAAAGAACAGTAAGCAGTAAAATTAACACTACATCCTATAAAGTGCCTTGGGCTCTATTCAATGTTGTGAATGTACATATTCTAAGGCATCGGTTGTGCAGGGAGGTGGTTAGTCCGAGATTTCCCCCAATTAAAGGTACCCACTTTATGGTGGCTGGAAGAGTCCCAGGTACATAGATCCCATAGGGTCCATCCGTGGCTGTTAACTGGTTATCAGAAACCGTTGAATCTGAACCCGGAACCTTCAGCAAGCAACTGAGCTACCCCACTCCCCAAACAGTATAATACTAGTATACAGTGGAACGTCGATTATCCAAACTGATGTTGTCATGGGTGGTTCGGATAATCAAAAAGTCGGATAATCGAAATTCATTAAAAAATAAATACCAACCAAATGAACAGGAAGAGATTAAATTACTTAATTAGGCTTACAGTTCTTAGTAAACAAATACGGGTACTTGTGTATA
The DNA here is from genome assembly GCA_964056705.1 of Troilus luridus. Lineage (NCBI taxonomy): Eukaryota > Metazoa > Arthropoda > Insecta > Hemiptera > Pentatomidae > Troilus > Troilus luridus. The sequence continues at coordinate 13,863,592 of OZ057417.1, forward strand.
TAAACCACCAATTGTAAAGGGCAATCTTGTACGCATACCCAAGCAGTTACATTTTATAACACTTATATTTCTAACAGTTATCTTGGATAACCTTTTTAAATAGTTTTATTGGTGTTAGAATTTGCATAACATAACATGGAACATAATAATAATGGAAATAATAAAGTAGAAGTAATAATAATATAATCGAATATTTAACATATATAACAACATAATGAAATAAATAAATATAATAATAATAGAAATAAATAATGGTATATATCATCGACAATTTCAAATAAAAAAATCACTCCTAACCACCAAACAAACAACAAATCAGCAAAAAACAAAAATGAGGATACAACAACTCTAGAACACACGAGGAAACAAAGAAGAATGAATATGTCAAAATGTAACTGTTACTGTTAGAAATATAACTATTAGAAAATGCAACTGCTTGCGCACGCGTACAATATGGCCCTTTGGTGGTTTATATACCCAAATAATTATTGAAGTTTAAGTTCATTTTTTTGCTGTTTCCGAGAAATGATTAGGGCCCCCTTATTGACGTTCATTTTATTTTTCGTCAAATTTTATTTAAAATAACAATAATTTTAAAAATACAAAAAGTAACCGGATGATCTGATAAAATTAATTAAAATTGCTTTTGAAAAAAATGCCTAATTAATTATAGCAAGAAAACTTATTAGATTAGTATCGAGGAAACGAAGATCATATCGTTGTATCCTTTATTTATTTAAGTTTTTCTTTATTTACTCTAGTTATTGTTGATTCTAAAATTTCAACTTCCCAACTAACAATTGTTTTCCAGTTTTCTGCCGAGGGAAAGGATGAATCAAGTACTTCAAGCCTAAGGAAAGCTACTCATTTCAGTATAATTTTCTCACTTAACTTTATATTTTCAATAATCTTGCATCTATATTGCCATAGGCTGAGTGCTCATGAAATAATAAGAATTAAAGAAACAAAAAGAGAAAATCGTCAAAATTTGTTAAGTGTACTAACATAAAAAATAAATCAAGTCAAAACTGTGTACTACAACCCAAAAAGGTTCATGCTTTAATACATTTTTGTTTTGTTTCTATGCAATGATTGTGTAGCTACAATCACTATTACTTTATTTACTGAATTAGCACAATTGCTTATTCCCCACAAGAGGCAGATTGTAATATTTCAATAAAGTATAAAAAAAAAGGTCAATGGTTGTAAAGGGAGATAATTTGTCCGAGATTAAACTCAACCACCAGGTTTTTTACTCCAATTAAAGTGTCCCCATTTTATAGACTGGACGAGCTCCAGGAGGGTACATTAGAATATTAAATAATTTATCTACCACAGCCGGATTGGAAACTGGGACCTTCAACATATCAATTTAGCACCTTACACACTTAACTACACCGCTCCGGTATTAGCATAAGTAAATAGTTAATATTTCACAATCTATTTTATATATAATAAACCTCCTTTATAACGAATATTTCCCGCATAATCCAACTTTTTTCATCCCTTCAAAGTAAATTGAAGGTAGCCAGGCATAGGAGAAAACTCTCTGCCCTTGCTTCATCGGATATCGGATATGTGAGGAATTTGAGCATATGCATTTCAGCAGATAAAGAACGTTTTAAAAAAATGTATACTGGTTGAGAAATATAGTATTAGGCAGAATCTTCTTTTAATTGCTATTAAATATATTTTCAAATATATATTTATATTAAAGGGAATGGAACATACAATAATACTGTCAATCTCTATATGCCGGGTTCGACACCGGATATAACAGACACCTAATTAGTGACCACCAATGAAGCGAAATTGACGTTAGTCCCTAAAGAAACTCAAGTGATCTTAGTAAAGTGGATGGATACAATTGTGATTGTGATGTGGTTACAATTCATTGTGGGAAAACATCGGGAATGATCGTGATTTCGACCGAAATGAATGATTTCTAGCCGCGGTTTAACGACTTTTGGTAGGGGAAAACTCATGGGTTCGTGTCACCGACATGCTACTGACATATACCGCGAGTCTGGCGACACCTAGCGGCTTGTTCAGGAGTTATAAAAAGTGCTCCAATGAACTTTAATTTAAAGTTTAGAATACCATTGATATAAGAATAATTACATTTAAATAAAAGGTCGTTATATATTTATGGAATGGATACTAATAATAACTTAAAACATCGGTAACCGGTTATTTTTTTGGTTTTGCCTAAAACATTTTATTAGTCACGGTTAAATTTTATGTTTTATGAAATGAATGAAAGTTCAAATAATCTAACTATTGTTGGGCTTAAAGATGACAACAATGCTAAAAATTAATATAATGTTCATTAACATCTATGTAAGTACAGTGACAAGGTGTAAACTATTTACTAATTATTATTTCGATTGTATTACTGATATTTTAAATTGAGGTTGTGTAGCCCATGTTTTGACCAATAAAAATAAACTACTTGAAAATTTATATAACTATTGTTCGGAGTGCCAGTGTATGAGAAAACCAAACTAATGTTAATTTAAATTATAATTGATTTAGTAATTTTAAAAAATAACGCAGTTATTCCAAAGTTTTGATTTTTCATTTCTGTCGGAAGTCGTCATGACTTCCTATTTCAATTTTTTTTATTTTGGATTTAACTGTTCGAACATAACTACACGTAAGGTAGTTCCACGATCCGTTGTTCTGAAACGTCCAAAAACGTTTTATATATTAGGGATGATTTTCATTGTTTTTTATTGGACAGGTGTGGATGAAAGTATAAAGAGAGAAAAAAAAAAGAAAAAAAAAAAATATATATATATATATATATATATATATATATATATATATATATATATATATATATATACATATATTAGGGAAATGTCGTAGATTCAATGACATGCTTGGATATTTGAATTTCCTGATTTTTTTTTTTTTACTTTCTATTAAAGTACTTTGAACAATAATTGTGTACGATACCATGAAAAATTAAAATATTTGAGTTATATAAGATATTGGAGCGGTGTGGTTTAGTGGTAGAGCGCTCAGTTGGAGCGGTGTGGTTTAGTGGTAGAGCGCTGGGTTACCGTGCCAAAGGTCCTGGAAGACTTTTATGTTATCTATTAGTAGCCGGGGGTGGATGCAATAGAATTTAGGAACCTCCAGAAGATCACCCAGTCTCTTTAAAATAGGGAGAAATTTGGCGGGTGAGCGTGACCTAGGAATCACCTCACTGCACAACTGTTGTCCATGAGACAGTACAGCCTCTACCTCGTGATCAACCCAAGACCCTTCATGGGTTGTAGTACTACAAGATTTTTTTACTATATGCAATTACAACTTTAAATAGAATTTTAACATATCCTTGAGTTACCCTGATATATTTTAAATCGTTAAACATATTTACAAAATCCACTGTTTTTGGTATTTATAATTTAGGTATTTACCATATATTAATACACGGAAAATTAACCGGACATTATAAAACTCAATAAAAAAGCCCTATAAAATAGGGGGGGATTTGGCGGATGAGCATGATCTTGGGCAAATCACCTCCCTGCTCAACTGTTGTCCAAGAAACAGTACAGTCTCTACCTCGTACTGAACCCAAGACCCTTCATGGGTTGTAGTGGTTCAGTTTTTTTTACAAGTATAAGATATTTATATATTATTAGATAAGATATATTGTTATTGCAAATTTGTTGTAAATTATTTCAATTCCTTATGGAACGATTTTTTTTTTTCAGTTTATCTGATCGAGCACAACATAAGACTGAACAAAAAGTTGTTCTTCTATCCGTTGCTAGCCAGTAAAGTATTATGTTAAACTTTTTTATATAATAGAGAGATTATTCATATTTCTATGATATAAACGGGGAGAATTATTTAAATTCAAGTAGGACCTAAAAGTTTCACCATTGTTTAAGGATCGGACTTGGATGTTTTTATAAAGCACAACTTAAACAACTTAAAAGAGAGTTGAATTTACTTAATGATAATTAGAGAAGGGAGGGAAAGAAGAAAAAAAAACACTCTCATTAACGAAACTCTCTTCCCTTAATAGCCTAACTAATTAATGTCTTTAATACCTGAAGCCTTCTCGGACTACGGGGTATGAAACTGACTACGTTGCTACGACGAGGTACCGCGTCGGTACGTGAAAGGGACCAAGCAGTAATCGGATAAAGCCCCGCACTTTACATAACTTAATTTCCCTGCTTGTGTGTTGTCCTTGGCTTAATTGTCCAGGTAAAAGGATGCTAGGTGGTCGCCGGACTACTAAAAGCCTCGGGAGGTATCTACGCCATGATATTCCAAGTGGAGAGGGCTTCATGGAGACACGTAATACTGAGTAAACTACGACTTAATTCGGACTTTACCGAGCTAAAATTTTACATTAATTAAAAAAAATATTAGTATTGTAACTACAGCATTAAATTATTATTCTCAACATTTTATCCAGAAGCTTTAAGAGAATAGATCCAAATATTTTTGAAAGGAGTATCATCTGTACGTTAAAAAAATTACTATTTCTAATAATGAATTAATCGAGTAACCATTAATTGTTTTATTCCTAACATTATATCTAGAATAGAATTTTGTTACGCTGAAATTAATTTTTGACCTTTGTCACCAGTTATGTGTTTAAATGACTGTTCTTCTTTATCTATTGAACAATTATTATTTAATGAAAGTAATATAGAATAGTATAGAAAGTATAGTATTATTTGATTTTATATTATTTAGTTTCGAATTATTATATAATTTAAGTAAATATTACTTAATAAAATAGTATAACATTGTTAAGTTTCGACCTAATTGTTATTCATACTTAAGAACGGACAATTAGTTATTATCATTAATAATGAATTAAATAAGTATCCATTTTTTAAATATAGTAAAATTGAATAAATACTATTTAATAAAATATTATTAACTTAAAATTTATAAAAATTATTATTTAATTTTATATGTAATTTAATACTTACATATTTTTCTCCTTCGTTTTGGCCAACTAGGGACCACGTGCCTATTTCTTGTTTTCTTTAATACTTATATTGTTTAATGTTATGTTGGTATATTATTTTAATAAATATTACTTAACAAAATAAATATATCACTGTTAAGTCTTGATGTTATTGTCATTCATCCGTACTATAAAAAAAATGACAAGTCATTCTTTGTTAAAAAAATGTTATTTATTATTTATTTTATTTTATCTTATTGTATTTGTTTTGTATCCAGAAGCTTTGATAGAATTTATCTACAGAAGTGAATGGAAAAAAAATTATACTAATTTATGCTGCTATTGGCATTCATCAATACTTTTTTTTAAATACTATGAAATACTATCATTACCAATAAATAAAATAAGTTTTATTTTGTATTTTATCGATTTATCTTTATTATTGTATCCCGCAGCTTTAATTGGACTGATCTAAACATTATTGAGGATAGAGTTTGTTTGTTTTCCTCTTATTGCCATTCTTTCATTACATTATTATTATATTTTTATATTAATATTATATCATGGGGAAACTACATAGCTGATGTAGTGGTAGGGTCCTGAGTTTCTAAGCTGAAGTTCCCGGGTTCAAATCCAGCTGTGACAGATAATTTTTTTATCCTGTTAGCAGCTATGGATGTATAGAACCTCCTAGGGTTCATCCAGTTTCTATGGAGTGGATACCCTCAGTAATGTGCCTTTAATTGGGGGATATATCGTATATATCGCATCCCTGTACAACCGTTGTTCTAGAAACAGTACTAGGTACTGACATCAGACCCTTCATTGGTCATATTGGTATATATATATTTTTTTTTTTTAAATATTATATTCTATCATTCCATTCATGATGGATAAAATGTTTCACTTATTAGATTTTAATTAATGGATATATATAGTTGTTGTAATGTTTGATGATACTTTTAGATATCTAGAAACGCCAGAACCATTAACGAACATTATTGAAACATTGAAGAATGAAAACGCTTAGTTTTTTCCTTTTAATTCTCGAGCTGTTATATTTTAATTAAGCTTTTAAAGTTTTAATTGCGCGTTCTGCACAAATTTTATAAGTCCTCTTATTAACTTTTAATTCCTGAAACATTATTTTTTGTCAAGCTTCTAAGGGTCATTTATACTTTATTATATACAAATGATATTCCTTTTAATTTAAAAAATATAAAACTGTCACAAATGAGTAGAGTTAATAAGTTGATAATGTTAAATAAATTTATTTATATCAATAACATGGACTGTTATCAACTTTGGGAATGGATAGAATAAAGTATTGCGATTCCTTATTAAATATATTTCCCTATTAAATAATCGCATGTCGCACAATACAATATAAGCTAGGTATCATAAAAATGGTCTAGTGGTTATCATAACAACCTACTACGACCAAAGACGCAGGTTCGTAGCCCGGCAGGTGACCCTAGGATTTTTTATTGAAAGTAAAAAATCCTTGCTTAGCCGTTCTTTAGTCCTTTGGAAGGAGCGTAAAATGTTGGTCCCGGTGTCACAGTGTCAGGTTCTCTTCAACTATCCCTATCCAAATAATACCTGGATAGGTGAAATTTAGGATTCCCACTGTGGCGTCGTCCGATTAGCCATAGTAGCATAAAGCGATGTTAAATAAATTAACAAACACATAAGAAATCTTAGAGAGACTTGATTTTATGTGCCAATTTGTATAATTTCTTTAATAAATGTTTTAACTATTATTTAATTTTGTATTATAGGGAAAATATAACCTTTGTGGCCCAGCTCCTAAGAAAAAATTATCGTATGAAATAATATAAGTATTTCAACCACCCCAACCAACAGGACTCGTAAGTGGTTATGAATGTAAATTAATTTTAATGAAAGACAAATAATAATTCTAACATATGTCTACCTGTATATTACATAAATAAATATGTATACCTATAATTATATTATGTTATATATAATATAGTTGACCAATAATCGAGAATTAGTTAAATAAAATGAAGGGGAAGGGTAGCTCAAAGTGTAGTGTTGATTTGCTTTGCTGAGGATCCCGGATTCAAATCCAGCTGTGACAGATTATTTAATCTGATAACAGCCGATGGATGGACCCTATAAGATCTGCAGACCTCCAGGGGCACCACCAGCATCTATAAAGTGGGTACCTTTAACTGGGATAAAAACTAGGCTTGATCTCGGACAAATCACCTCCCTGCACAATCGTTGTCCTTGATACAATATAGTATATTCCATTTACTGAACTCAAGACCTTCATGATACATAATTGTACATTTTTTTTTTTAGGTAAATACAGTCAATAGAGATTTTATTTTGAACTCCGGGTTGTAAACTAGACAACATTCAGACCTGTTCGTAATTAAAACAGAAAAAAGGACCTACCATATCTGAATTTATTTCAATAGAGAATGGAGATTGTGTACGATAAATTTCGCTTTCAACTATTCTTATCTCAACCATGTTAAAAACATCTTCATGTATACACAAAATAAAGAAGTGTCGACTATACAGAAATAATACAAAATATTTTCCTTTATCTCTTAAATTATTTTTATTTTTTTGCTGATATGTTGAAATGAATATTGTACTCATTTGAGGGCGCACGTTTGTTATTTTCCCTGTCTATACTCATTAACTTAATTAAATTTCGCTTAAAAGAAAAAAATGTATCAATAGTTCATTATTATTGGTTTTAAACCATGAATGTTATAACTGATATCTTAAATATTCTGCAAAAAATAAATAAATAAAATTTTTTTAAATGAAAATCACGACTAGACATTTTGATATTAATTTTAAAAATAAATGTTCAGTGTTAAAAGTAAAGAACAATGCAAATAAAAAAATCACTAAAAACAGTGTAGTATTCTGTACAGCATTGTTATATGTACTTCATACTTTGTGTGAGAGTGTACCACCACAACATATGGAGTGGGGTTCAGTATCATTCAGTACATCTAGGGTTCAGTACATGATTGGGACTGTACTTTTTTTAAGCCAACATGAAATAAACAATAGTGTCTTCACAGTATCATTTAATTATTAAGGGATCGAATCTTTATATAGAGTAAGCCGTTCTTATAAACAGAACAAAGCGTATTCAAAACAGTTCAGAGTGTTTTAAAATTTAAGTTCGTTGAGCTTCTTCTTCTTCTTCCTAGGTCCTCCTTTAAATGACTACATCAGTCAACAGAGACAAAAACTTGGTTGTTCTCTTGAGTTCCTCCAAGCCTCCAATGTCACCTGCTCTGACCAAATTTGTTTGCGGACATTTTCGTGAAGTCGGCAGGACAGGAGGATAAGGCCACCTGATTGCTCCTCTTCTCCCAGACCCTCATGGGTTGTAGCAGTACAGTTTTTTTTTGTTTTATATATATCTAACTACGAAAATGGGTTCCGGACATACGGGTTGCCACATAATGAATAATTCATAGAACTCTTTTTGGGACACACGCCCTTATAGAGAAACATGTTACCTTCTTGTCCTGCCTTGCCTATAGTAATTGAAAGCAAACTTTCGTCAGTGCAGTTAGACAAACAAGTTGGAAGGGCGGTTAGTTTACCTTGCTTGAACCTGTTATATTTTCAACGGATCAATAACAAACGGGGGAACAATGTGCAGACAGAATTAGATTAAATGTAAACACATAGGGGTTGTTTCTGCTGTTGATAACTTGGGCGGATAAACATTGAAGAATATAAAACTTCTAAAAGTGATATGGTTTTCTTTAAGCTGATAAGACACTTAGCAGCAAAATACCTGTTATACAACTTTGTTATATAACAAAAGGATGAGCAAGTTAATAAACTATCAATTCTCATAACGACGAGGAGAGAACATTCATCTCAAAAATCATGATTTTTTTTTTCTTGTTCTTCAAATTTATATCGACAAGATCCCACAAACTTAATTTATGACAAAAAACCCGAGGATCACTGTATCAAAATGGATGAATGTAAAATTAATTAATAAACAAAAACAAATTAACTAACAGAGACTAGACAAGTAGATAAAACTAAATATACTTACTATATAATAAAATATAAACTTACTATATAATTACTATATAATAAACTACATTAGCTGAGATGGGAAGAAAGAAAATCAAGACTCCCAAAGAAGCCTAACCAATGATATTCGCGCGGTCCTTGGTGGCCGGTACGTGGTAAAAAAAAAATACATTACACAGACAAATTGTGTATAATAAGACATAATATGCCTTATTACCCGAGGGGTGGGTCGCTAGTTATATAATAAATGTTTTTTTTAGATCTATAGAGATTTGAATATTTTAGATCTAATTTGCCTATTAGATCTAAGATGTTATTTTTTCGCCAGTAAATGATTACCGTAAGTGTTATTATATTTGAAGGTCATAATAAACTATTGAAATGTAATGAGCAACGTAACAAATTTAGTATTTGAAATTAACGAAATCATCCCATCTACGCCTCGGACTACCCTTCAGAGGTATTCCAGGTGGCACAGAGCTTATTAACATTTTAGGAATTTAAAATGAGCCCGGAAACAATAAAGGCTCATCTTAATCTTCGTGACGCTATCACTTGAATAGTATTAATCCTCCTGTGGGCTCATCCTTTTTTGGACCGAATATTCTACGCAATCATTATATTATTAATAACTTTATATTATTAATAATAATAATCGTGCATTATCCAGAAAAATGGTTTCCCAGAACTTTATTATTAAAAAAAATGGAGAAAAATATCGTGGGAGAGGAGTGACTCCAGAATCCGGGGCAGAGATGGATGGTGGACTCACCTACTGCGGACTTTGTCTCCTCTTAAAGGAGATTAATTAACCGAAATCATCAGCCTTTTCCTTCCCTCTTACAATAAATCAACACTGTCAGGGCCTTTTGTCCCAAAAATATATTTTCTCCCTTATTCTTTCAATGCCCTTTCCTCATTTTATTTGTCCTTGGTAAATTATTATAGCAGGGCTGGTCAGTTTATATTTATAATATTCTATTTATATGAATGAATATAGATAAAACCAATTTTCATAAATAATTAATAAATAGAAGAAAAAAATTGGATTTTTTATGACTCTCAGCAGGCTAGTTGAGTATGCGAATTATATCCGTTACTTGTGTATTAGCCGGTCTGTTATATATAAAATGTATACAATTATACAATTGTGGGGGCACTCCCTACAGGTCGTCGCCGATGCTTTTCTGGCACTGGCGGGTACGGAAGGCAGGCCAGGATTAGAAGTAAATGAGTCCATAACGAAGTACATGGTAACAGAAAAAATTCCCAAACAAGGTGAGAAAGTCGCTACTAGATTTGAAAAAGTTAAAGAGTTCATCTACCTGGGATCTGTGGTCTCCAAGGACCAGTGGCGGATTATCCGTAAGGCAAACTAGGCACGTACCTAGGGGCGCGCGAGCTCAGAATTTTTAAATAAATAAAAAAAATAACATATCGCGCATTAGCGTAAGTACAAGGGCCCTGATCTACTAGTCTAGGATGTGACGATACAACGTCACCGTAATTACAAAAACAATAAGTTAAAATTAAGATGGCCATTTATGGCCGGTACAGGGGCGCCGATAAAGTTATTGCCTAGGGCGCTCTGGACCTTTAATCCGCCACTGCCAAGGACAATAATCACGAAATAGAGATAAGGAGAATAATTACAGCCGCCAACAGATGCTATAATGGATTGAGGAAACAGCTAAGCAGGCGTATACTGAGACAGACCAAGCTCCATCTTTATAAAACATTGGTACAACCCATACTTCTATATGGATCTGAGTGCTAGACAACTTCAAGAGCTACTGAAAAGAAACTACTGATTTTTGAAGTTGAAGAATCTCCGTCATATATTTGGAGATGTACAGTGTGGTCATGAGTACGACGCTCGAACCAACAACTGTACAGTACAATGATCCTGACGTCGTAAGAATAATGAAGTTGAGACGCTCAAGGTATGCAGGGCCTATTGCCAGGATGGGAGATGGAGAAATGCCAAAAGTACTCCTGACTGTCCCGATTCATGGAAAAAGAAGAAGAGGGAGACCTAAGCTGTGGTGGTCAGATGGTGTGGCTGAAGTCACCACAGGCGAGTCACCCGTTATTCTTCCTGAAGAAGGCCTACACAGTTGGCTGAAAGGTTGGCACAATTAAAAAATAAGTTCTGCTTATTTAGTCTTATCTTTGACTACACCCCCTGACCAATGCAATCCATCATAAAAATAAACAATACAAAAATTTAAACAGACAAAAATCGTCAATTCTAAATTAATAATAATAAAGCTTAGTGAACCCAAAGGATCAATATCAATACCACCCACCTGTGCTTAGACACTTCTGTCCATGGACCACTATCCAAACTAAAACCCACCAGATAACTCTTAACGTAATCTTCCCATCTACGCCTCGGTCAAGATTTCAGACGTTTACTAGTCGGCACAGCGCTTATAGATAATAAGTCAATAAATAAGTAATCAGATTTAATAGTTCTACTTTTATGGCAATATTGAGGCAGTTTCGGGTACAGAGAGATAGTTAGAGAAAACCAAATTCACAAAAATGCTTACGCATCCAAAGTGTATGGTTGGCAGGATTATAAGAACATAAAAAAAAATTTGTATCACTGCAACCCATGAACAGTGTTGGTTCTGTGGTAAAGTTTGTACTGATTCTAAGACGAAGGTTCTGCAGGGAAATGGGAAAATCGAGACAATGCCCAAACGCTAGATTTTCCCCCAAATTAAGGATGCCCACTTTATAAAGCCTGGGTAAGCCACAGGATAGATCCCACAGAGTGCCTTCGGCTGTCAACATATTATATAATTTACCTTCCACAGCCATATTTGAACCTGAAACCTTCAGAATAGCAACTGAGCGCTATACCACCGAGCTTCCCCGCTCCTCTTATCCATATATATATATATATATATATATATATATATATATATATATATATATACATAAATAATAGACAGGAGGGACATTTATTCATCCGGTTTAACTTACTTCACTTGAAATTTCTGTAATTAAACAATAACAATAACCCTTTTTTGTTACTAAACATGAACAATATCTTGCTTTATAAAAGTGTAGTTATGAGACAACGATTTGTCAATCTTGACAACTCTCTGAGAGCCCCGGGCATGTTAGTTTCCGTTAGTTAACTCATTTATCAGCGCCCAGTCCCGGCAAAATTACACGGAGACTTCTAAAACAGTGGATTATCAACTTCGAAACTTTTGCGGCACCATTCTGTGGTTTTCCCTCCCGCGGTTGGTTTGAAACTTATCGGGCCCATCTCTTTAGGGTCCCATTATGGTCATGAGGTTGATTATTATTATGGTCATGTAGTTCATGAATAACGCATGACATGAATTTTCCCCTTTTTTCTCTCTAAGGGTTTTCTCAGATTGAGGTTTTCTTCAACTAAAAACTTCCTTTAATTCATTTTTCCATTTTGTTCTAACCTCTATCTTGTATATCTTTTTTCCTCAGACTATGACCGTGCATACTTTCCTCAATCCCTTCTATCCATCTTTCCGTTTTCCTCCTCGCCGTTTCCTCACTTCAACACTCCAATTGAAAATTAAATTGGGCAATCGTTCTTCCTTCATTCTTGTTAGATACAATTCCAATGTTTTTTTCTCAATATTTTGGAGGACATTTTGTTGAGTTTGCATTCGTTCTCAAATTTCGGCATTAGTCCTTCTTTCTTTTCTGGTTACCTTGGCAGCTCCCCTCCAATAGTCCACCTCAGTAGCAAGTAGTTTTTTTCCTAGAGGAGCGCTTATCGTCCATGTCTCTGCTCAATACAGCAATATGCTTTCAATTATGGACTTATATATGAGCTTCTTGATATTTTTTGTCACATTATTGCTCCAAATATATTTTAATTAATTCCAAATATTGTTTAATATTTATTTTTGTTAAAAACTATGGCAGATAAGTATTTTTTATTGAAAAAAAGTAACACTACAACAACCCATGAAGTGTTCCGAAAATGGTGGAGACTGACTATTTATAAGACAGGAGGAAGTTGTTGTTTTTTCTCACATTCAACTGCCAAGTTTTTTTTTCCAAAACTAAGTAACCCCTCTCTAATCCTATTTGATATTCAGACCCACCCGGGGCTTACCCAGCCTCTGTAAAGTGGATGCTCTTAATGGTGTTCATGACTGTTTCTATGTTTTCTAGGCCAAACACTTACCTGCACAACCGTTGGCTTAGGAACTTTACAGAAATATTATTGCTTTAAGCAATCAAAAGAAGACTGTAATTAACTTAAATAAAGCAGTTTTATTTGTTTAAATCAATCAAATATAGTTGTTTTAAGAACAATTCATATTCCTTGAAAAAATGGGATTTAAATATTAGTTTACACGAAACTGGAAAGTTGGCAACACTTATTAATGGCCACACTTGTTCCACGAATTCTTTTCGATATTTATTTAGTTGGCACTTGGCTCAAATTTCCTCTGAATTTCTTTTCTCATTATAAATTTTCTTCTCTTTCTTACTTCATTTTTCTATCCAAGTCCATTTTTCTTCTCTACATATGATAATAACTTAAAATTATATTATTAAACTACTCTATCTTCAAAAATGCATTACTTCATATTTTTCTCCTTTACTTTATTTTATTATTTTAACATCCTGTATTCCATGTATTATTTTCTATCTTACATCCAATTCAAAACCGCTGCTTTTTTAGTTAAATTCAAATTTATTACAGAATTATTTTCGTTATAAACCTGTTATCATTAATCTCAGTTTTACTATCATAATTAATTTCAATAAATACTTTTCATATGCAATATTAGTTTTTATTATGACTATTAATATATTCAGTAAAGAACTTTGTATTGACCCTGTGGTATCTTCATACCCTCCCGGTGAGTACCCAGCTAGTATATGGAAGGAAGATCTTTAACAGGTTATAGATTTTTTTAAATAATGTATTTCATACTATTTTAGTTTTTATACGGTGGGGACCGTCCTATTTCTAAGGCTAAGGTTGTCCAGATTTTCTCTAATTAAGGGTACCCACTTTTTATAAAGTAGCGTGTTTTTATTACAAATAACCAATTAGAATATTAATAGATTAATAAAGGAAATTTTAAGACTACGAACTATTTTCCAGGCACTCAAATAATTTTATTTTGAGCAATGATCTATAATGTAGTACTAAAGTTTTATTTATGTACAAACAAAGAATCTGTACACCACTACAACCCATGAAGAGTATGTTAGGGACTTTATTATGTGATCATGCAAAGAAATGATCATTGTCGGCCTGGAAACAGAGACCTTTAGATCTGTAGACAGTGTTTCCTATTTCAATAATCCTACTAAGTCCCTGCAACTAAAAACAAAAAAAAATAAACTATAACTACAATCCTAGTGTTATGGGGTTATTACAGAGTAGAGACTGTACTGTTTCTAGACCAATGGTTGGGCAGGGAAGTTATTTGTCCGAGATTGCGCTCAATCTTTTTTCTCTTAACTAAAGGCAATCATTTTATAGACGCTGAAAAATAGAAAAAGTTAACCTTCAAAAGTTTTAGAGAATTGTCAATCCAGCTTAGTAATCTAGCAGCTGTTCCCGGTTCTCGAATAAAGAATAAGATTGCATAGACGTACATCTCACATCAACAGCTAAAGACTCGACTATCAATAATTATCATTCCCAGACGATTTATTATATGAGGCGTTGAGACGCAAAAGGGGATAAATCCTAATTTGAAAATTTTTCAGGAAACACAAACATATGCATAATATAGGTTATTATGAAATGATTATTTATTTGAGACAATTATTTTTAGAAAAATTAGATTGCCTTTGGCATGTTTTGAATGGTGAACCATTTACCACCGCATTGGGGACGCTATATTTGTGAAAAAACATTAAAATTATTAAATATGGATTTATCCCCGTTTACATCTTCACGCTTCATATATCATACAAGGTTTTCCGAATTTACAAGTTACGATACTCAACTGCATGGTCTTTCTTTTAACTAAACGTAGCACTTTAAAGAGACTAACTGAGCCCCAGGTGGTTCTGCAGATTGTTTAGGTTCCATCCGTTGTTGTTAGAAGTTTAAATAATTTACCTGCCATAGATTTGAACTCGAAAGCTTCAACATAGCAACTCATTAATCTACACACTGACCCCGCCCCCACTAGCTCCCTATCCCATTAATAATAATAGCATATTTTTAAAAATTAAAAATCTATTTTTTTTTAAAGATAAGTATTGGAATTTTTGGACTATTCAGTAATTTAAAATTGGGAAGAGATATATACTTTTAATTTATGTTGCCCGTTAGAAGATACATGGAGACTTAATGGTTCGGCAAACACTGGCCGTAGACTGGGGACCATTGACCCAAATGGTAACCTCAGAGAAGTGCAAACAGGAAGATGGTTAGAGTGCCATACCTAATGCTTATACAGTATCCGGTTTCACCAAGTCCCTTCCACAGCGACTTATTGACTCGGACTCTTTCGACTCAGTCCGGTTCAATTTCGCCATCGCAGGGCAAATATGTCTCCCATTTTCAATATATGAAAGCCGTTTATAGTGTTGTCTTTGACCAGTGCATCTTGAAACATAATAATACAGTATTAAAATTTCTAATTAAGTATATCAAGTATCAAAGCTACAAGTGTGTTGAAAAGACTATACTTTTCGCTCCTTCATAAGAACAATGGCACAACTCAAAAATGGCAATTTTTGAGTTAAGCCTTCAGTAGTAATTGTATTGGTTAAAGCTATAAGGCACAAAACGAAGTGCCAGGTCAATCCAAAAGTGCGTGAGCATTTTGGCGAAATTTTTAAATAGTGAAAATAAAACACAATTTAACATTTTAATCTGTGATATATTTTCCTGCGCTATCTCGACATCTTTCTGGTAGCTTTTTTATTCCATTGGTGTAATAAGATTCTGGTTTTGAAGCAAAAAAACTTCTGAGTTCATTTTGTATATCCTGTTTAGAATTGAACTTTTTGCCAAAGCAAAAAATTTTTAATGCACGAAATAACTGAAAATCACTTGGGGCAATACCCGTGGAGTATACAGAATGAGACAATAGCTCCCAATTCAGTTCATTAATTTTTTTGGAGCGTTGTTCGAGCCGTGTTATGGTGGAACAACTCTTTCTTCATATTCACCAATCACGGGCGGTTTTTTAATCAATTATGAATTTAAAAAGCAAAGTTGTTCACTGTATGCATCTGCATTAATGGTTTTGTTTGGTGCTAACAATTCATGATGCGATCTGGCCCACTTTTAAATGTGGCTCTGACTCCACAAGATGTTTAAGAACGTCGTTATCAAAATCGACTGGACGTTCTGGACGGGGTTCATCATTAATGCTTTTTCCAAGTTTAAATTTTTCAAACCATTTCTGGGCAGTCCTTACACTAATAGTATGTGCACCATGTACACTATTAATTTTTATTGCAGCAGATCTGGCAGTTTCACCATTCGAAAAAAATATATAACAGCACGTTTATATGCGTTATCGTTATTCATTTTTAACGGTACTAATATGCGTCTGATCTTTACGAAATTTGGTGACACACTGACGAATACATCAGCCAAGGGATGGCAAGCTTCGACAGGTTCGGAATCTTATCGATCTGGTATGAGTCACCCCGAATCCCATACATGTTACTAATGCGTACGAACTTTTGGACTGCCTGATATAATGAGATAGGTAAAATACGTTTTACGGTACACACTGATTTTGAATGAGCTTGGAAACAGTTTTTTCACTCTACTGAAAAGTGTTTTTTTAACTTTCCATAACACCTCGCCGTTTCAGGCTACTTCAGCATTTACTAGATAAACGTTCTAAGCTCCCAATTAACTACAAGAGACTCATTTACATGACAATCATTAGACCCATCTGGACTTACGGAATAGAGCTTTGGGGCTCCACTAAGCCATCGAATTCCTCTCGTATTCAATCCTTACAATCCAAAATCCTTCGGAAAATCCTTAATGCTCCATACTTTGTTACGAACAAAGTAATCCATAATGGCCTTAACGTCCCGTTTATTAGCCCGAATCCGATATCAATCTTTTCATGACAAACTTCATTTCCACTCAAACCCACTAGTTTCAAACCTCGCAACCTCTTCAATTCCTGATAATCCTCCGAGGCGGCTGAAAAGAAGATGGCCTCGTGACCTTCTAAACTGAGCTTTTTAATTTGAGTACTACCACTGGGTAGTTTCTCTACTTGTCTTCTCATGTCAATGTATTCACTCATTATATTTACTAGATGTATTTTGTATACAGTTGTAAATTTCAATAAATAAATTATAAAAAAAAAAAAATCTTTCCGTAGTTTGCATTTGTATTGACGATAAAACGCTTCTTAAAATGAACACGGTCATAACTAAAAAAACTAATTTTTCAATAGAGGTAATTGAAAGTTTCATGTTAGTTAAAAAATAAAATTTTGTTAAAGCAAAGCAATACTATTTTAATGATGGTATTGAATTTTTTTATTAACCACTGGAACATTTTTAAAAGTTAGATACATTTCTGATTTTATAATAGCTTATATCTTATATCATTACTCACATAAATCATCAAGCCCATGATAGAACTCAAAATATGACAGTAAAAAAAAAATCAGATTTTACTCCTAAAAAAGATCAACGATATAACTCTAAAATAGGCGTTTTTGAACTAAGCCTTGCAATTGGTTATCGGTTGAAGCTTTTCAATGCAGGAGCGACATATCTGATATTCCATTCCCAACTTTTTTTTAATAATAGTCATATTTTGAGTTATATCATTTTTGAACTTGAAGGAATAATGGCATAAGTTAAAATAAAAAAAGGTTCAAACTCTTAAAAATTGTCAAATGACTAATAAAATAATTTCAATACCAACATTACAACAGGAGGAGTGGCTCAGCGGTAGAGCCCTGAGTTGAAGTGCCGAAGGTCCTGGGTTCAAATCCCGCTAGCTGTGCCTACTTTTATTTAATCTGTTAGCGCCTGGAGATGGTCCTATAGGATTTAGGACTCTCCTAGGGCTCACTCCCCCCCCCCAGCCTAGTTCAGTACGTAATAGAGACTGTACTGTTTCTTGGACAATGGTTGTGCAGGGTATGGTTATATCCTAGATCATGCTCAGCTGCCTCACCCCCTCTTATTTTGAGTACCCACATTATAGAATCTGATCCCATTAGAGCCATTTCCGCCTGCTATCAGATTAAATAAAACTCTACCTGGAGCGGGATATCAGCCCAGAACCTTCGGCCCTGAGCTACTCCGCTCCCTATCAGAATAAGAGATGAAAAATTACTTATTTCAAATAGCAATCAGCTAATGGTTTAGTGCAAAGGCGGAAACGAAATCGTTATATCAAAATTCACTTTGCTAAATTGCGCAAGCGGAAAATTAAAAACTACAAAACAAATGCAGGCAGGGATATAAAAAAGTACACCGTATGAGCATCCTTAATAGGATATCCGTTTGTTTCAAAAAGGCTACATGATTCATCTAACTGTCAAAAGCTGTACAACGAATGTATTTACGAGCAAAGCTCCAGTTGCGCATAAAACATGGAGTGATGGGTGAGTTTTCTATTCTAAAGAGGGAACCTAAATTTATTCCGACCAACCGAATCCAGGGCAGTTATTAGTTAGTCCAAAAAATATAAATATGTTTTAAAGATTATAGAAATTATTAATATTTTATAAACAATCCAATAGAGTAATACAAAAAATGATCCACTACAACCCACTGTCTTGGGCTTTACTAGTCTGTACTGTTCCTAACCCAACGGATGTGCAGGATGGATACAGAGATAATGCTCAGCCACGTTTTTCCATATCAAGTATTGTAGAGGTGAAAACCACAGATTATTTATTATCAGCTGTTAACAGAACAAATAGCTTATCTGCCACAGCCGGTATCGACCTCTAAACCTAGAAATCAGTAGCCCTGCAACCTACGTACTGTAGTACTCCTCCCTCCTACACAGATATAGTGGTTATATTCCGAAGGGGAAATAGCCAAATAAATCTTCCTGAAGTAGGGGAGTAGCGAAGTGCGAAAAACATCGCGGAGGCAAGACAAAGAGACGGCCACTATTTTGGAGATAGGACTCTGAGAGGACGAGAGGTATAGCTCATAGCTTCAAGTCCTTCGGCTTCTCCATCTCTCTCATCTCTCCCTCCCCTTGTTCTCTTCCTCAAACTTGATAAATATTTAAGAGCGGAGGTAGACAAGTGAAATCATTGGTAGTACTGGTGAATAATGCAGCATCTTTGTGACATGCCATTCCGTTTTGTTTCTCGCTAGAATTGCTAATCTCTAGGTATTTTGTCCGCATACTTACATAAATCTCTTTTATGGGGTTAGGACGTGGCTTACATAACAAAATATTGTATAACATTTAAGATAAATAAACTCCATTATTTTGTTTTCTATTTATATATTTATCCACATATGTCAATAAAACAAATTGACAACCAGCAGATTTTCAATCTGTAAAGTTATAGTTAAATTACATAACAGGCCCTTATATTTAAGGGAGGGTCCTATATTTCACAGGATCCACCTGCGGCTGCTAATAAATTAAATAAAAGTTTGCCAGCGAGACTTGAGCCCAGAACCTTCGGCACGGCAACTCAGCGCTCTACCACTCAGCTATTCCGCTCCCTTATCTTATTTATTAATTATTGTCTAAAGAATTTTTACATTTCAGGATATTTAAACATCTATTTATTTCATTGAATATACCTAATATATACTTGAAACGTTTTTAGTGGAGTAAAGGCCGATCCAGACGCTCCTTTTTGCACCAGTTCAACATGGTGCAGATAAAACTTAAAATGTAAGGTAAAACGTCGCGTGTAGATTGGAAAACTGCGCAGTGTTGAATCCAGCGCGAAGACGGTACTGTTGCTTCGATAACTGAGCTAGAGAGCACAGATGTCCTTAAACTGTGCGGACAAGTCGGCGCATGTAGGCGGTAGCACCGTTTTCCAATTCATTTTGTTCCTCAGTGTCAATTCGTCAGGCGACAATAAATTAATTAGTGTCACTAATTCCAATAAATAAGTATACGTTTCTATGTCCATTCTTAAGTAGTTCCGCCAATCATTGGTTCATCACATAATTCACGAATTAATCTAATATGGGAAATGTACTGCTTTTTTTAGAAGCCACTTCTACGACTATCATAAGATCTACTACCATACGAATATTAAATCAAGCCACGGAAGATACCACTGGATACTTCGTGGCTCTCATGTCATTTTGTTGTAACTTTACAGACCAAAAATCTGCTGATTGTCAATTTTTATTTGACATGGGTAGATGCAAATCTTTTTTTTTAATCTTTATATTTGTATCCACCCATGTCAAATAAAAATAATTGACGATCAGTAGATTTTCGGTCTGTAAAGTTACAACAAAATTACCTGAGAGCCATGAAGTACCCAGCGGTACCTCTTCCGTGGCTTGATTTAATATTCTTATGATAGTAGAACTCTCATCCACGTTCTTTTTAATCTCCTTGTGTCCTCAGGGGTGATAGTCATCTCCATTTGTTCTATTTTTCGGTTTGGATCTCCGTGAAATTTTTCTTGGAAAGATCTGTAATATATTTGTAAGTGTGTCGTCGAACTTTGGTATTTTTAAGTAAGTACGCAAAGTTTTGTAATTAGCATGACAAGGTGCTTTTGTGATAAGTTTAAGTATTTTTATTGAAAAGTTGTCGTTTTATTTGAGTTTGTTTAGCGATGTAGTAAATTTGTAATTTATAACATATTAATGTTCTTAGCATTAAAATTAATTTATTAAGGTGGAAGATAGTTAAGAACGTAGGGTTCTGGGCTAGCAACCTCTAGGCCCCGAGGTCGAGATAGGCTACGGTAGGTAAACTATTTTTTCTAACCCCACTTGGGTGAACCCAGCCTCTATAAAGTGGGTACTCTCAATCAGGGGAAAGACCTGCCGGATCCTAGATATTCATCATATTCTTGAATATATCAAAACTTTGGAATATAATTTTCACTATTTTCCTTCATCTAGCTAACGGGTTCCCTATTTTAGAAAATTAAGCCTATCCAATTCCAAGTTGAAGGCTGTATTGACGTCTTCTCACTTTGCCAACTTAATTCAAGTTGAGAAGGCTAATTCAAATTGCATTACAAGTTTTAATTAATGGCTCTGCACTTCTGCTACAAGCTCCCTTCAAAGCCTCATCTTATAATATTACTAATAACTCCTAAGTATCTTAAGTATTATAAGTAAAACTTTAGATTAACAAGTATTTATTAAGAAAAACAATTAAAAAGTATACTACAGGATTTCTATACTTCCAGGTATAGTTATACTAGAATTTCAAACAAATATAACTATCATAAAATATTAATAAACAATTTAAGCAGCGTAATTTCAGTCTATTTTCCATGAATATATATTTAATATTTTTTTTGTATTATGTATAATATAAATTAAGATAGAAGAAGAAAGTTCAAACTACAATTAAGAATCTTGTATTTGAAATTTTCCGTGATTAAAAGGACCCTTCCCATTTTAATAATAATAATTATCATAAATAGACCATATCAATGCTCAACTCGGTATTATGGAATATAAACATTATCCCCCAAATAAAATAAAAAATATACAATATTATATTCCTAAGCATTATGACATACGGATCATAAACTTGGACGTTGAAAAGCAACCTAAGGAAAAAATTAACCACAGAAATGGACTACTGGAGACGAGCGGCGGGAATATCCAAAATAGACCAAGTAATAAATGCGACAATAAGAGAAAAGATGGAGGCTGAAAGAACCAGTCTGGAAGATATTCAGGAGATATTATAATGCCTGTAGGAAGACTACTCAAAGTGGTCCACCAATGGAACGTTGGTGGATTGAGAAGACGAGGAAGACCAAGGAAGACCTGGGATAACGAAGTGGAGGAATCAACGATGGGTCATTGTCTACACGAAGAATGGGCCTTGGACAGGACATTATGGAAGCCATCCAATCACTAGGTTAAGGAAACCCACTATTAGTGGAAACTCCTGTTAAAAAAAAAAATCATAAATTCAACACGGGTCGGTTTCTATTAAATAGGTTTTTTCTAATAACTAATTTTTTAATCTCCACCCGGACCATTTTCTTCCACAAAAATGTACAACGTTAACTAATATTATTAAAGATGAATCTAATAATTAATTTTATTCATTAATTTACTGTGCCGACTGGGAAGCATCTGAGGAGTAGGTGGGAAGATAGAAGAGTGATCTGGCGGATATGGGCTTGGATAGTGGTCCGTGGACGGAAGTGTGTAAGCATCGATTGTTGGTATCGGCATCGAACCTTTCGGGTTCGCTAAGCCTCATTATTATTTATTCTTTTAGAAACCTTTTTTCAATTTGCAATTCAAATTATATCACGTTGGTGTTATATTAAATATTAATAGCGGCACTGTTTCAACTTAAGCCTCTTCTGCATTCTAGGTTGCTTTAAAAACTTAAATATGTTATAATTACTTACTCACAAATAAGGAGTAATTGAGGTAAATCTTGATTTAGAACGCAAAGTCTAATCGTAAACTTAAAATAATTAACAATTAAACCTAACGTTTTTTTTTAATGCTAAAATTATTGAACTTTTTGAACAGAAAAAAATTATAGCTTATCTTGTAAAAAAAAAAACTGAACGATGATCTGATGATACACAATTATCAAAGTACAACAGCCTCCTATAAAAAAAGATCACACAATTAAAAAAACTCTACCAGTACCCACTCAATACCCTTAATCAAAATACTTTTAAATATTTGAAATTTAAGTTTCCAATTAAAAATCGTAAAATTGTGTGCCAACTCATAAGACTATTATAATTTAAGAAGAACATGAATTATCCTGCTTTATTACCTTGAGAGTAAATGTCTAAAAAATACTGTATTAAAGTATTAGTTCCGCAGGTTGTCGCTTATAGTCGTGTCTCAACAACTTTTAATTTTTATTAATTTCCTTTCAATATTTTCTAAATATACAAGTAATTAACAGATATAATATGGAAAAGAGAAAGTAATTGCGGGAAATGCGTAAAAATTGGGTAATCTTTACGTTAAAAAAATGAACATTAAATGTACTTCGAAATGATAGTTGTCACTTTTATTTCTTGATGAAATGGTTACCGAAATGTACTCATTACCTATAATTACTCTCTTTTTTCATACTAAAACTCACGTTTGTATTTATTTTCGATAATACTGAATAGGAATCGACTGTAAAGTTAAAACTTATAGTGACTCAACTCGAAACGACAAACTGCGGAACAAATAACCTATTATTATTACCTCGTTCATGCAAAATAAATATAATAGATACTGAACACATAATAAGTTCATAAGAAATTGTTTGTTTGTTCATTTAACTTCACTTTATGCTGTTATTGTAATTGTATGGACATATCAACAGACTTCGGGAGCGGAGTGGCTTAGTGGTAGTGCACTGAGTTGCCATGCCAGAAATCCTGGTTCAAATCCCGCTACAGGCCATGACTTTTATTTAGTCTGTTTGAGCGGGAGATGAATCATATTAGGATCCAGGGCCCTCCTGGGTCCCACCCAGCCACTATAAAATATTATAAAAATAGGGTACCCAAAATAAGGGGGGAAATCTGGCGGTTGAGCGTGGCCTAGGACAAGTCTCCTCCTTGCAGAACTGTTGTCCATGAAACAGTAGTCTCAACCATTTACTGAACCCCAGACCCGTTCACGAACGATGATACAGTGAGAATCCTAAATTTTGCACATCCGGGTTTAATTAGGATAGGGATCTCTAACGAGTACCTGACATCGTACTGGCTCAGGACCCCCCCTTATCTGTCGGGCTACGAACCCGAAATGTTGGGCTAAGTAGGTTGTTATGCTAACCATTAGACCAGAGGTCGCTCTACTTAATAAATTATAATACATCCTATTTACCTATAGGCACGTTCTCTTTGCTTCAAGTCTCTACACGTTTGGATATTACTTTAAATTATATAAATCGAATCAGTGTCTAATATAAACAATATAGTAATAATAATAAAAACAATACTATGACTGTTATGAGGATGGAATTGAGCAGTTCACAAATAGAAGGCGGCCTAGCGAACCCAGGTCTCGTCTCATACAAATGATCTTCCCCAGAGAGCTTTAGGGATGGGATATTCCCTGACACATAATTCATGAACCCCCTCCCCCTTTACTACATATATACTCCTTCAATAAATATTTACCTTTCCCCTGAAAATGGAATAATTCTAGTAATCCCAGGTGGTTAGGGAGGAAACTAGATTTAATATACTATTGTTTATTCATTTAGTGTCGCTTTGTACTACTATAGCTAATAGTGCGATGCAACGAGGGGGGAGTACTTAATTTTGCTTACCCAGGTATAATTAGGGTATGGCTCATTTGTACAGGCTAGGGACCCGCTATATATATCCCTTAAGAATGATGGCATAAGTAAAGATTTTTTACTTTAAAAAAATCCACCTGCCGGGCAGCGTACCCGCGATCTTGAGCATAGTAAGTTATGCTAATCACTAAACCTCAGGCCCACCCTTAGATTAGTTTTTGCGTTTTCCATCCAGTCTTATGTTTATGAGTAATTAATTTATAATCCTCCTATTCTGTTATAAGCAATTTTTACATGAAACCAATACAACCAATGAAGTGTCTTGGGTTCAGTAAATGGTAGCAAATCTATATTATTTTTAAAGAAGGCAGTTGTTTTGGTACCTTACCAAAATTTAATGCATTATTATAGCCTTTATAAGTTTATTAATATTATGTTTACTTTTCTGTTCATGGTTGTTATTGCAAAGGGACTTAGCCCCAGAATGTAGTTACTTTTCTGTTTTAAATATTATAAATAATTATAAAGATTTATACCTCTACAACCCATGAGGGTTCAGTACATGGTTGAGGCTGCACGGTTTCTAAGAAAACGATTGTGCAGGAATGTAATTTCTCTTTATAGAAACTGGGTATACCCCATGAGTATTTGTAATATCCCACTGGGTTCACCTATGGCAGTTAAAAGATTAAATAATTTATCTGCCTCATCCGGATTTGAAACACTTTACTTAATGACCTGTGCTACTCTCGAAAGTAACATAGTACTTTAACATTTGATAATAACTTACTAATGATTAACCGAAATTTCATATGATGGTTAGAGTAAAAAAGAATCATATTAAGATCACTTAATTCGATTATACGATCCTTGAACAATTTGCTCCCCTTGACAGACTTGGTTGGCAGACATTTATTTAACCTGTAAGCAGTCGGTGATGGATCCTATAGGGTCTAGAACCCTCCTAGGGCTCACCCAGCCTCTATAAATTGGGGTAAAACTGGCGTTTGCGCGTGATCTAGGACAGATCACCTCCCTACACAACAGTTAGGCTTTACACTTAAAAAAATATTAAAAAAAAAAGAAAAATGGAACCTATCAAGTAATTTGGAAATTATGTCATTCTAATTTTGTGGATGAGCGATTCATACATTATCCATTTTCTCGGTTGAGGAAGTGGTTCCTTGTTCATTGAAAATTCTCTGGAAACTTTTTCACTCAGCCAACTTACCAGGAACCATCTATAATCAATCACCATCCTATTTTCTCAACGATATTCCAAGGAAATTAAACAAACTTCGTCGTTAATATCAGTCGCTTAAAAAAACTTTAAGAGTTTATCTATGGAAATAGCCGGATTGTTCTTGTTGTTCATTACTCATCATTCAACCTTACCGTTAATGCGTTTTACAGGTTTATTTAGTTAGCGGTACAGCTCAGAGTATAGTGCGCTGGGTTGCTGTTCCGAAGATATTGGATTCAAATCCGTCCGTGGCAGATTAAAAACTAACTATAATTAAATAATAAATTATTATTATTCTGCAGCATGTCGCTACGAGTTAAATTACGTGTTTCCTTTTTAAAATTTTCCAAAAATACAATTTATCATGAGCTCTATAATAGAAAAGAGAATGTAATTATGAGTAATGTATATACTTCGGTAAGCATTTCATCTAGAATGAACATTTCAACAAACATTTATGATCTATACTTCGAAATGTCAGTTGAAACTCTTATGTTGCGATGAAATGATTAGCGAACTGTACTCATTACACATAATTACATTATCTTTTCCATGCTGAAGCTAAGGATAACTTGTATTTTTGGAAAATATTAAAAATGAAACAAATAAACAGTTAAAAATTGTAACATAACTCGAAACGACAGCCTGCTGAATACATACTAAATTATTAAATTTTAAATATTTGTATTATGAAGAGAAAATATATGCCCCCAGCCGGGATTCGAACCCGGGTCCTCTGTCTTACCGCGACAGGACTCTACCAACTAAGCTACCGAAGTTGATACCAGCCGGGGACAAATCTTTTCTCTTATCTGATCCCATGTCCCCGTGTTCTCGCAGGTTTCCGATGTATACACGAGAACGAATGTTCTTTGAAAAAAAAAAAAAAAAAACCTATACCACTACAACCCGTAAACGGGTCTGGGGTTCAGTACATGGAGACTGTACTGTTTCATGGACAACGGTTCTGCAAGGAGGTGAATTGTCCTAGGCCACGCTCAACCGCCAGATCCCCCCCCCCTTATTTTGGGTACCCTATTTTTATAATATTTTATAAAGGCTGGGTGAGCCCCAGGAGGGTCCTAGATCCTATATGATCCATCTCCCGCTGCAAACAGACCAAATAAAAGTCATGACCTGCAGCGGGATTTGAACCAGGATTTCCACTTCAGGACGTGAGCAGGATTTGCTCTACCACTAAGCCACTCCGCTCCTAATTCTTTGAACATTACATTAATTTTAGGAACTTGTTGACATACGTCATATTACTTATTTATAATTTATTAGTTAGTTGTTTGGATTTTAAATATTTTTGTTATGAAGAGAAAAGATATGCCCCCGGCCGGGATTCGAACCCTGGTCCTCTGTCTTACCGTGGCCCGGGTTAGAGGACCAGGGTTTGAATCCCGGCCGGGGGCATATCTTTTCTCTTCATAATAAAAATATTTAAAATTCAAACAACTAACTAATAAATTATTAAATCTTCGAACAGCAATATATGGAGCTTATGGGAACTGGAGATTCTCCTGTGCCTCACCCAGCTTTTATAAAGTGAATACCTTAATTGGGTGGGGGGGGTGACTGATTAAGGAACCTGCCGGATCACCTCCCTGCACAACTGTTGTCCTAGAAACAGTTTATATACAGATTCAACCATGTACTGAAGCCAAGACCATATATAAATATTCGATACAAATATTGAAGAGCTAAAGCTCAAAAGACAGTAGAAAATTTCCAACCTTAAGTCTCTAATCAGGGAACTAAAATACGTTTCAAAAAATTATAAGTATATTGTTGATGATTTTGATGAAGGTGTTTGGTGTGCGACACTTGGCGATGATGACGCAGCAGATGTTATCCATCCGTGACAAATTATAGCATCAGATCAATTTAATTTAATTTAATAATGTACTAATGAACCTAAAACACTCGTGCTTCGTGATGCATCACCATTACACGCAATGAACTATGATAATTATCATTAAATTAATTTATTATGGTATCAGATCCGAAGGCTGTCGCATTGAGTTGAGTCACAACACGTTTTATCTGTTTATTCGATTCATTTTTAATATTCTAGAAAATAAAAATAATCGTGAATTTTAGTATGAAAAAAAGAGGGTAGTTGTGGGAGATGTGTATAATTCGATAAACATTTCATCAAGAAACAAAAGTTTCAACAAACATTTATCATCATTTATACTTCAAAATATTATTTGAAACGTTTATTTCTTGATGAGGTGATTACCGAAATATACACAGTTCACATAATTACACTATTTATTTCATATTGAAACTGACGGTTATTTTTATTTTTGAGAATATTGAAAAGGAAACGAATTGAAAGTTAAAATTTGTTGTGACTCGAAGTGACAACCTGCGGAACTGTTACCACCTCCCCCCCTTAAAATAAAATAATAGCCAAATGTAATATATAGTATTTTTTTAAACTAAAAATAATGTGAGTAGGGCGTTCTAATCTGTCGCATCACTCCAGGAAGCCTGGGGGCCCCACTCATTGTTGGTCAGTGAGTCCACCGGAGATAGCCGGGAGGAACTTCCGGGAATAAAATATAATATGTACAATGAAATATAAAATATATTAAAAAAAATTAAATAAAAAACTAAATCGGGCTTTGAATAGAAATGATGACAGCACTGGAGAAGGCCTCAGGTGTATAGAGCGATAAGTTGCTGAAGATCTTAAATCAGGCTTAGACGGATAAATAATTCAATAATTTAACAAATGTACCCGGTGATATCAGCCTATATAAATTGGGTACCCTTGATTGTTGGAAAACCAGGCCCAATATAGAATAAATCACTTCCTGTATAGTCGTTGTATTAGTGCAGTCTCTATCATGTAGTGATGAAACCGGAATGTAGTGATAGAGGTTTTTATTTTTATGGGACGGTAATAACCACCAACATTTTTCAGTATTAAAACCAAACAAAAACTACTTAATCCCCATTCATGATCATTGAATTGAACTATCACAATGTTCACATTATAATTTTCACATTATAAAATTTTCGTAGAGACTTGGGCTAATAGAGTTCTTGTATAATATCTCAATCTATTAGGTATTCAAATTCGTTTACTTACATCTTTGAATGCTGATAGTTAGGTAGTTTTACGTTTAACAAATTTGACCAATTATACTATTCCTCACCTCTAGAAGCCATTAGGCCCAGCGATGATGGCCCGATGAATGATATTCATTTAGCTGGAACAAGAGAAGTGGTGAAAGAGACTACTTGGAGAGCGGGTTTGAATAGGTTTGGCATCAATTGATTCCAACTTCCTCCCCAACATAAATGGGTCATCCTGAGGGAGGGAACAATGAAGTCGGGAGAATTGATCTCACTTCTCGACGGCCTTTCGCGCCATGAGGTGCTGATCTGGAATCCATGGTCGGGCTTGTTACACAACAGTTTGTAAAATAATAAACTTCTGTTGCAATGAAAAAACTAATAATCTAATCTAACTTACTCCAAGTTTAATTATTATTATTATAAGAGGTTGGGAATGAATATAACTTGGAAAAGACAGAATATTGGAGGTGAATGATCTGCATATTAAAAATGTTGGCAATTTTTCCAATAGCAACGGAAGAAAGAAAAGCTATTGGAATGCTCAATTCTGCACTGGTGAGTAACAGCATCGTAAAAAACACAAAAAGAATGATTTTCCATGCTGTTATAATGGCTATAATGTTATATGACTGTGAAACATGGAAATTGGGAGGGGGAAAAGAAAAAACACTAGTCGCAAAGATGGACTTTGGCACCTACTGGAGATGGAAAATAATAAAATACCCTAAATGATCATGCACTGATGCCCTGAAAAAAGAAGAAGAGGCCAACCAAGAACTGCATGGGTGAACCAAGTCAAGGAAGACATGTAAGGATATAACCTGAATGAAGAAGATGCACTTGACAGGAAAACCTGTAAGAAAATATACTAAAATTTGATTGGGGAAACTCGACTTTGGGGAAACTCTCAATAGTAAAAATAAATAATTATTATTATGAATTTCATAATTATGTCATTTACGTTTCTTTAAGGCAATGCCCACTCAGTCTAATCCTGAGTGAGTCCTCATTAGGGTATTTCAAACTCAGATTAGATTCACGCTTGATAAATATTCCACTGATTGAACCCCGGAATTAATAAGTGTTGATCCTTGCCCAAGATTTCTCATCTCTCGTTTAAAAAAAAAAAAAATAATAAAAAAATAAAAGGAATCAGTTCCGCAGGTGTCGCTTCGAGTTAAAACACAAGTTTTAATTTTTCATTTGTTTTCTTTTTTATATCTATATTAAAATTAAAATTAAATAAGTTTATCAATGATATAGATTGAAGAGATGAACAACGACATAATGTATTCGAAAATAAGGTGCTTCGTAAAATATTCTGTCCAAAAAAGGATGAGACCACTGGTGAATTCAGGAGATTACTCAACGCGGGATTGCGAAACATGCATCCGGTTAATATTAATCAAGTGATAGCGTCATGAAGGTTAAGATGGGCCTTTAAATTTGTGGGGGCTTGTAACGAACGATTTCCCATAAAGTAAATTAGCTCTGTGCTGACTGGCGTAGATGGGAGGATTGGGTTAAGATTAATCTGACGGATTTGGGTAGTGGTCTGGGGGCGGAAGTGTATAAGCAGAGATTGGTTGTATCGGCATCGAACCTTCAGGTTCGCTAAGCCTTATTATTATTATTATATTGATTAAAGAACCGACTTTCACATTCTCTTCAGGTTATATCATCATCCTTCGAATTATTTGTTGAAACGTTAATTTCATGATTAAATGATTACCGAAATATACACATTTTCCATAATTACACTCACTTTTTCCGTATTAAAACTCACGATTATTTTTATTTCTGAGAATATTAAAAAGGAACCGAATGAAAAGTTGAAACTTGTGACTTAGCTCGAATCGATTTATAGAGAACTAATAAATATAATATGTAAATGTGAACATGACGTATTGAAAAGAATAATTTTATTTTATTCACATTGTTATTTTTTTATTTCAGAATGTTTATAATATAAATATACTAAAATCCGACAGGGGTATGCGCATGCACGTAATCACCACATGAAGGAGAGGCCTAACTCATTAAGTTGCGCGAACTTTAGCGAAGATTGACAAAGAGCTTAAGTACCGAATCAGTAAGTAAAAGCTTCGAGGAGTTTTGAACTTCGGTCCATCTGCAATGCCTCCATTTTAAATCAGTGTAGGTGAGGTGTAGGTATTCAATAATATTTCAAAACTGGTAAATAAAAATATTTTGAAGTTATTTGAACTTAAAATGAATAAAAATTCAGTTACAAAGACCCGCATTGAAAAGCTGCGATCAGTTCAATTCAAAATTTCGCAGCTGATAGCAAAATCTCTTTTAGGTATGCACACAACAAAACTTAAGTTTTTTAAAGTGAGTATAAAATCCTTCTTCGTCCCATTAGCCATAGCAGCAGAAAATGTCTTTAAATAAATTATCCGCAAAGGTCAACCAACAAAAGCCTTCTCATTATTCAAGTTTTCATATTAATCTTCACAATTTTAATACACTTACAGACGACGCTGAGTATATCCTATAAAAAAAATTTTTTTTATTGTTAACTATCTTTATTATCTTTCAAATTTTATATTGCTACCTGTCTCAGTGGTACAAATAATGATCTGAAATTTAAATAAATAAATTAAGAATTTTCTTTTTTTTCACTATCTGTAGTTTAATGAGTGCAAAATTAATACCATAATAATTACCCATTATAATTAAGTTCCAAAATAAAGCAGAAAGCATTCAACGACCAAATTTGAAAAATGTCAGTTAATCCTTGGGAAATATGTTTAATTTTCAGTATTTTATTTTGTCGAACTTTTAATTAATTGGATCCTAAGAATTATTTTCCTAAATTTAAAAAGGTTTATAAGTTATTACTAAGAACTTATTTGCCAATTCGTGTGATAAGGAATTAGATTTATTAAATATAAAATAACCAGTCATTTATAAGTAATTGACTTTATAACCCTCGGTTGGTCTCATTCGATTCAGAAATAAAAATACAATAGTTAAAAATACTTTCCTCGAAATATAACTAGTAACTTTTTAATATAGCCCTACCTATCTTTGAAATACGGCATTTCATAAAATAATTATTTTTTTTTTAAATTGGAAAACATCGAAACGTTCAGAAATATCAGTCGAAAATTCCATTAGAAATATGGCGGACTATACAGTGGGCAGTGCTTCTTCAGAACCGCTCAAACAGATCTTGTTTCCCTATCTACAGAACTTAAAACGCTAAAATGTTTATATATATTACAATAATAAATTAAATAAACTTAGTTACCGATATCTAAACGATAAATAAATAGATTTTATACTGAATTCAATCTATTACAATATACCAAGCTGTTAAAAATGAAAAAATATTTATAGAGATAAATCAGAATTTAAAAATATACCTGTAAAAAAAAAAACTAAAAATATAAAACAGATATGAAACACTTAACCTAAAAAATACGTGCACTTAATCTAAAGATAATCTCTAATAATTGTTTATATATTTTAAATTATACTTTACTTATGTAGTAATTTAAATAATTGTTTTAGTATAAATAACACTGGAGAATACTTACTATTACACCTGATTATTACTTTTTCTTATTAGCCTTAAGGACTTTAAACTTTAAATTTGATGTATTCATATAGTTAAGCAAATGAAAATCAATCTAGTTCTTTTTTTTTTTAATAATACTAAAGCGATATAAAAACTATAAATTAGTTCTAAGGAATTAAGAGCAATGTAATTAGTAACCATTTTAAACCATATACGCTTTACTTAAAATTATTTTTAAAAAGACAGATAGGGATAATTGAAACCGTATTGTAATAATGCGTGTCATTAAAATAACTGGAAAACATGTTTCTATAAAAAAAATAATAATAAAAAGAAGAGATTAAGAATTACATAATTAGAAATATATCTCACAATTCCAATATGGCCTTCTTTCTAGTAATTCACTTTCTGTATTGTTCTTAATAACTTAAAGTTGGAAAAAAAACACGCCCACAGAACACAAATCACTTAATAACATGAAGTCAAATAATTAATAATTTCCACACTTATCACACAAACCATTCACTAATTAAAAATAAATCTAACCACTCGACACACACCGAACTGCACCAGAATCAAATAACTTACTGAGAAAAACTCTTAGGAAAACTATTTTGACTTAGACAGTACATGCTTCATTCTGATTGGCTGAAAGTGCCGCCAAATACTGATCCAAAAACATAGTCTCCATAAAATTCAGTACGGCTAATGCAATCGTCTCTTGAGGTTATTAGTTCTCACTATTTTCTTTCAGGTATTTCATTTTATTATATTATTATATTAATTTACATATGTACTTAAAATATTCATGTTTACATGTGAAAGTTGCTAAACATTTTAGAAATTTTCATTAATATTAAACTATAATTTAAAAGTAGATTAAAATGATATTTTTAAACAAACACTTTATAGATAGTTTTAAGTTAATATTTTCATATTGTTCAATTATTAATTCAGAACGCTTTTTTTTTTTATTATTGAATCATAATTTTTTTTTACATCTCATTTTTACATATCAGCTTTAATTGAATGGTATACATAAAAATCCAAATATCAAGATGATTTTATTAAATACTTTAAATATAAGTAATTTTGATTACTCATTATTCAGTTTGATACTGTGGCAATTCTGTGATTTAAATATATTTTAATTTTATCTGAGGTTTAACAGTGGAATCTAATATTTTTCGAATGTATATTATTTGTCAATGAAAATATATTTGATTACAATTATTTTTATAGGTTAAGAATATGTAAGAATCATACAAGGATAGTTTACTACATTTAATGAACTAATAATCAAGAAACTGAATATCAACCTTAAGGTAAGAAATTTAAAAAATACATTTCATATTTTTTTTTATCTAGATTTATCTATTAGAGATATTTAAAATTAAACAAATATTAATATTTTTAATTAATAAAATTTTTATTGTTCTATTATACTAACTGCATTTTTAATGGTCATTATCTACATATAATTAAACCTTTATACGTTTTTATAATCACTCACTCCCTGATAATTATCAAGTTACCAAAATCAACTTTTACAATATGGCCATATCCAAAAATTATCTTGCACCATCACTTATTAAACTGAAAACTATATAATAATTAAACACATTTAATCTAAAATGAGAAAAAACTTTCACTATTACAAACATTTAAATTAAAACATCGCTAGAAAAATCTGATCTTAAATGTATTACAGTAAAAGACAAACTGAAGTTAAAGAGAAAGGAAGATTGGAGCCACCTTGTTGAAGGTAAACTTTGTTAAAGGTAATTAGATTCTCAGTCTGGCAGCTGTGAGAATATGTTCTCATCTATCTCTTTCTTTCTTCATCAATATGTTCAAACAGATCTGTTTTTTCATACTATCTATATAATTTTACAACTATCAATGTTAATTTCTTATAGTTTTTGTACACTGAAAATATCAATATATATATATATATATATATATATATATATATGGTCCTCGGGGTTTATTCTCAATACAGATAATAACATTAGATATATACTATTTTATTCTTAGTATAAATAATACCTATGTTTTAAACATTATTTAATGGTGCAAATTTAATTATATTGTATTGCTAATTACCTATACACTTCTGAACCTATTATTATTATATATCAATTTTTATTTCATGTTTTATATTCAATTTCTTTGTTTTTGTGCTTTTAATTTTTTTTTTTTTGTTAACAGGTACTGAAATTATGTACCTTAAATTATCTGGGTTATTATTAATAAAGAGGATGATTTGGAGTGAGATTTGAGAAGGATTGGGGCAAGAAATCGGAGGAGCCTCGCTGGAGACCACGAGGAATGGAGAAGAATGGTGGCAGAGACCCAGGTCCTGTAAGGACTGCAGTGCCCAATAGTGAGTGTGTAATTATTAATAAAATAAGAATAGAATATCACATAAATGACAGAAATACCATTTTTTTTTTTTTTATTCATTACCATCCAAAGATATTATGGTTAGCATTAAACTTGCAGATGCAGCTGAAAAACTAATTTTTGATTTAAATTCTTTCTTTAATAATATCGGGAGTGGAGTGGCTCAATGGTAGAGTACTGAGTAGCCATGCCGGAAATCCTGGTTCAAATCCCGCTGCAGGCAGTTACTTTTATTTAGTCTCATTGCGGTGGCAGATGGATCATATGGGATCTAGGACCCTCCTGTGGCTCACCCAGCCTCTATAAAATATTATAAAAATAGGGTACCCAAAATAAGGGGGAAAAACCTGGCGGTTGAGCGTGACCTAGGACAAGTCACCTCCTTGCAGAACCGTTGTCCATGAAACAGTACAGTCTCTACCATGTACTGAACCTCAGACTCGTTCACGGGTCGTAGTGGTTACAGGTCAGGTTACTAATATGGAACAGTAAGGAAAATTAGATTTGATGTAACATTGTTTAAATATATACTAATTTAAATAATATAGAATTATTTAAATTAGTATGTATTGTTTGCATAATAGTGTTATTATTATTAACTATTTAAGTAAAAATGGTTTGCATTAGCATTTTTTTTTTTTTAGTACAAAATTTAAATAGTCAGTTTCTGATAAATTGCAAATAGAGGATTTTTAGTTGTTCACCCAGTCATTTATCTAGGTTTAAGTTATGCCATATAAAGCAATATATATAAAACATTATATGTGGATGCATTGCATTGGTAGCGAATTCATACTCTAATTTCAAAAATATTTTATTCTAGTATATATCTTAATCCTAACCACTTTTAAACTTTCTTTTTGTAATTTCTTCATTCTTGAGACATGATTTTGCATAAGTTTTAGAGTATATCGATTAAGTTTATCATGAAATCTTTTACATATTGTTTCATAGGCTTGTACAACCCTTTTTATAATATTTTCTTACTTATCTAACTGAGGTAACTATTAATATGTCTTGATATTGTTTATTGAAAAATTATTTTTTATTCCGAGTATTTTATCAGTCAACTAAATTCATGAGGGCATAGGTTTATTTAATTTTTGCCTACATTTTAATCTTAATTGCTGTAGACAAATCACAAAAGCCTTGATCGGCTGTTAAGACTTTGTTGTTTTTGTTTAATTTGTTGCTATGTGTCATTCTATAGAATAATGCTGAAGTAAATTGATAATATTTTATTGAAAGAAAACAATATAGTTTTGAAAATATTAAAATTTATTTAAATGAAGAAATTTAAAAATTGACAATTTTGGAATTTTTCTTACACCAATAACATGACATTTATTATATTTTGTAATAAAACAATCTCTCGTGTAATTTTACTATATTTTATTATCTTCTAGATTTCTTTCTTGTTATTTCTAATCAATTATTTCATAATTAATTTTTTTTAATTGTATTTATTTCTGGTCTGTACTATCATTTCTGTTTAAATAATATCTAATATTTTCTTTGGTAATGCACTATTTATAAAGTTTCAGTCCTGATGGCCTAAATATTAGGTCAAACTGTTGGTACAAATAAACTAAGTTAAACTTATTTTGAGTAGAATTTATAGACTGCACTCCCCAAACAAAAGAACTGCTGCCACATACATATAAATTATTGTTAATCACAATAATGGTTGGTTTTAGAACTTGACTATTTTAATTTTGAATGAAAATAGTTGGCTTGATGAAATATGTGGAAGAAACTGGTCCGGGTAGAGGTCAATAAATTTCTCTGAATATCAAGAAATATTTATTCAGTGGCCAACGTTTCGTCCTACTTTGTAGGTCTTCTTCAGGGCTAAATATGCAAAATACAGACAATTGAAAATTAAAAAATTGTTAAGCAAAGAAAACAAAATTTAGAAAGAAATAGAAGCATAATAAAAGCATGGTAAATGTAGAAAATGGACATTAAAAAATATTAAAAATTTTTCTTAAGCATGGTAAATACATTATAAAGGTTAAAATGAATGAGTGTATAGTATTAATAACCAAGTGACAGGAAGGTAGTGAAATACATAATAGAGATTAAAATAATAATAAAACAGAACAGGGCATGTTAAAAATAAAGAATAATAAGGTATAAAGATAACAACTAAAATAAAATGGGTAAATATTAAATTTCAAATACAAGTATTGAAATAACAAGTACTGATTGGACAATAAAGATGGGGAGGGAGAGAACTAGAGATATATATTAATACAGAGCAAAGAGGATCATCTGGGGCATTAATAACCATAACAATGAGAAATAAACACTATAAGATAAAATTATGTAATTATTTTAATTTTCAATTGTCTGTATTTTTGCATATTTAGCCCTGAAGAAGACCTACAAAGTAGGTCGAAACATTGGCTACTGAATAAATATTTCTTGATATTCAGAGAAATTTATTGACCTCTACCCGGACCATTTTCTTCCATATTGACTATTTTAAATTTATTCATTTGTTATATTGTATTTCCTAACGTGATACATTTTAATGTATATTTAAATAATAGCCTCAAGGCTAGATAGAAACAAATATTTAAATTAATATATTTTTAATTATTTCTTTTAATATATTTTAACATGATCTTAGGCAATTAAAAAAATATGTTTTTAATTATTATAAATTACTATAAGTTTCAAACTAATGTTATATCAAATTATGCTTAATTTTATCTTCTTTTAATAAAGGAAGTTTTGGTTTATGGTAGTTCAGTTGAACAGTATGAATAATACAGAAATGAAAACAACAAAGCGCTCCTGCAACTCGCTGGCAATACAGCTGAGCTAAGCACATGACAGGTTGAAAAGTTCATTACAACTTTGTTGCCTACTTTAAATTAGTTTTAACTCTCGTTTTCAAGCATTAATCATGCCACCTTGAGACACAGGTGACAAGGGATGACTTCATCAAAATTTAAAGGAGAGATAAAGTTGGCGCTGTTATAACTTATCATTTAAACACAAAGCTATAATAATCACGGAAGAAAAATTACATAATTCTTTAATACTTATTTATATATATATATTTTAGATTTTTTGTTCTCCTGGGATAATTTTTTTAAAGCATTTTTGTTAATGCTAGAATTATCAATCAATTTTATTTTGTCGTTTTAAATGTATAATGCTAATTGTTGCCTGCAGTTTATTATACATAGAATAGAAAAATAATTTTATTCCGGTACCAGATCTCTTAAGAATAACACATGTGTACAATAATAATATATTATTATAATAAGAATCTAGAATTTACATCCACACTTAAAAAAAAAATATAAACTAAAAAGTATGCTCTGATCAAGAAAAAAAAATATAAACAAAAATATAAAAAACCAAGAATTAAGAAAACAATAATAAAACAGCTATATCTCTGTGAAGAAATTTAACATTAAGTCGGTCATTACTTAATTCTGAAGAATATGAGCTAATATTTTAACTTATTAGAAAGCATCAGTTTGGAAATTAAGGATTATATATAAACAATTGCTATGTGCCTGTATACAATTGGAAACAAAATGTATCAAAATTTTATTTTAAATCATAAATCATATCAAATATATTAATAAAACATAATAATATTTTTGAAACATTCATAATTTTATTTAAATATTACCTATTCAGACTGCTGTCTTATTTTCTGTTTCTTAAAAAATTTCAAGTATTCCATTTTATCAGTTACATGCTTCAGGGAGCAATACTTTATTTTTTAAATTATACTTGATTAATATTAATTAAAAAACAGTCTAGGAAATTTCAATTTGTTTAGTGAAATTAACCTTTAAAAGCAAAATTAAAAAGATAAAACCAAATTACAGACATAGGCATTCACGCGCATCCATTATTAAGGGGTAAAACATTCACCACATTGGAAGTGCAGAGTCTTTCAAAATTCTCCTCTCAGACAGGGATGGAAAAGTTACAAGGATATTCTTTTACCCCTCTTGTAAACTGTTTGATGAATTTGTTGTATAAAGAAATTTTTAAAAAATAATAATAGTGTTAAAATTTAGCAAAAAATATAAACCTTCAGAGTTATAAAAAATATAAAATTAATTTATTAGCAGAAGGGGCACCTGTGGCCCTCCTCTGTCATTCCAATTTACACTCTTCATATAAGTTATTATGCTCTCTTCATGCATAACACACATTGCCAATAAAAATAAAATTAAGTAATGAAATAATTAATCAAAATTTTACCTTACTATTTTATCTAATTTATCATAGGTATACAGAGATTCTTGAAGTATGTTTATTAAACATAAAAAATTGAATCACAACAATCCATTCAGGGTGTTGGGTTCTGTACATGCTAGGGACTGCCCTGTTTCCAAGTATGGGGTTGAGAAAGTTGGTGATTTACTCTAGGTTTTTCCATCCAATTAAGGGTAACTCTGGGTGAGCCACAGAAGGTCCATTATTTTTATAGAATAATAATTGGTCTAATTGATGTCACGTGTGGTGTAGTGATTAGCATGACTAGCTACTGTGCCCAAGATCCAGGGTTCACTGCCACCTACCAAGGTGGCCTTAGAATTTTTTTAATGGAGTGAAAAATCCTTAGTAATGCCGTTCATCGGAGGGACCTTATGCTATGCCAGTTATTCGTTTAAGATCCCTATCATAATTTTATCTGGACAGAAGAAATTTAAAACTCCCACTGAAGTATCGTCCAATTAGCCTTAGCTGGATGAAGTGACCTTAGATGAATAAACAATCTAAATCTAGACCAAGAGTACAGTATGTGCTAACCTATAACATTCCCAAACATTGTTAAACACATCTCTCCTTCTAAACAACGTCATAAATAAAATTTTAAAAATTTTCAATATTTTTATTTTGGAGAGAAAAGATTTGGAACTGGCCGGGATTCGAACCCGGGTCGTCCGCCTCTCTAATTTTTCAATAGAGGTATTTGAAAGGTCCGTGTGAGTTTAAAAAAAATAGAAATTTCGGGGTATTGGCAAAGCAAAGCATTCCTATTGTAATTATAGCATTGAAATTGTTTTATTTACCATTAGGTAATTTTTAAAAGCTTGAAACTTTTTCAACTTCAATCATAATACAACTGAAAATATGACTTTTTTTAAAAAAATTGTTGAAAATGGAATATGTCGTTCCTGAATTAAAAAGCTTCAACCAATACAATTGCTACTGAAGGCTAAACTCAAACATGGCTATTCTTTAGTTATGTCGTTCTTCTGAAGGAGCGATATGATACTAAAAAGTACAAGTTGGTGATTAATCGTTTTTCCCTTGTTTCATAGAAAGTAAGTTCGGAGTCTCTCGCCATTAAAAAGTGATAAAAAGTCCTACCTTAGGCCAAAGCTGAGCAATTCGACGTTAATTTGTTTATTTATTACACCATAAAATAAGACTCAGTGTCCTCCGAGAACCAAATCTAATAACCGACTCGATGTAGACACCATAGGGGGACGTGAGTAGACTGTTTCGAAGTGCCATTTACACCGGGCCCGAACCGGCGAAGTTCCGGAACAAAGTTTTTATTTGTGGACCAGAGGTGTGGAACGGTTTTCTGCAACTTCTATTAAGCCCCAGGAAGTAGGGAACTTAGCTATCAGGAAAATCAGAATATCAATTTCACTATCGAGGAAATACTTTTCCAGGAGTTTGATTTATTTCGCTAGAGACGATTTAAAATCGATTTGAAAGTATTTTATTCCCGAGCTCAGAAAAGTATTACAAAAGTTTGATTCATTGCCAGTTTTTTAACTCTTTACCTTTTGTAAGAACTTGAAAGTTTTCACTTGAAAGATCTAGGTGAATGTTTTATTAAAAATCAGTTATATATTTTTAAGGTGCGAGGTTCTTATAACTAATATTCCATTTTAATTAGCATCCTTATCAAATCCAAGTCGAAATCACGTAAAAATTACAAGCCATAAAACGAAGAGATATACATCACAACAATTCTGCACTCAACCAGTAACAGAACAGAAAAGCTGGGGATAAGTTACTCATGGATTTGCCACTGTAATATTAATAAATAAAAACTTTACAATAATGAACTAAAAAATAAATATTAATTAATAAGCGGGTGCGTACTAAATATGGAATGAAATTAAATAAATTATGTGGTTGAGGCAGTGGTAAATCCCTTTCACAGAAACCTCTTTGGTCTCCCAGCTTTTTGTAATCTTCACTAACAATATCGTTTTCACCGCACTCCCGTCACATATTTAATCATGATTCAATATAGAGCGCGGTGTTGCCTTGCCGAAGGTCTTGGGTTCAAATCTCACTCCCCGGCATACTTTTAATTAATCTGTTAGAGAGTAAGGCCGCAGATGGATTCTATTGAATCTAGGACCCTCCTGAGGCTCGCACAGCCTCTATAAAGTGGGTACCCATAAATTATTTAATCTGCCAACACCCACTGGTGTACCCTGTTGATTCTGCAGACTCACCTGGGTCTCTCCCAGTGAGTCTGTTTAAATAAAATAAAGTGGATAAGCTTAACTATTTGCTGAACACTAGAACCTCATGGTTGTAGTGGTACAGTTTT
Source organism: Troilus luridus (assembly GCA_964056705.1). Taxonomy (NCBI): domain Eukaryota; kingdom Metazoa; phylum Arthropoda; class Insecta; order Hemiptera; family Pentatomidae; genus Troilus; species Troilus luridus. The sequence continues at coordinate 13,904,850 of OZ057417.1, forward strand.
TTTTTAAATATTTAATCCCTTGCGGGAGCTGTCTGTTGTTACGGGAAATAAAGATCCAGTAATTTTGAACTAACTTAATCATGTACATACATCCATAGGCATAATAATATTGCCTTATTCAATAAAAGAAGTAACTACTTTTTATTGAATAAGGCATGCCTTTACCCAAAGTAACACAAGAGGGGTATAGGCGAAAATACAACGAAGAAATATACAAAAATTTGGAAGATCTTGAAATAGTCATCAGGACCAGGAGACTGAGGTTCTACGGCCAGATGGCCAGAATGAACAATAAGAGGCTGAACAAAAAATCTTTGATAAAGTCTTAAGCTATAAGGTGGATATGTGAAACAAATAAAAGAGGAGCTGGATAGGCTAAAAATCAAGGATAAGGACTGCTTGTATGAGAGCTTTTTGGGAAAAAGTTGGGGTTCTTGCAGGAAGGAAGGAGAGACGAGGGAGAAAATTGACTAAGGAAGAGTGTGAGGAACAGTCCAGGAAGATGAGAGAGTATTGGTGGTGTAGAAGGAAGGCGGAGAGTGTGAAGAAGATTGATGTTCGCGTGGTTCCGATTCGCGGAAAAAAATAAAATAAGTAAGGAAAATATCTTACTTAAAATTATCAATATTCATTAATGGAGGACATGGGTTCGAATCCCGGCCAGCAAAAATCTTTTCTCTTCAAAATAAAAATATAGGAATATTTGTTTCTACAACCGTAAACAGTATGTTTACAACATTGGTTTCTGCAACATAAATAATATGTTCATAAGTGTTGCTTTTGGCGTGGACATATCTTTTAATTTATCTCTTTTACGGACGTTCCGTTTATTTCCATTATAGAGCCCAAATATTTAAAATGGCCCACACTTTTTATAATATTTCCTTCAAAACCGACGTCCTCCTGATCAAAAAGGGGCATGTATTCAGTTTTGCTGAAGTTTATTTTAAGACTTCATCAATTATTCGTCTCCCACAGTTTTCGTAGCATTTACTCTGCATCCTCGTGGTCTTGAGCGACAATTACCAGGTCATCGGCGAATAGAGCTATTATACCATCAAAAAATGCTAATAGTTTCGATAAACTTATTGTATCAAGACACTTTATTAACTAGTAATTTATTTGAAGACAGCTTTATTCCGGATCCATTCTTCCGGTTAATATTATTCAAGTGATATCGTCGCGAAGATTAAGATGAGCTTGTAATGTTAGACTGAGTAACGAACGAATTCCTAAAAAGTTAATAAGCGCTCTGCCAACTGGTAAACGTCTGAGGGGTAGACCGAGACGTAGGTAGGAAGATTGCGTTAAGAGTGATCTGAAGGATTTGGGTTTGGGTGCTTGTCCGTGGAAAGAGATTTGTAAGCAGAGATTGTTGGTATCGGCATCGAGCCATTGGGTTCGGTAAGCCTTTTTATTATTAATTTATTTATTCCGGATCGATCATATTAAAAAAATTACTGCTAGGAATTTCTTGAAATATTTGCCAACTACATATAATTACTTCCTGGTTTTCCCGGAATAGCTACCAAGTATTTCCTTGTAACTTAATCAGGTGTAGCGATCTAGAACGCTATTAAGTCAGTCTAAAAAATATTTTCTTTTCTTTAAAATATATTTTTTTTCAACAAGAATATCGAATATAAACTCGAGTATTTCTTTATTGAAAATAATTGACTAAGAAAGAATATCGTAATTCTACTCTTGCATTTTTTTTTATGTAATCAAATGAAATAGCGAAACTTCGTATTGGATGAAAAGCCAACATTGTTTCTAGTGATGTAAGACATCTTAATGTGTTGGAATCCAAATGTAAATACATAACACTTTTCTGTGTCAAAATCCTCCCTTCAACAAAAATGTCGTTTTATTATGTTTTGAAGTGTGCTGAACACGAATCCAAAGTCGGAAAATCTCCATCAGGGACCATTTTTTGTCAAATCTGTGTTTTAGGTCGAAAAATGCGGTGTTTTTAGACATTTTGAAAAATTTTTGATCACTGAAAACTTTAACAAAAAATTAAAAACCTATTTAATTTTGAAGCTTTGATAATGTATTACAAAAGGAAAAAAATGGGAGAGCATAAGTATTAGGCTTCAGTAATTTCGGGCTAACATTCACAAAAGAAGGGACTGTTGCCTACTGGCGGGCTTCCCCAGGTACTTCCCCCAGGCCCTCCCCCTAAACTGAACTGTTCCCCCACCCTCTATCTATTGTTCAGGCATCTGGCAGACAGGTTACTCGCAACTAAGTCTACAGTCTTATTTGAACCTCGATACGGACCAGAACTTTTTTTAGTTTCAAATCTAATATGCCGCGACAGTGTAAAAACGATCCTGACTGTTTCTGTTAAATTTGTGGCGAAGTGACATTCAAGTTTAATCGGTAATCACTGAATCCATTGATAAAGAAGCCGTATGAGTTATATTTTGAATGCCAAGTAAGTGATCAGGATAAACCGTGGGCACCTAAAATTCGTTGTACTTCATGTAGCCGTACTCTCAGCGGTTGGCTGAAGGGAACACATAACTCAATGCCTTTTGCTGTTCCAATGATTTGGCGAGAGCCAACAAATCATGCAAATGATTGTTATTTCTGTATTACTACCATTAAAGGTTTTACTTCAGCCAAAAGTAAGAAGCAAATAGTATATCCTAACCTTCCATCTGCCATGAGACCTGTTCCGCATGATGAGTCTACGTCCATCCCACCTAAGCACCATAATTATTCCTTGAGTAATAAGGAAGAGACTGATTCTGAGAATATTTCACCGGAACCCGGAACTTCCAATGAAATACAAGCACCAGGAAGCCAGGGGGAAGTACAATCACCAGGAAGCAATGAAGAAATGCAGTCTTCAAGTGATTCTTGTGAAAATGATACCAATCCAAAACTCATTAACCAGACCGGGTTGAATGACCTCGTCCGCGATTTAGACCTCCCAAAACGTAAATCCCAATTACTTGGTTCCAGGCTAAAACAATGGAATCATTTGGAACCAGGAGTGAACGTTTCTTCCTTTCGAAAGCGTGAATCAGGTGCTCAAATTTTTTTGCAACGGAAGGTAACCTTATATTTTGTCAAAGCCCTTTCGATTTACTTACAGAACTGGGTCTTCCACCAATCCAGATGAAGGGAGACTGTTCATAGACAGCTCTAAATTCAGCCTCAAAACAGTGCTCCTTCACAACAACAACCTATATCCATCCATCCCTGTTGCCTATTCTACCCATATGAAGGAAACTTATGAAGATTTGAAACTCGTGCTTGAGAAAATTAAATATAGCGAGTACAAATGGAGCATTTGTGCAGACCTTAAAGTTGTAGCAGTCCTTACAGGTCTCCAAAGTGGTTTCACTAAGTTTTGCTGCTTTTTATGTGAGTGGGACAGCAGGAAAAAAGAAGATCATTACATAGTGAGAAAATGGCGAGAACCCACTGATACAATTGGTCAAAAAACCATTGTCAATCCTCCCTTGGTTCAAAAATACAAAATTCTACTACCACCACTCCATATCAAATTAGGCCTCATGAAGAATTTTGTGAAAGCAATGGACAAGGAAGGAGAAGGTTTTTCTACTTGAAAAAGAAGTTCCACAGATTAAGTGAATCAAAGATTAAAGAGGGGATTTTTGTGGGGCCTCATCTTCTTAAGGACGTTGAATTTAAAAGACGATTAAATGCAACAGAAAAAAGAGCCTGGACTGCATTCGAAAACGTGTGTCAACAATTTTTGGGGAACAAAAGAGCAACAAATTACAATGAAATTGTGGAAGAATTGCTTTCATCATATACGGCCATGGGTTGCAACATGCCCTTAAAAATTCATTTTTTGAATTCACATTTGGATTTCTTCGCACCCACCTTGGGAGCAGTTTCAGATGAACACGGAGAACGGTTTTATCAAGACATAGCCCAGATGGAAAAAAGGTATAGCGGTAAAAGCCATGAGAAGATGCTTGCGGACTTTTGTTGGACACTACAATGGGGGGAGACAGGTGATGAAGAGTACAAAAGGAAAAAATATACACATTAATTGAGTACAGAATTAAATAATTTAATATTTTATATATTATTGATTTTCACAAATTTTTTTAATTAAATTTATGAAAAAGGTGTTGTTTTTTTCAAAAAGAACCTCCTATCTCTAAAAAATGGTGCTTGGTAGAATTTTTTTGACTTCAGATTCGAATTCGCCACTCATGAAAATATAAAAATCAGGAACAACTTCTCAAGAGAAAAAAAACTTCTTTTTTTTTTTGCAGAACGGTGTAATAAGGGGAAGAAAATGGTCCGGGTGGAAGTCAAAGGCCGCGTATCCACTATGTTCGCGAATCAATGCCGCTCCTTGCTCCGAGCTCCCTCTTAATGGAGACGTGGTTTGTGAACATGGCCGAACAGGAAGTGACGGCAATGTTCAGGCGAATCTTGATGGAAGATTTCGTCCTAGTTAGTGGCAGTTTATACTTTAATTTGACAATAGATTACAGAAGATCTCCTCGTTTTTGTCGAGCTAACTTGTATGAAGAGAGAGTCAAACGCTAGTTACTTTTGGAACTAAGATCTCAAGAATAGAGTGGGCACTACAAAAATTTAATAATATAATTGGAAAATATACTACATACGAATAAAGTTTAAATTAATAAATAAATAACAGTGAGTGCACGTCTAATTTTTCTTAAATAAAGTAAAATGATTAATGGAGATCAGTACTATTTTATATGGGCATTTATTGTAATTGTAAAATTAGACTAGGTAAAATTTGTATAATGGAGGGGTAGGGCTCATTATGAAAAGCGTTGAGTTGCCGTTCCTAAGGTTCCGGGTTCAAATCCGGTTGTAACATATAAATTATTTAATCCAAAAGTAGCCCTCCTGGATCTCACCAAGTCTCTATAAAATGGTTACTATTGATTGCAGAAAAAACCCTGCACAACCGTTTCCCCAGAAACATTACATCTTATACCACGTATTTAACCCAAAACCCTGAGTTGTTGTGGAACATATTATATTTATGAGTTTTTTTCTAAAACTCAATGTTATGGAATAACTGTTCTTTTTTGGATGTCTAAATCAATTATATTCTCAATTATTTCAATTTTAAAATTTGTACATTGAAATTATTAAGGTTAGTCTGGTTTTCACATATATTGACACTCAGAGCGATAATTATATACATTTTCAAGTAGTTTATTAAGAAAACAAACCTGTACCACTAAAACCCGTGAAATGGTCTGGGGTTCAGTACACAGTAGAGACTGTACTGTTTCATGGACAACTGTGATTTATCCTAGATCACGCTCAACCACCAGATTTTCCTCCTTATTTTGAGTACCCTACTATTTATTTTTATAACATTTTATATTTTGAGCCCCAGGAGCGTTCTAGATCCCAGATGATCCATCTCCGGCTGCAAACAGACTGAATAAAAGTCTTGCCTGCAGTGGGATTCAAACCAGGATTTCTGGCATGCCAACTCAGTATAAAATATCTTTTCATAAACAATAGCATTGTAAGTACCTTCGATATAAGTACGAAATGTTTTCGTGGTAGAGCACTCAGCTGCCATGCCGAAAATCCTGGTTCATATCCCACTGCAGGCAAGACTTTTTTTTAGTCTGTTAGCAGCCGGAGATGGATCATATGGAATCTAGAACCCTTCTGGAGCTCACCCAGCCTCTATAAAGTGGGTACCCAAAATAAGAGGGGGAAATCTGACGGTTAAACAAAATCACTTCGGTTGGGAAAAATCACTACCCTACACAACCGTTGTCCATGAAACAGTACAGTCTCTACCAAGTACTCAGCCCCAGAGCTGTTTATGGGTTGTAGTGGTATAGGTTTTAGTAATATATCTTTAATTAATCGAATTCTAACTTTTTAACTAATGTCGATTAAAACAAATCGTATTACTCATACACAGGCCGCTAAACATCAACAGTCTCGCGCAATACGTCACGAGCATGTCGCTCATGTTGGTGACGCGAACCCATAAGTTTTTCCCCTAAAGAAAATCCCTAAAGGCGGCTTAAGAAGTTTTCAATTAAAAAAAAAAAGAAATGGTATCACTGTTTGTTTACTGATGCATTCAAACTGAACTCTGCAAACTCTGAAGTTGGGTGAACTATCATCATGACTCCATTCTGTCACAAATACATTCTACCAATTGAACGGGGTTGCATTCTTGGGAACTTCACCCAGTCTGAAAACATTGACGTAAATTTCAAAGGAGACACAGGGGTGCCAACTTCCGTTGCGAGAAATGACTCCACCAGTCGGAACTCTCTTAAGATTTAATTTCAACTCTGCTATTCCGTCTTTCATGTTCCGAAATGAATTATTAACAAGCGACTAAATTAGAAATAAATAACCTCTCGAGTTGTATTCCTCTTACAATGGCGTTTAATTTGCGAATAGAACTGGGGGAGATATTGGGTTTTTATGTCCAATTTTTTTTATTTTTTTTATTTCATTGTCAAGAAGATGCTTGAAATCCTAAAAAACAAACACCTTTTTTAACATCATTATTATTTTTATATTTTTAGAGATCCATTTAAATAGGAATACTAGGTTTTTGTAATTTTCAGTTCTTAAAAAATGCTGAGTATCCAACCTGTTAATATAAGGTATGTGATAGCGTCGCAAAAAATGAGATGAGCTTTTAAAGTTGTTAATAATGAAGAAACTCCTAAAAAAAGATAAAAAAAGAGCCGATTGGTAAATTAGGTTTAGGTTTAGGTATAGGCCGAGGTTTAGGTGGGAGGATTCCGTTAAGGTGATTACTATTATTGGCCAGGGTGGTGATCTAGTATCGAGTTGAGTTACCAGAAGTTTTAACTGTTTATGACCCATAGAAACACGCGATTTTTTTAATGAGTTTGAACTTAGACCCTCGGTCGCCTAAACTGAAACATCACCGCGTTCGGGGAAGGGTAAATATCGGCGAAACACTGGGACACAAGTCAAGACCAAATTTTATTCTAAAAACATTATTATTAGTTTCTATGTATGTGTTTCTGTGTCAATGGCAGCAACAGTTGAGTTCTCCTTTCTACCCAGAGGTGAAACCTTTACATCCACATCATACTACAGGGATATTGCCATTTTGCAACAAAAATTTATTTAAAAACACCTTCATTGGTTGTTTTTTTATTTAACCTTACTTTATGCTGCAATGGAAAATCGGACGATGCTACAGTGGGAGGCCTAAATTTAGCTTATACAGGTATTATTAGAAATGTGATTTTTAACGAGTTCCTGACATCGTACAGGCTCCGAGCCACCGTTTTACGCCCTTTTCAAATGAGTGCACAATCAAGTACTCCCTTAATGAAGTAGGTTGTTTTGTTAACCACTAGAACACAGGTCGCTCCAAAAGTTATCCTTTACTTGTATTGGTAAATCTGAAGTTACCTGTACTCTTACAGACCTCTACTTTAGGAAATACAGTGAAGAAACTAAACAAGCTGGGTTATGGAGTTCTCCCACGCCCACCTTATTCACCAGAAATTTGGACAGCTTCCTTTAAAAGTATAATATTTGAAGATGACTAGTCGAATAAGCATTTCGGACATTATTTCATTACAAAACCCTGAATATTTCAGTTCTGGGATTGAAAATTCGATAAAACACTGGAGAACTCTATAGAAAACGAGAGTAGATATTTTGAATAACTCTTAAAATGCTTTGAACTCATAAAGTTGTTTTACTAAATAATATTTCCTTCGAAGGAAGACATTCCATATGAAATGGTCCAATATTCGAAGTGTTCCTGATCCAGTTTCTCGAAGTGAAGGAGCTCTTGTAATTAGGCTATTTCCAAACTAACTCCCCCCCGAATTTCTACCCCCTCCACCATCGAGGCAGCTGCTCTGATGTCGACTCTTTAGCCACAGTTGGGCCCTGATCGATCCCTAATATATTTCTAACATCTGCTACTGATCTATCGCCTAAGGCAAAGTTCGTAGGACGATGATATATAATAATATAATACATTATAAGTTTATGCTTTCATATTTGTTTCGGTTGAGCTGGAGCTCGTATTGTATTTACTATCCATAAGGAGAATATTACACAGCAAAATACAAATACATAATGCAAAAAATATATAATAAACTTATATTAAATGAAGACATGCTTCAATTTCTTTAAAAAAATAAAAAAATTGTACCACTACAAACAATGAAGGATCTTGTGTTCAGTGCACAGCAGATACTGTGCTGTTACTAGGACAACGGTTTTGTAGGGTGGTGATTTGGCTCAACCGCCAGGTTTTTCATTATATAAAGGGTACCCACTTTTTAGAAGCTGTGTGGGGAGGGCCTCCAGATACCATAGGATCCATCCACGACTGTTAAATAAATAAATTACCTTCATCAACCGGATTAGAACCCGAAACCTTCTACACGGCAACTCGGTGCTCTACCCCTCAGTTGCCCCTCTTTAATAATGTAATAATTTATCGGGGTTGCCTAGCAACGAATCGAAATCTACCTTTTGTCATGCTCGATCAGGTAAGTTATGAATATTTTGAAAATTTGGCAAATCCCAAAGCATGTTAACGAACTGTATATCAATAATACCTACCATAGAATTTATTTAAAATATGAGGATATTTTAACTAATTCGATTTCTTTAATATTTTCACTAACTTTTTATTATTAATGATTGTTTCATAATCTTTTATTTAATGCCGTAGTTAAAGCTATACGTATATATTTGTATTCCATAAAGTTATAATTGATATTTTAATCATAATTTCAGGTATATAGTGATATAGTAATATATAGTGACTTGATAATGATTTTTTTCCATTCTTTTCTATTTATATCCACACCTGTCAAATACAAAAAATTAAAATCAGCAGATTGTCTGTCAGAACAAAATAACATAGAGGCATGAAGAAGAACAGTACCCAGAGGTACTTATCCCGTGGCTTGATTTAAATTCCTATAACAGATACTTCATCAAGGCTCTTTTTAGTATCCTCCTAGTGAGCTCAGGCATGAGAGTCGTGGCAATTTGTTCTATTAAGGAGTTTGAATGTCCGTGTAGTTTTTCTTGAAAGCGTTAGTAGTATGTTCGTATGTGCTCGTCGATCGTTGGTATTTTTAAGTCATTATGGAGAGTTTTGTTATTTACATGCCAAACCTTTTGTGAGCCTTTTCTGACAAGTCTGAGTATTTTTAGCAATACCGTCAATTTGTAATGCGTATGTCCAAACTGAATAATGACCTTCAACAGACGCAAATATGCGCTCAGAGTCCCCACCGACAGTTTTCGCCGGACACATGTACGAGTATGTTTGCATTGCACTTTAAGGGTTATAATAATATTTCATGTCAATAATAAATCTACATATATTGTAAACTGTGTTTTCAGTTGTTTAAAAATATTCTTTTCAAGAATCGACTCCAACAAGCATGAAACCGATCCTAGTACAGAAATTATACAACCAATTGTCGGAAAAAAATACTCTTCCAGCTTCGGTGAGCTATGCTCGACATTAGAGAGGAAGATGTATAATGTTTTCGCCCTGCGTTGCCGAACCATTATCGTGGGCCTGATACGGGACCCGGTTTATTTGACGCCCCTCCAACATGAATAATTCAGGAGTCTCCTGCGGGAGGGCGCTGTGACGGGAAGGTGCCAGGGTTTATTGGCTATAAATAGATATGAGATAGTTGTTAACATAACAATGTCAGCTTTATAATGAAAAATACATAATATAATCGAGAATAATTAATTATCTATCAATAAAAATTAGCGAGAACTAAAAAAAACATTATATATCATTAGCAGTAGGCAAATACAGCCAGGGGTGGACACTGTGAGAATCTGCAGACAATTCTTTATTTACAACAGAAGGAAACATCAGGCGGTTGAGAGTTATCTAGAAGAAACCCCATCCCAAAAATTGATCTGTACTGATTCCATCTCTTTTATCTATATAATTAAAAAAGATATAGTTAGTGAAATTAACAACTGTAAACAATTGTAAACCGGGTTTTCTGGTGATTCTAGATCAGAAATTAATGATTTCTGCGAGTAGAGCTAGCTGAGTTGGTATGCCATGATAAGATTCCGGGTTAAAATGCGGCTGTGGTAGTTAAATGGTTTAATCTGTAATCACCGTGGTTGTACTCTGTGGTATTTGTCGACCATCTTGAGGATGAACCAGCCTCTATAACGTGGATTAATAGGGGGAAACCCAGGGGTTGAAAGTGATCCTGGGCAAATCACATCTCTGCACCACCTTTGTCCTAGAAAAATCTAACATGTTCCGAGCCCAAGTCCCTTCAAGGGTTGTAGTAGTAGTAGGATATAACTCCAAAAAAAACCCTTAAAATACTGGAAAAACACCAAACGATCAACGTTTCGCCAATTCAGCCATCATGATATGCGCCAGAATAAAAACATAAATGAATCAACCACTTTTTTTTCCGTTACTTATCCATTGTTAATAATCTTACCTAACCTGAACCGTACCACTACAAACCATGAAGGGTCTTGTGTTCAACACACGGTAGAGACTTTAACGTTTCTAGGACAACGGTTTTGCATGGGGGTGACAACCGCCAGGATTTCCCAGAAATCTCTGTTTCTAAGTTAGTAGTGCAGAGAGCTGATTAGGCCGAGATCTCCGCCAGGTTTATCCCCCAATGGAGTTTACCCACATTATAGAGACTGATTCTTGATCTTCTTGATCTGTACCTCAGGAATACAGTTACAAAAGTTTCATTTTATTACAGTTAATCTGTTTGAACAAAAAATAAATAATTGAATCCAATAATTTCAGATCATTTTCAAGGTTTTTTTAATATTAAAAAATAGCCAAAACACATTCAAATCCCTTTGATATTATCTGATACGCTCTTGCTGAAGCAAGTGACAACGTTTATCCGCTGTATGATAGTACATAATAATATGTATATTGCTAAAAGATACGGCAATGAATATAAATTGGAAATTCCCCTCTCCCAAACATCGGGTACTCAATCACCTTTGGATGGACAAGCAAAGAATCAATTTTCTCCCCCATAATACGAAATTCCGTTTACAAGGGACCAAACATCCGTGTCTCTTTACAACGGATCCCCTTCAGTCGAGGTTTAAATAAATCTTATTCTCGTGAGTAAATAGTAAATATTATTAATTTTGAAATATCATGTGATTAGTTAATGCAATCATAAGTTATTTTTTAAAAAGGAAAAAAAAAAGGCAACCTGTGGTTAGTGGTTAGCATAACAACATACTATGCCCAGCATGTGGCCTTAGAATTTTTTTAAAAGGGAGTAAAAATCCCTGTTTATACCGTCCCTCGGAAGGAACGTAAAACAGGGAGCATGCACGATGTTAGGTACTCGTTAAAGATGCAAATCCTAATTAAACTTGGATAGGAAAAATTCAGGATTCCCACTCAAGCATCCTCCGGTTAGCAATTGCAGTATACAAAGATAAACTTTAAAATAAAAAAATTTTATTACAAAATAGGTTTAACCTATAACCTGTACCACTACAAGTTTTAGGGTTCAGTAGAAGGTTGAAGTAGTGCTAATTGGTTATTTGACAGAGATCACACTCAAATGCCAAGATTTTTCAGAATTAGGAGAACCATGTTTTCAGAGGCTGATTGAGCCCCAGGATGGTCGGTAGATCCTAGGGGATCCATCTATGGCTGCTTACAGATTACACTATTTATCTGCCAGAGAAGAGTCAAAACCACGTACGTTCAGCATATCAACTCATCACGCTACAAACTCTCTGTCTCTGTCTCTCTCTCTCTCACTCTCTCTCTCTCTCACTCTCTCTCTCTCTCTCTCTCTCTCTCTCTCTCTCTCGTTGAGCGGGATGTAGGACAAATCACAATTGTCCATGAAACAGCACAGTCTCTACCGTGTACTGAACCCCAGGCTCTTTCACGGGTTGTAGTGGTACAGGTTTTTTCCCTATTATTAAAAATAAAAATTAAAATGTTTTAGATATAAAAATTATAAAGAAAGTAAAAAAATAATAAAGTAAAAAACAATGTGGCCAATTAATGAATACATTTTTAATGTATTTTAAGATATTACTAAAATATTGTTCTATATCACCCTACCAGGAGACTCCACATATATCCATATCACTACTTTAGCTAGGACATTCCTCAAATATATGACATGAAATATGTTATACCAAAATGTAGTAATAACTCTTCGATTCAACAAAGTAATATATTTGAAATGTACAGGTAAATGACATAAATAAGTTGTGAAGTAAGCTGCACGGACGTGGCTCTGTTCCTGAGATTTATCACTTTTCACTGATAACTTTTACTTGTAAGTACAGATGATGATGATACTGAATACTTCATAAAGTCTTCTTTGATATTCACATACTTTTACTTTTTAACTTAAACTTTAATTTTCACTCCTTGCTTAGGTTTAAATAGATTGCCGTAGCATTCGCACTGATCTTTTCCCTGGCATTTTTTGTGGTCTAAATATTTTGGCGAGAAAATCGACCTTTCGCCTAATAGCTGGGTTGGCTTCACGTTAGATTTTTTCTCAGTAAACATTCTTAAATCCCACATGTTCTGCATCTGAAAATAATTTATTTAAATCAAAAAGATATTTTGTGTCTTTTTAATAATAATTTATAGGAAAATAAATACCCCCCGGTGTTAGAGAAGCACTTAGAGACAACAAAACTGAAATCGACAAAGTGGTGAAATTCATCACAAACTGTAAATTAATAACCAATATTTGATCCTCCATTGTCCCTGCTATAGATGCATTTGTTGTTTTTTCCGATTGCTTTATTTTTTTCCTTATTATAGTTGGATTATTTATTAGTATGTATGTGTATATGACTATTTTATTTTTTTTTTTATTTTTTTTTTTATTTTTTTATTTTTTTTTATTTTATTTTTCTTTATATTTATTTTTTTATTATTTTTTTTGTTTTAAAGATAAATAATTATAAAAATAAAAAATCTACAGGCGTTGATGACCCTAGGGTTTTACGCCTCTAAGCAACAACAAACAAACAAACAAATAGGAAAATAAACTTTTTATTTTTTATTTTATTATCAAATCATTATAGTTAAAATAATTATATACTTACACTTGTTTAATTACTTATTTTTAATTATTAGTCTATTGTTTTTACCATTATATTTACTCTTTTAATATTCTCATCTAATCTAAACTTCCACCACTTCAACCCGTGAAGGGTCTAGGGTTCACTACATGATAGAGACAGTTCTGTTTCTAGGACATCGGTTGTGCAAGGAGGTGATTTGTACTAGATCACGCTCAACCATCAGATTTTCCCCCTTATTTTGGGTACCCACTTTATAGAAGCTGGGTGTACGCCAGCAGGGTTCTAGATCCCACAGGTCTTGCCAGCGAGCGCGATTTGAACCCTGGATCTTCGGCGTGACTAATCAGCGCTCTACTATTTGTATTGTATGTTATTGTATGCGATATTATAATACTACTCCAAAGTCCTTATCTATTTAAAAAAATATAACTTTTTTTTTATTTCCAAACAATTTTTTTAGGCACAATTATTTTTATTTGCCTTTCCTATGTGTTCAATTTCCCTATAAGGAGTAAATAATTTTGTCAATGAATATTTCAGTTATTACTATTATTATGACTACGGTCTCGGGTTCAAATACGGCTGTGGTAGGTAACGTACTTAAACTGTTAACAACCAATTATCATGGTGGGATCTGCATTTCTACCCGGGGCTCTCCCAGTCTCTATAATGTGATTAACCATAAATAGGGGGGAAAGTTGGGCTTGATCTCAGCTAATCATCTTCCTGCACAACCGTTGCTTGTCAACATTACAGTCTTGTATTTTCTTTGACTGCCTAGTTTTATGTTAGTTTATCCTCAAGATCGACTTTAAAGAAACCAAACAGTACCGTTGCTACTCCATTGCCGCATTAAGTCCGCCGACTAAAGATCTTAACATGCGTACTTGGCTAGAAGGAGTAAAGTCCTTAAGTCCGGACTTGGTGTGCGGAATGGGCCCCCGAGAACACAAAGCCTAAGCACACCACATCACCCGATAACATCTTCCTTGGCACTCAACACTCTCAGCCCTTCAGACCTAAATACCCGAGAAGGATTTAGATTTTCTAACCTCTTACCTGAGTCCTATTGATGGGCAATACTTTCTTGAAAAGTATCCATTCGTACTCGCTATGATCTCCTTCCGTCGCACTTCCGGAATAGTTGAAATATTCCGATCCTGACAGGACGTCCTTGAAGTCGTAGAGGAGGTTGTTCGATGTTTCCAGACTCTTTCCTTTCTCGTTGATGTGTGTGACGAGAGAAAACAAGTCGTAGTAGGAGGGTTTATTGCTGAGCTATAAACATATTAAAAATAACAATGCACAATGCTTATCTTAAAAAATAAAAACCAAGTATTGTTTTGTTAATATTTTTAAAGAAGCTAGAGAAAGTGTGAATAAAATAGCGTTAAAATGAGAAGATCGAAAAAAAATTGAACGAATTACCTTAACTCTATCAATGAACATGAAATTTTTCAATTATAAACTAATATAACAATCAAAATGTTCCTTTTAAATTCTTACAAAATTTTAAATTTAGAATGTATAAATGTATTTTAATTAGGCGAAAACACATTCGTTAATTGATTATGATTATGTTATATTATATTATGATTTTTTTTGTAATTATTCCGCAGGTTGTCGCTTCGAGTTGAGTCACAAAATATTTTAACTTTGGATATTTTCAAAAATACAAGTTATCATGAGCTTTAGTGTGGTAAATAAAAATGTATGTATGGTAATGTAAAATTCAATAAACATATCTACAGCTCCGGTTATAAGTGGTGTAGTCTGATATTCTCCAGATAGAGTGCTTTCAGATAACCGGAATCGTATCATTCTCGTAGTTATTGGCTCGGAATTGAGTTGTAATATAAACAATAACTCCTTTCCAAGCCAATACCTCACTTAGCCCCTTATTCACTATGAAAATAACTCGATTCCACTTACTTAAGGTCAAGAAACTCATTTTGGAGAAAATCTCTTATTCACCGGGGCTGTAGATATATCATCTACATTTCCAAGTGCTAGTTGAAACTTTTATTTATTGATGAAATGATTACCGAAATCTACTCATTAGCCATTATTATATTCTCTTTCACATACTATAGCTCATGATAACTTGTATTTTTGGAAAATATTAAAAGGGAAACGATTAAAGAGTTGAAACTTGATGTAACTCAAGTAGAAGCGACAACCTGAGGAACAGATACCAGTTTTTTCTTTAATGAACCACTAGAACTATCCAATGTGGCAGCAATGTTATTTTGCATTATATCATTTTTAATAATTCGGAAATATTGAAATTACTCACTGTTGAATATGTCATAATCGATAGTCTATTTCAAAACACCTCGTTGGCTTTACGAAATAAATGTAACAGCAAACACACCAACATGATGTATTCAACACTTTTCCATGCCATGAGTTCGATTTTATTGCTATTCGAACCAGATAAAACACGCAAATGTGATACATTCGAAACTTCAAAACTCCCAGTACAAAACAATGTTCACAATACAAAAATTTGTTTATTTATTTTATTTTATTTGTTATTGATAGTATTAATTTTTAAATATTTTTATTTGAAAAGAAAAGATTTGTCGAGGACTGGCTTTTTGAAAAGGTTATTCTTCCACCTTAAAAATAAATTCAGGTTCAAGAATTCGCTATAGCATCTTCAATCCTGAGTCAATGGTCTTAGATCGAAAACGAAAAAACTGTTGTTTTATTTCAAATTCGATATTTTGCATCTGTTTGTTTAGACGATTTTTAAATGTAATACTTTATAGAAATATAATAATAGTTATAGATAATCTTACCTTAAACATCAGTCCCAATACTGCTTTTTTAGGTACCATCTTAAACGATTCTTCAATCACTACAATTTCATGAGGTAAAAACACCATGTGCAATTCAAGTGTAAATCTAGAAAAAAAATACGATTAATTCTGCATCCCTCGTTAATAACTGATCAAGTCGAATTTTACCAATTGTGTGTTAGTAAAATATAACTAAGAAAATCAGGAGGCCATCTTCTTTTCAGACGCCTCGGAGGATTATCAGGAATGAAGAAGTTGTTAGGTTTGAAACGAGTGGGTTTGAGTGGCAATAAAGTTTGTCATAAAAAGATTGATATCGGATTCGGGCCAAATCAGTGACAGATGGGACATTAAAGTCATTATGGATTACTTTGTTCGTAACAAAGTAAGGAGCATTGAGGATTTCATGAAGTATTTTGGATTCTAAGGAGTGAGTAAGAGAGAAATTCGATGGCTTTGTGGAGCCCCAAAGCTCTACTCCGTAAGTCCGGATGGTCTAATGATTGTCACATTGAGTTAATTGTATTGAAGTAAATGGAATCGTGTAGTTCTTGTAGTTTTTTTGGCTTGAAATGGATTTAAAATACTAGCAATAATTTATTTTCAATAACTTACCCATGCGTTCACTACGAAAATAAAACTATTCCGTTTTCTCCAACCACAAGAAACTCATTTAGGATAGGATTCGACTTTAACCACTTAATTTCCGAGATCGTAGAAATAAAAACATTACGATGAAGCAATAAAAATGAGAAAAAAATCAAAATCAGACATAAAGTAATCACTAGAAAGCTATTGGAAAAATTCTATACATTGTAGCTCAAATCACTAACATGCGAGATTATTTGCAGTGTCTGTTCAGTTTGGGCTGTTCATGTGAGATTTGCTTTATTGATGTTATTTTTTTTTCAGTAAACGTCATGATGCCTCGGTGAGCGAAATGTTTACTGTTTTGTTATTTTCCTTTATCCGATTATTATTAAATCTGATAATAATAAATAAACTGCTTGAGAAAATATAAATAAACACTAAGAAAAACAGAGTAGTGTTTATCATAAACTCGTGCATGAAAGTTGTCTTAGATTTGACTTCGATAAGTCAAGATGCTCTCGCGTTCCACATTTTTGTAGCGAGTTTAAGTAACCTTTCCTTTTATCTGTTGACAATATTTTTTCGGTTATTTCATATTCCAATCAATTAGTGCTCAACAACCGTTCTCTATCTAGTCTCCTTCATTTCGAATTCTCAGTCCACTTCCAGAAAACAAGATCAAGATTTTAGACCTGTACACTCGTTCCCACTGGACTAAAACATTCGAATATAGCTTTCTTGCACACACCAGTAGAATTCGTTGCCGCTTATTCCCTCTCCTCACCCAAATACCTCCTTTTCCAACATTTCTCAATTATCCAAACAGATGCTCTTTAAGCAGGTAATTACAAATAATTTCTTACATCAACCCAAAGTTAATAATCTTTTCATGAGAAGCGAGGGGACGGTTGACTGGAAGATAGAGTAAGGAAGAAAATAGTTGGGGGTGCAGTCAAATAAAAACACTAAATAAGTGGTTACTTATTTAATTATGTGCCGACCCACTTCAGGGCTAAGAAAGAAAAACAGACAAAATAACAGAACTATAAAAATACATTGCAGTACTAAATATATGATAAAATAGAAAAAATATATATGTAGAGAGGTAGAAATTTAGAACAAAAAGTGAGGGATATATATGAATATAAAATTTACAGAGAAAATGTACAGAAAGGTGGTAATGCAAAAAAAACAAAATTACAAAGATAAAAGAAGGAAGTAAACAGAAAGTTTTTAAAATAGAAAAAGTATAAACATCAGAGGTGAGAAGTAAAATTATGGAAAAGGTAGTAGAATATATATAAAAAATATAAAATAATCGTTTATTTCTTCAGTGGCAAAGTTTCTTTTAACTTCCTTACTTATTTTTTATCTCCTTTATTTATTTATTTTTTTTTTTATTCTTGTTTACTTTATTTAAATTTTTTTTCAGGACAAGAACTTTTGTTTCTATTTTTACCGAAATTTGTGTCATTTAACGTTTTATTTGGATATGTTTTGTTCTCTGAACTCGAAATATATTGTATTTTCAATCCATTCATCACGTATTTCCTCTGGTTTCGACAATGTCGTCAAGTTCTTTGCCTACGGTTCGCCGGCCATACTGCAAGCTTCCTCATGGCTTAAATTGAGACTCAGTCTCAGGAAGCTTGCAGTGTAGCTTCACAGCTTGCGGTGAGAAACGTCAGCATAGAACTTGACGACACGGTTGAAACCAGAAGGAATACGTCAAGAATGGATTAAAAATATTGGCCGTGGCAATTTATGAGCATATTGCATTTAACAAAATATCCATTTCGATGATTTGTTAAAGATATTGAACCCCCCCCCCTTCGAAAATCCTATTGATCACAAACAGGACTTGACCACGAAAAATGACAAAATAAAGCAAGTTGTACTTTTGTTTTTGTGTTTTAATTTATGGCGCGCATATTTCTTCACTCACATATCTTTTCCATTATTCATCTGTCTTGTTTTTGTTTAATTTTTTGCCTAACTCGTATCTTCTTTTCTTTAGACCTCAACTTCCCAAGTTTCTTACTACCCCTTCACGTTAATGCCGTTAAAAATCTCATGAAATGTCCCTTATGTAGATTCCTTAAAATTCTCGCTTTTAGTAGCGATCATGCTCTGATCTTATAATAATGTCAGATAATCAATCTATTAGTTATTAATAATATGTTTTACATACTTTCGGCCATTTATAGCGTGTTCGGTCCCGTCATTGTGGGCTTCTCCATAGTGCACATGAAAGTTAGCTAGCTTGTATGATCCAAAAAGTGGTCCACTGGATATCAATACCTCTCCTCCTAAGTTTCCTATGACTAAAACACAACAATAGATTTTTTTATTTATATATTTATTAAATATACATATTTCAATAATATATATATTTATTTATTGGGAGTGGAGTAGCTCAGTCAGTAGAGCGCTAAGTTGTCATGCCGAAGGTCCCGAATTCAAATCCACCTGTAGCAAATCATTTATTTAAATTGTTAACAGCTGGATAGATGGACCCTGTGGGATCTAGAGACCCTTCTGAGGCTCTGTAAAGTGGATACCCAGTTTCTACCATGTATTGAACCCCCGGCCCTTCACGGGTTATAATGGGAAAGGCTTAATTTCTTTTTTTTTGCGCATCCTTCAAAAGGTACTGCGCTTACTTTTGGCTACCTGATGTACCGAACCAAATACTACTTGAGGTCCGATATTGTCGTGTAATAGTATAGGCCCCTTCCGATTAACCAACCCAGGTTGTTTTTTTGATAAATATTTTTGGATATGTCAATATACCAGCAATACAATGTGGATGTGATGGTTTCACCTCTGCGCAGAAAGGAAGAATGAATTAATTCATGCCATCAACTGGAAGTTCTCAAACCTACAGCGAATGTTCAATTCATTAACAACATCCTCCCCTGAATTTGGTCAATACTGTTTCTTGCACCTTGGTTTATTGTTGCCGAGTGTATTTGTTTCAACTCACTTCAATACACGAAAATTGTGTGTTACCATGGTCATATTTGATAGGATACAACAAAATGCTCGTTCAATTGTAGAGAGAGTAAATATTATTTTTAAAAAAGTGGATTAGTAATTGCTCATTACAATCTGTAAAAATATTAAACAACAAAAGTCCACTTACTCCACTTTGAATATTAGAAATAATAAAAACAGACATATCTTGTAGAACGAAGCAAACACTTACCGTGGTAGCCAGAGTTTCGTATGTTGGTCTTCCTCTCAGGATCAAACAGGCCTTCGAAGGCGAGCCTCGGGTAGTTACACTTCTTCACTATTCCTGTGTCTATGTTTATCGGAGAATCGTCTTCATCTCCTTTCCGCTTCTCTACCATGGTCGTCCTCCTTTCGATGAAGATCTCATCAATTTCTTCAGACTCGGGTGTATTGGCCAACACCTCAGAGAGCTCTATCGGGGGAACAGATGTATTTAAATTTCCTTTATTTTTTTTACCGATACTGTAAACGGGTCGATGTTTGCCGATCTTGTCGTAGCGTTCCATCAACTCCTTGTACTTCTCCTGAAGGACTTTCATAGGTCTTGGCTTCTTGTTGATCCTCTTCATCATTTGCTCTTCCAGTTTTTTTTGGAATTCAGGCTTACCTTTAACAGTCGGTTTTTTGCCTTTAACAGGCTTCTTCTTTCCTTTAACGGCCTTCTTACCTGCAGTTGCCTTTTTCTTAACTGCAGTTGCCTTTTTCTTAACAGCAGTTGCCTTTTTCTTACCTCCTATGTTTTTCTTGCCTTTTTTCATTTTCACGAAGTATAATTTTATTCAAATTTGGAGTTTAAAATATTATTTGATTAGTGTTATTCAGACATGGTGTCATGTGTTTGTATTGTGGGGCTTGTACCACATATAAAAGATAAGTTGTCTATTGAAACTTTTATTTAACCTTTTATTTAGTACACTCATCATATGTAACATTTATATAGAAAACAGTAAATCAAGAACGGTAGGTTATAAGCACTGCTTACAAATACAGTGTTGCCACCATAGTACTCCCCCTCTAACGAAAGTTTGCTGGAAGGCAAATGGTTTGACCACGTCGTGTTGTTGGTGCGGCAAGGTGGTGTTGGTTGGTCCTCAGCGGAAAGAAGCACTGCTACTAAAGCAACCAGTGTTGGCGCTACATATTTTTCAAGTGTAATTACAAGGAAATATTACCCAATATTATTGCTTCTAGAACGGAATCATTTTCTAAGACGAAGTTTTATTTGATGCTTTCCCGTTAATAAATTAAATTAAACTTAGATCAATCCTAAGAAATTTGTACAGAATCCTACTATTACTTACCTTTAATAATTAATTATTACCTGTACCACTACGACCCATGAAGGGTCTTGGATTCAGTTTATATTAGAGACTGTTCTGTTTCTTGGATATCGGTTGTTCAGCGAGGTAGATTGTCCTTAGTAAAGCTCAATTTTCATAATTATCAGGAAATGATCCGGGTGGGGGTCAAAGAAAGAATTTGTTAAAAAGTTCAAGAAGATGTCAGCACTCGTAAATAAAAGCAATTGAATTTCGTTGTTCATCTGTTGCGTGAATTTAGTTGTTCATCTGTTGACAGTTACTCATCAAAGTTTCAGGCATTTTAGACAAGCAGTTTTATGTAACATTTTTTTTGGGGGTACCCCTTCCTGCCATTGCTGGCATACGGGGTTTTGGCAGTGGCGGGTTAGTGGGTTGGGTTTACACACGCCCACCACTGCCAAAAATCTACTCTTTTTTTTAATATATTCTTTACTTGTATATAATCATAATACATCAGTACCATTTTTTTTTTTAATTTTTCCTGTGGTGCTGCCCGATGAGTTTTTATGTAACAGTCGTTTGACTGTTAAATTTTTGTCGGAATCTTTTCAGACCACCGTCGTCTATAGGCTAGGCGGGCCCCACGAGGGTCCTAGACCCCATCCTGATAGATTCAACTCAAAGAACCATAGATCCAACTCCAACTACTGACAGATGAAATAAAAGTCTGCCAGCGAGCGGTATTTGCACCTAGGACCTTCGGCACAGTAACCCAGCGCTCTACCACTTAGCCACTCCACTCCCAATTTAGGTGCCATTACATTTGGAATACAAATGAGGATAAGAGAAGCCAATATGTGCAAGTGGTAACTTATTGCTTTGGCGTAACCTAAAACGTTCAATACTAATATTAACCGTATTTTCTAATTGACCATACATTTATGACAAATTTTCTTTTTGTTGAATTTTTTTATTATCATAGCAACCTGATCACTGAGGTCATGAGAACCACCCCAACCGCTTCACTGAAAACTATACTCGATTTAACTCCTCTTGATATTTTTATTGAAGCAGAGGCATTGAAGACAGCCTCCAGGCTAGTGAAAATAGGAGGGGGTCAAAAAACCTACAAATGACTTTGGACACAAAGTGTCTTTGATACGATTGAGCGAAATGCAAGGTTGAAAAAGCATTCAGACCAAATGCTGAATTAAAATAACTTTAACTGGACACTGTAACACCAGGAAATGAGAGGGCCGACAAATTGGCAAAGAAAAGAGCAGGAATGAGTCCTATAGGACCTGAACCATTCCCCTCTCCCTGGCTAAGGATACAATTAACAAATTAGCCAAGAGGAAGATTAAAACGCGTTAGGATAGAGCCAAGATAAGCCACACAAAACTTTTTATAAAGAATCCCAATGACAAACTTTCGTAGAAAATTAAGAAAGAAGCCGCTCACATGTCGAGAATCGACTTAGAAACTATGGTCAAAGTTATTACTGGGCACTGTAAACTCAGAAAGCATTTGCACCGCCTGGGCATCTAACAAGAACCTCGGTGCAGATGTTGTATGGAGAAGGACGAAATCCCCTAGACTGTCTAAAATATCTCAGAAGCCTAGAGGTACGATAAGGATTTCTAGTACTCGAGCACAATGAGTCTTCTTAGCCCGAGGTGCATGGTAGTAGAAGAGTCACTCATGATAATAATAATAATAATACTATAAATATTACAATATATAATATTGTGCTCAAGTATTTCTTTAATTTTAGAGTATTTTTTTAATTATAAGTAATAGTGTATGATAGTGATATCGAAAAACTTATTAATCAAAAACATTTACCAGTCTTTACAACTTAAAGCAAGTTAGGAATGAATTGATAGTAGGTGAATAAATGTGACATTTAAAAATGGATAAGAGCCTATGAATAATGAAAGATATTAAATAAGTAAATGATAAAGATTTTTTAAGAAATAATCTCTCTAATGTTTTTCTTTGGTATGAAAGGGATTTGAACTGAATATTTCTATGAAAGAGTTGTCATGATTGATGATATGATTGTGGTAGTTTATATATATTTTTAGATATATATTTATTTATATATTTTACACATATATACACATTATATAAAGAGAGCCAGAATTGGATGGATAGGATATGTAGAAAGAATGTCAGACCTTAGGATACCAAAGAGAATGCTTTATGGGGCACCAAATGGCAAACAAAGTAAAGGACATCCTAGGATGAGATGGCTGGATTCCACCAAAAGCTGGTGGGTGTACAAGAATTGAGAAGAATAGCGCAGGATAACCCAAGATTGGTTGGGTGTGGTGGAGGAGGCCCGGGTTCTGGCAGGACCTTAGAGTAAGAATAATAATAATATATATACACACACATAAATTTGGGATGTATTGATGGAAGTAGAGAAAATACAAACGGAACAATTGCTCAAACTCATATTTACAAAAAACAAAACTGGAGCTCTTCACCGGTGTTAAATCGCCAAAATTCATTGCAGCAGTGAACTCGTTCCTGTTTTTGAGCAGCTGAAAGAATTTTTGGAACCCATCTTGCACTAACCTTGTTCATATGCAAATGTTCTTTGATGATCCTCAAGGCACTTGTTTTTGAAAGCCCCAACCTCGCTGCTATTTCCTTGGTTTTCAGTCGCTGGTCAGACAGCAATTGCAGAATCCACAAGTTGAAGTGTTTCAGAAGTGACAGCTTCCAATACCCGACCGGGACGCGGGTCATCTTCTAGTTCTGGGAGACGTTCTCTCCCTAACTTAAGTAATTTGGGCCATTCTTTCACTGTGGAATACGAGGAGGAGGACTTTCCCGTATACACAATCCAAGTTCTCTTTAATTTGAGCAGGAATGAGACCCTCTATACAAAAGAATTTAGCAACCGTATGGTACTCGAGTTTGAAAATTGTAAAAATGGGGAGTTTCCTTCAAGGCTGGACACTGACTAACAGGACTGCGGGCGATGGCTATGGAGTGAGCAGGCATTGACCTACTTAGGCGTGCAGGTCCCAGCAAGTTTGAAGTAGGGGAAGCAGGACAGGCTGGAAACTTATGGACCTTACTACGTATATGTGGTGAAATAATATTATTCAAGAGATACTTATTTTACTTAACTAGACTATAATTTTATGTGTGAGCTGAAAAGTTTACAGTTTCATATGATGAACCAAATATATTAATATTCATCATTAATTTTGTATTAACAACAGTATTTGATGAGAAAAGCATTTAAATAGTAAATTAAATGGTTAGTAACCTAATTAATTAGTAACCTCCGGGGCAAATAATTTGAACCAATTTATGTTCTATTTTTGTTGTTTAAGTTTAGCTTTTTTTTAAAAGTTCAATTTTACAGAAAAACTTTTTTATTCAAATTTGTAATGGAGAAATAATGTATCAATTAAAAAAAAAAATGGACTACTCTTGTATTAACAAATTAATATATTCTAACTAAAAAAAGAAATATGATTTGCTGGTCCACATGTAAAACAGGTAAACTATGTTGCCACTATTAACAAATGGGTTATTAATACTAAACTGTGAATGATTGTCCCAAAATAATAGGTCTATTATATATTATTGGTACAATGTCAAAGTAGCATATGTCTGTCGAATCTAAAACATTGAGTTTAGGTAAAATTTGGTAAATATTGAGATTAGGTAAAAGGAAATTAGAAAGTTAATTTCATGATTAAATAGGACTTATTTATAATTATAATTAGGGAACATGGTAGGTGTTTTTTGCATTGTGAATGAAATAGAAAATCATGAGTTTAGATACAGCAAAATCCAAAAATAACTCTTATTTTAATACTATAAAATATGAAGTAATTAGACTGGTGTTTCATTTAAAAGAATAGATCGCACTCCAAATATTTTTCAAGTCTCCGTCTTAATAGCTGATTCTAATTATATTTTTTTAGTCAATTAATAAGGTTCTTTTATTCATTTAACATCACTTTATGCTACTATGGCAAGTCTGATGATACTACAGTAGGAGTCCTAAATTTTGCCTATCCAGTTTTAGTTAGGATATGGATCTTTAACGAGTATCTGACATTGCACAGGCCCAGAACATCCATTTTACAATCCTTCTGAAGGATGGCATTACAAAAGATTTTTTATTATCTTTAAAAATCCTAGGGCTAACTGCCGGGCTGCAAATCCAGGACCTTTGGCATAGTTTTATGGTGTTATAACCATTTTTACTAACACATGCTGTTCTTATGCAGTATTCAGTATCATATTTTATGCAATATTAAAAACAAAAATTACTTATGTCTCACATTTATATTCTCGGTTCATTGACATGTTTGTATGATTAAAATAAAATTTGTACTAAAACATGAACTACCTGAATTACATATGAACTTTTTATCTAAGTTTGTTTGTTTTTTGGTTTATTTAACATCACCTTTTATGCTGCTACGGCAAATTGGACGATACTACAAAGGGAGTACTAAATTTCGCCTGTCCAGGTTTAATTAGAATAGGTATTTTAATGAGTACCTGGCGCAATACAGGCTCGGGATCCCCGTTTAACTTCCATTCCAAAGGATGGGATAACCAAGGATTTTTCTCTCCCTTTAAAAAATCCTAGGGCCACCTGCTAGCGTGCGAACCCGCGATCTTAGGCTTAGTAGGTTGTTATCCTAGCCACTACACTACAGGTATAGTAGGTATTTTATCTACCTTTTTGTCTAAGTACCAAAACAAACAAGTGTATTGCTATAACACTATAATTATTATTTCAGCAAAAAAGGTTGTCTCTTGTTTCAGATATCTTAAGTTGAACATACACAAGCTGAAATAAACTTTGGAAATAAAATGTGATTATTCTATTTCATGGAAAAGAACCAAACTATTCAAAAATTTTATAATTTATAATTTTTATAATTTTTGTATAATAATCCAACAGTGTTTTTATTGTTGAATAGAATTAGGTTTTTGAAAATGAAAAAAATATATTAGAAAACATCCAGATTTTATAAGGTTATTAAACTCTCAATGCCCTCCAATCAAAGATTGCATTTTCATAATGTAAAATAAAATAAAAAATAAATTTCATTACAGATTTATTTTGGCATGTTTTTATAATTACAAAATATTTATTAAATACATACAAAATTTTGCTAAACTAACCTATTTCTATCTTTGGGACAATAAAAAATAAAATATTATAACCGAATATACATAAATACATACAGTTTTTAGATTCCATAACATTAATATGTACAACATAAATTATTTAACAATTATTTGTTTGTTTGTTTGTTCATTTAACGTCACTTTATGCTGCTATGGCTAATCGGACGATGCTACAGTGGGAGCTCTAAATTTTTCCTATCCAGGTTTTATTAGGATAGGGATTTTTAACGAGTACCTGACATCGTACAGGCTCGGGACCCCCGTTTAACGTCCCTTCCGAAGGACGGCGTAACTAAGGATTTTTTACTCCCTTTAAAAAATCCTAGGGCCACCTGCCGGGCTACGAACCCGCGATCTTGGGTTTAGTAGTTTGTTACGCTAACCACTAGACCACTGGTCGCCCCATTTAACAATTATTAACATGATTGAATTTTTTTGTAAAATACTACCATCTCTGTATAGATTAAACATTGAAATAGATTTTAACCTCAGATTTCAATTTGATGTAAATGGAATATAACAAAAAAAATGGCACTGTTATAACAAAATTATTTTTTTAATTACATCTCAGTATGTTAATATCATCAAAAAATTAATTATCTATTATAGGTAACATGAGTAAAACTCATTGGTAAAGGCTCAAAGAAATCCTGGAGTATTTTTTATCGACATATTGTTATTGTATTTATTCTTGTTATATTAATTATATCTCAAATATTGATATTTCTTTGGATTCACCAAAACGAAATGGTAGTTGAAATGTATTGATAATCAAATAAAATTTATTAGTTTAGTTTGTTAAACTGATAATGGTAATTTGCAACAAGGAAACTACTACTTTAACATTTTGATTTCTGTAACAAAGAGCTAAATTACTTTTTATTGAGTTATCATATATACTTTTATTTTTATACTCTTTATACTCTTATTTTATTTCTTCTCACAGGTTTATTACATAACATTAACAGCGACATATTTTTTATAATTATTGTGTATATCTTATTGCTCATACTAATGTTTAAAACGATAAATTTTAAAAACTGAACTAAGTTCTTAAAGAAACTAAAATAAAAAATACTGGAGTCAGATATAGTGATTTAGGTGAGACTAAATAGGTTTTCATACACTAGAAATTACTATAGTAATTTTTTTTTTCAAAATACCTTGCTGAAAAGTTAACTAATTAGTAAAAAATTATATTTCCTATAACACTATAGCACCGGGGGTTCAAACAATATCTTTTAAGGAGGTCCTTTAGTAAAACTTTGTATTATAATTTTTTGTATTATACCTACGAACCACTTCATAAATTGTGGTATGTTTTCACAAGAAACTTTAAGGTATACATTGTTTGATTATTGAAAATATAAGTTAGAGATATCACATGATTGTTAGTATTAAATTATATTTGGAAGAGGAAAGATTTATTTTTATTCCTTACAGGTTACTTAACATCGTTAGGCAATACTAATTTTAATTGAGTTTTTAAATTCAATGTAATTATTTAAAATGTTAACTTGTTTCAAAATTTTACAGGCTCAGTAAGTCATATGTATTTTTGTGCTTTATTGTAAAAAAGTTTCTGTCTAAAAATGCAAGCTTCCTCCATGTTTTAGAACAAATTACGACTCTTTCAATAATTTTATTGTTTACTTTGTTATTTATGTTATTGAACATTTTATAAACATTAAACATAGTATTGAAAATAAAACGATGATATTAGTTAACGGTTAAAAAAAATTTTAAATCATCGAGATGCCTTTTTATTACTTATTCATATTAATGATCACTTTTGTTTCAAAGGATTAGAGTTTTTAATTTTTTTTTAAGTTGATTTATGTAATTGTATTGTTATTATATTATAATTGTATTACATAGTTGTAATATGTATTAAATTATAAAACTGAAATTCATTTGTTTTATTGAATCAAACTACATAATCACTATTGTTTATGTAACAGTTTTTTTTTTTATCTTCTAGAGGAAAGGGTATCTTCTTGCACCAGCAACTGGATCTAACAATGCAAAAAACAATGCATTTATTCTTTATATTCATTTTTTATTTTTATTACCTAATAACTTATTTGAGGTAATTACGTTATTTTTAATTATAATTTACTATACTTAAATATAATATAGAGACAGTGAAAGTAGGAAGAAATGTTTCACATTGATACAAAATATTTGAATAATTTAAAAAAATCTGTTTTGTTTCTTTTTTTCGTGTACAGTAGTATTTCATGCAATCAATTTAGCCAAAGACAGTAAATTAAAGTAAATGATTGTTCAACTTTAATTCCAGAATAAGCATTGTGAATCAGATTCGTTTAAGGTCTTTCATCTACTAATTTTAATTTTCAGTGTACAATATTTAATAGATTTTACTTTCTTTTTTTGAATCACGCTTAATAATTTTCAAATCATTGTAAAAACCAAATAAAATTCTTTATCGTTAGAATAAATTAAAATACTTTAAAAATATCACAAAGACAGTAATTCAATACAAATGATTGTTTAACTGTAGAATTGAATATTTTAAAAATTTTATTTAAACATGTTAAAAAAAAATATCTGATTCAATGTTTGGTTAATTCATAAATCTTTGAGTTTTGATGGTTGCACTGTTTATAAATTAATTTTGTCAATGAGTTTATTTATTTTGGTAATTTAACCTAACAATTTTGAAAGCACTAAATAAAAACCGGACCTAATATATACCTGGCATTCAGGATCAAAAGCGGATAGCTCCAAATATCAAAAACTGATTTTTTTTTCATATGTTTCGTTAGCTTAGACAAGCAACTATAACTGACATGACACTTTGGCTTCTTATTTCTCAACTTTTTAGGTCGGTTCTTTACCTGAAGTTTCGGGGGCAAAAAGCATTGTTTGACTAACTAGTGAAAAATGTGAAAAAGTCTATTTTTTTAATTTTGGAGTTATCCAATTTTCAATCTGAAAGTCTCATATCGATAAAACTGGTAAAAAAACTTAAACTTAACCAATTAAATTTTTAAATACTTTCGCTATATCTCACCTATTTTATGCTTAATAATTTACATTCTTATATAATAATTATAGTTAACGTCACATAATAAATAATATCATTCTATGAAAAATATATTCTTATCGAATGATCTAGGTTATTTCATATTATTAGAATTAGTTTAAATTTGATGAAAAGCACAATGGTAAAATTATATACAGTTTCAATTTAATAAATATTTTTGGTTTTTACTTAAGAGATATAATTGTCTTCAACTTGCTTCGTTATACAATTTCTTTTTTTACTTGGATAATTAAATCAAAGTATCTTTCCAAGTTATCAATCTTCTTCCTTCTTGAATATTTTCTATGGTTTCACCTGAAGTTTTTGAATGCAATGCATTTCAAACAAGTGAAATTTATTTTTTAACATTTAATTTAAAATATGTAATCATAGGCCTAGTCAAAAGGACAGGAGTGTATATGACTTATTGAGACGCAGTAGGTTCCTCTTGCCCTGGAAAAAAAATATTAGCATTACAACATTCTATTGTTTATTCGATACAGATATATTGTACTGGTTCTTTAATTATGTTTACCCCTATAGTAATGATAAATAAACCTCTAGTTGTATTATAATTTTCTTGCCAACCTTGGAAATGAATATATTTTTTTTATTTTCTAACATTAAAGTTTTTGTGAAATCAAGTTTATACATGGATACACATATTTATTTGTGTAGCCTATCAATGATATTTTTTGCATTCGTAATAGCAGATTTATATACTCATTTTATGAAGAATGCTATTTATTTCATGAGTATTGAGTGTTAATAACTATTTGCTACTAAAAATTTAAAACTCAAGTTGATATAATTATTTTGATAGAATAGATAAGAATCAACTATTAATTGTAATACTTAAATTCAGCATGATTTTTAATTGTTTTTTTAAATAATAATGATTATTTCATGATTTTTTGGAGAAAACATGAGCAACAATATCAAACAATTTTCAAATGAAGAAGTAGTCAGATTAATGCACCGTGCATAAGGGAATGATATATATATATAATACCGCAAAATTAAAGTGAGAGAGATAGCAGAGGTTATGAACATGTAAAAAGAACGTGTTTGTTATTTATTAAATCAACATTTAAATATGAGAAAGTTGTCTACACGTTGGGTGCCGCATGAACTTTTCCAATGTTCTGTTGGCGCAGTTTAGGCACAATAGATCCGAGTTTTGATGCCGATTAATTACTGTAGATGAAACTTGGATACATACAGCATTATACCCCCGAAACAAAAA
Organism: Troilus luridus; assembly: GCA_964056705.1. Lineage (NCBI taxonomy): Eukaryota > Metazoa > Arthropoda > Insecta > Hemiptera > Pentatomidae > Troilus > Troilus luridus. Next base: position 13,935,084 of record OZ057417.1, read on the forward strand.
TACAGTCCAAACAGTCGACTTTAAAGGGGGAACCGGCTCCAAATAAAGCAAAAACTGTTTTCTTGGCTGGGAAAGTGATGGAGAGTGTTTTTTTGGATAGTCATGGAGTTATTTTAATCGATTATCTTCAAAAAGGAAAAACCATTACAGGAGCATACTCATTTGACACACATCATTACTTGACAAACTGAAGGCAGAACTTGCGGAAAAACGCCCACATTTGCAGAAAAAGAAAATCCTGTTTCACCAAGACAACGCAGCGCACCGTCTCACACCTCAGCGGTTGCCATGGTGAAAATCCACGAATTACGGTTTGAACTGCTTGACCATCCGCCTTCACCAGATCACCAGATCTAGCCCCAAGAAACTTCTTTTTGTTCCCTCATCTAAAAATTGCGATCGGAGGAAGAGGCAATCACCTTTTAAACAATTATTTTGCAGAGAAAAATGCCGAGTACTTTTTGGACGGGTTACTGAGATGGGAGCATAGCTGGAAGAAGTGTTTAGAGTTACAAGGAGACTATGTTGAAAAATTTAAAAAAAAAATCAGAAAAAATGTCTTGTATTTTTGTTTGGTCAGAAACTTTTCAGACCACCATCGTATATTGCTTTCATAACTTGTACATATGTCTCATATTATCATGTACTATTCATTAGCGATCACTTTGGTGATTGAAAAATAACTGTTGACTTAGTTTAATTTGAGTAAATAATTAAAACAGTAACTTTTCAATCAGTAAAATAACTGGCATACCTCTGCTGAACATACAACAGGCTTCATTCTAATATTTTAAAAATATATAAAATAACTCAAAGACTACTATGCCAATTACTTAAATACTACAATGCTTACGTGTCTGGCGTATGTTCTCCCAAAGGAACTGTATTCCCCTCTAGTCCAGGTATCCGCCTGCATGATTTCGTACATGGTACACCTCTAAACTGTTTTCCATCTTCTCCAGTTATGTCAGCCAGATAGCAAGCACTCATGAAATGGCTGCACCTTGCTTGCCCTTAAATTAAAAAAAAAAACATAATATATACGGTGAGTGTATAGCTGCCATGCTCTTACTTTACCCTAGATACCATATAATTGTTTGTATTTTTATATAATAAAGATATAAATATTGGATTGAAACTATATATACTATTATTATTATTATTATTGTGATTGTTCCCCTTGAGAGCAACTGAATTTGTTTTCATCATGCTTTTCTAATTTGCGTCAAAATATCTCTTCATCCTCTCAAAATACCTTTTTTTTCTTTCATCCATTGATTTTTTTTAGTTGTTGAAATAATCTCTGCTCAAACTTGATATTTGCATTTTTTCTGCATTCAGTGCGGTCTACAAGATTTTTCTATATTGAATAGTTAGTTGTAAATCCCTCTGGACCTCTTTCAGCCATTCAGTGCTACATTTGGTCTTTGTTACAATGTTGATTAGTTTCATTGCTGTTCTTGAGTTTTTCATCTAATAAATGTGTGTTTTAACTATATATGAGTGTGTATATAAACTAATATAACATTATTTGTTTTTATGTACAGCAAATGCTTCAATCCGTACAAAATAGAATACATTCATCTGAAAATATTGATCTCTGAATCGGGCTTATTTTCATATTAAGATACCAATTGTTTCTCTAATTAATCAATAAAAAAAATTGTCTCACTTCAAGCAATAGAATGAGAGTTTCATAACTCTAGGCACACACTGAATAGTTCTAGGATTTTATTTTTCTATTATTTATATATGTACTTAGTAAATATTTTCTAAATACTCTCAAGACACCTGGAAAATCTTTATGAATAGGGAGCTTGATAACCTCATAGGACATGAGGATGTAGTTAGGTGGGTTTATTAAAAACTTAAATTTTGTAAATTCCCCAATACATTTAGGTGTGGGGAGGGGACTTCCAATAATTTCAAATTTCATAATAAATAATATGATACTCGTTTTTCATAAAGTAGAAGAACGGGGAAATGCCACATTACTTTTCTCTTAGTTAGTGTGAGTTTAAACTCTTTAGCATTTACTAGTACCATTGTAATACAATCCTTAATTGTTGGGGGCACCTGTGGCATATTACACCTACAGGAAATACTCGTAAAAATAGAAAAAACAAGGTAAACTATTACCAAGGTCATCGGTTTGCATTCTTGCAGGTTGCCCTAGTATTTTTTAAGGGTGTAAAGAAGCCTTAGTTATGCAGTCCTTCGAAGGGAATGAAAAATTATGGTCTCGAGCCAGTGCAGCGACCCGTACTCATTTAAGATTCCTAATCTAATTATTCTTGGATTGGTGACATGTAGGACTCCCACCGTAGCATCACCTGATTAATCATATTCTTGGATTGGTGACATGTAGGACTCCCACCGTAGCATCACCTGATTAATCATATTCTTGGATTGGTGACATGTAGGACTCCCACTGTAGCATCACCTGATTAATCATATTCTTGGATTGGTGACATGTAGGACTCCCACTGTAGCATCACCTGATTAATCATATTCTTGGATTGGTGACATGTAGGACTCCCACTGTAGCATCACCTGATTAATTATAGCACCATAAAGAGCTATTAAATGAATTAAGAAACAATCATTCTCCTCATTAGTCCATGTAGCAATTCTCCTGTTTTTGAAATTTCACTTTTTCAATGATTTTTTCTTAACATGTATTTTTAAAAAAATATTTATTTTAATATCCACTAACATGTGCTCCTGTTTACAAATACGTTCAATCATCTCCCTATTTATGGGCTTTGCACTTATGAAGTCCAATTTGCAATTTGGTATATATTTTTTTTAAATTTTAGAACGTTAGTGATTAAAATAAGCGGAAATAAATATAAGGGCATTATTACGTTACAGCATTACTATCGTTAAAAAAGCGAGATTATGAATATTATGGTGATAACCTTGATACTGATTGAAACGGCATTTAAGTAGACCAGAAATGTTCGGAGTTAACCATGCAGGAAATGATCATACATAAAGAAGTTACCAGTAATTAACCAAAGAGTTTTAGAAACCACAAGCAATGAGATGTGAATCATCAAAACACAACTCCCAAGATGATTCCGGAACACCGAATGCCATAAAGAAACGGAAATCCGGTAATATAAAACAATATTTTTCATATTTCTGACCGATAATGATAAATTTAATATGCACATCACAGGTTCATACGGCACTTCGTATGCAGCTAAACAACGACAGGTGGAAGGTCAAAGCCTTTCTAAACAGATCCCGGTTACTCCAGGGATGATTTAGACACCCCTCTTACCGTTACTTTTATTTTTATTAATATTTTAATAACTACATAAAATAAACCTGTTCCACTAAAATTCATGAAGGGTCTTGGGTTTAGTACATAGTAGAGACTATACTGTCTCTAGGATTACGGTTGTGTCGGACATTACGCTCGAAAGGCAGGTTTCCCACAATTTAGGGTACCTACTTTGGGGCTGGGTAAGCCCCAGGAGGGTCTGCAGGTTCCATAGAGTCAATCCGTGGCTGTTAACAGATCTACAGACCCTCATGTGGCTCACTCAGCATAACCTAGGGTATTTTACTCTCTTTAAAAATCCTAGGGCCACCTGTCGGGCTACGAACCCGCTTAGTAGTTTGCTATGATAAAAACTAGACCACAGATCACCTTAGGTGATCTTGGACAAACCATCTCTCTGCACAACTTTTGTCCTAGAAACAGAACAGTCTCTTCCATGGACTGAACCCAAGGCCCTTCATGGATTGCAGCGATAGATTTGTAATTTCATGAAATTATTAGTTTTAATTATTTATTTAGTTTAATTCGACACTTAATTGTTTTATTTATCGAAATTGTTTAAAACAAAATCGAGATACTATTGTGGTATACTTAAGAACATTGAGAACCATTACCTTAAACAATTTAAAACTATCCAGTTAACTTGCATATTATTCCGAAGAATACAAGAATAAAACAGTATTTCCTAACGTAAACAGTAGCTAGTAACAACAAGTTGCCAGGACATGCTTAGTAACTACTAATTATTACTCTAGCTGTTTCATCAATATCAAGTCCCGCTATAGCTTCTTCCGCTTCTAAACGGAAGTACGAATTACAAAAATATCACCTATTAATATTTTTGCAATCATTATAGGTAATGACTTTTTTTCGCAAGTTCCGTACCACTCCATAATTTTACTTTTATTTAGAAAGAGAAAACTCATATGAAGAGGTGTCACTTTTTTTCGCAATATGATATCCAGTTTCGTAACTACTGACAAAGAACGGTTCTCTTACCACACACGGAAAATAGACAATAGCTTGGGTTTTATCTAAGCGGCTCATTATTGGACAAAAACGAAGATAATAGTTTGTCGGTAGACCTGAGGCTCTTTAGGATAGTCAAAAAAAAAAAAAAAAAGAAAATGTAAATAGTCTTATGTCCCGGTTCACTGATACAGAACATAAATAGTGAAGTAGGGAAGGATTCAGGATCTTAAATCTTTAAATCCTTAAATGCAATAGATAATTATAGCAGCAGTGGGAGTATTGCAGGAAAAAAAAAACTGTATCACTACACATCATGAAGAGTCTCGAGTTCTAGAAATGGTAGAGACTTTACTGTTTCAGGGACAACGGTTGTGCGGGGAGGTGATTTGTCAGAGATCTCTCACAGCAGACAAGTTTTTTCCCCAATTATGAAATTTTATAGAGGCTGGATGATTGGTAGGGATTCAGATCTAACAGAGCCCCATCCGTTGTTGGCTGTTAACAAATTAGATAATTTTTCTGCCACAGCCGGATTTTACTTCGGTATCTCTCAATCAACTCAGCGTTCTTCCAACTGAGCTACCCTACTCCATAGATGGAGGATAAACCTGAACAAGAAGTGTTATCATATGTAGAAACTTAAGACTATGCAATTATCGTAGTCTTATTTCATTCGTAGTTGGAATATAATGAAGACTGTCCTTAAAAATGTGGTTTACTTAACAATAGCGTTACAGTACTGGCATGGGGTAGCTGGCAGTTTTTAATAATGTACGAGTGAGTAACCCGAGTGTAGTCTCTTCTTAATGTACTACTTTTCCATAAGCAGCTGGATTCTACAGAATTCATTAAGATATCAATAAAAAGAGAAGGAATGAAATTTGAAACTACAAAGCCAAAAGGAAGATAACTAATAATCAACCTAAGAAGACTTACAATAAAAATAGAGGAGATACAAAATCTATATTAAGGAAACCAACTGCTTAAAAAAAATCTTTAAAAATGAAGTTAAAGGTACTTACTTATCCTTTTTCCAACTTTGGCACAGGAAGGTTGCATCCTTCCTCCGTTGACACAGAAGTCGATATGGCCGACCTGAGGCGACTCTCCAAGAAGTCCTGCGTTGGTGTGCATCACCTGGACCACTTGAGCGTCATCTTTGGTCAATCTGAAGCTTCTACCTCCGTACCTGTCAACCAGTGGCCTGGCCGGATCTAGTCCTGCAGTGGAAACAGTGATTAAATCGAAGCCATTAAAAGAAGAACATGTGCTGACAATTATTGACAATGCTTACCGATTATCTTGTACATCTTCTGGGAGAGATGGTTGCTCATCATGCCGCAGATGTGCGCCCCCAACGAGTGTCCGACGCAGAGGGTGTCTTCCGCAGTGGCGCCGTTCTGAGTGAGGTAGCTGTAGAACTGAGCGGAGCACTGGGCCACCAGCCGAGTGTTGCTGATCGAGGAAAGGTAACAAGGGAACCTCCCTATTCCTTCCCAGTCCACCGTGAACACGTTGTAGTCCCCTCGTCGGAGGTAAGCTGGAAATGGAGCACGCTGTTAAAAGAAATGACCATACTTCTTGCAAAAGCATCTGTCGGGGATCCTAGTACTGAACCATCAGTGTATACAAGTAGGAGAAATAACCGTAAGAGTACTACACTCCTGAAGGGTATTACTTAGAATAATGCAGGGACTGTACTATTTCGAAGCCAACGGTTGTGTAAGGAGGTGATTTAGGTGAAATCACGCTTAACCGCTAGTTCCTCCGATTACCCCATTCAAGTGTACCAGCTTTCGTAGAAGGCAGATGCCTGAGGAGCGTCTCCGATTCTCCCGGGATTCATTAGTTCAAGCTACAGAACTAGAACTGACAATTAAGGATATACAAGTAGGAATCCTTTTAAATGAAAGTATGAGGAATAACCGTGAAAGAAAATCCTATACCACTACTCTCATGAAGGATATTGGGTTCAATACATTGTATGGACTGTACTATTTCAAAGCTAACGGTTGTATATTGAGGTTATTTGGCCAAGAGCATGCACAACTGCTAGGTTTTCCCCCAATCAAGTGTTATCACATTATAAAGGGTAGATACGTCAGGATCGCCTCCAATTCCCACAGAGTCAATTCATGACTATTAACAGGGTAGGTTTTTCTCCTAGAGCCGGTTTTGAACTCGGAGTTTAGAAAGCAGTAACCCAGCACTCTACGCACTGAGCTCTCACCTGTAAAGCCAGACATAAAATGCCTAACCAGATGGGGAATGGAAACTCTAACTACATAGTTTATCAGAAAGCTCTCCGCTTACATTACTTGTGAGTTACCATCGTTTAAAACAGGAAAGACTTTTTAGTGTGTATCAGTTAAGTTTTGTTATAATTTTAAAAGGTTTTTTTTTGTATTATTACTTTGAAAGCATGCCATCCAGAAAGTTGTGATGGATCAGTGGTTCGGTAAGTAGAGATTGTGGTTAAGCATTAATAGAGATATAGATCACGTCTGGTGATTGCAGACTTTCCCTATCTTGTAAGAGGATGCACCAACCATCACGAAGTTGAGAAGACTTTCAAAGAAATGATACTAGTGGAAAGGCGGGCTAAGAATGCAATTCAAACTTAATACCTCATAAAAATAAAGAAAACCAGCAAAACCTTAAATGTCTAAAATAATGTGAAAATTAGTAATGAGTCAGTGTATAATGACGCGTCATCAGTGTCTGCTTAATAATTTACCAGTAATTAAGAGACTTAAGGGTTTGTGTTCTGGATTTTCCAATAAAATCCAAATGCACGTTAACAATAAAATCATGTCTTTATAAGTTTAATTTCTTAATGTAAAATTACTTCTTACCAACAGCCATTCTATTTTTACTTTTTTGATGGATAAAAATAAATTGATTTTGTGAAATAAACCATAATAAATGTTCTTTGTTCCTAGGCAATATACGAAGCCTTAATTTTAAATTTATTATTTAAGTCAATAATTAATTTAATGTGATTAATGAATAAAACTTAAATGGCCCCTTTCGTAGCTTTTTATCACAAAAATGAGAATCACGCTTTAATCAACTTCGATAATTTTACTTTTAAACAAGAAAAAAAACCTGCACCACGACAGCCTATAAAGGGTCTTGTGTTCAGTATATGGTAGAGACTGTAGTTTTTCTATGACATCGGTTTTGCAAGGAGTTGATCTTTCCCATTAATTCCCACTTTATACAGGCTGAATGAGCCCCAGGAAAGTCTTAAAATTTATCCTCCACAGCCTAACTTAAACCTTTTGTTGAGTAACAAGCTACTAAATTTTGGTTTATTTTTTAACAAATATTTGATAGTTAAGGTTCAGTAGTTTCCAGAATCATTTTATTTATTTATTTTTATACTAGAAACTAACACTTATGATAATGGTATCTAAAGAGATCTTGTTAAATTTGGTTTTATATCCATTTTTATCAATCATTAATGTAATATAATCATTAGGTATTTATACAAATTTAAAACAATTAAGAATATTCTTTGGAAGCTTGATATAGATCTAGTTAAAACTCCTATTAATCATTCCTACGATTTTCATTCATTCATTTACTTCAATAACGGATTCAAATACTATAATAAGAACTATTTAGTTTTTTAATTATTTAATTAGGGTAATAACATAAATAATAGTCGAAGATATTTCATATGTATACTTTTGAAGACCTGATTGCTAAGAAACTTTCTTTCTTAACTCTCATCTTTCTCCCTAGGTTTTTTTTATTAGTGGGGAAAGGTTGTTATCGAAAGTTTAGCTGAGGTAATGATGAGGTGCTCAGACCACACCTCGGTGCTATGGTAGCTATGAGATCAATCTGAGAGGAAAATCGTAAAGAACCATAAAGATAAAAACATTAAAGTAATTGCATTTCAATTAAAATTGCTATATTTTTTTAATTATATTTATAGGTACTTTTGATTAAACGGACAATCATAAATGCTATATTACACGATTTAGATAGTTCTGCTGTTTGTTACTGATACTGTACTATGTATCATTTTAATTTGTTTGTAGCTTATATATTTAGCCCTGATGAAGACCTGTAAAGTGGGACGAAACATTGGCTTTAAAATAAACAGTTCTCCTTATTTAAGAGATTTTTCTGACCTCGACCCGGACCATTTTCTTTCTCATATATGTAAGGTCAACTAATATTATTCAAGACATACTATTCATGAATCACAATCAAATAGCTAGTTCTTTATGCGTGATAATAATTATTAATAGAAGTTCGCCAATGTAATTTTGCGTTTGGCCTACGAAATGATTCGGAGTAACGCACATTTCGGCGATAGCGTCACTAATTAGAACAAACTTTCAGTTCCTGAATCGAGAGCTTAATTACTAACGCGAATCGAAATTTTGCTCATTAGAACTACCGGTTCGGAACTAAACGATTCATGGTCATCTCATTACATACTTCACCACCGACAAACGAGAAAATGCGAAGGATGTAAGGAATATTCTCCAGGCGTAATAATATTCAAATGGAGATAATCCGGTCAAATTCACGGACTTTCTTTTGAAATAAAAAACGCTTAACAAAATATACTTAAATAAAAGAACTCACTCTTATCTATAAAACAATTAAGAGTACTTAATATATAACGGACTTAATCATAGTTTAAGTGATAAGACAGTGACACAATTGGTTATATAACCATTGTTAGTCAAACACGTAATCCCTAAGCGACCAGAAACCAATAGGACTTAAGGCTATGATACACGATAATAGTTACTATGGTGATAGTATTTTAAGAGCCTAAACTAATTTATTTTAAAGAGCGGTGGAACTGCAGTGTGTTCGTTTACACCCTCAAAGTTAAATTTTCTCATGGTGGGAAAAATGGTGGATCTATAACATCGCACTGACTCTTGAGTATCTTTGTATTTTTGTTCTTTGGAGGATATTTCGCGATTTTTTGACGTTTTGAAGATCTATGTATAGTTTTCAACCCACAGAATCATTTGGTTTAAAATCTTTGATTTTTCAATTTTGTATCATACAATATATTGGCAATTTAACGGGTATTGCAATATTTAGACATAGTAATATCAATATTTATAAAAATAAAAAAAAGCCTGTACGACTACAACCCGTGAACGGGTCTGGGATTCAGTACATGGTAGAGACTGTACTGATTCATGGACAACGGTTCTGCAAGTAGGTGACTTGTCCCAAGGTCACGCTCAACCGCCAGATTTTCCCCCTTATTTTGGGTACCCTATTTTTATAACATTTTATAGAGGCTGGGTGAGCCCCAGGAGGGTCCTGGATACCATATGATCCATCTCCCGCTGCAAACAGACTAAATGAAAGTCTTGCCTGCAGCGGGATTTGAACCAGGATTTCCGGCATGGCAACTCAGTGCTCTACCACTGAGCCACTCCGCTCCCCTCATTACTTAAATAATAGTTATTAAAATAAACGGAGGGGGTGGTTCAGTGTGTAGAGCCATTTTAATTTGTATGCATCTTGTATATTTAGCCCTGAAGAAGCCCCGCAATGTGGGTCGAAATGTTGACTTTAAAATAAATAGTTCTCCTTAATCAATTTTTTTCTGACCATTTTCATACTTATGAATAATACAGTATGATGTTATATTCTTCCCCAGCATCCTTAAGAACAGTTCGGTTCAAATCTTCTTTAATTATATTTTACTACAGATGTCATTAGGGAGCAATATACAATGTCATCAGTAGATAAATGAATTAATCTGCTGATAGAGAAGGGTCGGTCCTGTGCGATACCCGGATCCTCTTGGGGCTCATCCAAAATCTATAAAGTTTTAATTTTATTTCTAATTGTTTAATTAATTCATAAATGAGATTGTTAATAATAGGACTTTTGGTATTTTCTCACTTGGGAATATCGGCTGTTAACTCTGTTTCTTAAATATATTTTTAACCAAATAGATTAGCTTATAAACACACAAATATAAGTAACAAAAAATGTATAACTGCACTACAGCACTATTTAAAAAAACTAAACAAAAAGGAAAAATATAAATGGAATATTTTATGTATTTCTATTTCTGAATATCTCCAAATTTCCAGTTGTTCTCACTTTTCGTATTGGTTTTGACTTAATATAAATAAATAAGGATATTTAATAAGAGCTCAAGTAAAAATAAAGAGTAAGCATTTATCCCCAATAAAGACCACTGGCATCTTAAGGGTTCAAAATTCTTGAGGTACAGCCTGGCTTTCACTTCTTCTTTAAGATTTTTTTTTTAAACCTGATTGCTCAAGTAGAAAGTAAATAAAATCAATTATCTTAAAATCTCTTTGGTCCCATATGGCATTCCTATATAGATCTGGTGTTATATAAACGTATATATGATCTATATGTATGTACGATATATACATTTATATATATATATATATATATATATATATATATATATATGATCTGCACAACCGTTGCGCAACAAACAGTAGAATAAAAATTTACTGATATCATATATGACCATATCATGCTTACCATCCCTGATGTAAGTCATGGGTACTTTACTCTCAGTTCCATTAAATCCATGGATTATTATAACATTCTTCTTCCCCGGGTCCCATCCGCTGTACCTCAGAGGAACATGGCTCCTTAAGTCTATTTCTTTTCGGTATCTGCTCTTTCTGGAACAACGATAAATATTAATTAGTAATTGCTAAAAATAATTTTAAAATATATAATAAATTTTATTTTAATTCTTTTTAGGTATTATTAACTTGCCTAAGCTGAATGAAATTCAATTACTGATTTTATTTTAATGCAATCATTACAGAAACAAAGTTCTAGTACTCCTCAAGAGGGTGGTAAAAGGAATAAAAACAATAAGTACTTCCTATGAGCACAAGCTAAAATCTATTATTTTAAATCCTTTTTTGTCATACTTAATCGATCTTAATTGATTCCCTTCACACTAAGGCAATATAAGATAAGCTATATATCGTAAGGGAGAAGAGTGGCTTTCAGAGCGCTGAGATGCCGTCCAGAAGGTCGTGGGTTTTAATCCCGCTCACTGGGAGACTTTTATTGAATCTGTCAGTGACCGGAGATGGATCGGATGAGATCTAGGACTCATGTAGCTCTCCCAGTCTCTATAAAGTGGGTACCCATAACAACGGAGAAAAATATGGCGAAGAAACAGTGAAGTCTCTACCATGTACTGAACCCCAGATCCTTCATGGGTTGTGGTACAAGTTATAATAGCAAGTAGAATAACAACCCAGTGGTAGTACTGAAATAACAAATTTAACTGAAAGAGTCTTGTGGCCTTCTTCTTTCAGAAACCTCAGAGGATTATCCGAAATTGAAGAAGCTAGGTTTGAAAGTACTGTGTTTGAGCGGGTTTGTCTAGTAAGTGTTGCAGTAGCCTGAAACGGCGAGAAGTTTTTTTTCATTTCAGTGCAGTATGAGAATTCCAAGTTAAACGTTTGTCGAGATGTTATCCTAAGTATCGGGTGGGAATGAAACTTTATCTTGAAAGGAATGATATCGGGTTCGTGCCAAATCATCTACAGATGGAACACTAAGGTTATGGGGGGCTTTAATCGTAACAAAGAAAGAACCGTTGAGGATTTTACTAAGGATTGGTTACGAGAGGAATTCGATTGCTTAATGAAGTCCTAAAGTTCTACTCCATAAGTCCAAACAAGTCTTTAAGCCATGTATAGGAATCTTTTGTATTAAATTAATAAGTACTAGATGTCAGTTGAATCGGAATCATTTTTTAAAATCTTATATTCTGCTAAACGATATACTTGGATAATTGAATTAATTTAAATAATTTAGTCTTTAAAACTATTTGATCATCGAAAAAACAGTCGTAACTGTAGTAGCTCTTTCCAGTAGTTACGACACAACAGTTAATTGAAATGCTATTTAAGTGCGCAATTAAATAGTCGTTAAGACATCAAAGAAGGAATGCGCTCGAGGTTGTTAATCTTGTGAATGAACAGAAGGATTACAACTCAATTCGCCACTTTGGAACACTTTCTGCGATAACGAACTCTTCATCTATTGCGCAATTAAATTTAAATATCAATTAGAAAAATAAACATTGCACTTTTTGTGGTACTTCTTATGAATAAGTAATTTAAATTTAGTTATTGTTTCACTACTAAGTATACTGACTCAGTTTTTCTATTTCAAACAATGCTTTATAATATTTTTCTATTAGTTTTTTTATGTATCTAGTATTTATTTATTTCTTATGTTACTAGTATTTAGTATTCTATATATAATATTGTTTTAATGATAGGGAGACTCAGCAATTATACCGTAATTAGCAGTTATCCCCCTTAAATAAAATGAATAATAATTGTTTTATATTTATATTATTTGTAGTCAACTAAAATAGTATATAACAAACATTGTTTTCCCACGGAGATATTAAAAACTTGTACCTCTACAACCTTCGGAGCTACTTGGTTACAGTACATGGTATGGATGTGACTGTTTCGTGATCACGCTCAACATCTAGGTTTTTCCTTAATGAAGGGTATCCATTTTTTAGAGACGGTGTACCCCAGAAGAGTCTATGTAGCTGTTAAAAGATTAAATAATTTATCTGTCTCTGCTGGAATTCATAGATTACTATCATTAGATTTTATTACTTTTTAACATTATATCAATTTAAAAAAACAATATTTTTATAATTGACTTCCCAAAACTACTAGAAATTTAATCTAATTAATTCTTCCAAAAAATATTAAGAAAAAATCTATATTTTTTGGGATTATCGGGAAAAAACCTAAACGTTGTTTGTCCAATTCAAATATAAACTAAATATAAAAAAATACCCATTTTATCTTATTCTTATTTAACATATGGTAGTCGGGCGTTTCATGCTGGTATATTAAAGGTGGAACTGGTAATTTTTTGAAAATGTGCATTTTCAGTGCAGTGCAACCTCCTCCAATAATCCAAAAATCTCCATTTTTAAAGTCTTTGAATTTTTTTGTTTCTTAACTTGGAATACTTCGTGATTCTACGTATGAGAAAGGGCAACAACAAAGATTAGTAACCCTCATGCTTTTCATTCTCTCATTCATTAGCTCTTTCTACCATAAATACAAAAAAAATTAACTACGTGACCTGCGCTCAACAAACAGTTTGCGAAAAACGTATTTTTACGTGTCCCGACCGTAATTTCTTAAATATAAAATTGAAAAATAAAAAAATTTGCATCTGTTGTACGAAATTTCGCCCATAAATTAAGCCTGTGTGGTCAATGTTTCTTAGGAGAAAGTCTATGGCGAGCCGTGTGGGTGCAAGATAATTTCTATTTTCAAATCCGAGCTTTCTTAGAATTCGTTTTGGGCCGTGAGATCAGTAGATTGAAGTTGTTAGTTCGAGAAAACCCTCATTTAGAGCCAACTTAGGATTCTTTCTGTCGATTCACTTCTTTCTCTCAGCATTTCAGAACTAAAATGACAGTAATGCGAAAGCCAGGCGTGTGAGAGCTTTGCCAGAAATGCCTTTCAGTGATTAACTTTTATTATTACTCAATGAACTGCAGATTTTTAAAATATATTTTTTGCAATAGCTATATCAGAAAATCATATAAAACTATAATAATCGTTGTATTTATATAGTAATGTCATATATATATATATATATATATATATATATATATAGTAATGTACCGACACTGTTTTTCTTCATTAAACTTATTTGTCGTCCATGTGCACTCTCCAACTTCATCATGTCCAAAAGAAAGTAATGCGTTGTAAATGAAGGAAATTGAGGTGAATGCCAGCCTAATTTCACTTAACTGCAGTAATAATAGGCCAATTTCTTTTAAGCTCGTCTCTATTCTAACCACTTATTCATGTATGAGAGAGATCTGCCCATCAGTTCGCACCCATCTGTTTTGAAAATTACCTGCATTCGATCAGTCCAAAAGTTTATGAAATATAATTTTTTAAGACCTTTGTTTCTTATTTTACCATTTTAAAATATCCATAATGATACTAAGGTTCTGAAGAGTTTTTTAAACTGTAGACATATGTAATTTTTATTGATTAAGGGAAGGAAGCTCAAAAATATTTGTAAACGGTTTGAGGTAGCCAATATTAAAGCTCGGTGTTCTGACGGTTCAAATCCGGCTGTGGAAAATAAATTATTTAATCTGTTAACAGCCACTCATGGACCCTCTCCCAGGGCACACCCAAGCCCCATAATGTGAGTAACCTTTATAAGAGGAATAACCTGTTGGTTAAGCGTGATGCCGGGCCAAATGACTACTCTGCAAAAAAGTTATCCTAGAAACTGTACAGTCCCTAACAAGTACTGAGCCCCAGACCAAGAAACTTCGTGGGTTATAGCGGTACAGCGAATTTTATTATTTATGGTGGCACTCAAAATATTGATAACAATACAAAATTAGTTTTAGTTTGATAATGTTTTAGTATTAAATGTTTAATCATTTTCGATTGATTTATAGCAGTTACATAAATAACGATTATAAAAAATATATATTAATAATATAGAAATTTCTGTATATAACTAATATAAATAAAATCAGGAAAGCTCAAATCTCAAATAAGTAATCTTTAGATGGGTTACTGAGCTGTAGTTTCAAAATTCGAGACCAGCTCTGACAGAAATTATTTATTCTGTTTTTTTGTTGTTGTTTTTTTAAAGTTATCTATGTAAGACCAGTTCCCGTTAGTGCGTAATGAATTTAGAGCGTAGAAAGCCACGAAGATAAACTATTGAAAATGAAATAAATCTATCCAAGTTAAAAATTATTAGTCGAAGCTTACGATTCATCATTGAAATTAAAATTTCAATAGATGGAGTCAGGTATGGAAAATATCAGGAAGTTGTACCTCAAATACAGGTTGTTTTTTTTTAACGGAGCGGAGTGGCTCAGTGGTAGAGCGCTGAGTTGCCATGCCAGGAAATCCTGGTTCAAATCCCGCTGCGGGCAAGACTTTTATTTAGACTGTTTGCAGGTGGAGATGGATCTTATAGGTACTGAACCCCAGACCCGTTCACGGGTTGTATTGGTACAGTTGTACCTCCAAGCATATAAATTTCACAAAATTTGAGCTTTTACGCATCAAGATTAATGTTACTATTAGGGAGAGGTTTTATATTGATCGGGAGTGAGGTAGCTCAATGGGTAGAGCACTGAGTTGATATGGCCAAGATTCCGGGTTCAAATCCTGCTGTGGAATCTGTTAACAACCGTGGTAGGGGCCTGTAGACGACCCTCCTGGGGCTCTCCCAGCCTCTACAGTGGGTACTCTTTATTGTGGGAAAAACATGGTGGTTGAGCGTGATCTCATACAACAGTTGTCCTTGAAACAGTACAGTCTCAACCATGTACTGAACTCAGGGAACCTTCGTGGGTTGTAGTGATACAGGCTTTTTTAAATTTTGTTTAGTATTGTGTACATTCATTCTATTTACTTGTATTAGTATAATACAGATAGATGTAAATTCCATTGAATAAATTGTAAAAAAAAAAATTGTTTTAGTATCACCACTGGGTGGTTTCTCTACTTGCCTTTATCCATGTCATTATGTATTATCCCTGCTATTTAGTTGTTGTATTGTTATAATACAGTTGTATATTTCAATGAATAAATAAATAATTTTTTTTATCAGATTGTTACACTTTTAATTGAATAATCGGATCCTAATAAGAGAAAAATATGTTTATATATTTTCGTGGCATATATTTGAACGGAGTTGATTTTAAAGTAAATACTTTGAATTAGTATTTTTTAGATTGTTTTTTCTGATTTTTTTTTTTAAATCCTCACTACTTTATAAACTAAAAGAGAAAATTGAGCCTCTCAGTTTTCTCTTTTTTGGTTGTCCCTAATGCTATCATTCTGAAGAATTTTACGGCCTGTCATCCCTGACGTTAAATGGTAATGCTCTGGAAGGACTTTTTTTATGGGAGCTATTAAAGTTTAAACATATTCCTCTCTAACATGTTTAAACATATTCATTTAAAAAAGAGAAAAAATACGGAATGGACACTTTTGTAGCTGGCATTGCTACTTTCTATACGTAACTACCTCAGCTGACTCAGAATGAAGATAAGAAGTGTACGCTCCGTGTAACACATTCCTATAAGGAAGGAAAGAGAGTGATAGAATAAGAGTCGTTTCTTTGTCGCTTCCTCTGCCTTTTTGATTGTGGCATACTTTCTTTCGTCCACATCCGTTGGCTGTGTGTAAGAGAGAGAGAGAGAGAGAGAGAGAGAGAGAGAGTAGAGAGAGAGAGAGAGAGAGAGAGAGAGAGAGAGAGAGAGAGAGAGAGAGAGAGAGAGAGAGAGATGGATGGATAGATAGATAGATGGATGGATAGATAGATAGATGGATGGATAGATAGATAGAGAGAGAGAGAGAGAGAAATGACCGTTTTTCAACCAAATATTTGTATTATTATTTCTTGGTACAAACAATAAATATTAAAAGTTATATGGTCCATTGTTATCTACCGTCATTAGCCATCTGCTAGCCAATTGCACAATCTCATGCTGATACCTTGGGATGGCCTTCAAAGAACTCTTGTATCGCAATCGCATTTTCCTCGAAATTATCAAAATTTTTTCTCTTGAAGAAAATGAGTCATGGATCGAAACGAGTAGTAATACGATGGTGCGAGTTCTGGACTCATTTATGGTCGATGCTCCCATGAAGTTCTTTGAACTGTTCTTAAGTTCGACGGTAAGTATGAGGACGAGGACGTCTTCAACACTTGTTGGGCAAGGAAGTTATTTGCCCGAGATAACTCTCAATCGGCCAGGTTTTCCCCTAATGAAGGCAACCCATTTTTTAAAGACTGGGTGAGCCCCAAAAGGATTTCTAGACCCTATGGAGTCGATTCAAAGTATTTAAAAAAATAAATAATTTTATTGCCACAACCTGTCTCTAATCCAGGATTCTATGTAATTAAAAAAAAAATTGTTTACAAATATATATTTTGTAGTTATTACTTACGGAGTGTACAAAAAGAACCTGATGTCTTCGTCCGGGCAATGACCATGTCTTTTCATCACGCACCTCCAGTATCGGACGTCCATTGCATTGAAGAGAAGAGCGCATGTTGCTAAAAATAGAGAAAAAAATGTTTATATTCTATTTCAAATTTTGATTCAAAAATATAATAAATTAAAATGAAATAAGGTGTATTATTGTTACAATATAAAATCTTAACATTGGTAATAATGTATATAAACTATTGTATGTAACATCATGTTATTACATTACTTCCCCAATTTTATGTTAAAAGCTACATATATTAAAATGAATAACATACAGATATCGGTTAAAAGTGGCAAACCGAATCTTTAAATTCAACCAAATATACCAAAAACGGTTATTTTTAGTCCTGACTAGATTTTGAATTTATAAAAAATTGTAATAATTTTATTTCTTAAGTTTGTTATAATAGGAAATCCGGAAGTGGTACTTTGGTTCAAGCTATAACAGAATTGATTATCAGATTATGATATTAAACTGATATATTATAATTAAATATGATAATTTATTATCAGATATTATTTATCAGTTTTATATATATATATATATATATATATATATATATATATATATATATATATATATATATATATATATATATGAAAATAGCAAATTAAATTTTAGATATTTTTGATTAAACGGATGTGATAGATTACTTTTCTTTTTCTTTTTAATGGCATTGGATACATACTACCATACCGCCAGAAATATTTATTTGATTAATTGGTATTTTCTTTGATGCCAATAGCACGCGGTTTTCCCAGGCGGTCACCCATCCAAGTACTAACCACGCCCGACGTTGCTTAACTTCGGTGATAGGACGGGAATATTGACATAGGTTAACTGCTTTTAAATATGCGCACTGATTTTGAATGAACCTTGAAACAGTATTTTCACTCTACTGAGAAACAAGTTTTTCACTTATTATGATTTGCATTTGTATTGAAGTTTATATTCTAATATAAATGAATTATCTTAAAATATATTATTTAACAGTTTTATACAAATGAAAATAACATATTACAATTTAGATATTTTGTTGATTAACCGGATGTTACAGTTTACATTAACAGCCGTATTGCCAGAGAAACAGAAATAGTTCGCTGTAAAACTTGCCCTAGATCTTGACCAAACAGCTTGGTAACTTCTTTCATCATCTTTTTATTTTTAGCCTTTGGCAAAATTATTTGAGGAATTGCTTGTCGGCACGTTCGTGAATTTGTATTTAGGGAATATTCATATGCGTGAGCTGAATTTTTTCTTTAAGGGATTCCTCAGATTTTAGAGTTTACCTTACTTCAACAATTTATTTTATTTCCTTTTTCCATTTTCTTATATCTTGTATATATTCCTCTCTCAGATCATGACCGTGCACACTTTCCTCAATTCCTTCTATCCATCTTTTTCGTGGTCTTCTTAACGGTTTCCTCCATTTATCATTCCAATTAAAAATTCAATGAAATTGGGTAATATTTCCTCCTTCATTCTTCTAAGATACCATTACAACATCTTTTTGAATTTAAAGCTTCATTAGCAGCATTTAGCGACTTTTAGTAGAGAGTAAACAGTAGGTGTTCGCGTCAGCAACATGCTCGAGACTGGCGACACCTAGCGGCATTTGCATGAGTTGCACAATATCTCATAATCAACTTTAGTTTAAAGGTTAGTTTTCCATTGATATAAGAATAATCATATTTATCTGAAAAGTCGTTTAATAGTTGTGCCATTGATGTTAATAATAAATAAAAATATCCATAACGGGTTGAACTTATCGTTTCCCCGAAAAATATTTTATTTGTATTAGTTAAATGCCTTGGTTTATGAAATGATTGAAAGTACAAGTGATCTATGTATTGTTGGACTTAACGATGAATCCATGTAAATACCAATAAAATATATGAATAATATAACTATCTAATAATTATTGTTTTATTTCAATTAAACTATTAATATTTTGTATTGAGCTTGTGCAGCACATAGTATGATTGATAAATAAACTACATGAAAATGTATATAATTATTGTTAGGAGTGTTAATATATGGGAAAACCGGACTAACGTTACTAACTTAAATTTACAAATTTGAAATTTAAATAATCCAGAAAATAATTGATTTAGAAATTTAAAAAAAGAACAAAGTTATTTCGAAGTCTTGAGTTTCCACAACTGGCAGTTCTCATGACTGTCTTTTTAAAAATGTATTCCCCGATTTTTATAAGTTTCCTTACACCATAAATTGCATTTCTTTCCTTTTTCCATTTCCTTTTATCTTGTACATCATCCTCCTCCAGAAGATGGCAATTTATACTTCTCTTGATTCCTTCCATCTTTTCCGTGGTCCTCCTTGCCGTTTCCTCCTTTCAGAATTCTAATTAAAAATTAAATTGGGCAATATTTCCTCCTTCATTCTTTTGAGATGGCCATACCACAGTAATCTCTTTTCCTCTATGTCTTGTAGGATGTTTTGTTGGGTTTGCATTCGTTCTTTGATTTCGGCATTAGACCCTCTTTCTGGCAGCTCTCAGTAGCAAGTAGCTTTTTCCTAAAGCAGCGCTTATCGCCCATGTCTGCTCCATAATGAATATGCTTTCAATTATGGACTTGTAAATTAGCATCTTGTTACTTTTCGTCAGATGATCATTGGATACGTTTTTATGTAAAAATAAATTGAAAGATTTTGTTTCAAACAATTGAAGTAAAATTTATTTTTATTGACCGTACAAAAATAAGTATTATGCTACTTTAATGGTCTTTGGCACCTATAATAAGCTCTTAAAAAAGTAGTGAGTTCTTCGCGGTTGTGTTACTGGACGTTGCACGAGTGAGAAATTTTCGCACGGAGGACTCTCACTATCACCAGGAAGCATTGTACCATGTTCGTGCCGCATTGTCAGTCCATCCTCATCAGATCGATCAAGAAGCGGAGATGTGTCGAAGGGAATTATACCACTCAGCTTTCTAACCACGTCTCAACATACCCGAGGAAAATTGGTAGATTCATAAAGAAATTATATGATAGCAACAGATATGAAAAAATTATACTTTATGACTCGTTCTTTAACAAATAATAAATTTATAAATAAATAATAAGCAGATTTAGCCGAAATACGGATATCATAGTCAACTGAGGTGGTGTGGCTAGCATAACAGCCTTCCATGACCAAGGTACAAGTTCGCAACCCGCCAGGTAGCCTTAGAATTTTTTAAAAGGGTGTAAAAAAACCTTGGTTATGTCGTCCTTCGGAAGAGACATAAAATAAAATACTCTTTAAAGATCCCTATCCTGATTACATCTAGTAGGCAACATTTAGTACTTCCACTGTAGCATCTTCCAATTAGCCGTAGCAGTATAAAGTGACAGTAAATAAACAACAAAATACGGAATTAATATAACATTTTCTCTAATTTTTATTTGTCGATTTTTTTAATAAATAAAAAATCTCCACTAGCAAGAATACAAAGCACCCCTAACCACTACCCAGGAAGAGTCTTAGACTCAATACATCGTAGAAACTGTCCTGTTTATAAGCCAACGGTTGTGCATGTAATGATTTTGTGAATGGTGAACGCCAGTTTTCCCCCGATTAAGGGTACCCTCTTTATTGAGAGTGCGTAAGCCCTAGAAGGCTATAGTTAATAATCTATAGTTAATCCAGCCTATCTATGGCTTATCCATTGAGATGATTTCTGATATTATTATATTTATAGTACTATATGATACCACTATTTTAAAACAGGCTATATAAAAAAAAATACTACATAGTCTACATGTTTAAAGAGAGCTAAGATTGAGGGGACATAACTGGTCTGGTTGAAAGATATTTTTCTTCTTTTTTTTATCATTTTTCCAAAGTCAACTTATTACATAAAGTAATAATTCTCATAAAATAAAAATCAACCTGCACCACTAAAACTCATGAAGGGGATTGAGTTCAGTAAACAGTAGAGACTACTGTATCTAGGACCACGTTTATGGAGGGAGCTGATTTGCCCACGATAATGCTCAACCACCAGATTTTTTCTGGAACTTAGGGTACTCAATTTATTGAGACTGGGTGAGGAATAGGAGTGTCTGCAGATAATTTATTAATTTACCTACCACAGTGGGATTTGAGCTTGAGACTTTCAGCACAAATAATTGCTCTACACACTAATAAGAATTAAATTAGTAAAATTGATTTATTTTTTTAATTTTATTTTTTGCTGATGCTTGTATAGTTTTCCTCCTTATTTCACACGAACTTACTTTATGTTTTTAAAAGTTTTTATAGCCAACTAGGAAATGGCCAACTTGGAAATAATTACTATAGTTCATTATAAGAAGTGCAACAGGGAAATCAGCAGCTCCAAGAGACCGGACTCACTACTCCATTTAGAATTTAAAATTAGTCCTTAGCGTTCACACTCTAATTAAAGCCTATCCGAAAACGAGAGAAAGCTCTAATGAGATTGAAAAGGAAAATAGAAAACGTGTGAATTAGTACACTCAGCGTACATCGAGCTGAGAAGGATATCGGAAAACTATATTATCAAAGTACTTCTAAGCCTATTAATTACAATGTAAGAGCTATGTAGGTCAGTGTGTAAACCGCTGTGCTGATGTGCTGGAAGTCTCGTATTCAAGTCCATCTGTGCCAAATAAAATATTTAATCTGTTAATAACTATTGATGGGTGCTATGGATCTGCAGACCCTCTTAGGGTTCACCCAGCCTCTTGAAGTGGCTAAACCCTAATTCTTCTTCGAAAGCACTACAACTCGTGAAGAGCCAAGGATTCCGGTAGTCTGAGCTGCCAGGCTTCTCTATTTCTCTCCGATTTCTAATCCCTACGTTCTGCAGCCAACAATCCATCCACCGTACGTGTGGTCTACCCACTTTTCATCTGCAAAAGTTTTATCGTCGGGGAACCATAGGAGGATTTCGTTGCCGCTCCTTCTTGCCTTTCCTCGTTCTTCTTTCTGCCCTGCCCATCTCAGACAGCCGGATTTTATTAACTGCAAAGGTCTTTATATAGATGCATAGGTTCTGCGATTTTTCTCAATCTCGATACGCCACTCTCACAATAGGCCCAAAAATCCTTCTTAGAATCTTCCTTTCGAAGCTCACTTAAGATGGTTCCTAAGGCTTTCGCCATCGCCAGAATTCAATATGTAAAAGCATGTCTAATTAAGGTTTTAAGTATTCATATATCTGCTATTCAGGAGCGAGATTCGTTTTTTAGAAGCTTCTGTAGTCCAACGCGGTGTTCAAGGTAAATAAAATCAGATGATACCCTGAATAGAGGTAAAGAACGTGGCTGTTGATTATGGTCTCTTCCAAACCACGTACAACCGTCAATTTAGAAACAGTACAGTCTCTGCCGTGTATTGGACCCAAGACATTCATGGGTTGTAGTCGTACAGATTTTTATATTTATTTTATTTATTGGAATTGACCAAAGTATTGTATTAATACAAGCGTAATATGCGTAATAGCATGAGATACTGGCAAGTAGAGAAACTGCTCACACGTAGTAGTAAAAAACAGCTTTAAAACGTCTCGAGGCCTTCTTCTTTTCAGCCGCCTCGGAGGTTTAACAGGAATAGAAGAGGAAACAAGGTTCGTAATTAGTTAGAATAAAGTTTTTCAAGAAAATGATTGATATTGGGTTCGGGCCAAATAAGCAACAAATGGGGCATCAAGGTCATTATGGATCATTATTCGTAAAAAATAAGGAGGTTTAAGAATTTTAAGAAGGATTATGGATTGGATACGAGAAGAATTCAATGGCTAAGTGGAGCCCCAAAGCTCTTCTCCGTAAGTCCCAATAATCCCAGTAATAGTCATGTATATGAGTCTTTTGTAGTTAATTGGGAGCTTAGAGAATTTGTATGGTAAGTGTTGAAGTATCCTGAAACGGCGACCTGTTTCGTGTCATTTTAGTTTTATAGCCTCTCCAACAATACAATAAAAATAATAATAAACATTGAAATTGATTTGTAAAAAACACTGTATATTGATATAGTTCCAAACCGATCGATGTGAAAATACACGATTACTCAGAAGATGATGCAGAACTTATCAAGAAGCAGGGTTAGTAACGACTAGATTTGATAATGCGGCTTCGATGGCAGGTATCGATTATCAATGCCAAATCAGTGATATAATATCTTATCTGCTGTCGCTTAAAATAGAAAGGTTGAAATATTGCCCGATATTATTTAATATCAAGTTATGAATTATTCATTTGTGACGTAGATGGCTTTTTGAATTACTTAAGATTTCAAAGATTAGATTACTTAAGAGGAATTGAGTGGCTATATGAACACGGTCGTTAAAAAAAAAAAGGTTTAACATATCAGATGTTAAATACTCTTTCAAGTTTCCACGGCCACTATTTATACAAAAAACTTCAGTTGTTTCTTCTGGTTTAGACCGTGTCGGTGAATTTTCTGCCAACGTTTCACCAGACATGCTGCTGACTTCCTCAAGGCTTAATTGAGACTGAAGATGTTCAGCTAACCCGCGGCGTTATATAGTAGCCACTCGGGTCCACTCGTGATTCATCGGTTCCTTCCGTTAGTCGATCGGGTTTTTTCGTGTCCGGGGTCGGAGTCTGCTCTTCCATGCCTGTGATTGGCTGGTTTCTGATTGCTTGGGCTCTGATTGGCTGGAATTCGGCTTGATTGTCGATGCTAGGTTGATTTGTTGTTCTTGTTGATTGTCTTTCTTCTGTTCTATGTTAGGGAGCCATAGTTTACTTAATTTGTACCCGTCCTCCCTGTTGAAGTTTTCCGGGTGTTTAACTATTTATATTGCTTCCAGTATCTTCCTTTCTGTGGTCTTGCTACATTTCTTAACTACTCTGATTTTATCAAATTCTCCAATGTCCAAAAATGGCCATGAGGTGTTTCTCAAATGACTGATTCAACTGTCTTATGACAATACAACAAGTAAATATAATTAATGAAGCATTTTTTTTCTCTCCCCCTCCCCATGGAGAGACCGTTTATTAAAATTCAGTCATTACATATAATGTTTTTTTTACATGCTGATTATATTTATAGATCAATTCAGAGAATTAGACAAAAATGCAACAATATAAGAAACTAAAAATTTACAAGTGGTAATTTATATGTTCAAGTAAAATTAGGATTAAATTTGTAATCATAACTTAAGAATTTAAAAAATAAAATAAAACAATAGTCAAATTAAACAATCATAAAAACAAATAAAATATGAAATAAAATTAATATTGTAAGCACAGCAAGAAGGTTTTTTTTTTTTTTACAATAATTTCCATTACCAAAAAAATAGTAAATAATTTATAAACATAGATAATTATGCTTAAAGGTAATAACTAACAACATTTTATGCACAAATAGAAGTTACAATCAATAATCAGAAAATGTATGTATCTAGTCAATGTCTTTTATAAATATTAGTAAGTCAGTTTTGAAAATCGATTAATTTTTATTTTTGTTTAGATATACTTAATTGAATTATTACAATCTGCCACTGTGCTATTGTGGGCAATAAGTAATAGTGCTAAGTAGGTATACAATCATTACATAAAAACAAAAAATAAATAAATGTAATAAAAATATATACATGCGGAACTATATAAATGCGGTATAAAAAAAAATGCGAAAATGTAATAAAAATAAAGTCTAAAAATAAAATAATTTCTTACATTCATACCATGCCTGTGGTCCCCGAACTAAGCTTCTAAAATTAATTAATTAATGATGCATAATGGCATGAGTAAAGGCAAGTAGAAAAACTGCCAAGTGGTAGAACTCAAATTGCTAGTTTAGAAAAGAAATCTTATGCTTCATAAATTTCAGGTTCAGAACAAGACTTAAACCATGAGAAATGAGGCGCCATATTTCATTTGAAATTACGGAGTTTTTCAATCCGCATTTGTTCCTGAACGGCATTTATGTATCATAAACAGTTACAGTACAGTGTATTTTGTACATTGTTTAAGAAGAAAAATCATCGGGAATAAATAAAACGAAGAAGGAAAAAGTATTATCCATCTTCTTAAGTCCGGTCATCGGAAGCGAGGAAGGTCTGGTCCAGAAGTGACCCAGTGCCGAGAATGCGCCAGAGAAAGTGGAATCAACAAGAACCAAGTTCAAGGATCGCCTCTTGAGGTTACAGCTTTCGTCCGTCGTGAACATCCGTTAGTTACGGTCAATTTCTCCTTCAAACTTGATAATTATCTGTCAAACACCAATAAATTAGTTAATTTATATGTTTCGCTTCCTGTTTTAGCTTATTTATAACTTAATTTTAATACACTTGTCCATAAAATTCTAGTTGGTCGACCCGACATTACCGGTTAACATAGAAAGCTGTACCTGTTGTAAGAGTCGTCCTGGAAAATATTACCTTAATTAACAACTATTAAAATGCATTTTGTGTTATTGCTTTTTAAGAGACTCTGACTCTGAGACGCTGGAATATTCAATCTAAAAATTTTAGCTAAAAAAAATTGTATATGAAATTTTTGCTAGTAAACATATTAATTATATAGAAATCTTGGCATTGCATATTATAAGGAATACGATCGAGTAACTAGTAGGTAACGCTTTTTATTTTTAAAAAATATATATAAAATTTTCGAAAATTTCGTAATAGAATCAAAACTCAAAGGTATAGCTAGGCTATGTTCAATAAAAATTTTCTTTTATATTTAAATTATAAGAAAAATAAAATAACCAATACCACTACAGAAGTTTATTGGATTCAGTACATGGTAAAAACCTAATCCCAAATGTTGGAATCACGAAGGTTAACACAATAAATAATATATCCTACTCACTGAAATAACCCCATTCAATTAAATAACAACCAAAATTTCAGAAAATTGTCGGATAACTTCTTTGATTAAGGTACGTGATAATATTTATCAAAGACGGAAATTAAATTATTCATATTTATATTCAAAAAATATCCAAAAGAAAACTTTGTTGGGCGTAAGAGAGTATTGAAAAATATGTACAAATATAGATTATACATCGTCGCTGTCAAAACAATACCGCCTATCTACCTTTGGGCGATTTTACAGGAGAGAGAAAAAACCGCGGCATATGTTATATTACCTTATGTATATCGGTTATCTTTCAATTGTTAATTACAGCACTGCCTTGCGCTCAAACTTGAAAACTATTTTTAATAGTGTGTAATTCAACCTGTAGAATGCGTTACCGTTACTAACTCATTTTCACCTTCCTTCATTTTGGTATTGTTTTGACAGTGACGATATGTGGATACAAATATGGAGAGTAGAGTATGTATGTAGTACAAATATAGATATATGTATTTTAGAATGCTCTATAATTGTTTTTAAAGAACCCTATACCACTACAACTCACGAAGAGTCTTGGATTCAGTACTTGGTAGTGTTTCATGAACAACGGTTGAGTAGGGACGGTCTGAGGTCCGAGATCACGCTCAATTTTCTTTTCGTCCTCCTGTTTTCGGTACCCACTTTATATATAGGCTGGGTGAGCCCCAAAAGGGACCCAGATCCCAAAGGGTCCATCTTCGGCTGTAAATAAATGAAATAAAATCTGCCAATGCCGGATTTCAACCCAACTCAGCTCAATGTTCTATCATTGAGCCACTCCCGTTCTAGAAATATTATTATATTTTTTCAAATAATAAACTGAGTGACACAGGTTTATTATTTGAGGTTATACGGGCACATAGAATGAACAATAAGAAGCTGAACAAAAAAAATGTTCAACAAAATCTTAAGCTATAAGAGTAGAGGTTGATATGTGAAACAAATAAAACGGGAGATGGATAGGCTAAAAATCAAGGATAAGGACTGCTTGGATAGAGAGCTTTTCGGAAAAAACTAAAAGAAGTTGGGGTTCTTGCAGGAAGGAAGGAGAGACGAGGGAGAAAATGGACTAAGGAGGAGCGAGAGGAACAGTCCAGGAAGATGAGAGAGTATTGGAGTAGACGGAAGGCGGAGAGTGTGAAGAAGATTATTAAGTGATATTCGCGTGATCCTTGTTGGCCGATTCGTGTAAAAAAAAAACACTAAGAGGTTTTTTATTGGTTCGAGTAATAAACTAACATCACGTCTTTAACTTCGACTAAAAACTTTCGTTGATTGGTTAAGGTTTATTATTATTTATTTATTTCTTATTTTATTAAATAAGCAAGAGAATAGGTTAATCGACCTATAAATATACCATAAAAAAACGTTTTTATTACGAAATTATGTGACAAGAGATCATTATTTCAAAGGATGACTTAATCACTAAAAGGGAACTCGGGTGAAAGTGTTTTATTGGCAAGGATAAAAAGAAAATGCGCGAACCTTCGCCATTCGGTCGACTTTCTTTAAAACGAGACACGTTTTGGGATGTTGCCATTCCTCAGTTAAAGTATGCATAGTAACTTATCTGTGTCCAGTTTCCTTTGATCTGTTCCTACTGATGTTCAGAGATCTATTTTTAAAAATAATCTGTGGAAAATCTATGAACAGATTTTCAGAATAACCGACTAAAGGAATCCTTTAATAGGAAACAACACAAATAGAATATTATTGAAAAGAAAGAGAATGCGACGTTATAAGCAAAAAACTGAACAATGCTCCGAATTTTAAGTTCGTCTAATTTATTCTGCTCTTGAAGATTTTTGGTAATAATGGGAGTTGCTTTTGGGAAATTTTAAGGTTGCAATAATAAATTACAGAAGCATAATAAAATATTTCAGGCGTAACTTTAGTCACTTTTTTATCTATTATAAATTGGAAGTTACACTTAAAATTCAGCATTTACGAGTTATGAGCTTACGATTGATTTTGTTTTCATATTTTAAATGTTTCTAGTTGTTTCACCCTCTCAAGATTATTGTTTTAACGGGAGAATTTTTTAGGAAGTCTTTATATTCAAGTAGAATATTTCTCAATAATACCACTTATGACGTAATTTTATCACAACTTTTTAATGTTTTAAAGTGGAAGTCTGGGAAATCAATATTTACAAGATATGAGGTAATATTTGATTTTTTTTAATTTGTCTGCTTAGTTCAAATATTATTTTATTTATTTTTTTATTTTATATTTATTTATATTTTATACAGTATTTTATTAATTTATTTAGAAGAAGTTTTTAGGAAGTCTAAAGATCAAAATAAATTATTTCACAAAAATGACACTTATGATGTAATTTTAGTCTATGCTAATTTCATTTTTTTTACATCATGAAGTATATGCCACTCTGAGAAGGCAGCATTAACGAGCTGTAATGCAACGACGGAATATTGTTTTTCGAGTTTTAAATTTGCCTAGTAAATTTTACTAACGATATATTTTGTTAGAAGCCCTAAAATACATTTTTTCACTCAGAATTCAATTTGTTCTATTTCCCGAATGAACACTGGAATTCGATCCTATATCTTTAGTTGGAGATTTCGACAAATCAATATCTACAGCACCGGTGAATTAATGATTAAATCGGGTTTCGTCAAGAGTGAGTTGATTGTAGTGAGGACAGGGGAATCGTATCATTTCCGTAGTCTTTCGCTTGAAATTTAGTGATAATATAAGCAATAACTATATTTCAAGCCATGAACTGGCTTATATACTACGAGAATAATTCGATTCGGCTTTCCTCAGTACAAGTAACTCATTTTAGACAGAAATCGACCTAGCCACTTATTATACGCGAATTTATATACAATGTACAGAACTCAATACCCCAATGCCCTTCAGTGGTTATAGTAAGGGTAATGGTTTTTTTTTTAAATAAGCCAAAGGATAACCCTCAGTAACTGCTAACTTTGGAGATATTCAATACTATCTAGTCAAACCTTCTGAATTACGACATGGCCAAGGATATTTTAATCGCTTTTAAAAAATCTTAGAGGGACTCAACCCGTGACCTTAGGCATAGAAGGTTGGTATGCCACTACACTGGGGATCCCAACAACTGTAGTTCTAAACCCCTTTTTTTCATAAAATGCACCAATTTTGTATGATATGTGAAGTGAAAAGTGACCTCTTGCTTGAAAGAAGTAAGTGGCCATGTTTACGCTGAGGAGTAAAGATTTCACTTGATCGCTCCGAAGGGATCATGCGGTCCACGCGCCAGGAGTCCGAGCCACGGGCTGCTCGAGAAAGCTGAGAGAGCAAGATGAATTTCTTTCATGGCCTGTTTGCGCTCTGGCCAACCGCAGCGACCACAGCGCACTCTTTTTTATAATCGGGTTATTCATCGTTCGACCGGAAAAAATGGCCATTATTGGTGTTTAGGTTAGATTTGCTGCTAAAGCATGCTACCTGTTCACGACGTTGAATAGGTCAAATTACATTCCAAGGGTTTAAATTCTAATAACTTGTACCAATTAAAGCGTATTTTTAATTGTGCCAAGTACTAAGGCATACCTGGCTTAAACTTCGAGACAAGCCTATGAGTACTAGCAGGATCAACTAAAGAAAACGGAAATACTAAGACTACATGCGTTAGATTGTAGTGATTGGGTTGTACAGAAGAATTCACGAAATAAGTTGGATGGACAGAGTTACACGTGAGTCTGATATGCAAAGGATGGGGAGGAATAATGAAGTGATTATAACTCAATATCAAGTGGTTATAATGAAAGCAAACTGCAATACCTGGCACACATAATGAGTGGACTTAAATATGACTTGGGAGCAGAGAAACTCAGTGGTAGAGCACTGAGTGCCCTTGCCGAAGGTCCCGAATTCAAATCCGGCTGCTGGGAGATTTTATTTAATCTTTTAATAGCCGGATACGGATCCATTGGGATCGGAGACCCTCCTAGGGCTCGCCCAGCCTCATTAAAGGTTTTGAGCGTGATCTGGGAAATTCTGCTGCCTGTATAATCGCTGTCCAAGAAACAGTACAGGCTCTACTACACACTGAACCCAAGGCCTTCATGGGTTATAGTGGCACAGTTTTTTTTTAAATATGCTGCTAATGTTTGGAAAAATTCAAATAAGAAGAAGCTTAGGAAGGAGACGACATTCCTGGTTGGGAAACCTAAGTGAATGGTTCCAGTGCTCTACAAAACAGCTTTTCAGATCTGTAGTATCTGAAGTTCGAATATCTGATGATCACTGACCTTCGGAACGGACGAAGATGGTCCTTAAAGAAATTAAAAAATAACTGCATACCTAAATAGTATGATGGTATTGTCGAAATACATAGACACATTTTTTTAGACATTTTTTTCCATCCATTTCACCTTCTACAGTGGAGTTTTTGTTGTTAAATTTCGCTAACATGTACTAATTCGGCGCACCCGAAAATATTTCGAAGCTGGAACCAAACAAGACGAGGAACAACAGATATGTTAACTGCTGATTCGTTATGTCAACAATACGACAGGTGTGAAGACTTGAAGTGACTGATGACAAGGCGTTAGAGGTCAAGGCCACATGTTGTGTAATCTCTGTTGAAGTTATTGCCGTCTCATAGCGTTCCGTCCCGCGTGTCTTACTTCATCTGTTTACACGCCCGACAATCTACTGTCATAGCACGTACTGTCTCAAGGAGTTCTCGGAGGAACAGAAGCGAGAAAGGATCGGTATATCGATATCATATATTAACTGTAAAGGGTGATAATTATGTATTAACAGGAAAATCATAGCAATGAAAAACACATTTAAAAAAAGGAATATAAAAAATATTATAATTTATTGTATTTTATTTTTTTATAATTATATTTTTTTAAATATTTTTATTTTGAAGAGAAAAGATTCGCCCATATTTGGGATTCGAACCCGGGTCTCCCTCGCATCCATCGTGGTACTCTGCCACTTGAGCTATCCTGGCTCGCATGTCGGTCACACAAATCCCTTCTCTTCACCGATACCATATCCGCGTGTTCTCACAATTTGCGATGTACACAAGGGGAAGAATGTTCATTGAACATTACTTTAACTATGATCTTGTTGAGTTATGTCAATATATTATTTATAATTTATTTTATTATAACTATTATAATTTTTAAATATTATAAAAATAGAAAAGATTAGTTTGGAAAAGCGTTGTGCCGACTGAGAAGCGTTTGAGGAGTAGACCGAGACGCAGGTGGGAAGATGAGATGATCTCAAGAGTGATCTTAAGGATTCGGGTTTGGATAGTGGTCCGTGGACAGAAGTTTGTAAGCAGATATTGGAGGTATCAGGATCGAGCCTGATACATGTCGATGTTATTGTATGTCGTATGTGTAGAGATGATGTATTTCCCTACTTATGGCTATATAGTTTTTGTTTGTTTTTTAAGTAAAGAATATTAGAAGAAGAAACTTAAGGGTTCGCGTCTGCGACAAGCTCGACTTGGTTGTGACGTATTGCACGAGACTAGCGGCGCTTAGCGGATTATGTATGAATTATACTATTTGTTTTCATCAACTTCAGTTTAAAGGTTAAAATCCCATCGATATAATAATAATTATACTAACTAAAAAATCGTTTAATGGTTGTGCAATTGATACAAATAATAATGTAACACGTCTATGGGCGGTTGAACTTTTCGTTTCTCCTGAAAGATTTTATTAGTAATGGTTAAATGTCTTGTTTTATAATGTGATTAAAAGTAGAAATATTCTATGTATTGTTGAAATTGACGATTGCCATAGTTACCATATTAACGAAACTGATTGAAATAATTGTTCTTTAAGTTGTATTTATCGTTAAAGTAGTTGTTTTATTGCTCTCCAGGTGACAAACAATTAAAAAAACGACACCTAAAGCACAGCTGACCATTCTCTACGCTCCGACAACTCAATTAAATGCAGGTTGTATTTTTAATGCCACGGCTGCTTTGATGGTCAAGCCGTTACTGTGTAGACCGTACCGTGGACAATATTATAAGCTTATTCTTAATGAATATTCTTATTACTGTTTCTGCCAAAAATAATATTAATAATAA
The DNA here is from genome assembly GCA_964056705.1 of Troilus luridus. Taxonomy (NCBI): domain Eukaryota; kingdom Metazoa; phylum Arthropoda; class Insecta; order Hemiptera; family Pentatomidae; genus Troilus; species Troilus luridus. Next base: position 13,967,296 of record OZ057417.1, read on the forward strand.
TAAATAAATAAAAAGAAAGGAAAGTTTTTATATGGTCTCGATTATATTATGACTTTCATTTTCTTTCTTTTATTTATTTTTTACAGAAAAAAAGTAGTACGAATAACATTTAGACAACTTTAAAAGATGAATAAAAACTTGATTAAGTAGGTAATGGTAATGTAAGTCCTTTTTCTTCTAAAAGAAAATTTATTAATTAATGGGGTGTATAGAAAAAAATGATCGTTTCTCCCCATATAGAGAAGACAGCGACTAACAGTATCTTTCGACACACCACACTCCCTGGCAAGTTCGCTAGTACTTGTGGACGGATTTGACTCAACAGCATCCTTCAGAACCTCTTAAATATCCATTAATGGCCTGCATTAATTCTTCCTTTCCAACGTCGTATCACCACTGGTAAATTTTTCAAACCAACTCGCCGCAATGCGTTGATCAAGGACACCTTCGCCTTCATATTTTCACGAGTTCCTTCAGCGGCTGTGAATTTTTTTTCCTGTAATGGCCTAAAATTACAAGAATTTTGTAGGACACTGCCATGTTTCTTCTTTGAAATAAAAAACTAAACTGAGGCTATTTTTGAAGAAGTCCAGTGTTAGTTAACAAGTTTAGAGAATGCTCTAAAGGGATAATTAAGTGTTGGTAAATAATAATTGTTGGATTTTGATAAAACGGTCATTATTTTTTATACATCCCATTATTTAAAAAAAAATACATGGAGAAAAATATATTAATTATAAGGTAATAAATAGAATGGTCGAAGTACATAAACAGCCATGCGGTAGCCTTAAAATATTTGAAAGGGTCTTTACTCCAGCCTTGGAAGGGAGCGTAAAATGGGCGTCCCGATCCTGTATGCTGTTGGATACTCGTAAGATCCCTATTCTTATTATAACTGGATGAGCAAAATTTAAGAATACCACTGTAGCATCATCAAATTAGCTATAGCTGCATAGAAGTGGCATTAAATAAATGGACAAAAGCATATGCATCCTTTTTTTATTATTTCTTTTTTGCTTACAGGGACTCAATTCCAAAAAATTAATGCATGACATATACAAAACTCGTATTAATAAGTATACATGATTATATTACAATATAATGGAGGAAGTAATATGGGTGAAGTCAGTACAATTCTTATTTAGAAATCCGACACCTGGCGATGATGCACGTGATATCTGACAAATCACCTCCCTTCACAACCGTTGCCCTAGGGACAATACAGTCTCTACCATGTACTGAACCCGGAATCCTTCAAGGGTTGTAGTGGGTTTTTTTTGGACTGAAGTCCAGTTAGCATATAGAGTATATTCTTTTAACATTAGTGTGACGATGGTTATAAAACATTTTAATCATTAAAAAAAAACATTTAAATTTTATAATATATTTTAAAACATTCTATGTATATAGGAAGTATTAACTATAGGATATATTCTAATAACTATAGGGAGTATTAATTTAAGTTTAGGGAATATATTTATTAGTTCTGCTAACAATTTGGGCCAAATGAAAGTTTAGAAAATATATTGCAATGTAATATATCAAAGTAACTCATTAAGAAAATTATCCTTTATGATTAATAATGATGATCAGCCAAATGGTCTCTTCCTGTTTGGAATGACAGCTTATTAATCCGATGTCATGTTTAACAGAGGTAACAGATGGCGTTAGTATGGATCCACTGATAGATCCATCAAAGAGACACATAACCAAAAATGCCTTCGGACGTGGAAGATGTCCTGGAACAGGTCTTCAGGGCTCGGAGGTGGATAGGCATACATCCCCTGAACAAGAAGTCATCCATCTCCTGGTTCAACTTCTTCGTAGCGATCCTCTTGGTATCCATACCCTGTCTCATGCGCATGTTCATCATCATTAAAGGTATTGATTACCATCGACAAGGAGGGAGTCTCAACAGCCATTTGTACTCCTCGCTAAGTGTCTTACAATCTTTCGTCATGCTCGGATTATCTCTGGTCTTCGTCTTCGGCTACCTAAGCAGTTCGCAGAGGTACGAGAGTGTCAAGTATCGTCTGGTAGCCTGCGATGTCTTTCTCAGAAGTTTGCAATCCCCTATCGACTACGACAAGACGTACGTCAAGCATTACATCTGGACTTTTTCGATATTTTGCCTCTTAATGGCAGGATTCGATACCCTGGCAAGGAACTACGATTTATTCTGGTTTATTTACTGTCTCATATATTATTACCATAAAGCAGTTGTTTGGGTTGGTGAGCTCTTGTTTGTCGCAATTGTAAAAATAATTTCCTTACAGATGTTAGAGCTACGACGAAGTCTGAGGAATAACAATGTTATATTCATCGAAGAAATAGTAATTGAGTTCAATAGGTGGGCAAAGTCTCATTTAATTTAAACAATACTTTAGTTTAGTTATGCAGGATTAAAAGCCATTTAGTCGGTTAAGTCGAAGTTTCTCAAAAATGAGTTTCTTGTTCTCAGGAAAACGGAATAGTGTTATTTTCTAAGTGACTAAGTCAGACATTGTCTTGATAAAGAGTTTTTGGTTACATTATGATTCCATTTCGACTCCAAAACTACGAGAATGACACGATTCCGCTACCCTCACTACATTTCACTCTCTCTGGAATAAGTTCGAATTAACCGCTAATTAACCCGGGTTAAATATACAGATATAAATGCTGTGCTGAAGTTCAGTTACAAATAAACAATAGTTGTAAACGAAAATAGCATTTTTAAATAGCCAAGAAATTTAAAATATATCGCAAAAAATGTAGTATATTCTAATTAAATCAGCATTAGAAGGAGAAAAAAAAACTGGACCACTACAACCTGTAGAGTGCCTTAGGTTCAGTACACGGTAGAAACTGTACTGGTTCTAAGTCAACGGTTGTGCAGGGATGCGGTTCCAGAACCCCTTAATGAGCTTTGTTTTAAAATATTTTATTTTATTTTTATTCCAGGCTCATCAAACTTTGTTATGAAGTGAACGACTTGTTTTCTCTGAGCAACTTACTTACATTTGCTAATTACTTCATCAGCTTGACGCTCAACACTTACTACGTTTCTTTGATTATCGACAAAGGTTACTATTACAGGACAGCAATCATGCTTTCTTTGATTTCGTTCAGGATTCTTGGTTCGTTGCTAATTGTTCAATCTACCGAAGAAATTTCCAGTCAGGTTTTATTAATTTTTATAAATTTCTTAAATACTCAATAATGAAGATTTTTCATTAAAATATGTACCATATTTTAAAGGCCTTTTGTTCTTAAATTCTTATAGTGCAAACATTTCAATGAAGAACTTGGAGCAGTGATGATGATCCGAGATAGTAATAATTTTGAAAACGTAAGTAAATTTTGAAAATTGATTGCTTTATATTTACAATAATAAGAGAAAGGGGTATCTGTTCCGCAGGTTGTCGCTTCGAGTTGAGTTACAGTATGTTTTAACTATTTATTCGTTTCTTTTTTAATATTTTCCAAAAATACAAGTTATCATTAGCTTTAGTATGGAAAAGAGATCTACTTTCTATTAATAATTTTTTTTTCTCATTTTGGTTTTCTTTTTTCTCCCAGTATTTTCTCATCATTTCTGCATGCCTTTGCTCCATCTCTTCGACCACCAACAACCCTTCCGTTTTCTTTATTTTTTCACAAAAAAAACTTGATTTGTGTAATTTTTATTCCGTATTGTTCTCATTCTAGGCAGTTCTTTTTTTTTTTTTAATTTTTCTGCTTCCTCTCATTTGTTTTACTTACCCTCCTAAGCTCTTATATTCAAGGATTTTGTCAATGACTTCCTTGTTTAGTATCCCTTGGTCCATTCTTACCAGGTGCCCGAGGAATCTAAGTCTTCTGATTCTTATTTCGGTTTCCAGGTCTTTCATGTCCCTGTATATTTCCTGGTCGGATCTTCAACAGTAGCATTCCTGTTTTTTTCTAAGGCCCATAGATTCTCCTCAGGACCCTTCTCTGTAGTTTTCAGTAATTTTTCTAGTTTATGGAGACATGTCCACATTCCGTGTAAATTTATTGGTTTTTTAATGCCGTGCTGTAGTGTCTCTATTATTTAAAAAAATATATATTTCCGGGTGTACTTGATGTCAAAAAATAAGCACTGAATCCTCTACTTGATTGAACTTCGGACACTTTGATAGAAAGGACATGACACGAGGAAGCATGTGAATGAAATGCAAAGATCTGTGAAATTAAAAGTTTCAACGAAACACTTTCCCAGCGAAGGAAACCTTTGTTCCTGAGCCAATGCTCCGGGAAAATCGTGTGTTCTTTCAAACGGCTGACAATAGGCCTACTTATAATGGTTGATAGCGATGGCTGGTTTGGAAACCGCAACATCAAAACATCATAGGCCATTTCGGAACTACAAAAGGGACGTGAGAAGCGATTGTCGTGTTTTTAGCATTGTAAACATGTCCGGCTACTAGAATCAACAAACCTAAACAAATAAAAATGATTCCATGAAGAGGGTGCTCTATTCAATAACTACAATAATAATTACTAGGTTTGTATACTCTTCTGTTGTAGAAAAGACCTTTTTAATGCGAACTATATATGTCTGTGTCCGATATATTTGTTGAAGTAATGCGCACGATTGCCCCGCTTATCGTTACAAGAAACTGGCACATTAACCAAACCTATCGGATAGATGTTCGTTTAAGCATTAAAAAGTTTATGTAAAAAATATTTATTTCAGTGAACAACACAAACAACTTTCAAATAACAATACCAACATTTTTGTTGTTTTCTGTTTATTTGTTTACTCATTTGACGTCACTTTATGCTGCTATGGCTAATCGGAAGATGCTACAGTGGGAACCTTAATTTTTGCCTACCCAGGTTTAATTAACATGCTCGGGATCCCCCGTTTCACTTTCCTTCCGAAGGTCGGCAGCACCAAGGATTTTTCACTCCCTTTAAAAAATCCTAGGGCCACCTGCCGGTCTACGAATCCGCTTTCTTGGGCTTAGTTTTTGCGCCGAGTTTGATTAATTAAATAACAACAATAATAATTAACAGGCTTATCAAACTCTTAAAATACTTAAATGACCTTTTTAATGCCAAATAAATATGAGCAAGTCCGTTCTATGTATTATATTAAACTATTACGCGTAATTGCACCCTTTTATTTTAAGAACCTGCCATTCTTTTTCATTACCGAAACCTATTGAACAGTTGTCAGTATAAGCATAAGGAAGCCTATGTAAGAGGATACTTCAGTGAATTACTTTCAACAAAATCTTCAAGTATCGATACTATCTAATTTTTATTTTGTTTTGTACTTTTTTAAATATCAAATATTCTGTTATTATTGTTAACTTCGGTAATGTTATTATTATTATTTAATCCTCAAGGTAGTATCCTTGGCCCAATCCTTTATACAGTTTATACAGCTGACATCCCAACTCATTCTAACACTATCCTTACCACGTATGCTGATGATACATGTGTATTATCAGTCAACACCAATTCAGTTATTGCATCCCAAAGCCTCCAATCCCAAACAAACGCTCTAACCTCCCAATTAACTACAAAAGACTCATCTACATGACCATCATACGACCTATTTGGACTTACGGAGTAGAGCTTTGGGGCTCCACTAAGCCATCGAATTCCTCTCGTATCCAATCCCTACAATCCAAAATCCTTCGTAAAATCCTCAACGCTCCTTATTTTGTTAAGAATAAAGTCAACCATAACGACATTAATGTCCCTTTTGTTGCTGATTTGGCCCGAACCCGGTATCTATCCTTGCATATGGTATCTATAATTGCAAACTTCATTCCCACTCAAACCCTCTAGTTTCAAACCTAGCTTCCTCTTCGATTCCCGATAATCCTCCGAGGCGTCTGAAAAGAAGATGGCCACGTGACCTTCTTAGTTGAACTAGTGATTTGAGTACTACCAGTGGGTAGTTTCTCTACTTGCCATTAGCTCATATCATTATGTATCACATAACCTATTTACTGGATGTATTTTTTAATACAGTTGTAAATATCAATAAATAAATTTTTAAAAAAAATTATTATTTAAATCATATTGCAATATAAAATGCAATTAGAGCTTCTATGCCTCCGAGTAATGTAAAGAATAAGAATTTTTTTAAATCGTGTGAATGCAAAAATTAATAATTAATACTGAATTAGTTGTAAGACTAAATTAGTCATCTAATTTACATTTAATTATTAAAACTAATTATCTTATATATTTAATTAATTTAGGAGTTGAATATTAAATAACATTATTAATTAATTAAATATTAATTTAAGATGATTTGGGATTATATATTGATTAAATATTTAATCTAGAGACTTTTGGAACTATTTCGATAGTAATTTGAGGTTTTTATTAAATTAATTTCCTAAAATTATCTTACTTTAATGAGGATCGAAGATACGTAATTGACGCTTAAGTATCACTCGCCATTTTGAGTACATGAATCTTACTATTAGAGGATTGTGGAAAAAAAGGGGGCAAAATGCAATTAAATTTAAAATTTCATTAAAAATAAATAAATCTCATGCATAAAGTGAATCTATCAAATTCTCCCTCAATCAGGCTTGTTATTTGAATTAAAAAACATCATTTCAAACATAGCAGCAGAAGGATATCGAATATTTTAGGAAACAAGAACTTGTTACGTATCAATACCAATTTTTGTTTTTCGTAATTTTTATAATTATACATAATTTTTTGTTTACTATTCCATACATAAAAATTGTTTATATAAACGTTTATTCCTTCCATGTTTAGGCAGTTATTTGTTCTAAAAACGTAACTTAAAATGTTACGCGCTCATAACGGTGTTAGCTGTGTGGGAATATTCAGGATTTATTCATAAATTATCCAATTACTGTGTTACAGGTATTAATAAAAGTATCAATTATATTTTAATATAATCAACCTCAGAGTGCTTCTGTATACACTGAAACGAGCACAATGTCATCCCTTTAAGATTATCTCACAAAGTTACACAGTATGTGTGTTAATGTGTGAGAATTCGGACCAACTAATTTTAAAGCAATGTTACAACTCGCATCATTATGATTTCGTCAACCTTTTCAAACATTTGTTAATGATCGTAATAACAATCATTACATCAATAGTTATGACACTGTTCTATTATTGTATAATGAAATGTTAATTGTTTTTTACAGGAAACTCTGCTTAGCTTCATGAGAATGAAAAAATATTTCAAGTTCAACGCGATTAGGTACTTCAATATTGACAAAAGATTTTATCTTACTGTAAGAAAAGAATGTTTTAATTACTATTTATTATTGACTTCCTTGTGATGGTTATATATATTTTTTTTCTTCACAGATGCTATCAATGGTAGTTTCATATATCGTATTGATTTTTCAACTTACATCAAGTGACTATTGTGAACCTTAATGTCTAATGCCATATTTCAATAATATATTTACGATTTTTACATCTATTGTTCAAAATTCTTAACCCATGTATGAATAAGGAGACAAGTTAAGGGAGAACATTATGTAAGAAGCAAGTACGGATAGAATACTGAAGAAAAGTAAGTTTAGCTTCCTCTTCTGCCTGGTTTTCAGAACTTAGTGCTTCGGAACAACCTATCTTCCAAGGTGTAACTACTAAATCATTGGCGGATTTAGAATGTCGAGAACAGGAAATAACACCCCAATTCAATAAAAAAGCAAATTTAAGCCCAACAAATAATGTAACGTGTACTACTAAAGCCTATGGAGAGTAATGGGTTCAATACGTGGAAGGGACTGTACTATTTCTTATACAACGTTTGTAAAAACAAGTGATTTGTCCAAAATTATAGATGCTTCAATCTATGGATTGCTTATATGTTTATAGATGCTGGATGGGCCAAGGAAGAGTTCACCAAATCCAAGAAGGTGATCCGTGGCTATTAATCATCATCATCATAGTCCATACTCTCTACCGCTCATAATGCAGAGTGAGGTTTCCACTCTCATGCTGTACAGCTCGGACAACACCGTACAATCCTTTACCATTTATCTTCGTGATGTTTTCCTTAACACCTTCTTCCCAGTTATGTCAAAGTCTTCTTCTGGCCCTTCTTCATTCAACCTTAGCCTCGTATGTCATCTTGGCCAGCCTGACATCCGTGCCAATTATAAGATTAAATATTTTATCTGCCACAACTGGATTCGAACTCGGGACCTTCGGCACGACGACTACCTACTCCACTTCCTTATATGTATATATACCCCCTCTAAAATATTTAAACACAAAAAAGGAAGAGATAGGAAGGAGAGGAAAAAAAACAGAGTATATTATGAATATGTAAGGAAGAAAATAGTTGGGGGTGCAGTCAAATGAAAACACTAAATAAGTGGTTGCTTATTTAATTATGTGTCGACGTCTCGAACCACTTTGTGGGTCATCTTCAGGGCTAAGAAAGAAAAACAGACAAAATAACAGAACTATAAAAATACATTGAGGACTAAGTATATGATAAATGAGAAAAAATATATATGTAGAGAGGTAGAAATTTAGAACAAAGTGAGGGATATATATGAATAAAAAAAAAATTGCAGAGAAAATGTACAGAACGGTGGTGATGCCAAACAGATTTTTTTACAAAGATAAAAGACGGAAGTAAACAGAAAGATATTTTAAAAAAAGAAAGAAAAAGTATAAACATCAGAGGTGAGAAGTAAAATTGTGGAAAAGGTAGTAGAATATATATAAAAGTAAGATAATAGACTCCTAGGGAGTTTACATTCATATATTATATATATATTCATATAATATATATAATCTAGCAACCACTTATTTAGTGTTTTCATTTGACTGGATCCCCAATTATTTTCTTCCTTACGTCTACTTTCCAGTCAGCCATCCCCTTGCTTCTCATATATTATGAATAGTTAAGAGTATAGATTAGAGAGCAATCACTATGTTAGTTTTTAATTTTTAATGATAGTCTTTAGTTATAAGTCAATCTAGTTCGTATCAAAAGTACCTTGTATATAATATGTATAATATCATTCAATTCTACTATAAATACAATATTTCTGACTCATGCCTCTGTTTGCGTTAACTATTGTCAAGAATAATTATTGGGTGTAATATATTAATAAATTGGAGATAAATTTGGATGCCTGGACTATATAAATACCAAATAAATCCTGACCTGTACCACTACAACCCTTGAACGAGTCTGGGGTTCAGTACATAGTAGAGACTGTACTGTTTCATGGACAACGGTTGTGCAGGGAGGTGATATGTACTAGATCACGCTTAACCGCCAGATTTTCCGCCTTATATTGGATAACCCATTTTTATAGAGGCTGGGTGAGTCCCAGGAGGTTCCTGATCCTATATGATCCATCTCCGGCTGCAAACAGACTAAATAAAAGATTTGCCTGCCGCGGGATTCGAACCAGGATTCTCGGCATGCATCAACTCAGTCCTTTAGCACTGAGCCACTCCGCTCTTACCAAATAAATACAATTATATAAAACAGAATTTACTTGGCTAAAGCTACTAAATCTATTATAATGTAAACTCCAAAATGTATTCGTAGCTTTCTCCTTTTCGGAGGAAACAATTTCAAGTTTCGGATAAGCTTTCTCGTATAACCATTTTGAAAAAGTAATGTCTTAAATCATTTCGACAACTGTTTAAAATTCGTTTTCTAAGTTGAGGGGGTTAACGTTGTTAAACTTAAGGGGGGAGTGGTGAATGTAGAGATATTGTTGGGAACCAAACACCTGATTAAAACCTAAGGCCATGATTTCACCTACCACTAAGCCCATGAAGCGTCTTGGGTTCAGAAGCAGATAGAGACAGTATTTGTGCAGGCAGTTTACTTGTCTTGGATCGCTCTCAGCCACCAGGTTTTCCCCACGTTAAGGGTATACTCGGTTGAGCCCTAGGGAAGTTGTCCAGATCCCTCAGAGCCCATACCTGACTGTTAATAGAATTAATAAAATATTTCACCTGATTAAAACCTTTACTGCTAAAATCCATGGGTTCAGTACGCAGTAGAGACTGCACTGTTTTAAGGTTATGCAGTGAGGTGATTTTTGTTACGCCAGATCAACCGCCAGATTTTCCTCCAGTTTAGTTAACCCCCATTATAAAGGCTGGGTGAGCCCCTGGAGTATTTCACCTGATTACATTACTTCATTGAATACTTGATGAGTTAACTTTGTTCTTGAGAGCAATATTAAAAATAAGAACGTTAGTTGCTTCCAAAAAGGTATTTCCTCATTGCCTATCTTCACGGAAGTAAATGTGCATTATGTTTTCACTTGAAATTTTTTTTTTATGCGATGTGGTTTTGATAACGAAAGTAACGTGGGCATACGGGACAATCTAATTATGTAGAAAATAATGCTATTAGCGGTCTTGATGCTACTTAGATAACAATGGGAAAAGTGACAGTGAGTACGCCATTGTTTTGCACATGTTAGGCTTCGTTCCACCACGCGAGGATTTTTCTTAAAGCCGTCTTAGCGGTCAGATCGTCGACTTTCGCTCACTCGAAGTATATGCAAGTCTCAAACTGGTTCTAGTCGGTAGCGTAGAGAGAGAAGAAATCGTCGTCCTGACTGAAGGGGAAAACATTTATAATTAATTGGTTTGCTTGAAAAAAAGTAATATGTTTCTTTTATATCTGAAGGAGAACGGAGTTTTCCAGTGGTAGAGCCCACAGTAACCGTGTTTACAGACTTTTATTAAATCTGTTAGCGACCGGATGTGGATTCTATGGGATTTAGAACCATTCTCGGGCTCACCCAGCCTTTATAGAAGTGGTTACCCAAAATGGGGGGAGATCTGGCGGTTCTGCGTCGGGTAAATCACCTCCCTGCACAACCGTCGTCCAAACACTACAGTCCCTACCACGTAATGAACATAAGACCTATCTTAAGTTGTAGTAGTGCAGTTTTTTAATATTTGTTTATCAATTAAAAAACATGTAATTAACTTCTATATATATCTTTGTTCATAAATCATGTTGTTGTCTGTACACTATATACCTATGACCCGGCTGCTTTTATTTAAACTGTCAGCAAACACAGATGAATCCTATGAAATCTAGAACCCTCCTGAGGCTCACACATCTCTATAAAAGTGGGTACCTTTAAAAAGGGGAAGATAACTTGCGGTAGAGCGTGATACTGAACAAATCACCTCATTACCCAACCGTTGTCCAAGAAACAGTAAAGTCTTGGACAACAAGTAATGGACCCAAGATCCTTCATGAGCTGTAGCGGTACAGGTTTTTTTTTTTGTTTCAACACACAACAATTTTGTTTTCTCCAACTCCTTTTTAAAATTCGGGACTCTAGCTTTAGTATCGTTCGATTAAACATAACAGCATAAATTTATAAACGAACAGATAAACATTGGTAAAAATAAAGATAGTGGGTACTAAAAATATATACAAATGTTTGAATTATATTTGACGATAATAACCCTTTCGTCAACAAGTAATGCGCCCGAATTCATGTGATTTTCTTTGATTTTTTTTTTTTTTGCGTGATGATTCTTTTATGTAAAAGATTTTTTTTTAAACATACAGAAACATAAAAAAACATTTCAAACGAAAAACCGGTTATCGGTAACAAACTGTTATTAAAATCCTTCACCTACACGACCGTTGGGAACTAATCTTATTGACCCATATTACGATCTTTCGAACTGGACTTGCAGCCTACTTCCCAATTTAATAACGAACGACTCTTCCCTATGTTTAATGATCCGTTCTGTCCTGAATAATTCTGAATATGAAATGCGTGCATTTAAATCGCAACCGGTGAGTCTGGATTTACCAATGTACTGAATATATAATGACACACTTTAATGTGTGTGAATCCATATATTTAGTGCAGGTTTAATGTGAATAAAGCTTATCCAGAATTTTAACGAAATAAATATATTTTTTTTAATAATAAAAATATTTATTTCAGAAATTATACAAATCCCATTTGGCTCATAACTAAATAAAAATAGTAAGTAATGTTTTATTTTTATTGTTATTTCGATGGTGATTATTATAGATTATTATGAAGGGAAAGGATTTGTCTGACTTGGATATGGTAGCTAAGTGGTTTAGAGCACTGCACCGGAGATACAGACGACCCTGGTTCAAATCCCGACTACGACAAATCTTTTCTCTTCAAAACAAAAATATTTAAAAGTAAATAATATTGTTCGAGATTGTATGTTAGTGTATAATAAATGATCTGTGTTCAGAGCTTTTCAATAAATTTAATTTTGTTTAAATAATAGTACGTATATATACCAGTTGGCACAACAGTCTATTAGAGCATATATCTACATGTATGTACGAAATGATATATGAACATAGAGTATATCTACACCCCCGGCGAATAAGTCGTTAAGTAGGGTTTTGTCCAGAGAGAGTTAACTGCTTTCAGATAACCTGAATTTTAATATAGACAATAACTCCTTTTCAAGACAATGCCTTCCTTACTTAGCCCCTTATTCACTACGAAAACAACTCGATTCCTCTTACTTAAGTTTTGGAGAAAATTAGACTTAACCTCTTATTAACCGGGGCTGTAGATATACTCTATGTTCATATATCATTTCGTATATAGTAATCATAACATACTTAGCCAGTTAGCAAAGCAGTCTATCAGTAGATATATCTACATGTATGTACGAAATGAAAGAGACATGTACATACAGTACATATATATTATTCGTTACGCGTTGTGTTTATGTTGTAAACTCGAATACCTCGCTTACGGAAATCGCAGACAGACTCAAGGGTGTCACCCAACATCACGTTGTTGGGAACCGAAATTTTAATGGCCCCATAGCCCCCGAACCGGTCCCTCTGCCACCGATTCAACAGTATCCCATCAACGGATATTCGGATTCAAGGTCACAGACAAATCGGTCTAGAACCATGGATTATGGCTGTTCGGGGTCTGAAGCAGACTGTACCCGGACCAAGCTTCTAAATGGCTATTTGAAATACGGAAAACCATAGGGTAATTCCCGAAATACTTAAGATAGTACCATCATTAAAAATATCTTTTTTATATGGTCTATAACTGATCTCTCTTATATAGTGGAAATCAGATGAGATAGGAAACATGAGGATCCTTTGATCACTTTCTTTTCAGTTGTCGTATAAACTTCTATAGCGTAACAATTTCCGTTGAGTTTATGGTGAGATGCCTACGTGCCTATCTGGCTATGTATAATATGGAAATAGATGTTAAAAGAGGGCGGTAGGACTAATATTCACACACATATATATATATATATATATATATATATATATATATATATATATATATATATATATAATATAGTTTCAATAGATTCGATTTTTACGGTCATAAGAAAAATGAAACAGTAACTCATTAATATATCTAAAATGATGAATTTCTCTAAAAAGGTGAGTTTCTCTCTTGCTTAAAGAATAACGATTTTTCATAATTAAACAAGACTAGCAGTACCGTATAAGAATAATAAATTAGCCTTATTTTTTCCGTCTGTACTGTGTGGGAAAAAGAAAATATTCCTCTTTTCTTTCTCCTTATGCATTCCTTAACGATTTGTTGCTATGACAAGAATTTCGGTATGGCAGGGCTTTATTTTTTGGGTGTTTGTGTTAGTTTATCTGTTACAACCGTATTTGGATTAGGATCTTCAGAATAGCAACTCAGCGCTCTACCACTGAGTTACCCCGCTCATTTTTTTAGCATCGATATATATATAATAAATATAACGAGAAGAAAATATTTTTATTACGTCATTAAAAAGGAATCCTTTCTCCATCACGAGCGGGCAGTTTATCTCTCGACCACACAACTTTCTTCGGAGAGCGATGGAGCTGTTTAAGGCCGTCTTGATTATTCAGGGGTACTTTCGAATGAATAACATTATTCACTTTTTTTTTTAAATTGCCTAAATTGAAAAATATAGGCGGCAAAACTGAATGAATAATTTAATTTGCAAATTTATAAAGAGATTAAGAGTTCTAGAATATAATGATTTTATTGCATAAGTAGTCGAGTAAATGCACGTTTTATGTTAATGTATGAGGCTATTTACACGTGCAGAGATGAGCCTATGTTTTAGGATAAATTCGAAACAAGTAAACGTTGAAGTGATCAAAACTAAAGAGGGCGACCTGCTGTCTAGGTAGTAGTTAGCACAATAACCTACAAGCCCTAGATCGCGGGTTAGGAGCCCGGCAGTTTTTAAAGGCAGTAAAAGATCCTTGGTTATGCTGTCCTTCGGAAGGGACGTAAATCGGGGGTCCCGAGCCTGTACAATGTTGAGTACTCGTTAAAAACTCCCTATCCTAATTAAACCTGGGATATGGACAATTTAGAGCTCCCGCCGTAAGCATAGATCGAAGCATAAAAGTGGCATTGAATAAAAAAACAAAACTAATGAGCAGATTTAGAATTCTTGAAGAAGGTTTTCAGACAAACGTGTATATTTGATCTAAAAACAGAATGTGGTAGGGTATACAGCGAAAAGTACACAAGACGTATTTTTATCCTCCATTTTCTTAAATGTAATATATTAAAACTTATAATAGTTGCCTGATTTTTCGTCAGCAATATTAATCATTTATAGATTTTTAGAACACAAAAGCTTAGTTACACAAAATTACATTACATTTATTGCTAAAAGAAGCCTTCACCAACTTTCAGGTCCAAAAATGTTACAGAAACACTGACCTTACATGGTTATTAATTTCTATGAGCATACGAACAGTGCAAAATGACTAGGAAAAATTAACAGTGTGACATATCCATAAAAAACTTATTATTTATGTGATGTAAAGGTCAAATTGGGCCAAAAGCCGAAACACATCAATTTTATTTATGTTTTATATTTTTATTATCTTTTATAATGGGAGCGGAGTGGCTCAGTGGTAGAGCACTGAGTTGCCATGCCGGAAATACTGGTTCAAATCCCACTGCAGGCAGTACTTTTATTTAGTCTGTTTGCAGCGGGAGATGAATCATATGGGATCTAGAACCCTCCTGGGGCTCACCCAACCTCTATAAAATATTATAAAAATTTAAAAAAAACCTGTACCACTACGACCCGTGAACGAGTCTGGGGGTTCAGTACATGGTTGAGACTGTACTGTTTCATGGACAACGCTTCTGCAAGGAGGTGACTTGTCCTAGGTCACGCTCAACCGCCAGGTTTTTCCCCCTTATTATGGGCACCCTATTTTTATAATATTTTATAGAGGCTGGGTGAGCCCCAGGAGGGTCCTAGATCCTATATGATCCATCTCCGGCTGCAAACAGACTAAATAAAAGTAACTGCCCGCAGCGGGATTTGAACCAGGATTTCCGGCATGGCAACTCAGTACTCAACCACTGAGCCACTCCGCTCCCATTATAAAAATAGGGTACCCAAAATAAGGGGGGGGGGAATCTGGCGGTTGAGCGTGACCTCCACCGAGTCACCTCCTTGCGGAACCGTTGTCCATGAAACAGTACAGCCTCTACCATGAACTGAACCCAAGACCCGTTCACGGGTTGAAGTGGTACAGGGTTTTTTTTTTTAATATTTTGTGTCACGTATTCCGTGACGGGTTAGCAATATATATAGTGTGCTGAGTGGCTGAAGGTCGTGGGTTCAAATCCGGCTGTGGCATATAAGTTTTTAATCTATTAGGAGCCACAGCTGGACCCTATTGGATCAGCAGAACCTCCTGGGGCTCACCCATCCTTTATAAATTTGGTCAATGGGGGAAATACCAAGGGGTCCTTTCCTGCACAAGGGTGGTCCTTAAAATCGTACATTACCCACCATGTAATGAACCCCAGACGTTTTCTTCGGTTGTAGGGGTACGTTTTGTTATTTTTCTATCTGTAGTTTATTTATATATATACCTAACTTCAAAAGTCATGCTGTTATCTATATATTACATACTTATTTTTTTAATAAAGAGGAAAATGGTTGACTGGAAGATCGTAATGAACGATTCAATTTGTCTGTGAGTGCATTTATTAATAACACTAAATAAAGTTAACTAAGTGCCAACGTTTCGGCCTACAGATTCTTTCTGTTTTTCCTTCTTTATAAATTGTAGGCCGAAACTTCGGCACTTTAGTGTTATTAATGACTGCAACCCCAGACAAATTGTATCCTTCGTTACTTATATTTTTATTGTTTTTTCTTACCCTCCTAATTTATTTATTTACAATGCAAAAAAAAATACAAACATATAACACTTGTAACTGAGGCCTTCTTTTACCCTAGGGTGTTATAAGGCAATTGTGCTCTTACCGCTGTATGCGGGAGCTTACATACTTACGGCGGAGTATACAGTGCTTACAATTAATATCGAACAAGACAATAGAGGACTTATACCACATCGTACAACAGAAAATCAACCATCGCCAATAAAACGGAGTAGATTGGTTAAGTTACCTCAATCAATTGTTTTTTAAGAATTGTACACAAGACCATAAGTTGTAATTTGTCGATAGAAGATGGAAGAAGCTTTAAACAAATCATTACTCAATAGCCGGATTCGAAACGGCACGAAGTAATAGATCAAGTGTTTGTTTATTCTACTTGAATGATTTAGGCTTGTTTGGTGTCTGTCAATCCAATTTTGATATTTGCTTACATCGTGTAAGCAAATATCAAAATTGGTTTCTGGGATTAAAAGGTTAGTAGAATCAATCTTAATCCTGTAAAACAATCCGCCTAGGCGTTTAAAAAGAAGAAACGATAAAATCCAGTGGTGTTAGGTCAATGATCAATGGATTGGCCCCCACGATTTCCGGATCTGACACCATTGGAATTTTATTTTTTTTGGGTGACATTGAACAAAAAGTCTATGGAAACCGGTCAATGACATTAAGTCTTTACGAAGAAGGATAATTTAATCTTGTGAAACAAGTTGTTAGATCAAACGAAAGAAGTTGTTGGATCAAATTTTATTTATTTACTATGCCTATATTCATAACAATGAAAATCTTTGGTTGTAAATATCTTCTAAACAAAGCGTTTGCGGACACACTTCCTTAAGAAATATTTTTTTAGTTTTGAGGTCCTTAGTTCAAATTTTCAGTTTGCCTACTTAAACCTGAAACACCCTTTATACATTTTTGGTATATTTGTCGAGGATTAACACATACATATATACACACGCTCGCACATTCATAGGCTTGCATTCAGACTGGGCGATGAAGAAAATAAAGAAACAACTATAATTCTGGCAGAGAGCTATGTGGCGGTGGCTTCTTCGTCATGCGCTTTCTATAACTTTGGGGCTAGTTATATGTAATTTAAAGTTGGAAGGTATGAAGTACATTCCTTAAAAATAAGTTTCACTGTGAGATTGGCATTACATTTTCGGCATGAAGGAGGTCCCAGTTTTTTCGTAGTATGTGAATGAGTGTTGTCCAGCCTCAAAGGGGGTGAGACGCAGAAACGTCTGCAGACCCCACAAGGTTCAAACATGGCTGTCAGCAGATAAAATAATTTCTCATCTGCTTCACCTGGATTCGAATCCTGATCCTGCGAGCTCTACACAAAGAACTAGTTCACTCTCTCTAGGATAATTAATTAGCTTATTTGTCCATGTAGCTAATCCGTGAAGGCTGTACAAGTATTCAGAAGTCGGATTCTATTACCTCTTGTTATTGATTTTATTTTATTGTTACCTCTAAGTTCGTTATGCAGATACACCTTGACCTGGATATCCAGTTGGACCGAAGGGTTCGGAACCCCAATACTCCTTGCCTCACTAACCAAGGACCAAGATCTGGGCCGCATTGTACCACCCGTCCTATTTTTCACAACGCCCCTAACCGTCAGCTAACCGTGTAATGGATTACGAAACTCCAAGAAGTCTATTCATAATTATATTATAGAGAAAAAACTCTAAAGCTATTATATTCGAAGAGCATTATATAATATATAAAAATAATCCTTTTGTCGAAATGACCTTTGGGTAATCCAATGCCGAAGCGCAGTACCCTGGGGATATGATCCATGTTCCTAAAATATTGTACTTAAAAAAAAAGTAGATAAATAATTAGATAGCAACCTGTAAAGGAGAGCAAAGATCCATGAAATCAGGAACGAATTGAAAATTGTTCGTGTAAATGGAAGATAGAGTTAAGCTTGTCAATTCGACATTTTTTTTCATTTTAATTTTGCTTACTGCTACTAATGTTTAAAACAAAATATTACGAAAATGAGTAGAAGGCGTCACAGGATACCCAATTCAGCAGTCCGAGGTATGATGTCATCCCAGAAATATAGGAATAATAATTTCAATGTTACACTGTTTTTGACTAAATATTTAAACACAAAAGAAAAATATGAAGCCTTACACAGCGCGCATACTGATTAACAGATTACATGGCGACTCTGGACATTGAGTGACAGGGATACTCGAGCAATGAAAGCGAAGGCCATAGTGAGAATGCTCAACCCTATCACTTTTTATTTCACTCCCATGTCTATTGTCCAACTTCTTTTCATGCTCCTCAACTTCTGACAGATGTCCTTCATTCCTCATGAGTAATAAATGGTCGTTACAGGCTCCTTTTGTCTGATTATATTCATTAATACTAATGGTTGGGAGAGGCAGATAGCAAAATAAAAAAAAGAGGGAAACAGACATACATTGCTTTGATAATGCATGAGCCATCCAAAACTTATAGCACTTTATTATGAGCTATTTAATTGACATAATAAAGTCAAAATTCAATAAAATTTTCAATATTTTCATCGCTCCTGACATAATAAAGATGGGTTATATAAAATTCATGATTCTACCCGAAAGATTCATAAAATTTGCCGGTACGATGCCAGGAGTATAGGTTTGGGGCTCCACTAAGCCATCGAATTCCTCTCGTATCCAACCCTTCGTAAAATCCTTAATGATCCTTGCTTTGTTACGAATAAAGTCATCCATAATGATCTCAATGTACCATTTATTGCTGATTTACCCCTATACTGGATATTAATCCTTTCCTGACAAACTTTAACCCCACTCAAACCCACTAGTTTCAAAACTAGCTACCTCTTCGATTTCTTACAATTCTCGGAGACTTTGATTTCCTTTGTTGAGTTTGTTATTAGGGCACTACCACTAGGAAATTTCTCTATTTTCATTTATCCATGCCACTATGAATCATTCATTATATTTACTTGTTAACTTAAAGATGCACTTGACAGTTAAATTTCAATAAATACATTTTTTTTTAAATGATTTTCTTTCCACTACAGTAGAAACGTGAGACAATCAAGGTTGTCTCTACAACCAACCATTATTTCGCAATAAACCTCGTTATCAAATTTGTTTTGACTACTCGAAAACGTAACATCTCCTGTGAAAGATAGTCTAATTATATAATTTAAATCAAAGAGATAAAAAAGGGACGTGTGAATAAACGCAATTACTATTTATTGATTATATAATATCAGAAGGCTCCCACAGACCAGACTCACCATCAGAATGATTCTATACATACGGCGTCTCAAGACTATCACGCCCTAGATAGCACGAGTCAAACTTGATCTGGATATAGCACAGTTAGACTCAGAGGACACCAATGACAAACCGTCTTAGGACACAAGGTATACATGTGGGAAGTGATGCCAGAGATGACAGCACCTACAGCCCGAAAACCAAAGTGAACTAAAGAAAGGAAGAGCGTCTTAATGAAATGATGAAGGAGTACTGCAAGAACAGGAAGAACAAGTCATGAATGCTTCCCGTAGTTTGATAAAATAACGGGTATAATACTTGCTTGGAAATAAATATTTTTTTTATATTATATATTTCTTTATATTATTAATACTATTATTGTTTGTTTTACTTCCACCTGTTTTGCTTGTTTTACTTCCCCTTTAGTTTTCTCATGGAGATGTTACGTAAAACTACTAGTCTCTACTCTATGCCATTATTGTGATGGTAATTTCTTCTATGATGAATGATAGTAGACTACTCGAAAACGCATCACCTTAGGAAAGACTCTAAATCAATGCGATTAAAAAAAAATTAAAAAATGTACCCCTACAATCCATGAAGTGCCATTTTGAGCTCATTACCTGGAAGAGACTGTATTGTTTCTAGGAAATCAGTTGTGCAGGGAGGTGATTTGTCAATTATCACGTTCAACTACCAGGTTTTCCCATTAAGGATACCTACTTTATAGAGGCTGAGTGAGCCCAAGGAAAGTCTCCAGATCCCAACTGATCCATCATCCCCTTTGGCACGGCAACTGAGCGCTCTACAACTGAGATACCTCGCTCCCAAAGCGATAAAGAAAAACGTTTCAATAGACACATCAAGTCGTTAACAATTGGACTTTTTTAGAATTTTTTTTTTTATTTAGGTCGACATCGAAGGTGTTTTTAGTCTCTAAGACTAATTATCATTATTACTATTTTAATCTATTTTTAATATTTATAAGTAAGAATAATACTAGTTGAGTGATTCAGCACTGAGTTGCCGTGCCTAAGGTCTCGGGTTCAAATCCGGCTGTGGCAGATAAATTATTTCTTCTGATAACAGCCACGGATGTATCCCGAGAGATCTGGAGATCCTCCCAGGGCTCACTCAGCCTCTATAAAGTGGGCAATCTTTATGGGGGGGGGGCCTGGCCCACCGACCTAGGACAAATCACCTTCCTGCACAACCGTTGTCCAAGAAACAAAAAAATCTAAGCCGTACAGAGCCCAACCTTCATAGATCGTAATAGTAACGGTTTTTCCCCACAGTATTATTGCTTGCTTGTCTTGATCTATAAGTATTATTTGCAATGGTCAACAAATTGCTTACAAATTTGTTGGTTTGTATTCAAGGAAAGATAATCGAAAACATATTCGTTGTATTCATAAACCTAGGTATACAAAACTAGGATATTGCAGGTTATTATTATAAAACAGCCAGCTGGAGCGTAAACATGGATGTCTACAGGATCCAACAATGCTCAGTCACTTTCATACCGTGAACTACCAGCTTCATCTAACTGCTTCTTTCGTCGTCACGGAGTACAATGACAGTAATCTCATGATGGATTTTCACTAGGTACTACTTCCGTTCAAGGGCGATCATTAAATATCGCTTCGCTTGTTGTGTTGATGTTATTGAGGCAAGAAGTTCCTATCAAACGGTACTTGCTTTACATGGTTCGACTTTTATTACCTATTAAATCATAAAACATAAAAATTCGTGAACATAAATTAAGATATATATCACCAAAATCCGCCATTGAGGAAATGGGTGATAAAATTTTGATTTGGGTGATAAAAGAAAGTTTTTTCCTCAATAAAGTCATTCGTTTAGTAGCTCGTCTAAAACGGTACCTACTAAAAACTTTCAGTAACTCATTCCGACTGCTACATCTTTTGTTAATGGCTATCATATATTAACTGTTAAACAGGTTTCTTTCCCTCTGATATCGAGTTAGAGAAAGTAGGTTCTATATTTATATATTAAAAAGAAAAAATAATAGTACATCCGGAATTATATAATTTAGGTTGGTTTGAAATGTGCCCCGTGTGAAATCAAGAAAGAAAATATTTTTAAAACTATAACTACATTTCTTATATTTTTTTCTTGTTATTAAAAATAAAAAACCTGTACCGCTGAAACCCATGAAGGTCTTGGATTCAGTACGTGGGCAGAGACTGTACTGTTTCTAGAGCAACGGTTGTGCAGGGAAGTGATTTGTCACTAAATCACAAGATATAGTGTTAATGGTATTTCATAGAGGCTGGATGAGCCCGAGATGGTTCTCCAGACCCCAAAGTATCCATCCCCGCCTGCTAATAGAGTAAATAATCTGCCACACCGGATTTAAACTTGGGACCTTCGTCATTGCAACGGCATGAGATTTTTTCGCCACATTAAAGACTAACCAAACGCCTATTGAAATTGATAAATCATTGTTTTCTTAATATTCATTAGTTAAAAAACAATGAAAAATCAGAGTATGTTTGATTGTTATTTCTAATTTAAATAGTCATTAAGAAACAAAATAAAAACAACTGACCATGTCTATGTTTATTAATTTAACTTTATGCTTCCTCAAGGTAGTATCCTTAGCCCAATCCTTTATACAGTTTATACAGCTGACATCCCGACTCATCCTAATACTATCCTTACCACGTATGCTGATGATGCATGTGTATTATCAGTCAACACCAATCCAGTTATTGTATCCCAAAGCCTCCAACCCCATATCACTGATCTTGAAGAATGGTGTCAAAACTGGAAATTATATAAATTCTCAAAAATCGCATCAAATCACTTTTACCTTAAGTCGTAAACCAATGACTTCCTCCCCTTCAGTATCCTTTAATAATATCCCACTTGTGCCTGTAGAACAGTTCCGATACTTAGGGTTGGGTCTCGACAAACGATTAACCTGGAATCCTCATACAAGACTGAAAAGACAAGAAACCGCTCGACGTTTCAGGCTACTTCAACACTTACTAGACAAACGCTCTAAGCTCCCAATTGATTACAAAAGACTCATCTACATGACCATCATACGAGGCATCTGAAAAGAAGACGTGACCTTCTTAGTTGAACATGTGATTTGAGTACTACCAGTGGGTAGATTCTCTACTTGTCATTCTCTCATGTCATTATGTATCACTTAGCCTATTTACTTGTTGTATTATTGTAATACAGTTGTAAATATCAATAAATAAACAATAAGTACTAACTTATGCTGCTTTGGCTAATTGGACCATGCTACAGTGGGAGTCCTAAATTTTCCCATCCAGGTGTAATTAGGATAGGGATCATAAACAACTACCTGATATCGCACAAGCTAAAAACCACGATTTTACGATCCCTCTGATATAAGGATTTTTTACTTCCTTTAAAAAAGCGTAAGGCAACCTGCCGGGCTGCGAATCTTGGGGATAGAATGTATTTATGCTAACCACTACATTAGAAGTGACTCTGAATACTTCTAGTCTTAACTTAATCAGAATGAGTGTGAAGGAGAATATTTCTTGTTGGTTTCAGTGCTTGACATCGGGACACCCATTTTACGTCCACTCCGAAAGACGGCATAATTAAGGATTTTTATTCCCTTTAAAACATTCCAAGCCCGCCTGCCAGGGTAGGAACTAGCAACTCTCAGCATAGAAGGTTGTTATGCTAACCACTGTAATATATAAGATAAACTTTGTCAAGGATCAAGCCAGCATGCTCGTGATAACTTCAACTGTTTAACACCTTCCCACAACTACATAGTTTCATAGTATGCACTACTAACTAAATATATAATTACGCATCTAGTTATATAATGGGAAAACGCGAACAATTTTTCGAAAATCTATCTATACAAATATGAAAAGTGGGCGAAAACCAAGCGTAATGACTCGATAAAAACCACCTCCCCGATCCAATAGATAGTTCCTCGGGGTATAATACCAGATCTCGGGAGACTATCCGATTTCCAAGGCATTCTAAAAGAGCGGCTTAGAAATCTGCAGAAGTCGTCTTTGTCCAACCTCTTCCACTTTCTATCGCTTGGTCCGTCGTAGCTATCTCGAAGACTATCGTGTGCACTTAAGTTCCCACTTTCTACAATACCTCATCCAGTATTCCACGCGTTTTCCTGCGAATCAAGCTTGATATATGCTTTTTGTCTTATCTTTATTATAAAGCGTGGAGCAGGAATAGGAGTTACATTGTTATGGCTGTGAAAAAATAAAGGACATTGTCTCTAGAAGCTGGTTTTATTTAAAAAAAAACACTAACACTACAACCCATAAAAGGGTCTTGGGTTCAGTCGTGTTTATTTTTCAACTTACACTAAGTAACTATCGTGAGCCTTAAAATCATAATTTCAATAATATATTTAAGATAGTAATATATATTAATAATTAATACTTAATATATTTAAGAAGTGTACATATAAAGAAACAAGTTTTAGGGGTAACCTTGTTTAAAAAAAAAAACATGTAGCACTACAACCCATGAAGGATCTTGGCTTTGGTACATGGCAGTATTTGCTATTTTAAGGATAATGGTGGGAGGACGATTATTTGCCCAAGATCACGCTCAACCTTCAGGCTTTTCCCTTCCCGCTTAGTAGAGGCTGGGTGAGCCCAGGAGGGTCTCCAGATCACATGGAGTCCATCCGTGGCTGATAACAAATAAAATAATTTATTTGCCACAGCCGGATTCGAACCCTGGACCTTCGGCACAGCAACTCAGTGCTCTACCAGTGAGCTATCCCGCTCTATTAAAAAAGCCTCCATAACATTGTATGTTTGTTAATATGAACAGGCTACTAAGATGTAAGAATATAGATCTCTTTTTAACAAAAAAAATTACTGAAAACCTTCCTAAAAGAAAACCAAAAAGAGCAACAATGCTTTAAATATAACCTAACCTATACGTGGTACGTGGTTCAGTACAGAGATACAGAAAACGGTTGTGCAGAGAAACCATCTTGGAAATTTAGCAAAAAATATTCAAGATTTGACCCTATTCTGTTCTTTTTCATTAAATTGCAAAGACAAATTCAAAATCTTCCTCTTTCCCTTTGAAAATTCAGATTCCGTTTTCTTTCATTATTTAACTTCCATTTTTTTTTCTTAAACCAACTGTCAAATGCAGGGATGTTGTATGTTTAAATAGGATGTAATTAGTTGGGGGTGCAGTCAAGAAAACACGCAAAAATAGGTGAAACTATTTTATTTTAAGTGCCGACGTTTCGACCTACTATGTAGGTCATCTTCAGGGCCAGTAGGAGTGGCTGCTCGGACAGAAAGTAACTGACCCGTAGAAACGTCGGCACTTAAAATAAAATAGTTTCACCTATTTTTGCGTGTTTTCTTGACTGCACCCCCAACTAATTACATCCTATTATAGTACCTACAGTCAACTAATTTCTTTCTTGTATGTTTAAATGTTCGAACCCTTTAAATTCAACAGAGTTACTTCCTAAAATGGGAAAATTATAAATAAAAAAAACTGTTTAGTAATTTGTTCCTCACATTGGAAGTCTGGATGAGCCACAGGAGGGTCTTAAGGTCCCACAAGGACACTTCTATGTCCATTATGACATTAAATAATTTGGGTTTTTTTCCGTACAACTCTTCAAAAATTATTTGTCTAATGTTTCATATCCCAACTAGATTTTACGTACAACGCAAGCGTTACATATGAGTCTCTTGGTCATTTTTTTTTGCTTGGTAAGGAAGTACCGTGATAATAATGTATTAGAGGGGCTGATTGAACCTCAGGAGTATCAATATATACCAGATTGATCCACATCGGATTTTATAAAATAAATAAACTATCTGTTACATCCAGACTTGAATCCACACACTCCGCATTTAACTTAATTAAATAATATAACATATATTATATTACATATAACAATAAAATAATATATATATAATATATATCATAATATATCCTTCACTGTGTTCGCTCAATTTTTCTATATCTCTATAGTATGTTATGTTTTCTATATCTCTATGTTATTTATTTTTACAGTCATTTCTGTTTTTTCTCATAGCCCTGAAGATGACCTACAAAGTAGGTCGAAACGTCGGCACACATAAAATACAATAGGTTTCCACTTATTTGTTGTGTAATTTTTGACTGCACCCCAACTATTTCCATCCTACATAAATAATAAAAGTTTTATTTTTATTAATTATTATTTTGATGGTAATTATTTTTAAATATTTTTGTTTTGAAGAGAAAAGATTTGTCCTGGCCGGGATTCTCTAAACCGTTGAGCTACCAGGGGTCGTATCAAAGTCAGACTAATCCGTTCTCTTCACCGGCCGTATATCCCTCCGTGTTCTCGCAATTTTTGCGATCTATACATGAGGAAAATTTTTCATTGAACATTACTTTAATTATTATCTTGTTAACTTCCGTCAATATATTATTTATAATTTTTATTTTTATTAAAAATTATTTTGATGGTAATTATTTATAAATATTTTTGTTTTGAAGAGAAAAGATTTGTCCTGGCCGGGATTCGAACCCGGGTCGTCTGCATCTCTAAACCACTGAGCTATCAGGGGTCGTATCCAATTCAGACAAATCCGTTCTCTTCACCGATCCTATACCCTATATCCTATAGGATCGGCACTGCACCGGAGATGCAGACAACCCGGGTTCGAATCCCGGCCTGGAGAAATCTTTTCTCTTCAAAACAAAAATATTTATAAATAATAAAATGTTTTAAAACATTGACTAAGTAGTCTTCACAATTACTTTTTACTTAATTACGTTAATAGCTATTTATTAGTGTGCTACTATGTATTTCTACTTGCCACTTAAATATTAATGAGTATTACCCCTTGAGTACTCTTTCACGAGCGTCAAGTTAGGAATAATGATTCCTTATTAGGCATTCGAGAACATCAATGTCCTGTCGTATCCAAACATGTCTTGAATATATATTTCTCTTTAGTTTCTTTTTATATGTAATTACAATAATAATGATTGTAGTAATAAAGTCTTTATTTAATATATGTATTGTTATAAACGTAATACAGGATTCTCATTTAGCATGAACGAATCTTAAAATAATTAGTTTTTAAAAAGCAAATTTTTTTTATAATTTATAATTTTTTTTTTAATTATATCTAAAGTTAAAATTTGTATATCTTCCCTTCAAAAGAACGTCATAACTCAAAAAAAAACTATTTTTTCAAAAGAGGCATATAAAAGTTCCGTGTGATTTCAAAAAATAATAAAATGCGTATTGGTAAAACAAAGCGTTCCTATTGTAACGAAGATAATGAAATTCTTATATTAACCATAAGACATTTTTTTAAAAGCTTGGAACTTTTTTCATTTTAACCTAAGTTATTTTTCCCATAAAACTTCAAGTTCAAACTTAAAAACTCAAAATATGACTTTAAAAAAAAAAAAAAAAAAAAAGCTTCAGCCAATATTATATAATATATAAATATATATATTATAGAATATATTATATATATATATATATATATATTATAGAATATATTATATTATATAACTAGGTACTGATAGCTTAGCTCAAAAATACCAATTTTTAAGTTTTTTCGTTGTACCTTTGAAGGGTCGATATATCTACTGAACTTATCATAGCAAAAACCTTCGTACGAATATCAGACTTAAGCATAGAATAAATTGAATTTTTTTTGTTTCATTTTTTAATTGGGATATTTATGTCAAAGCATTGTTTCTTAATGGTAATTGTCAGTTTTCGTCAAAACAGATACGGCTCACTTCAGAAACAGATATTCCTTTTTTCAGTGATAACAACGCTTAGTAATGAGCTTGTCATGTGAATATATTTATAAAATTGCAATAATTATGTTGAAATATAATTCACAAAATTAAATTCATTTATTCATATTTGTTAAATTTCTTATCGATTGATGGGTATTCTTTAATCAGGAAGAATTCTAGGGTGAAATCGATCGAATCACCTCGCTGCATAACCGTTGAAGTAGTTACTCATTACTGAGTGCTGACCCAATAAACTCCATTATTTTTTTCCCGATTTTTTTATATTCTAGATAAGAGAAAAATATCGCATGTGGGTTATCAATTACTTTTTTTTTATATAAAATTATTTTTAGAACTAAACAAGTTTACTCATTTCAAGTTCAACTTTATTAAAACTTTCAGATTCGAACCTCAAAAATGGGCCAATTTATTTCGGGACCACACCAGCTGACTCAACAGGCGAAATTTCTTTTTCACTTCTCATGGTCTTTTCTTATTATCCATCTTACAGCCTTCATTCTAATTCTAAAGAAGTCCTCGTATTTAATGAAATAAAGCACCAATTCCTGACGGTCTTACTATATCACAAAAATATATCCTTCTAATGAATAGGATTTTTTTCTGTTTAGTTTGGCTTCAAATCCTGTTGAAACCATCGCTCCTATTACTCAGGCATTGAAGAGCGAGGTATCATGATGTGTAGAGCTCTTGGTTGCTGTTCTTAACGGGATACAATCCAGTTGTTGCAGATAAATTATTTAATCTGTTATCAGCCTTAGATCGAACACGTGGGATCTGCAAATCCTCAAAGGGCTCGCTCAGCCTCTATACAGTGATACCCTTAATTAGGCAAAAAACCAGGCGGTTGTGTGAGATCTCGGCCAAGTCACCTCTAAGCACTGGCTTCGAAACAGCACAGTCTCAACCAAGTACTGAACCCAAAACCTCCCAAATGAACCAAGGATTGTAGTGGTACAGGTTCCTTTCATACCTCATCCAAGCATCAATTAATGAAACTCAGCTAAACCACGTTGCACATAGAAGGTGGGAATAGTCGTTATGGAGATGTAAAATTAAGAATATAATCGTGTAATTGTTTAATCGTTCAGTAGGTTATTTTTAATTAATGGGTAGTAAAATATCTTAATTAATCGTAATTTTATTTAATTATGTCTATACAGATTTTTTATCGCGTCTTTTAAGGTACTTTAAGTCGAATATAGATATTTGTTATCAGTGACTCTTCAACATTAATGTTATATGTTGTTATCTGAAACGTCCTAGCATCTTATCAGGTATTGCGGAATCGTATTTTTTTTGTTCAATGGAGGAATTTGATTAGAAAAACGCATCATCATCTGATATCATATGTCGTCAAATTAGTTCCAATCTTTTTTCCTTAATGTATATTGTAAATTTAGAGACAATTTTGACTCACATATTTATTGTTTATTTTAATTTACCCTCTGTCACAGATATTGAAAAGGATTAAAAGGTTATTTTTTGTATAATAAAATGAGTCATTCCATTAAAAATAACTCGATTTAAAAAAAAAGTATGAAAAATCATTTTTGGTTCACTTTTTTAGGCATCATTTGTATTCATTTTTACCAAATATGTCCTTTAAAAGTCTTGAGATGCATTGATACATTGTTAGGACTGCAAAAAATTAAATATTTTCTTTTTAAAGTGGTATTATCTATACAAAATAATCGGTACTATTACAACCAAGGGTATTGGGTTTGGTGTTTTGTAGAATCCGAACTGTCTCCATGTCAATGCTTCCAAGGAGTTGATTTCACCGAGATCGATCTTAACCATTTCCTCAATTAAGGGTACCCACTTAACAACTAGGTGTTGTTAAAAAAATAAATAACTTATCAACATCCTTTCTACTTTTACATACTTCAATTATCCTGTAGCATAAGTTGCGTTATCTATAAATTTAAATATTTTTATTTTGAAGAGAAAAAATTTGCCCAGGACTGGGATTCGAACCCGGACCTCCCACGCATCCGTCGTGGTACCCTCCCACTTGAGCTATCCTGGCACGTACCTCGGTCAGACAAATCCCTTCTCTTCACCGATCCCATATACCCGTGTTCTCGCAGTTTGCGATGTATACAAGGGGATGAATGTTCATTGAACATTACTTTAATTAGGATCTTGTTGACTTACGTGATTATATTATTTATAATATATTTTATTTTATTTTTTATATAATTATTATAATTTATAAATATTTTTATTTTGAAGAAAAAAGTAAAAATAAAATAAAATAAATTAAGAAAAAATTAAAATAAAATTTAAATGAATTTTTAAATTTAATTTTAAAAGAAAAAATAAAATAGAGTAAATTGAAGAGAAGGAATTTGTCGGACCGAGGTACGTGCCAGGATAACTCAAGTGGCAGAGCACCACGATGGATGCGTGGGAGACTCAGATTCGAATCCCGGTCCTGGACAAATCTTTTCTCTTCAAAATAAAAATGTTTGAAAATTATAATAATTATTAAAAAAATAAATTATAAATTGAACTGTTCAATTTTGAAGAAAATATTTGCATTTCAAGTCCAAAAAAAATTAGTTTTTACAGCATTTTTCAAATAATCAAGATTTTCTGTACTCAACAGGCTAAAGCAATTAAGCACCAATCTTTTTAGTAATCAAGCTCTTCTCCCTATAAATACATATATATGTAAAAACTATGTTAATAAAAATTAAAAAAAAAAAAAAAACTCACAGTTAATGAATAGCACTATAGTTATAACCAAGAACTCGCGGAGCCACATATCTGCCGGTACGAAGACGAAACAAGAAACGGTCACCGGAACTTGCGGAAGAACATCCTGTGGTACAGAAGCCTAGCTGAGGACTGGCTGGCCCCACCACCTCTTCCAGGACCAGACCTTTGAGGAGAGGGAGTCCTTCCACAAGAAGTCGAGGTTGAGTCAGTGAAAGTTTGGATGCAGCTGACCGTTCCTTGTGGGCGAAATTTTTGGCATTTTTGAGACACATCTTAAGATGCCAAGGGAAGTTCATGCTTTTAGGTATAGCATATTTGCGACTCAAGAACGCAATTCTGGGGCGACCTGTGGTCTAGTGGTTAGCGTAACAAACTACTAAACCCAAGATCGCGGGTTCGTAGCCCGGCAGGTGGCCCTAGGATTTTTTAAAGGGAATAAAAAATCCTTAGTTACGCCGTCCTTCGGAAGGGACGTTAAACGGGGTTCCCGAGCCTGTACGATGTCAGGTACTCGTTAAAAATCCCTATCCTAATAAAACCTGGATAGGCAAAATTTAGAGCTCCCACTGTAGCATCGTCCGATTAGCCACAGCAGCATAAAGTGACGTTAAATGAACAAACAAACAACAATAAGAACGCAATTCGAAACTCGAATGTCCTTAAAAAAATTAAAAATCTCTAGATGATTCACAATATTTGCCTTATATTAGTTAAAAGTAAAATCTTTTGGGAATTATTAAAAAAAAAAAAATGCACTGTAAATAAGTCAAATCTGAAACTTTAAGAATCCTAATAGGTGGTTATAATGCTCAAATATGAAAGAAAAAATATTTAGACACTACAGGGTAATATTTAGCATACAAAAAACATAAATGTAAAAAGACTTATAAGCAAATGTAAAACTTTTGATCCAAAACTGATGACAAGAGCGCTGAGTCGTGCTGAAGGCCTATGGTTCAAATCCGGCCGTGGCAGATAATTAGTTAAGACCTGGGGTAGACCCTGTCGGATCTGGAGGCTTTCCTGGAACTTACGAAGACTCTATAAAATGGGTAGCGTTAATTGGGGGGGGGGGTAAGCTGGCGGTTGAGTGTGGAGTAGGACAAAATACCCCCTGCAAAACAATTATCCTAGAAACAGTACTCCTCATGGGTTGTAATAGTACAGTTTTTTTTGTTGATACAAAAAAAATTATAGTTTATAAAAAACATGTTTAATCTTGATTCACTGTATTGAAATAACAGTCCTAAAATCGAAATATTGGACTACGATATAGCTCGTTTTTTGTTGTTTTTGTACACGAATCGGCCAACAAGGACCACGCGAATATATACTTAATAATCTTCTTCACACTCTCCGCCTTCCTTCAACTCCAATACTCTATCATCTTCCAGGTTATGTGAGAATGTTCCTCTCGCTCTTCCTTAGTCCATTTTCTGGAAAAGCTCTCCATCCAAGCAGTATTTATCCTTCATTTTTACCCAATCCAGCTCCTTTTTATTTTTTTCACACATCCACCAATAATCTTATAGCTTAAGACTATATCGAACATTTTTTTGTTCAGCCTCTTATTGTCCATTTTGACCATGTGGCCGTAGAACCTCAGTCTCCTGGTCCTGATGACTGTTTCAAGATGTTCCAAATTTCTGTATATTCTGAGAGAATTTTTCTCTCAATCTTCAGGACCTTCTCCAGACCTGGAAGGCTGGCTGTTTCCATACCATACAGTGTTGCTGGTCTTACTACAGTCTTATTTTTGCATTGGAGGAGAAATTTTTCTTGCTGTACATGTTTCTAGTGGCAAAGTTCAGTCTTTCCAGTTTGGCTATTCTTTCTTCTCCGGATGCCCTATCTGTTCCGTTGATACATATTATCTCCTCTAGGTATTTAAACTTGTTTGTGACTTTTATTTGCCCATACTTTGTGTTCAATGTTTCCTTTATTCAATTTATTTTTTATTTTTAAATCGATGATTCCATTATTATTCATTTAAATTAAAAATTAATTCTATGTTTTGTGTAACGGTATAAAAAAGTCAGGAACAGTGGATTTTCCAATTTTTAAATATATTAATAATCAATGATTTAGTTAAACAAAAGACGAAAAGTAGTTTATCGATCCGTTTTTGTGTAAAGCTGATAAATATTACACTACTAAAACCTTTTTTATATAACACAGAGATAGAGATATATATACTACACCTATATATGTTATATATAATATAATAATAATAATAGGCTAGCATGAAGGTTTGATGGCGACTTATTGAGTTAATTATTTACATTAACTAATAATTAGTTTGTTTATTCAATTAAAGTATTTATTTACAAATCGGACAATGTTACAATGAGTGTACAAAATTTTCCTATCCAGGAATAATTAAGATAGATTTCTTTAACGAGTACCTGACACCGTACAAGCTTGGGACTACCATTATACGTCCCTCCTGAGGTCCTGCATAACCAAGCATTTTTTAAACATTTTAAAAATCCTAGGGCTACCTTATTGGCTGCGGTAATTAAAAACAACTTAATGCGGCTAAAAGCTATGACCTTATAAAAGGTGCTCTCGAAACTCCGGAATCTTTCGAATGACACGATATGAGTAGATTAGAGCATTCCAAGGATATACGAATTTCCTGTTCGAACTTTCTCGTGATATCCTGGTACTTAATTAGTAGGTATTTACATTAATGTATCAGTTTAATGTAAATAAATGTTTATAGGAGTAAATAGCTCCGTAGATATATAGATTCCTTTGTTCTTAAGTAAAGAATTTCTGAGGGAACAGTTGTTTGATTCTGCGCCTGTACTAAGGCAGGTACTCGTTAAAAATCTCGATTCTAATTATACCTGGATAGGAATAATTTAGGGCTCCCAAAGTGACGTAAAATGAACAAACAACAACCTTTTTTTTTTAGATTAACATAGGGATTGATCAGCAATTCCTTTTTTTATAAATGAATCTCGATTATCCGAACTTTTGGATATCCGCTACAAACCCGACGTTAGTTCTGATAATCGACGCTCTATTGTGCTTGTTTGTCTACTTTAACTCCATAATGCGTTTTCAGTGTATTTGGCTTTCCATGAATATAGAAGCGGAGAAATATTGTTATACGTTTCGGCTCTTTCATGGGCCGTATCATGCTTATATGGTTGCAAACTTGAAGAAAGTATATGTACACATATGTACGTGTAAACATGCAAAAAGTAAATTAATTGGCTATCATAGTCTTGGTTTTGGGAAAAATCCGGATGATACTTAAAGTTTAAATAGTCCAACGTATTTAAGATTAGACTTACATCCATAATAGATTTATTTTAAGATCAAATTATTGTGTTTATGTCTCATTTAGAGATTTCGCTCATTATTATTTATTATAATATTAATAACAACAACAAGTTTAAAATCCATTTTATATTTACAAATCCCGTTTTAATTCTTAATTCCGTCTTCTCCTTTACCATACGGATGGCTATCCGACGTTCTCAGGAAATAAAGGCCTGAAGAGCTAAAAATAACAAAATATAAGTTCAAACTTGATACAACTCAAAATATGACTTTAATAAAAAAAATGTTAGAAATGGAATATCAGATGTGTCGTTCCTGAACTAAAAACTTGTTGACATATGTCATTATTCTTTCGAAGGAGCGATATGATATATAAATAAAATATATCTAAAAGTATATAATATTATAATATTTTTTAAGTACACCATAAACAATTTAATATCTATAGCAATAAGATATTAAACTATAGACATTATAGCAATACATAACATATTAAACTTTTTTTTCCTCTAGGCATACTTCCATAGAGAAATATTGGAATAAATATAAATCAATGATGATATTTTTTTTTACCAATAATCGTTTATATTATCTTTTATATATTTTTCTATGTTTCAGTGAGTAATAAGTATTAATTTAATAATAATTTAATGCGTTACAAGCAGATTTTAATTTTAATTTTATTCAAAATCCCTTTTTGAGGTACCGATTTTTAATTTGTTTGCCATACCAAGAAGTCCTGGTTTGCCCACATCTTTCTACATGATTACAGTGATGATGATAATGTTTTTCCTTAATATTTATAATTTATCTCTTAAATTTATAATCTATTTAAACCCACTTCGTAGGAACACTGTATCCCATCGGTATTACATCTCCTGTATTGCCACACTTGAAGTCTTCCCAAGAATCAGCAGAAGCGGCGAGAAAAGCGTCTTCGCGCACCAAGCTCTCGCTGTAGAATGCCCAGCTTCTGTCATGGCTACAAAAGCCTAAAATAATAAAAAATATAAAATAAATTTAAAAACTATAAATTCTTACAGAAAAACAAATCCTATTTCGATGCTTCAAACGTTAGACGGCATACATAAATAATAAAAGCCTTAGCGAATCCGAAGTTAGATGTCGATAAAAACCAATCATTGTTCCGTCTTCCCGTCTAGATTTTATTACCCAAACTCAAATTCGTTGTCACTCATAACTTAATCCTCCCACCTACCCCTCAGACGTTTACCACTTCGCACAACGGTTATTAACTTTTAAGGAATTCGTTCGTTGCTAAGCCGAATAACATTAAAAGCTCAAGCCAACCA
Organism: Troilus luridus; assembly: GCA_964056705.1. NCBI lineage: Eukaryota > Metazoa > Arthropoda > Insecta > Hemiptera > Pentatomidae > Troilus > Troilus luridus. Next base: position 14,001,874 of record OZ057417.1, read on the forward strand.
TCCCAAAGCTATCACTTCAATTATATATACCGCGTGATAGTTCTGCAATCCCATGATGTATAATCTCCTGAACTCTACAATTGTTTGTTTATTTAACGTCACTGTATTCTGCTATGGCTAATTGGACGATGCTACAGTGGGAGTCCTAACTTTTGCCTATCCAGATTTAATTAGGATAGGGATTTTTAACGAGTACCAGACATCGTACAGGCTCGGGATCCCCGTTTAACGCCCCTTCCGAAGGACGGCATAACTAAGGATTTTTACATTTACAAAGTCCTAGGCCTACCGGCCGTGCTTCGGACCCGCCATCTTAGGCCTAGTAGGTTGTTTCGCTAACAACTAGACCACAAGTCGCCCCGACTCAACAATTCATAACATACAAAAAAATTCATATCTACTAAATTCAAATAAAGTAGATCTCTCATCACCTTCTTTATCTTCCTCACAAGCCATATTTAGCGTCGACTCTACTCTTTTGTTTATAGGCTTGATGAAGTTATTTGATTCTGGTAAATTCTTGACGGGTGATTGGCCCTGTGCACGGTTTCCTTATTACAACTGGTGGTAAGGCTATACCCCCTAACCTTGGGTCTTCTCTGGGAAGGTGGTATTGAGGGGATTACTGTATATGACCTTGTGTACAAAGTGCAAAGTGTACTGTTCTGCCGTGCCTTGTACTGAACTCTGGAACCCGGGGGCACGTTATTACCCAATAGTCTGGCACTTAGACTAGCCCCTGCGGGACATCACACATCAACAGCTTAAAAATAATCATTAACCAGAAACAGCAAATCATTCAAAGACATCAAATCATAAACTGAAGGCGTATAACAGCATAACTGAAGGCAACATAACACGACCTAAGAGGGTTGTGCTCAAAAACAGAAAACAAACAGTGGAAAAAAAAAATAATGCTTCATTCATGGCAGTGCCGAACAGGAATGAAAACACACTATTAGCATCCATTAAAGAATGCATTCATCCTCAAACTATTATCATGTCTGACTTATGGAAGGCCTATTTAAAAATAGAAAAAATAGTCGGATATGAGTACAAACATTATACATTCAACCACTCAGAACATTTTGTGGATCCGACAACTGGAGCGCACACGTAGTCAATGAGTCACTGTGGGCTCCAGCCAAAAGAAGAAATAAAATAGAGGGAGGAACTAAAAGATCCTGGACTCGTATTTGTGTGAATTTATGTCGAGGCAGAGGTATAAAGGATATTATAAATCACATGTCTACATTTTGGACTTGAGAATAACTGTTATTAAATGAAGATATTTTTTTCAAAACATGTGTTTTGTTTTCAATATATAAATAGATGCGGGGATTAAACGAAAAAGACCCGTTATGTTTTAACTGTAATAGTTATTGTTGTTTTAGTATCCCCATATAATTTATTATGCAAGGAGGGCGTAGTAGGAACTTTATTTGAGCAGGGGGGGGGGGTGGAAGGTTTTCATTTGAACAAGGAGGCGTGGTACAAAAAAGATTGGCAACCACTGTCTTAGAGTAATTTACTGCCTCTATTTGAAGTGCTGATTTTTATACAGTTGATATGAGATGTACTGTTTTTAATTTTAATAATTAATAGCCAGAAATGATTTAGATGAAAGAAGTGATGACGCCAGTATTGGCGAAAAGATAAGCATTACTATATTTATCAGTATTTTGAAGTGTTTTAGGATTAGTAACTATTAATCAGTAAAATAGTACGGTGAGTTAGGGAATGCGAATCGAAAAGAAATAATTTAGATAGTTCTGACTTGTTCAAAAATGTTTGCGGGATTGACTTTAAGGTTATTTCATACTCATATGGAACTACACAATAAAACAAGGGATTCATTATTATAAATAACTGGCTGACCCGTCGCGCGTTGCTGCGATAGGAAATTTTTAACAGCGTTGCACTAAATTAAAAAATCTGAAATAATTCATAGTAATTGTTCTATCATTCCCTCAACTTATATTTTTTTGTCGAGGAAACGGATTTTTTCTTATTGTATTTTTAAAATTGTAAGCGTTTCCCGTTTATTTGAAATTGGCGCCTAAAATGTTTTTAAAAATATTCAGTTGTAAAGTGAAAAAAACCTTTTAATTAAAAAAAAAGAAAAAAGGAATCTACGTTAATAATTGACAAAGTTATGAAGAAAAAATGGTTTTTTAAGTTTTATTTTTTTAGGGTGAATTTTAATATTTGGAGTTAAAAATTTGGGAATCTTAATTATTTTTTATGGCAAATAAGATCCAATTTTTTTGTTCCAAATATCGCCTGGGGCATTTTTTATCTTATTATCTGGCTATACCCTTTGGATAGTGTATTCAGAACATATATTGCTTAATAAATTGGTTGTTAATATTTCCCAACATAATCGCTCTTAGGTTATCTTTAATTGCTTGATTTAGAAAAAATAAGTGAAGTTGAGATTTTGCAGAACATAATTCTTTGAATTGAAAATAACATTTATAATTGAATTCAAAATAATTTATATTTCCGATTTGTTCTCGCCTCCACTTTTTCTTTCATTTATTTTCTTGAAAAAAAAGTGATCTTATCGAATAGAACTTCCGGTGTATTGTAAAATGTACATAGAAGGCTATAAGATGGAAGAATGTTACTTAATAGAAATTTCTTCCCAATTTATGCCAGAATAATAAAAAGGTAGTTTAAATAAAACAGTATTTAGTGGTAGCATTAATATTTAAGAGTTTTAAAAACATTTGTAGCATAATGTACAGTTTCAGCTCTTGTATCTAGCGCGCGTTGCTGCGATAGGAAATTCACTTGTAATATATCATTTTTCTTATTCACAATCATTTTTATACATAAAAATCAATTTTCTTTATTTACTCAAGTGCTTTTGGATACACAATATTTTTTGTTTTTCCTACTGGTGTGTAAACGAATAAATCTGAAGGTTTTCCGACGCGAGAGCTGGCCACATACAGTTGTCCATGTGCGAAACATGGATGCTCCAAATCTAGACCACACACTTGTAGTGACTGCCCTTGCGCTTTGTTGTTGGTCATTCCAAAAGCGAGTCGAACCGGAAATTGTAAGCGCTTGAATTCAAATGGCATATCTGTTAGAATCACAGGAATACGTGGTAACAGTACATCTTCACCCTTAAATTTCCCATTTAAAATTGTAGCTTCGATGACATTCTTCATCATCTTTTTAATTGCAAGTCTCGTACAATTGCAAAATCGTGGTGGATTGATGTTTGAGTAGAATGATAGGCACGCCGATTTTTAGTGTTAAAATGTGTGGTGGCATACCTGACAAATCAAGGGAATTCAAGAATTCGGTTGGGTACTGGACAATTTCGTCTTGATTAATCACTGTATCGATGGACTTATACGTTGTTGCTTTACCTGGTATTCGATTCTGAATGCTAAAATTGATGACATTGACATCGTTGTTTGTAGCTGCTAATATAGCATGTGAACTGAGTCACTGATGGTTTTTGTAATTCTGGGTGATATTTGGGAAAACCCCTCCAATTAATTCGTCATTTTACAAAAGTTCGTTGGCAATGTGATACATTGTGTGTTGATTTGTCGATTGCCATCTTTCCATTCCCAATATCCAGCAATTGCCTTTCGAAAATGTTGGCTGATGCATCATTTTGCAATTGAACACGCATATTGGTGTTCAAACTTAATAACTTAATTAACATGTCTCAATCGTGCCTTCCTTTACACTTCACTGTCATTACTATTTTTATTCTAATTTCTCTTCACATATATTTATTTATTTCGTACGAAATTTGTTCCTACTCTCCCTTTATTATTGACTCGATTACGAAAGAAATAACTTGATTTGCGACAAATAATTATTTTTTTTTGTAGAAATTTTAAAAAAAAATTTCAAAAAAAAAAAAAAAAGGCAGGTAGAAACCTTCCCTAGAGTGTACTGAACAACTTCCCAAAATTTCATGACGATCGGAAGATTGGTGTAGTAGTGCATAACGGACAAACACGCATACATTCATTTTTATATATATAGATAGATTGGCGACCTATATCTAATAAGTATAATAGAGATTAAAATTTGTTCCTACTCTCCCTTTATTATTGACTCGATTACGAAAGAAATAACTTGATTTGCGACAAATAATTATTTTTTTTTCTAGAAATTTTTGAATTTTTTTTCAAAAAAAAAAAAAAATGGCAGGTAGAAACCTTCCCTAGAGTGTACTGAACAACTTCCCAAAGTTTCATGATGATCGGAAGATTGGTGTAGTAGTGCATAACGGACAAACAAACACACACATATATTCATTTTTATATATATAGATAAATAATAATAATGACAAAATAAATACGTTTTGGATTCATAATTTTCAGAGAGTAGCATCGTTTACAACCAGGCTGAAAACCAACGCCTCCGTTTGGGTAAAAGTTGACATGCCCGACTCTTCCTCCTAATCCATATCTGAAATATTATTAAAATTAATAATTTGTATACAAATAATTTTTATAACAAATATTTCTATAATATCTAGCTTACTTTTTGGTATCTGTGTGTATTGCGTCAACAAACTTGGCATCTTTTTCGGATATTCTAACGTCTTTCGTTAATTTACCCCTAAGCATTAGTCCGGCTGGGTCAAGCCCTATGGAAATTCGGTGTTATTTTAAAATTATATTATGACGCCATCTTATGTAAAGTAACATAAGATACGTAGCAACTTTATCGACCAATGTTAGAGAACGTCAACTGTAAAGCTTGTTGTTAATTAAAAAAGTTAACTGATAAATCTACGTCAATGTCGAAATACAGATGGTTCAGGGTATTGAAAAATTAATAAATGATTACTTCCTTATTTGTCAGTTGCCAGAACTAATACAGTTGGTAAAGAACGATTGGTATCAATATCTGTAAAATTTTGCTATGGATGCAACCCCGTGGGATCTGCAGACTTTCCTATAAATTTCATTCTTTATTAAGTGGGTACCCTTTATTAACTTTTAATAAGTGAGGCAGTAGAATGTGATTCCAGCCAATGCTCTTTCTTGTACAACCGTTGCCTTGGAAACAGTACAGTCCCGTACTGAACCCTGGTATGTAGGTTATTATAAATTACATGTGGTGTTCAGTATCAAAACATCAAACTTCAAAAATTGGCTTCCACATTTTTCACCTGTTCTGCCAAGTAATGCTCTATGCTACCAGAACTTCAGGTTCAGAACCGAACTAAAACGATGAGAAATAAGGAGGCAAAGTGTTGTGTTAGTCAAAGTTGCTTGATTTAACTTACGGAAAATGTAAAAAGCCAATTTTTAAAATTTTGGAGTAATCCGCTTTTGATCCTGAACGGTTCGCTATTCTAACTCTCGAGGATTTGTAATATATTCAGTGATTAGGGTTATGCTATCGAAAGGTAGGATACGATTTCAGGATAGCGTCGATGGATAGTGTTGAAATTATTTAATCCCTCCTTGAGCTCACCCAGCCTCTATAAAGTGGGTATCCTTTATTGGTGGAAAAACCTGGCGGTTGAGCGTGATCTCAGACAAATCACCTCCTTTTATAACCCCTATCTTCCTAGAAACGGTGCAGTCTCTACCATGGACTTAACTTATGACCTTTCATGGGTTTTAATGGTATAGGTTTTTTTTTTTAATTAGATGAGGCTAAGATTTATTTTACCTGTCAGCCTTCTTACCGAGCCCAGCTCCCTCGAGAGACAGGAACCAATGTGTGCTCCTAAGCTGTGGCCCACGATGTGAAGATCGTCCGTCCTCAACAGTTCCAAATCCTCCATACATCTTAGAGCTTCTGCGGTTCTTACTGCTATCGCCTTTAGTTTAGCTACCGAGCCGAAGTACGTCGCCCTCAAGGCAGACCAGTCCAAGAGGAACATGTTGTGGTCACCTCGTTCTAAGTATCCTTCAATGAAAGAACAAAGACAAAGTGAGCTTATTGTAAAATACGCAATTGATTGGTAGTGTAGTCAATGTAATGCATTTATTCTTAAAGCAGAAGTTTAACCCAAATCCAAACTCTTTTAACCTACGTCGTAAAGCAATGGATGCCTGTTCTCTAGTATCCTTTAAATTACATCCACCCATGTGAACAGATCCGATTCTAGGGACTACATACTAAAAAACGGTTAGCAGGATTCCCTCATGTTAGATGGAAACGACAAGAAACTGCTCGAAGTTTGAGTCTACTTTAACACTTATGTTTGAGCAACCTCGAAATAGTTATTGGACCTTTCGATGAGAGCTCCGAAATAGATAAGGAAAATAAATTTCTGATTCAATTATACCAGATCGCATGTCATTTTGATTTTAACCTTTTATTAAACTAATAACATATATCAATTTTCATAAATTAAATAACTACACTATACTATAACGTTGAGACAACAGAGGTTGAGATGATCGACTGGGTAAATTCGAATTGGTCGAATCGATGACGAGGTTTAAACTAATTACAGCAAATTAGTATCTTCTTCAAATTCACAAAAAACAACTTTGGGCTCCTCTAGAGCATACGATGTGCACGGCTAAGGGCTCGCGTCAACACTGTCTGGCTCGGTCCAGCCGGGCGAACAAAAGCCGATCGACTCCGCTTTTGTTTTTCTCTCTTATTTTGTAACATGTGTTTTCAAACTTTTTACAAATATTAGACTTAATACTAAACAAATAAAATTGGCTTTAAAGTTAAATTATTCTAAACAACTATGAAATAAACGTTAAAATTATTTAATTAAATAAAATGTGAAAAATAAGAAAAGAAAATGTTCTTTCTTTTAAGAAAAAATGATTTAATTTTTTATGATTAAAACTAATAATATTTTATAAGGTTACGATTTCATCTGGCCTTAACAACTTACCAGAAAAACTTTGTAAGGTCCCGATAAATTAGACGTGAGACCTATTTGGACTTACGGAGCAGGGCTTTGGGCTCCACTAAGCCATCGAATTCCTCTCGTATCCAATCCTTGCAATCCAGTATTCTTCGTAAAATCCTCATTACTCCTTAATGTATTACGAATGAAGTCATCCATAATGACTTTAATATCCCATTTGTTACCGATATCAATACTTTCATAAGAAACTTCATTCCTACTCAAACCCATTAGTTTCAAATCTAACTAACTTTTCAATCCCCGATAATCCAACAAGGCGTGTGAAAAGAATCTCGTGACGTCCTAAGTTAAATTTCTTATTTGAGTACTACCAGTGGGTAGTTTCTCTTCTTTCCACTATCTCATAGCATTATGTATCATTCGTTTTAATTAATTGTATCAGGGTTCTTCAAAATTTACTAGATAAACGCTCTATGCTCCCAATTAATTACAAATCACTCATATACATGACAATAATAAGATCCATATGGACTTACGGAGTAGAGCTTTGGGGCTTTACTAAGCCATCGAATTCCTTTCGTATCCAATCTTTGAAATCCAAAATCCTTCATAATATCTTCAATGCTCCTTACTTTGTTACGATGAAGTCGATATCAGTCCTTTCAAGACAAAGTTTATTCCCACTAAAACCCACTAGTTTCCAAGACAGCCACTAGCTTCAAACAAAACCACTAGCTTCTTTAATTCCTGATAATCCTCAGAGGCGTCAGAAGATTGCCTCTCCACCTTCTAAGTTGAACTTGTTATTTGAGTACTACCACTGAGTAGTTTCTCTACTCGTGTTTATCCATGCCATCATGAATCATCCCTGCCGTTTACTTGATATATTGTTATAATACAGTTTTAAATTTCAATAAATAATAATAAATTCTTTATTTATCATGGGATAAGTCCATTTAGAATAATACCACAGAAAATATTTGCTATACTATCTAAGTGAATGATAATACTAATTTCTACCTTACTAACCATTCATTATAGTCCTCACGGACAGCGAGTTCAAACTCTGGTAAAATCCGTGAATAAAACAAACGTTTTTCAATTCTTTCTTTAAAACATTTTCAAGTAGTGGAAAGCTGTCCTCATCGTTGAGAGCTACGTCCTTAGTTTTGAATGTCCACTCACATTTGGATCTATAATATCAATAAATAATATAACAACAAACAATTCTACTAATAATGCTAAATAAGTAATTTATTACTAACTAATTTTTTGTTCAATTAGCAAGCCAACTCACTACGTTGAGAGTTACGTCCTAGTTCTAAACTAGGCTACTATTCCGTTATACTTATATTCCAACCTACCAATCAGGGCGTGTTCACACTAAGGTGATACAAGATCAGTTATATATCCTAAGCGATATACGATATGCGATACGCTGAGACAAGTCGATAAATTGCAGCCTTTCCTCTCGGCCCCTACCTACATCACCTGCCAATAAATTATTTAATAAAATTTAATCACTCTAAAAAAACTATTTACCGGAAATATCCCTTAATGGAAGTCACTACTAGTGAATAGAATTCGTGTATTTGGAATAAAAAAAATATATGGCACATTCAATTACTTCTAAAAAGATATTCAGAAGAATTTTTATGTACGACATTTAGTCGGAAAGCAGTGAAGTTTTTGTGTTCCCTGTACAGAGTCAGCTAGGAAACTCGGTCTCACTATCCGAAACAACGAAAAAATGGCATTGTTTTAATTAAATTATAGAAACTCATTAGTCACTTGTAAAAAAATCTTTGTTTTAAACGAGAGAAATCTTGGGCATTGTCTTATTAAAAGTCTTAAGGGCTATATAAAAAAAATATGCAAAAGTCATTCACATGAATTTTCACTAGCCATTTATTTCATGGGTACCATTCGCATTTTGGTTTTTATTTATATATAGCTTTTTTCAGTGAATTTCATAATTTCGTCAACCAATTTCATAATTTTTTCAACCAAATTCATAATTTTTTCAACCAATTTCATAATTTTTTCAACCAATTTCATAATTTTAGCAATCAAATTCATAATTTTTTCAACCGATTTCATAATTGGTAAGATGTCGCGGTGTGGTTGTCAGGAAATCATATAACACCAAAAAAAGAGGTGGTACCCATCGTATCGTAAGTTTGACACCCAAAACTCTTGTTGCAATTGAGGAATTAGTTGAAGAAAACGTAGCATTTATATACGTTACAAGAAATAAAAGAGAAACTGTTCCAGCGAAACATTAATGTTTCGATCTCTACAATTCATAGAGGACTATTTCAGTTGAAATTTACGTTAAAACGCCCTGCATAAGAGTTTTACCGTATGAACTCGGAGTTGGCCATTGAGCAAAGAAAGCAATAAGCTCTAGATTTTGAAAGCTGGATACCTCAAAATCGCTCTCTCATCGTCTTCATTGATAAATCCAGATTCAACTCAAATTTAACAAGAAACTAGGCTAGGTCAAAAGAAAACACGAAAGCTATTGTGACTACGCCGACAGTACGAAGGAGGAACACAACTCTCGTCTTGGCTATCAACAACCAACAGGTCGTTCACTTTTTTTTTATAGCTTCTGGAACTTGTAATAGTGATTTATGTTGCCAGTTTAAATTATGAAATTGGTTGAAAAAATTATGAATTTGGTCGAAAAAAAGCTATAAAAATACAAAAGAATAATACATTTTTCTGGTATAAAATGTAAGAGACTGTACTATTTTTGGAACAACGGTTGTTCAAAAAAGTTGATTCATTTTGACCGAAGTCACGCCTAACCCAAAATTGAGAGTACCCACTTTATAGAGGCTGGGTGACCCCAAAGAAGGTTCTCAGCCACTCTAGATCCCACTAGGTTCATCCGTTTCTGTTAATATAATAAATACTTTATCTACCACAGCCGGATTTCAACCCAGAATCTCCAGGGCATCGACTCGGCGCTCTACACACTGACTTTGCACACCGACTTTTAAAAAATAGATACTTTAAAGAGCATCTGAGAGTGAGAGTGCTGATTTTTTTTTCTTAGAGTTTAGCGCGTTTCTACAGCATCAGTGCACACTAATTATCTTTCTAAACCTTTTTATTATCAGTAGTCAAGGGCTTAACAGTAGAGCCCTATATTCATGTGAATATAACAATTATATATAAGTTTCAGGTTTTATTATTTTTTTAAAGCTATTAAACAGGGAGAAGGGTACTTCAGTTCGTAGGGTGGTTTGTTAATAGGTTCTAGGTATCAAGTTCAAAACAGTGTGGTATCTGGAGACGCTTCTGAGCCTCAACCAGCCTTATTAAACTGGGTAGCCTTAAATGGGAGAAAAACCTGGAAGTTGAGTATTTCAGCTAGTCACCTCTCCAAACTCAGTTGTATGACCTCCTTGAACAACGGTTGGATTAGAAACAATTCAGTCATTGATTGTAGTCACGCATTTTTTTTCTCAATATTAAATTGCCACACATACTACTAAGCATCTCGCTTCTTATCAGTGAATTTAAAACGGTTCACACGAGTACAAAATTAACAAATCTATAATTTATTCCTAATAGACAAACTGTTAGGGCGTAGAGGCAAGGCTTTACCTTAGGATTCTCGAACCTAAAGCGGGTCTGCTTCGAATCCTGTCCGGACGAATAAAAATTAGTTTCGTGACAGACCTACGAACTAATATATCTTGTCACTATATCATTTTTTCAGAATAGGTTGGCAAACCATAGTCTTGCTCTAGGTTAGTAGTTAACAGAAACGTTAAAATCCTAAATAAACAAACAATAAATTGTTAATTAACCTTATCTAAAAATTATCAGTATATTACCCAGCTTCGGTCGTGGGGAGATATATTTTTTTCATATCACATAATGAAAGATCAGGAACCACTTTTTGTTTATCTCCTATGTTGTTTTTTGGGGTTACAACACGAAAAAAAAAACCGTCTGCAGCTGAATATAACATAAAAAAACAATTTTAACAAATAACAGCGTACAAAAATAATATTAATCTATTCATGACTCACCTCCACACACCTTTTTTAAGCTTTTTATAAATCATAGCTATTGACAAATATTACGATTATTTAACAACACAACTGAAACTCTTGTTTTTAATTAAAGTGTAACAAAATTCCAACTACATAATCTAAACTACACAATCCAAGCAACAAAAAACATATGATTGTTTTATTTGATGTAACTTTAAGCAACTATGGTCAATCGGAAGATGCTACAGTGGGAGTCCTAAATTTTTCTCATCCAGGTATAATTAGGATAAGGATTTTTAACAAGTACCTTACACCTCACAAGCTAGGGACTCCCATTTTATGTCCCCTCAAACTGACATAACCTTTTTAATGGAGGTAAAAAAAATTCCTAAGGCCACCAGCCAGCCTGAATAACATATGGAGTTGGCCATATCAGATGTTTCAGATTATTTAATACTATTTTACATTAAATAGTTTTAATTACATTGTCATAAAGATCTAGAATGTTATTCTGCTCATCAAGGAAAAACAGCTTAACTACTTCTTATTCCAAAGTAATCACACAAAGCATTAGGGTACACATTAGTTTAATTTTCCAAATTTAATATTCACAGTAACAGAAAGAATCCAGTCGACTATATACATTTTTTAAGTTGTTTTGTTATAAAAATAATTTGTTTCAATAATTAATTGTTGGCATTTAAGCATACGTGGTGTATTTAATGTAACTATAACAACAAAATGGGAAAAACTAAAAAAAAAATAATAGTTTCCAGTAAAAACATATTCTAGATTTGAACTGATCCTGTAATTTCTTATTTATCATATCATCTCTGTTACAATCTATATATTTTTAAAGTTTATTAGAAGTAAAAAAACAATGATTGATGATAAAAAAACTCTTTGAACTTTAAGTAAAATTATTAATTTTATTATAACATGGTGCAAAACCCCAAACAAAAATAGAAGGATAAAGGAAAAATAATGTTTGTGAAGGTATAATTGGAATATTCCAAAAAAGATAAGATAAAAAAAATATTCAAGATCCAACCCAGTCCTGTAACTTATTGTTCATTAAATTGTAAACATAACCTCTTTCTCTTTCCCTTTTAAATTTCACCTTCTATTTTCCGTCCTAGTTTAGCTTCCATTTCTTTACATTAACAAAAATGTCAAATACAGGAGCATTAATTTAATCATATGCTTAACAGTTAAAACCCTTTTAAATAAAAAAAGTATCTTCCTCATATATAAAAAGAAAATAAGCAACCTGTAAAACTACAACCTATGAGGGATCTTGGGTTCAGTACAAAACAGAGACTGCATAGTTCCAAAGACAGTGGTTCTGCAGTTAGGTGATTTGTCTGAGATCACGCTCAACCAGCAGGTTTTTCCCTCAATTAAAGGTAAGCTTCAGAAGAACCCGTAGACCCCACAGGATATATCCTTGGGTGTTGAAAGATTAAATAATTAATCTGTCACAGCCAAGTTTGAACCCAGAATCTTCACAGCAACAGCAACTCAAGACTCAATACATTGAACTACTCCTCTCCCCAGATAGAAAAAACAATTTTTCTATTTTTTTAAATAAAAAATTCATATTGTGAGTGATGTTCTCTATTTTATCTAATGGGATATTACTGTTCTTTTTTAAAGTATTGTTGTTATTTTATATTCTAATTTGAGGTCAAAATAGTTTATGATTTTATGTAAGAGCATTTTAAAGTTTCAGAAAATTTTCCATCATGTGTAGAATATTTATTTAAAATATTTTTTAAACAAAATAAAATATTAATCCTCTACTTATATTGAAAATAATAGCCCCAATATTTATATAATTCAGATCTTCATGTATAAAAAAAATTGTGGGACTGTTTTCAAACAAAATTTGTGAACTATTTATGCAACAATATAATATCTTCAAGATATTTTAACATGACCAAACATAATTATAAATCTCTCGAACTCGATATTCATATCAAGTTTTTCTTAGAATTGTTTACATTCCATGTGAATCTAAAGGGACTATTAGATAATCCTGCTAAAGCCAACAGAAAAAGTGTTTTATACCCCAATGTGATAGTATTAAATAGATTTTTTTTAAACTTAACATTAAAATGTAGAGTTTATGTATGTAACATAACTGACTTTATCCGAATTGAATAGTCATTAATGTGGTGAGTCTCTCAAATGACATTCTACAAACTGAAATATATATTATCACTTCAGTTAAACCCACAAAGCTTATATTGCATTGAAGTCGAGATTCTATTAACATAACTCTTGCAGGCATGGGGTATTGCTTCAGTGATTATTGATTCCCATAAATATAGAAAAAACAACAAAATAAATTATTTATGTATAAATTTTTTTCTGTGCTATACTGTGGGACATTATAATGTATAGATTAATATAACCCTTAACTTTGACGATTGATTGAGATATTTAATAAAATTATGGAATGCATAACTTAATACTATAAGTTATATGCATAAATTATATGCATAAAGGTAAATATTGAGAACATTATTTATTAAAAATAAAACAAATTTTTATTTAATTTTTTATTGAAATTACATTGAGACTTTGGGTGCCAAGATCAAGATCTTGATTTACTATTCCTATTAATCATTTCATACTAATGAGGATGAAGTCTACATTAGAGGAATCAGCATTTGAATAACGTGGGTCTAGGTACGACAGTGAGTGGTATGGTGAAAGCTAATAGCATATTACCAAGTATAACGCATTGACATCCAGTATTTATTTATTTTTAAATTATCATAAATTATTTATTAGAAAAATAAATAATACTGTAGGTATACAATAACATTGTCTTTAAATGTTAACTTATAACAATACCAAAATAATTCATTTTCATAACAGTATCAATTAATGGTAAATAATAAATAATCAACTAAAAAAAAATCTAAATTTCAACAATTATTCTTGTTTGTACAATAATATTTACAAAAAAAAAAAAAAAAAATTATCACAACTCAGAAATTTCATTAAAATCACATTCATCTAGATAAAATAGCCCTTAAGCATATTAGGTTACAGAGGAGGTAGAATTTACTAATCATTCTGACTTCTTGAAAACAAAATCCTTCAATAGCGTGTATGCGACACCGATCGTGAGCGCACCCACTACAACACTTTGGGCACCAACTCGCAACTGCATTAGATACACACTGGTTGACATTTTGCCTCGGTTTTTGAACTGATAAGCGCCGAAACCACAAGCCCCGATCAAACCAAGGATACCTAAAAAAAATTGAAAAAACATATAAATATAAACTAAACTGTAAGTCAGAAAATATTTTCTGTACAAAAATAATAATAAAAAAAAAAAATGTACCACTACAACCCATGAATGGTCTAGAGTTCAGTAAGTGGTAGAAACTGAACTGTTTCCTGGACAGTTGTGCAGGGAGGTGATTTGTCCCAGATCATGCTCAACCGGCAGACTTTCCCCCCTGTTATGGGCACCAACTTTATAGATCCCATAGGATCCATCTCGGACTGTTAACAGAGCTATTATAAGTCTGTCAAGCCAAGGACCCCCCCATTTAAACCCAGGACCTTCGGGAGTGCAACTCAGTGCTCTACAACTGAGCCACTCCGCTATAGCATGATTATTAATGTTTTTAAAATATTCTCATTTATACTAGATTCACACATTTAATAGCAAACCATATTCATTAATACTAAACTGCCTAAATATTATAAAACGTATGACAACCCATCATTACCAAGCTGAATAAATCCATATTCCAAAGAAAAAAAATATTAAACAAAATGTTTTTAAAATATGCCAGGGAATCTCATTGAAATAAGGCTCAGTTAGTATAATAGTTTGAATAATGTCTACTAGACTAGACTGTTTTTAGTTTTCAAATTGAACCCTACAAAAACAAAATATATTTAATAAGTTCGATCACTTAAACAGTCTTAATATTAATTTTTTTATTTACTTTAAAGTAAAAATTAGTATGTGTATGAAATTAATAGGCATTTGCTTTCTGGTAAGTTTAGCAATCATCACTATTTGTTAAATTATAAAAAATAAATAATTGTTATCATAAATGACATTTAAATGAACTGACATTTTTATTTCCTTATTAAACCCATACATCAGTCACAGTAATAAACTTTATATATAACATGTAAAATATAATACAATACTTAGATAAAACAGAATTTAAAATTAATTAGAGACTATGGAAAATTTTGAAGCTATTACACGAAACTTGATAAAAAATTAAAACTGCTTTGTAAATTGACTTTTCTTAAATATAAATTTTTCTAAAACAGTTTAAACAACACAATAAAGAAATAATTTTGTTTGCAGATAACTATTCACCATGAAATTTTAAATAACACAATATTAAGGAAAGCAGTGATTAAGGATACTAAGTTCATGATAAAAGTACAACAATTACTTAAATACCTATTCAACACAGACTTTTAACAATTTAAACAAAACCATTTTTTTTATTGTAACAATAAAATTAAAATTAAAAAATTCACGTATTACTACTTAAGATAGTTTTTAAACAAAATAAAAGTTATTTTTACTATGGCACTTTTCTCTCTTAGAATTACATAGTTACTATGACTTCATGAGTTTTTGCCTGAAAATATTTAAAAATATATTTTTTTAACTATATTAATCATAAATAATTGTCACTATAAAAAGTAATTTGTTTAAGCATAGATGAATATTGTTTAAATTGGTGTGAAACATTGAGAATGAAGTAGGTTAAGGTTATCCCAAAAATAGAAAGCATCGACGATAGAATGATTTTCTAAAAGCAGACAATTTTGGGCAAGATTGCAACAAGCTGATGGGCTGGGATTAGCTATTAAGTAAAGAAATTCAAAATATAATGAGGCTTTTTTATTCTAACAAAGAGGAAAAGAGATACATTGACATCTGGAATACGATTTGTCGCCAATTAATCAGTTGTGTTGTGCTGACCAAGATGTTTACCGAGAATCAGGCTACTGTACACAAGTGTCTGCTGATTAAGCTTTTTGAATGGATGTGAGACTAATTTGCTAGGATATGTTCTAATGTCAATTTGATAAATTTCCCTTCTATTCTTCATTCTTGATTAACTACATAGATCTGTTTATTTTAACCTAACAGAATTTCATGGTTGATAGGTTATTTTAAATATGAGGCGTAAAACCTATTAATCATCAATGCTTAAGTTAGATCTGGCGAAAATAAGGTAATACGTTAATTTAACATAAAAAATAATATATATATATATATATATATATATATATATATATATATATATATATATATATATATATATATATATATAGTAAGATATTGTATTAGATATTATTCAATAATCCATATTTAAAAAAAAAAAGTTATGACCTTATTTACGTACTTTTCCTCATTTCACAAAACCATTGATACATTGGCAGGTAGTCCTATTTTTTATACATTAATCTTTAGTAAAATTTAATTTTAATCTTTTGTAGAATTTCATGTTGAATAGTTTTCAAAAATGAATTTATTGGTTCTGGGAGGGTTAATTTTTATCAAGTGTACTTAAAATTTGTCTCCTTTTTTCCATGAGGAAAATGTGCCAGAGTAAAAATTCTGTTCTGTTTCTAAACTAGCATAAATAATTGAATCTTTAAACTAAAATTGTATTGTGTTCCAAAACTAGCTTAAATAATTGCATCTATAAATTAAATTTTAGTTTTAAAGAGAAAAAATTATTTTATTTTATTTTTTGTGATCTGAAGTGCATCATTATATTTTGATATGAACAATTTCATGGTAAACAGTTCATTGGCGAATCTACCAATGAAACTGTTTCTTTGTCATGTTTCTGTACAAGTACGATTTTCCATAAATTTTCTTACTCGCCTAATACTTAATTACTATACTGTTTTATAGTTTCAGCAGAATGCCTCAGTCTATTAATTGTGTTTTATAAAAAGACACAAGTAATAAACAAATACATGCAATATTTAAGTAATGATGTTTAGTTTACTTTTCATCAAATTTTATTGAAATAATTTACAGTTTTCTTACAACGTTTACAGGGACTACAACGTTATGAATTTTTCTGTTATCTTATTATAGCCCTTATTTTATCTTTGGGTATATGAAATGTTTATTTTTAAGAGTTTATTTAATTAACTATTTAATTTAAAGTATTTCCCAACAGCAGAGAAAGAGGAAGAACCTAGTCGATTAAACCAAGAAAAACAATCATTTCAGACTTGCAATTTTATCTTATTAGATTTAGGTAGTTGTCTAGTATCTATCTAATAATTATCAGTATAGATTTTTATAACTTACTGATTATAAGTTAGATAATTCCTCCCCTTACAAATCACAACTGTAAACTGTATTTGCAAGTCGAAATAATCTTGAAAACTAGCCGAAGAGGAAGCGGACATTCCTCAGACATCTATACAGAACCGACAATCTTAGATTAACCAAGCAAATTGAATATTTCAGGAATAATACCACTGCAACCTGGATTAAAAAGTAAGGAAAGATCTGGAAATAGGAAAAGAGTCTCACATATTAAAAGGAAGTGAATTTTGGAGCAAAATGAAAAATCTGGAAGGGTTTCAGGATGAAGAAAGACCAGAGAAGGTTGGATGAAGCTGGATCCAATGGACATAGGATCAAAGGAAGCATGTCAGTGAGCACATAAAGGAATATTGGAGTCAGAGAAATACTCCAGTAGATGAAAAGGAAAATAAAGTTGTTAAGTGACAAAACTATTTCGTTTTTATTAGCGACAATAAAATTTAAAAAAAACAAATTATAAATTAAAATCGTGACATGAAACGGAAGGAAACTACGATAATAAACTAGCAATTTCGTTCGGGGAGAAACCCAGAATAATTGCCTTCACGGAAAGGAACAAGGAAAACTGAATTACAAGAACTGAGTTGAGTCACACTGACGTCATATGACGCGTTGTCGCGTAAAAGTCTAGGCTACAGCCAAATTCCCAACGCGGAAAAGTAAAATAAAAATATAAAATTCCTCGAAATTATTTTTAAAACTTTAAAAAGAAGCTTATTTCGCAGATTGTCGCCTCCAGTTGAGTCACACGTCTCAACATTTCATTCGTTTTCATTTTTAATATTTTCCAAAAATACAAGTTATCCGTAGCTTTAGTATGAAAAAGAGAATGTACTAATGGGGAATGTGAACACTTCGGAAATCATTTCATCTAGAAATGAACGTTTTAACAAATTTATATCATCCATAATTCGAAATGTCAGTTGTAAGTTTTATTTCTTGATGAAATGGTTACCGAAATCTACTGAATACCCATAATTACATTCTCTTTTCCGTACTAAAGCTCAGGATAACTTGTATTTTTGGAAAGTATTAAAAATTAAACAGTTAAAACTTATACCACAATTTTAATTGACAACCAGTAGAACAGTTACACTATAATACCTTATTAAAAATTTGTGAAATCTCGTTTCATTCGTACAACAGATAAAATTGTCTATTTTCGAGCTAAACTAATTATTTTAATTTTTTAATTCCTAAACTAATCATTTAAAAATTAAGTATTAACAAATTAAATTCACGTGTTGCGATAGAAATAAAATCATAAATGAAGGGCCAAAGAAGCCAAAATCACATGCTAAAAAAATAAACCATCTTTAATGAAGACCAAGGTCAAGGTTTCTAGAGCAATCAAAGAATTCACACTGGTGTGTTGAATGTTGTGAAATGTTTAATGAGCAAATGTTATCAAACAAATTTAAATCAATATGATTGTAAAACTTTACAACAAAAATTGTGAAGGTTAATTTTTAAAAAAAGTCATGCATTAAAGCACACAAAAAAAATTGTTAAATAAATGCACCTAGTAAAATTCAACAAGAAACCATTTACGCAATGCAATAAAAAAAATCAGTAAATATTAAGAAAATTGTGAAACAGCAGTCAACAGTTAAATTTTTGCAAGAATATCTATCTATCAAAGCTTAAACATAGTTGAAAGAATATATTTTTGGATATTTTTAGACAAATAATCATTAAGTATATCAAACTATATAATTCTTAAGTGAGACAAATGTGCCAGAGTAAAATTAACTTTTACTTTCTATCGAAACGAGCTATCTATATATATTATTTTAAATGAAAGTCATATAAATTTATTTAAATAGGCAAAATATTTGTTCTAAACTATATAAATAATTTCTTTTCAAATGAATATAGATAAATAATGTATAATAATACCGTTAAAGATTTTAAAAGCATTTTTAGACGCAGGTAACATACAAGAAAACTTAGCTAATAAACGAAAGCACCCCTCAATAAACCTACATATTAACACCACTAACTAAGAGCTTAAAACCAAAAGATTAAACATGTTAGGCTAAATTCAACTAAATTTCACAAGTTCCAAATTTTTTAAGGTTTTTTTTTGTGAAGGTGTCAAGGACAAGTAAAAATAAGATCAGTCTTTCATAGTAACTATATTAAATATTAACAATTTTCAAGTTTTAAGCACACAGAACTGTAAAAAATCAATAGATCTGATTCTTCAGAAGGGGTTTGATAAAATTAATTTATACAAAAAAGGACTTAAAATTGAACTTTTAAGTCTAGAGTGCACTTTAAAATAACATAAAATGTATTAATCATGCAAAATATACAATCCAATTGTGTCCGCATAACAATTATGTACACAACACTTTGGAAATGAATCTGAAGGTGTAAATTTGTTTGCCTCATGTCGCCCAAAATATGATGCAATGTTTGAACTTAGAAAATATTAACTTAATTTAGCCACATAAAATTGGAAAAGAAATTACAATTTTCATAACCCAGCATTGATACGGCTTAGAAAGTTATTTGGAAATTAAACATCACTTTAATATGCTTGACTAATGGATACGTTTCAAAAATGTGAAATAAAAAACCATCTTATTAGAATTAATAATAACTTACAGGAATAATAAACGGGATGCTCTCCGACAAAATAAATGTGTATTTTGAACAAATTACAGCACTGCACACCTTGAACTTAAATATGAACAATCAATGAAAGATTGCAACAGATAAGCTTGTTTTAAGCAAGCAGAGGCTATAAAAAATTGACAATGGATTGATTTGATTGACATTTGGTTAATTATTATAAATCAAATAGCAACATTGGGCAAACAAATAAAAATGTCTGTCTTCGATCAGAAGTTGGAGTAACAAGTAAATTTCTAAAACATTAAAAAAAAAGTCTCTCCACTTACCTATGGGCATGAAAGGATTTTCTGAGATTTTTCTCGATAGTTTGCTCGTCTGGGACTCTGAATAATCATCCATCTTCTGCTAGAAACACAAATTGATATTAAAATTGACCTTGAGATACATATTGATTATCCCATATAGTACTCAATATATTTCTCTACAACTAAATAATTAGTTGTCATGAGAAGTGAATAAATATAGAAAAGTCATAAGGTGAAAACCAAAAGTAATTTCCTAATACTAACCTATTTATTTACGAAGTGAGCACAGCCGTCGAAGTCTGATCACAGTCTGAAAGGAAAAGGACGATTCAGCCGCAAACGGTAATTCCCCGAATCAGTAGTTTACAAAAAATCCGACAGGTAGCGCACTACTGATAACATACAAAGAGGTCGAAAATAGTGAATATATACTTTAAATTTATTTTTAAAGGAATAAATAATATTTTAATAATTAGCTAGCATATGTTTTCCTCTGAATGATGTTCACCAATTGGTTTAATCTTGCTGAAAGCGTGTTTATATCAGATTTCAATTAACGTGACTTATCTTCTGTAAATCGTGTTTATACGAGAATTGTCCACGCTGTTGATATGCCAACAAATATTGACATTTTGTCAAATTTTAGAAAAACAAATGACTTCGAAGTTCTTTTATATCAAACGAGTGCCTGTTGTGAATTATGGACATCAAGCATTCCCAACTTCAGTTTAACATAATAAATATTGTTCTGCAGGTAAAACATGTTGGTTAATCAGACCAAAATCCTCATTAACAATGAAAATGAGTAGCCGCATATCTAACAATATTTAAAACTAATAAACATTTATTAATACCTTTAGTAGACTTCATTTTTTCGTGTTTTGAACATTTTTCGAAAGCTGTGGAGAACGAGAAACAACATTGGAAACTTTTTCCACAAAACTTTCTTTCTTTCACCTCCTCTATTACAGAGCTGGCGATCCAAATATTAATATCCCATTTCAAATCATTGTTTTCATAATTTCGTATAAAAAGGCCTAATTAAGTTATCTTTGGAGCGCCGATCAAGATTTAGAGATATGATATTGTATCAAAAATTGTTACAATTATTGATTAATCTTATATCAACTTGTTTAGGGAAAGCCTGCCATTAAAAGTGGTGGAAAAATAATAACTACTACTCTTACTGAACATTTTGATAGGTTTGTATTAAATAAGTTTACAAAAACTAGAACAAAAGTTCAAAATGCTCGCAGTTTCAGGCGAATCAACAGCTTTTAATGATATGCCATGGTTTTGAATAGACTTAGTTTGTCGGTTCTGCTCGTTTTTAATTTTTTTTAAATATACAATATTGTCCTTTTACAGTTCAAAGAAGTATATCTTCACAGTAGTTTAATTCAAAGATCCAGCAACAGTTAGGAGCCCAAGAGATCTAACCAGATTAACAATTAATACCACCCCACTAATGCTATCTAGCGGAATTCGAGGTAACTAACTACTTTGTATTAAACAGCAAAATTCATAATTATTGTCATCGTTTACAGAACATATAATCATTGTAATATACATAAATTATTACTGCTTCAATAATAATAACCAGCTGTAATGACTTATTTCTGTTCTGGATGAGTAGTAGCTAATGCAGTTATAATTGAAATTACTGTTAGGAACTGACCATTATTTAACTCTGGCACAATAACTGAAATTTCAGAGCCATAAAGAATACTTAAATAAAATTAAAACAAATAAGAGTAGTAAATTTTAGTCAATACTTATCATTTTAAAAACTTAAACCTTGAGTTGGCAACATTTTTACAATAAAATGGTGACATTTTTAGATCTATTCAAGAGTAACATTTCTTATTATAATTTACCGAAGGTAAGCAAAGAATATTAACAATAGTTATTGACAACAAAATACATTCAAAATATTTGGCTTAAACACATTTTAAAAGAGAAAATAATTTTTTAAATAATAATCTATTTAAAAATAACCATAAGACAAGAAAGTATTAGATGAGTTACTGGGGTAACAATAACTATCAATTTTTTTTTTATTTCTACAGTTTCACTAGCAAAGATTGAGAAACTTTATTTAGCGAAAAAAAATTATTTTATCTTCACAAACTGTAATATTTTTTATAAAAAATATTATTGTTTTTAATTATAACTTTGTTACTAACCAAGGTGTTCATATTCATTGTTTCAATTTTATCTTAAATGGTATTCTTTAAAATTTAAAAATAAAAAGACAGTTTTGAATTAATTAAATCAAATAAACATACTGTTAAGAGGAATTAACATCTTTGGTTAACATTATTTTAAATGTTAATTTTATTATTTGGTTATATTAATCCAGATTTGTTTAATAATACTATTTGTTTTAAAAATATATATATTTTCCATAATTTTAGTGAGTCTGAAATCTAGGCAGCCTTTACTGTTGGAGCTGAGGTGAAATACAAAATCAATAGTTCCATGAAAGTTACTTCACATTTCCTTGTTATACTACACCATTAAACAGATATGTCTAGTTAATAATTCTCTGTTTACTACCATTTTCTAGGTAGAAATGATTGTAATAATTGTTCAATTGTAATTAGAATTATTGTTATAATGTTATTTGTTAAATAAATTATGAAAATTATTCATAACCCAGTTAAGGAAAAGTATCCCTGATAAACAACCCAATTAGAAAAATAATTATATCAGGCTATGCACCTTCATTTTGAAAAAAATACAAATACAAAATGTGACTGTACAATTTTAAGTCTGTCATGGATGGGGAAAGTTCCTGATGAACTTCCAGAAGTAAGTTGATTCGTACATTATTTTTGCCTGGACAATTTTTTTGTTACTGTTTCTCTTCATTTTGTTAGACACCTAATGTCACTACTTATTTTAAAACAATTTTTATTGTTATCATAAATAAATAACTAACTAAAATAACACATTAAATGTTTAATGAGCTAGGAACTAAATTTTCCTTCAATAATATCAATTTTGCTTACAGTCTAATCTTCTTCTATCTCTAAAAAAATCTCATCTTTTTCAATTCAGTATTGTTCAATATTATGTTATATTTAAGGTAGCCTGTCTATAGATAATTCATAATTTTAATATTGCATCCATTCAAATTTACTTTTAAAACAAAAGTATTATTTATCTTGGTTCAGTTATCCCCAACAATATTTTGTTAATGTAGTGTACTATCTGTTTTATTTTTTTAAATATGAGATCTTTCTTTTTCTAATAAGAACCTATTGATTGCAATGCTTCAGTATCATGCACCTATTTAAACAAAATTTATAAATTATATCGGATAAAAATTATGATAAATATTAAATTTAAGGAAAATATTCATGTTCAATAATTTAGATTTTAAATCAATTAAATTTAAGAAACTTTTAAGGGAGTATGTATTGAGGCTTATTTATCTATGTCATATCAAATCATTTCATTTTAAATTTTATTTCAAGGATTTTTTATTTAAAACGTATGTTGGTTCAGTTTTGAATATTTTATTAAACTTGAAGCATTGAATAAATTGTCTAATTATAAATCTTAGATAGTATTATATTAGAATAATAATGTATTTATTCTTACAATTCCTTTTTTTTCTAACAGTTAATGGTGAATGTTCTCAAAATGTTTATCACTATAAAAGGTTCATTTTAATTAATTTGTTAATAACTTATTATTTTTAAATATTTTATTAAACAGGATCAAGGTTGGAAACTGAACAGAACTAATTACTATCAGGAAGGCTGGTTAGCGACTGGAAATGTACGAGGTATCGTTGGAGTCACCTACACAACTTCTCACTGCAATAAATCGTTGGACCATCCGCCTCGGACGAATTATAATCTCAGAGGTCATCGTTCAGAGGTAATCACTAAAGTGACCTAATTTATAACTAATTACTAAAGTGTATAATTTCTTAAATTCTTTATGAGCAAACTTATTGATAAAATATTCATTCCCCCAAGAATATATCAAATATTTTAATTCTAAATAAATTAAAATTTTCTTGTTCTTAAAATGTTTCTTCAAACTTCCCTTTTTCTCTGCAACTTTTCATGTTACATCTTCACTAACCTATTCTTAAGAGAAAATTTCATCAAATGTCCAGCACTGCAATGCACATTTTCTGTCAATATTCCGTTATCTATTAAAAAGTCTATGTTACTTTTTAGGTTTTGAATTAAGTAGTATAGCTTCTACAAATACATTTTGAGCAATACTTATAGATATATATAAGCAGATTATTATTGAACAATTGAAAACAGATACTTTTCAACCAGTTACTTAGTAAGATTTTAAAAGTAACTGGTGTACCTTAAGCAAAAAAGATCCTTATCTTGCAACACCTCCCAGATGTTCAGCTATTACTTTCCTGTCGGTATTAGTTTTTGTAGCGACCTGGAAAAAAACCCTAATTCAATTATTGACTTTTTGTACTTTTCTCAATTGCATCAATTTATGTAAATTCAAATCCCGAGAGGTGTTTATTTATTCCTCATAGCCAACAGTTAGGTGTTTTTGTCTGGTGAACCAAGTTGAAGACTTTCTTTATTAGTCTGCTACAGTTCATTCTCACCAGATTATCAAAGAAAATTAGTCGCCTCTTCCCTATTTTTGTGTTGTAACCAGTTTAATAATTTGGTAAATCTTCTTATTGCTTATTTTTGCCAATTTTTTTATTTTTTATTTTGCTTTCGAGTTTCTATCCTTCCTCAATGGTGATGTCCTAATTGTGTAGTAATTTTTTTCAAATGTCATGTTTGTTATTTTCTGAGCACTCTCATTATTTGTATGATTAATAATTCTGCTTGTTACTAAAATAGTTGATTAATTTATTTGTGTTTGTAACAAATTTAATTTTTTAAATAAAAAAAGTTATCCTTTAACTTTTCTATAGCTTAAATTCATAAATAAAAATAACTAACTATGCAAAATCTCCTTGATTTATATTCTTTTAATTTTCAAGGAAAACTTCATCCGTTTAATAAAGCAATATGCTTGATGAATAACTCATCTTATTTTTTGACGAAACATGGTACATCTATTTACTTCAGAAGATTTTTTATGTTTTTTTTTAGCATTTTTCTCAATTC
Source organism: Troilus luridus (assembly GCA_964056705.1). Lineage (NCBI taxonomy): Eukaryota > Metazoa > Arthropoda > Insecta > Hemiptera > Pentatomidae > Troilus > Troilus luridus. Next base: position 14,027,088 of record OZ057417.1, read on the forward strand.
AAAACCAATATATATATAAATATTTTTATCAAACATAGTTCATCAGTTAATAACAACATACCACAAAAGAATAATCTACTTTAAATTTTTTGTCAGTTTTAAGTTAAATTTATGGAGTGCTATCGATGGGTAGTTTCTCCACAAGTGTTTTCATGTCATATTCTACATTTTTGCACATTTACTTGATATAATACCTTATAGTTGTAAATATCATTGAATTAAATAAAAAAAAATAAAAAAAAAAAAAAAAGTTAAATTTGTAAATTAAATAAGGTCTTAAAATAAAAACTATTGATCAATAATTTAACTCTTTGTGCCTTATGGAGTTAAGAAAGATAAAATCATGGTTATTCCGATGAAATAAGTTATTTTAATTCACTTAGATTTATGTTAGGTAAACTAATTAATGCATTCATTATTAGATAATTAATATGAATTAATTTAAGGAAGAAAATAGTTGGGGGTGCAGTCAATTAAAACACTAAATAAGTGGATACTTATATTAATTAAGTGCCGACGTTTCGACCCACTTTGTGGGTCATCTTCAGGGCTATAGGACGCTCGCAGTAGCACGAGGGGACGCGGTCTGTCGACGCTACTGCGAGCATCCTATAGCCCTGAAGATGACCCACAAAGTGGGTCGAAACGTCGGCACTTAATTAATATAAGTATCCAATTATTTAGTGTTTTAATTGACTGCACCCCCAACTATTTTCTTCCTTACATCATCCAGTCAACGATCCCTTGCTTCTCATGAATTAATTTAATTTTTTATATAATTTAGCATGGCGCATGAGAATTTCTTTTTCATAATTAATTATTTTTATCAGGTGATTCTAGTAAAATGGAATGAACCTTATCAAAAACTAGCCTCTTGCGACAGCTCTGGAGTGATTTTCGTTTGGATCAAGTACGAAGGGAGATGGAGTATCGAATTAATAAATGATAGAAACACAAGAGTTACTCACTTCAGTTGGTCCCATGATGGACGAATGGCACTTATTTGTTATCAAGTGAGCTGGTTTAGATATTTCATAGTCAATAAAATATTTATCATAACTTCAACCTAAAAAGAATATGGATTTTTATTATTTTGCTTTTCCATTTCAGGATGGATTTGTGTTAGTAGGGTCTGTGGCAGGTCAGAGGTACTGGTCCTCTATGTTAAACTTGGATTGTACCATCAATTGTGGAATATGGACTCCAAACGATCAACTGGTTTGTTAATGTTTATTTTATTTTAATATATTTTAAACGGGTAGTAATTTATTAGTATTAGTATGCTACAATTAAGGTTCATGTCAATGTCAGGTACTCGTTAAAGATCCCTATCCTAATTATGCCTAGAAAGGCAAAATTTAGGACTCCCAAAGTAGCATCCAATCAGTCATAATAGCATATAGTGATATTAAATAAATAAACAATGAACAACAAAATTCCCTTTAATCCAAAATTTTTCAACTTTCCAATAACTTAATTAAATTTAAAGTTTGTATACAACTATCAATTAACTTTGTGAAAGTAGATTTAAACAATCTTGTCTGAAAATAAAAAAAGTGGATATTAATTGAATTAAGGTTGGAGTGAGATGAAAACTATGTGTTTTATTACTGAAACAGTTTTATTCCAAAATTTGTTGGATTAATTTGTAAGGTAACTTTCCATTTTTATTTGTCTGCATTTACATATATACAACAATCCTATTGTACTACATTAAAAAAAAAACATTTCTATTGAGAAAGATACATATTAAAATTATCTAAAAAAATAAGAAAGGGAAATAATTCTTGTGAAACATGGTGTGAGTTATCATAATAATAAACCGAACAAAGAGATACAAATATTAGATTGAGTTAAAATTACTCGTTAGAATAAATAAATCTCATTATATGTACCTTCAGTACTAATATTTATAATACTAATATTTAATATTATTTAATTTATAATTATAAATTATTTAGAAAAACTTACTGTAAACAGAGCATGAAAAACTGCTTGTTGACAGCACTCTAATAATAATTGCTGGTGAAGCAATAAATATTTTAATATTAGTAATCATTTTTTTAATTGCTTCATTTCCCTAATTTATTAGTTATTGTCAAGTATTTATTTATTTTTAAACTTAAAGGTTTATTTCGGAACCAGCAATGGCCAACTGGTTGTTATGGACGTTCATGGTGCTATGATGGCCCAAGTCGAAATAGCCAACCAAGTCGCTGTAACTGCAATGGCTTGGTCTTGCGAAAAGTTCAAGATGGAAGAAACAGATGATTCGAATGGTTATTCAGTTTTCAACATATTTTTTAATTTAAGCATATTCAATTCAATGTTTTAATAGCTTATTTTATTTCCAGATTCCTGCCTGTGTGCAAAATATGTGTTGGCTGTAAGCCTGGAAAACGGAACAATAATGTTGATGAAACATTACTATGATGTCTCCCCAATCAGCATCCAGACCGGCTTGTGTCCGATTTCTATCGAATGGTCCAACAGCAAACAATTGTTAGCTGTTGCAGGAACAGTTGCTCATACGGAATATACTAACATAGTTAAGGTTTATACCGATTGTGGAAATTTGTTGTATTCAGCAGTCATTCCTAATACCACGGTAATTTCAATTTTTAACTAAGAAATTAATTCAATACCATTTACACAATTTTAATATAAGTTGTTTGAGTAAAAAATTATATCTTTTCAAGTCGGTCATTTCAAAATTAAATTAACGTGATTTGTCAAAAGAATCGTATAATTTTAAATAATCTCTTCCTCATTTAAAAGGAAGCGGGGTAGCCCAGTTTGTAGAGTGTTGAGTTGGTGTACTAAAGGTTCAGGGTTCAAATCCAGTTGTGGCAGAACACCCCTCATCCAGCCTCTACAAAATGAGACCATTAATTGAGGGGGGGGGGGAGCTGGCAGTTGAATTTGATCTCAGATAAATCACCTCCCTGCATAACCTCTGTCTTAGTAACAGTGCAGTCTCAACCATGTACTGAGACCATGAACCTTCATAGGTTATAGTAGTATTGGTATTTTTTTTTCCTTGTTTCTCAATTTTGTTAATTACCAATTATACAGGGTGAGCTTCTAAAATCTAGTTGTGGTCTAACTTATTTACATCAACTTACACATTTACATTTCTTACAGATTTTCTTTTTTATCTTAAAACTATCCAAGTCAAGAGAGAAATACAAGTCCCACTATCTTCCACTCTGCCATGTGTTTTTAGTTATTTTATTGGCATAATAGATTATTACTTGTTTTTACCCATTTGTGCATGTGAGATTCTAGGTAGTTCTTTTAGAACTGTATAGAAGAAGAGAAACTGTGCAGAATTAAATTCATAAAGGCAGATAACCTAACTTATATAATAATATTTTAATATACATATTATGCAATAGATTATATAATACAAATTATTTCAGTCTGCTGTTACTGCCATGACTTGGGGTCATAACGATAAAAGACTGTTTGTTGCGACTGGTTGTATCGTCCATATGGCTTGGGTTTCTATGAGGATAGCATCTCTCCAATTATTATCCAGCTTACAGGTAATTAAAAATCAATGTTAAATTATTTAATTTAACTGAAAAAAGAGTGATAAATCAATGATTTTGTGTTAACAGGTATACAATAGATTACAAGGCGGTATAAACCAGATACCTTGTCTACCTCTTCCACTGAGAATTCAACATCGCTTGTCAAAACTATTTGCTCATACAATAAGGGTATGCATATTTTTTTATTTGTAATTAATAAGCCTTTATTACAAACTAACAAATTTATAAAACCTATTGGTGAATGTATTCTATTTTCTAATATTGGTTCAATAAAAATTGTTGAGGTCTTGAATACTTCACTATGTATACAAGCTCAAATGATTCTCGATCACAAAAAAAAATTGGGTATCCAAATTGGAAACATTATGTGGTTGATTTGTTTGATTGAGAAAGTTTCCATTACAACTGTTTAAGTTAAATTTTTTTTGTTTTCCATAGAAATGGAATAAAAAATGTAATTGGTTGTAATATTTATTGTAATTCATATAAACAATAATATATTAAATTTAAAAAAAATTCGATTTTTTAAAGGGAGTAAAAAATCTTTGGTTATGGCGTTCTTCCGAAGAGACATATAATGGAGGTCCCAAGTGCGTGTGGTGTCAGGTACTCGTTAAAGATCCATAGTCTAATTATACCTGTAGAGGCAAATTTTAGGGCTCCCGTTGTAATATTTACAGTTTAGCTATAGTCGCATTGAGTGATGTTAAATGAATAAACATAGCCAATCAATTTCTTTAGAGTAATCTTGACCTTAACAATGATTATTGAAAAGAAATGTGTCAGGATGTTTCAGTTCATTAATATATAAGATAAAATAACAGTTTATAAATCTTAACTTTCATAATAAAAAAATATATTGTATAAAGAAAAGTGTAAACAGAACATGAATGAGAATTATATCATTTTGACTATATTATTATATTATCGGGAACCTCTTGAATTAGAAGTTGTGTGTGATTTTCATCTGTAGGTCATGGATTCAAGACCAGTTGTAGCAAATTAACTATTTATTCTGTTATGTCAAACCTTTGGGGTCTGCAAACATTTCTAGGGTTCAAAAAGCAATTATAAAGTGAGAATAAATTATTAGGGAGGAAAACTAGTGGTTGAGCGTGATCTAGGCAAAATCAAATCTCAGCAGAATCTTAACCACCTATTAAACTTAAGAACCGTCAATGGTGGTAGTGGTATAAATTACAAGCGATTTGCAAAATAATTATTTAATTTTTTTTTCTATAATTGATTAAAAAAGAAAATTTTAACTGTTGGTAATAATGACAAACATTCTATTCAATTTAATTTTCTGTTTCAGTGCTGTGTCCCGGAAGGTTCGGGGTTGAGAGAGTTCGTAAGCAAAAGCCCGAAAGTGCGTCTGCATTGCACGATGTTAAGACATGATGAAGATATTTCCGCTAATTGTTATACTCTGTTCCTCGAATACTTGGGCGGTCTTGTTCCTCTACTAAAAGGAAAACGCACCAGTAAACTTAAGCCTGAGTTTGTTATCTTCGATCCTCAACTTACAGGTGTGCAATATTATTTTTCAATAATGATATTGAAATTAGTGATGTGTCGGATATCCGTAACTGCGGATATCCGAGGGAGAAGAAAGATCCGTATCCGTATCCGTGACTTTTTTGGCAGACCTTTTACCTTATTAATTTTCAATATATAGATGAAATTCTCTGAAAAATTCTTAGGTACGTGTTAGTAACAATATAAACAGCCCCGTTGGTTCTGGCCAACGTAGAAATGAGAAAAAATTCAGTCCTCCATTCAAATGACCGGTCAGCTGATGTTAGGCTGTATGGAGAAACAAAGTGTTCTCTTTCATTTTCGTATGTCCAGAACAAAAGTTGTTGTTTATAGTGTTACTAACACGTACCTAAGAGGTTTTCAGTAAATTTAAAATAACCCTGAATAAAGGTTATCAAGTAGCAGTGAAAAACTATTGAATTCTCTTCAAATTACTTTTTCTTTCTTAAAAAAATAAAATTAAACTATCAAGGTCATGCGCACCGACATCTCTTGAGTAAGAAAGTTAAGATCCGTATCCGTATCCGTAGCGGATCTTGACCCCAAATATCCGTATTCGGGATCCGTATCCGCGTATATTCTTTGTTAACGATCCGTCAAATCACTAATTAAAATAAACAGGTTATTATATATTTTTTTAATTACTACCATTTGTTTAGATTGCCAATGTGTAGCGACTGGAAATATGACTGTAAATGCTGGTTGTAGCGGTAGTGAAAGAGAAGATTCAGAATGCGAAGATTCTTATTCAAGTCCGCGGTTGTCCAGAAAAAAAAATCGTTACCATCCTAGAAAAGAAGTGTTATACGCAGACACACTTCCTGAGGTAATGATTTTAAATCTACTCTAATTGGTAGATTTAGATTTTTATGGATTTTGTTGCCAATCCTTTAAATATTCCTATCTTAGGAACCCATGATAATTCTTATTTTATTTAAAAATAAATAAACAGTATTGATACTACTAAAAAATCTTAATCTTTTTACTTTATGAATGCTAATAATAGTCAGGGGTACAAGCAATAAATTTTGCACAAAATGAGTATAACTGATTTTATTTGTGCCAATGTTTCGGCCTAATTTTTATGACATTATCAGAATATAATAAAACATAATAATAATATCAACAGTGTAGTACCAAAGAAAATATAACAGGTTATGTAACCAGAAATGATAGGAATGACAAGGAAGAAATACATTGAACAAAAGTTAATTTAACTAAAGATAACTGAGGAAAAATAGCGAAATGAAATCTAGAAGATAATAAAACGTAGTAAAATTACATGAGAAATTATTTTATTACAATACATAATGAATTTCATCTCATTGGTGAAAGACAAATTGAGTTTAAAATTGGTTACTACTAAAATGAATAGAAGATATGTCAGAGTTATATAGTAATATGATAGTTACAAAGTAATGATAATAATGATGGAGTAATAGTTATATGATAAAGTCATATAGTAAATTGATAAGCATTAATTGTTAGAATCGTATGTGGAGAAAAAAAGGATAGAGATAGAAAGAGTTAAGGAAGGAAAAAATAAATAAAACGAAATAGACATACCAGAGGGATTTCAACTGCAACTAAATAAATATTAGCTGAGCAGGATCTATTATGAAAACTGTTTTTCAGTGATGCTGACCCACCTACTATTTATTTTATGATTAATTTAAAAAAGTTACTAGAAGTTTTTATTTTGGTTTTCATTCAGGAATCACACTTGGCAGAGGTGACTTCTAACATATGGGGAACCAAGTTTCGGATAAGAGGAATTGCTAGCTGCCTAGCGGTCAACCTAGGCCAAGTCACGTACAAGACTAGCCTCCTACATCTCCAACCTAGGCAGATGACTTTACTTATGGCAGGAGACGGTCCGTCAGAACCCGGGGTGAGTCAAGTCCTGAGTGATGACGAGGATGAAGGAAAAGGCCTCGAAGATGGAGGAGCCGTAGCAGTCGCACCTCTGATGACCAGATGTCGTGCGCCAACAGGTTAGTAATAATTAAATTATTAGCAGTTTATTATAATATCCGAGCAAACTATATAATAACTTTTACAATAATGAATAGAAATTAAATTATTTAAAAACATTTAACATTTTCTTGCATGAAAAGAACACATTTCTCTTGGTCTACAAATAAAAAATAGTTTTCTCTTCTTCTTCGACTGGCCTTCAGAATACTTTGATCCCTTCTGGAGGAAAGGTGGTATAGCTGTACCTTCTGGTACTGGGTTTCCACCAACCTGGAGGACCAGTGGCTGATTGCAGTCAAAAGACTGGGCAATGGGGCTGTCAACTCCCTACGCCATTCTAAATTTTCTCAATGTATAAAATACGATATTATAATGTTGTAATATTCACCATGCTAGCTAGTGCCATAGCCTAAAATTAGATATAAATTAAATTTTAAAAATAACCGATAGTTATAATTTACAGGAATGATTAAAAAAATTTTACTTATATTTTAATAACCATATTTGAAAGGAAGGAATTTAGAAATTAAAAAAATAAATCTGTATTGAGATTAGTCAATAAAAAGGAAATAAATTAAATCAAATAATTATATTGGTAGATTTATAAACCCTAGGGTGTTCAATTCAAAATCATTGCCATAAGTTGAAACTGTTTGAAATAAACAATAAAATCAAGTTGACTAAGATGGGTAGGAGACGTAATGAAAGATAAAAAGTTATTGATTTTCCACTTAAAGCCTCAGTAAGAAAATAAATGTGGAAGACTAAGAAGCAGGTAGAAGTGGAGGATAAACCGTTGGCAAAATGAATCAGAGAGAGATGTTAGAAAGATGGAAGAAATCCATATTGCCTGTAGGAATAACACATCCTGTCTCGCTTAGCAAGAGTAGGAATGGATATTAAATAATATAAAAAAACAAAACGGTAAAAATATTTTAAAGGGTGTTGAATATAAATGTTTTCTTAGTTTCACATAAAAGATCATTAAAAATAATAAATCAAAATTAGTTATTAGTGAAGGTTTATTTATGATTGTAGATTATGATGCTTAAGGATAGCATATAGAAACTAAACTATACATTACTATTTTTTTATAACAGAGCTAGTAAGTTTGTTACTATCTGAAGACCTTTTTTCTATTATCTATAGAAGAATTTTTATTTCACAAATGGAATAATCTTTACTTGAAACAGATTGCTTACAATAATCCTTTATAAAAATGATAGTTACTGTTAAAAAACTGATTTACACCTCTCTGTTCCCTTGATGTTACAGGTTACCAAGCAGGAAACGGAAGCAATACTGATAATAAGATGTCAAGAGCCGAATGGTTCATGACACGCTCTTCATTCAGAGATTGTGAATGCGGTCCGCAAGAAACTAGTACCCTCCACGTTGGAGGGCTCAGTAACAGTGAAGAAGGTAGAAGAGGTGTAGTTCGGTCGTGCTCGGTCGGATATTTAGACCTGGTAGAAGGAGGAGGGTCGAATAACAGGCTGGTGTTAGTGAGGCAGGGCCGTCCTGCGAAGCTGACACATGCAGGCAAGAGTAGATCTCTAGATTCTTCAGATATTGGGAAGGGGATAGCCGGAACAGGAGTGACTCCTCATCCTCCGCCTAGTAGTTCTCCGGCCAGTCCGGCAATGGCGAAGAAAAAGAGAAACCCAAGTTCATCCCCAATCAGGTAAGTTTGAATGCTTTATTATTAAAATAAATAGTTCTTTAAATTTTTTTTTGTAATTTATTTATGGAAACTTACAACTGCATTGTAATAATGCAACAAGTAAATAGAATAAATTATATATAATGGCAAGTAGAGAAACTAACTACCCAGTAATACTCAAATAATATCTTTAAGTTGGTAGGTCACATGACCATCTTTTTTCTGACGTCTCGAAGGATTATCGGGAATTGAAGAGGAAGGTTTGAAACTATTGGGTTTGAGTATAAAATGAATAACATTATTTTGTTATTATTAGAATTATTTATTGATTAGGGCTTTATTTATTAGTTAGGGCCAAATGAGACATTAAGGTCATTATGGATGACTTTTTTTATAAAAAATAAGGAGCATTGAGGATTTATGGAGGAGTTTGGATTGTAAGGATTGGACATGAGAGGGATTTGATTGCTGAGTAGAGGCCAAAATCTCTACTCTGCAAGTCCAAATAGGTGTTATAATACTTCTGGATATGAGGCTTTTGTAATTAAGTGGGAGGTTAGAGCATTTGTCTAGTAAATGTTGAAGTAGCCTTTAAATATCTAAATTTTAATTTCCTTCAAAAGTAAAGCAACATTTTAAAATAGATGGAAGTCCAATTAAATTTGTTAATAAACAATATAATTATCATATGAAATAAACATCTCAATAGAAAACAATTTTTGAAGTTTGGTTTTAGGCATGAACAAACAAACATATCCTCAGCAACAAACATTTCAAACAAAAGGCACATAATCCAAAATTGCAAAAAATTCAGATTATACATTGAACGACCATTTAGCAATCGAAGTCATTCAATGTTGTATTTAGCTATAATTTGATGCTTAAATTTATTTATTACAAATTTATTCATTTCTAGTTTACGTGTGTATTTTTTCTTATCAAACAAAAATCATAATCATATTAAATGAATTAATTATATACAACAATGACATACCAATTTTTCACTTACTATTTTAAAGTGTTCATGTGTAATATAACAGAACATCAATTATATAAAATATTCTTAATTTTTTATATTAATGTTAATAATTAAATTACAACAAGTAAACATTTTATTCATTTTTTCTTTTCTTAGAGTTCGAATCCTGAACTCTCCTCTCCTGCCGAGAAGATTAAGGCCGAGGCGTAATGATAATGATGGCTACCAAGACTTAGAAAGCTTTCAAAAAGCACAACTTAGGAATAAGGTAATCATGCATATAACATATATTCATTCAAATTGCTCATGTATTATTTATTAGCTTCTTAATATTTACATATTAGCATTTTTATTTATAATATAATTTTTTTTTGTAATATTCTTTTATTTTTTTTAACTTAAGATATTTAATAAGAGTACAATAAAGTGTAGCTTTTTGTTTTAAAAAAATTGCCTACTAACATCCCATGAAAGAGCTTGTTTTTTTTTTTTATGAACTTTTGTATCTGGGTTCCATACTTGCTTAGGACCATACTATTTCTAGGCCGACATGTCTGCAAGGAGGTATGTAGCAGGGTTATTCTAAACAATTACAACTTTTAGGAGGCTGAGTGAGCCCCAGGAGGGTTTCCTGACCCCAGGGCTGATCCACAGCTGATTCAACAGAATAAATAATATTCACCCACACCAAGATTCAGGCTTCGGCCCATAAAATTAAAGTAGAGTACAATCCTGTACTCCTTAGTACATATTTAAAAAAAATATGGTTTTGCTATAAGCACTAGATTAATATATTGACAAGTCCAGGATCCATGGTCCACTTTTGCACTTGATTAGTATCGAGCTGAATCTTCGTGAATAGCTTCGTTTCGATGGGACGCCCAACAATTTTCTGTGCGAAAATTCTCGATTGTAGGAAAAATATTTTTTCAAATAATTTAGATAATTATCTTGAGATTTAACAAAAAAAAAACCCAGTTAGTGATAAATTTTTGAGAATCATCAAATCAACATATTTTATCCTTGCTACCTCTTTTAGCTACCACAATCGAGAATTTCGCACAGGAAATTGTTGGGCGTCTCATCGGAACGAAGCTATTCACGAAGATTCAGCTTGAAACTAATCAAGTGAAAAAATGGACCATGGATCCTGGACTAGAATAAACAAGTGCATTTAAAAGTAAAAATAAGTGTAAGAGTTTGCACCAGTTGTAAAACCATTTTAATAAGGAATGTTTACAATTATTAAAACATGAAGTAAATTTATTTTTGAGAAAGAAAGCCGAGAGTTAAACAAACTTTTTTTTTTTTAAATTATTTTATTGAATTGTACAACCGTAATATATACATCTAGTACAAGGGCTGTATAAATAAATAAATACATGAAAGGACATGTAGAGGCACTACCCATTGGCAGCACTCATAAACATACTTAAATTTTATTTTTAAATCATTATATTTTTAAATTATAATATTTTTAAGAAGCTCTATATAAAAACCTAAATGTTTTCTTTCTGACTTAATTTTATAAAAAGTGAGCACTGGTTTAACTTTTATTAGTTATAATTTTTTTTTTCAATTTTCAGATAGAAACTACTGCCAAGCGAAAAGAGTTTATAATGCACAACAAAGCTCCAATGTGGAACGAAAATAGTCAAGTCTATCAGCTGGACTTCGGAGGCCGAGTTACACAAGAATCAGCTAAAAATTTTCAAGTAGAGTTCAGAGGGAAGCAGGTAAAAATACTTGTTTTTTAAAAAAATTTTATTGATTAGTTATTTTATACTTATTTTCCTTTTTATAAGACTCAAACTTAGTTGTGAATAATCAAGCCACTTAAATTAATAAAGATAAGAAAGTAATTTATGAAAAAGGGGTTTTTATATCAGTTATAAAGTCAAATGAGTTATGATTTTATAAAAAAATAATGAGTAGCTTTATTCAAAGAAAATATAATTAATTAAATTCAGTGATTCTGCCCTAAACATTTAGTAACTGTAAGCAAAGTTATATCAATCTATAAAGATATTTGCAGCTTCAGTGAATAATAGGGAGCGGAGTGGCTCAGTGGTAGAGCACTGAGTTGCCATGCCAGAAATCCTGGTTCAAATCCCACTGCAGGCCATGACTTTTATTTAGTCTGTTTGCAGCGGGAGATGGATCATAGAGGATCTAGGACCCTCCTGGGGCCCACCCAGCCTTTATAAAATATTATAAAAATAGGGTATCCAAAATAAGGGGGGAAAATCTGGCGGTTAAGCATGACCAAGGACAAGTCACCTCCTTGCAGAACCACTGTCCATGAAGCAGTACAGTCTCTACCATGTACTGAACCCCAGACCCTTCACGGGTGTAGTGGTACAGGTTTTTTTTTTTTTTATTCAAAGAAAATGTAATTAATTAAATTCAGTAATTCTGCCCTAAACATTTAGTAACTATAAGCAAAGTTATATTAATCATCATCATCATAGTCGTTCCTCTCTACCGCTCTGCAGTGTGAGGTTTCCTTCTGTATAGCCCGGACCACACCGTACGATCTTCTACCATTTCTCTCCTTCTATTCCATTCCAGACTTCTCTTTACGAAGCTTTCCTTAAAGCCATCTTCCCAGGTACGCCGGGGTCTTCCTCTGGACCTTCTTCCTTCAACCTTGAGGTTGAGGGTATATAAATCTACTTTTCTCCCCATATTAACATACTCCTTGGAATCTTGGGCGTTGACCACCAAACATAAAAGTAGGATCCAGGCTTCAGAAATGAGATTCCTAAGGAAGATAGAGGGAAAAACAAGACGAGACCGAATTCGCAACTCGATCATTAGATCAAGCCTCGGAGTGGACCCTGCGGAAAAAGTCATTGAAGAAAACAGTCTAAGATGGTTTGGACATGTTTTAAGAATGGAAAATAACAGGCTGGCCAAGATTACATACCAGGCTAAGGTTGAAGGAAGTTATATTAATCTATAAAGATATTTGCACCTCCGGTAAATAAATGGCTATGTCAATATTTTGTTCATAAGAGTTTCTTATACTTAGGAAAGCAGAATTGTGTCATTCTCATAGTATATAAGTGGCTGTCAGGACTTGGCTTGAAATGGAGTTATTACTCATATTATAACTTCATTTCATTACAAAAAATACTAGAATGACACGATTCCGCTTCCCTCAGTACAATTAACTCTTCTTCTTCTTTTGCATCACCCTTTAGTGCCTTTCAGCGTAGGGGAGCGTCTAACCAGGATTTCCAATATCCCCTGTTACTTGCAAGATTTCTGGCTTGGCGTATATTCTCGTTTCCTTTTTTACACAGGCGGTCGACGTAGTTGAGGTACGACAATCTCGGTCTGCCACGGAGTCTTCTACCATCGGGGGCATAGTCCATAGACTTCAATAGATCCCTGTTATTCTCCATTCAGACAACATGTCCAAACCATTCAAGCTGCCGAATCTCAAGGACATCCTTCAACGGGGGAACCCCCAACTCCTCCCTGATTCTCTCATTGCGAATGCAGTCACGTCTTTTTTTCCCTGCGATCCTTTGGAGAAACCTCATTTCTGCAGCAGTGACTCTCCAGTTTGTCCATCAGCACCCAGCTTTCAGCCCCATATAGGAGCACAGGGAGGTACACTGCCTTAAATATGTGTAGTTTCACGCCTCTGCTCACTTCTCTCATCCCCACCACAGTATTACAGATCTGGTAATATATAGCGCTTGCTTTGCTTATCCTGTTCAGAATTTCTGAATCCACTTTCCCAGACCCTTCCATAACAGTGCCAAGGAAGGTGAAATCCGAAACTACTTCCATCAACTCTCCATTACAGTACACCTAAGCATCTTCCTGTACCCTTCCAACCTTTAGGATCTTGCTCTTGCTTGTACTGATGATCATGCCCTTCCTGCGGAACAATTAACTCTCTCTGGACAAAATTTGACTTAACCACTAATTCACCAGTTGCAGATATAATCATTTAAATTCAGTTATTCTGCCCAAAACATATAGTTACTATAGGCAAAGTTATATCTGCAGCCCAAGTGAATAAGTGGTTAAGTCGAATTTTGTCCAAAATGAGTTTCTTGTACTTCGGTAAGCGGAAATGTTATTTTTGTAGTGAATAATGGGCTAAGTCAGGCTTTGGCTTGAAATGGATTTTTTGCTTGTATTACAACTCCATTTCAAGTAAAAAACAAAGTGAATGATACGATTCTGCTTCCCTCAGTACAATTATCTCTCACTGGACAAAATTCGACTTAACCACTTATTTATCAGGGCTGCAGATATATGATATTAATTTATAACATTAGTAATAATATGAATTTTTAATAAATTATAAATATAATTTGTTAATGCTTGATTTTAAAATAATATTTGTGTTTCTATGTAGGTAATGCAGTTCGGAAGGATAGACAACAATGCTTACACTTTAGACTTTCAATACCCTTTTTCAGCTGTTCAGGCCTTTGCTGTGGCTCTTGCGAACGTCACGCAAAGATTAAAGTGATTTAGCGTTGACGTCTCCTGTACGCTGCTGCAAAATGGATCTACTTTGCTCTAAGAGCAAAATCATATTTCTATTAACATAAATTGCTAATGCAATACAATAATTTTCCTGAAATTTTATTTATCGTTAATAGATTTATCTTTAATTTACATTTCTTGCTCACCGCTGAACTCATTCAAGAGAGATTAGACTAATCTTTGAAGTTTTACGAGTAACTCTCACATTTTTTAAACATTCTTTTAAAAAATAAAACAATCAACGATTGAGGCCGTCCATCTGAGTATGCCACTTAGGCCTCCGCGTATAGTTCATTATAGCCGTCAAACCGATTAAACGTAGGATTGCCAGACTTTTGAAACGTGAGTAAGAATTTCATATCTTTTTTCTTGTAAGGTTTTAGTCTTATAAGTCAATTTTGTTCGTAGTCGAAGGCAGTTTTAACCGTAAATAAAATAAGTACTCGATAATTTCTTTCATAAGAATTTTATTTGTACCTAAATGGCTGTGCTTGATTATCTAACTGTATTTTAGAATACACTAAGTAATAATATAGTCTAGTAAACCCACAGTCCTGGTAACATGTTTTTAAAATTTTATAAACCAAAAGTGCTTAAACTGATTAAATGGATATGAAAAAGCTTAACTACTTGTATAAAGAAAAAGAATTATTGCAATTGTGAAAATTTCAACATAAATATTGAATTTTTATATCAGCGTATGTTTTTTCAACCGTCCGTTTTCCTCATAGCTCAATAAAAGTTAACCGTAATAACTTGAAATTTTGTATTTTGGGATTTTTATAAGAACCTATTTGTGCACCTATCTTTTTAGTTACATCACGGACTATCTCTCTACTATGAAAAAATGTTATTAAATGTTATATTAAGATAAAATTCTAAACATGTAATATTTAGTTATAACACGTTTTTAATAATAATAACAGTATACTTTAGTTAAAGTGGTATTTTACTCAAAGCTCAAATCAGATTTTGATAAAAGATTTAATATAGTCTATAATTACTATAGTCTCAATTAAAAAACTCTTTTAAAAATAAATAATAAATTATAAAGTTGTCAAGGGTGCTCTATTTACCTCTGAATAATTATTGTGCGCCATATTTTTTTTTAATTAAGTTTATATTTTATTTAAATAAATGTTTCTGAAGTACCTATTTATCTCTGAATAAAAGTAGCTAAAAAATAAGTCTGCAAATAAATAAGTATAAAATAAATTTCAATAAAATATAAAAGCTTTTTCATTCCTTAATCAGTTTAATGCCAAAAGTCTGAAGTATTTTGATACTTCAGTAATTATTTTTAAAGTAGTTGGAATGCACCAACATCTGCCCGGCACTGGAATCAGTTTATGTCCTTAACAGACATAAATTTTTATTAAGCACTTGTAATATTCTACAAGCGATTAAGATGAAACTAAAAAAAAAAAAAATTATATCAAAGTGGTGTTTTAAATTATTAGACGGTAATTATTCAGGAGGTTGTCGCTTCGAGATGAGTCAACTAGTTTTCCCTTTTAATATTTTCCAAAATACAAGTTATCATGGGCTTTAATATGGAAAAGGAAATGTAATTATGGGAAATGTGTATTGTGTGGAAATATATCCGTAATCATTTCATCTAGAAATGAACGTTTCAACAAACATATCATCAATGCTTTGAAATGTAAGTTGAAAGTTTTATTTCTTGATGAAATGATTACCGAAATCAACTCATTACCCATTATTACATTCTCTTTTCCATACTAAAGATCACAATAACTTGCATTTTGGGAAAATATTAAAAATGAAATGAATAAATAGTTAAAACTTGTTGCTCAACTCGAAGTGACAACCTGCGGAACAGATACCTATTAGATAAATAACATATCTTTCGAAAGTTATAATTTCTTTTTGTTGTTATTATAGTGACAATACTTTTAATAATACCAAAGTTCTTCGTCTTTCTCATTTGTTTATTTTATTTTTTTTAAATTACTTGATAAATTTTGTAAACGGATTTTAGTACTAGAGCGATTGTGATTTATAAACTTCCAAATTGGAAGAAAATAATACTTGTGAATTTTTTTTCTATTATGGAAAATAAGTGAAGATTATGAGTAGGAATAATTTTTAATCCCAGCATTATAAGTGCTTGGACACTTAGGCCTACCAATTTATAAATCTTAATAATAAATTATTGGGCCAATAAATAAATTTATGTTTAATCTAACAATTTCTTTTTATCGGACATATTTTTCATTTGTGGCTTGGTTCTAACAGTAATTTTATTAAAAAGGGAAGCTTAATTTTCCTCACATCTTTCTCATCCATGCCTCTATTTAGTCAGTATCCATTCCGTATCAATTTATTTTATAGAAATGATAATATCCAAAACTCGAAAAGAATACAAAAATAGGGGAGGGGATACAATAATTACGAATAAAACAGAAAATTAAAAAATTACATCATTACATACAATAAAACCTTATAGTCTCATGTTTGGTTTACTTGTATTTTCAATTAATCGAAGTTTGCAGATTTTTAGTTTTTTTATCTTTTGTAAAAAAATAAAAAAAGGTTTAATTTTTTTCCATAAAATCAATTGAGTGCAGGAAACAAATCGACAAAATTTCATTATCTGTTTTAGTTCTCATTGTTTGTTTTAATTATTGATTTTAATATATTTAAAAAATTAAAAATTGCCTGGATAGTAGAGTAAAAAACCAAAACAAAGATATTGCCTAAATGGAGATGTTGTCACATTTTAAACAAAAATAAAAAGGAAAACCAAGAATTAAATACAATAGAAATATCAATAATTTTAAAATCATAAAATTAATAAATGCCAGTAAACTTGAATAAATATAAATAAATTTGAAATGCCACAAATTATCATTTAAAATTCATTGAAAGTATCATTTAAAAAATTAAAAGATCATTAAAAAATAGATGCAGTCTTTCGATAACTCAATTTTTTTTTAAACTATGATTCTATATAAAACCATTCAAAAGAAATAAAAAATGAATAAGCTAACAGGACTACTAGTTATGGTGTTACGAGTATTAAAAGACAAAAAATTGTGCCTTTGAATTTAAGTAAAAAAAATCACCTTAAAATTATATTTTAATTGTCTTCTTATTACTTTTCACACTAAAGGGTTTTTATATGTTATAAAAAAAAATTGAGTTATCGAGTCGACAATGATTGAATAAAGAAAAAAAAATGGTTTCTTAATAATACAGTTTCTGTGGTTTAATGTTTCTAACAACTTATAAAAGTAATGTTTACATAGTTTAATTTTAGGATATTTTGATTAAATTCGAAACTTTTAGTTTATAGAAGCGACTATATTTTATTCGAGAGTAGTTGCATGCTCTATTCGAACGGTTTAGAACCAAGCTAAAACATGGATATTTTATAAATTGAGCGAATGAATACATCTGATATTCTTTCTAAAATACATATCAAGCTTTTTATATATTCTGCTATGCCCTTAAAGAAGAGAACAATAACGTAGAGATTACGAGTAATGTACTTAACGCTGTTGTAAATATTATGTATACAAAATGAACCTAATAAAAATTGGCCTAGTTAAGATAAATATGGTAAACATTACTTCCACAAATATTTTTAAATTCTTAAGAAAACATCAACTAAATTGTTAGTACAATACTTTAAGTGATTGAG
Source organism: Troilus luridus (assembly GCA_964056705.1). Classification (NCBI taxonomy): domain Eukaryota; kingdom Metazoa; phylum Arthropoda; class Insecta; order Hemiptera; family Pentatomidae; genus Troilus; species Troilus luridus. The sequence continues at coordinate 14,044,985 of OZ057417.1, forward strand.
AATTTCATTTTAAACTAACCTGTCTTTCTTTAATATTTAATAAGTACAATTAATACACGGTGCAATGTTGGATTGAATTATTACACTTTTACTGTTTATATTTGCTTATCCATTTGTTTTTTAAGGAATGTGTTTTGTTATGTTTTGTTCGCTTTATTACCTTCTATTGTTAAGTTTAGAATATTGATTGTATTACTGTTAAATATTTCTTTATGGTTGTGCTATTTTTATGTAAAATAAAAATATCTAATACTTCTTATATAATTTTATTTCATATGTTTCCCTTTTCAACAAATTTTTTATAATAGCTTTAAACATATTATAACAATGATCCTATGTCATATCTATGATACTCATCGACACCTACCTTCTCATTCATATTAATGGAAATTAAAATATACTAAATGTAATAATAAAATGCTATTTCTAGACTCCTATAGCCATGTTCCTCTTCTTATGTATATGTTTTCCTGACACTTTCGACAAAAACATCTCCATTCCTATCCTTGTCAAAATCCATTTGATGAACTTTTACCCATAATTTTGTCTTTGGAATTATTCCGAACTGCTGGAAGTATTTCACAGCTTCTTCTTTTAAATATGGCCATTCCTAAAGTGTTATTCTGTTAATATTAAACAGGCAATAATAAAAGGAATAAGACAAAAAAAAATTAAATTAAATAGACAATAAACAAAAATCACAAGAACACAAACACTAAAAAATAATTTAATAACACACACAAATAACTCAAATGAGATTGGTGATAAGAAGAAGTTACAAGAGATAAGGTGATTGGCTTCATGCAGACCGGCTAATACACAAGTACCCTAATAATACCTAGATAGGCAAAATTTAGGATTTCCACTGCAGGTTTGCCCAATTAGCCATAGCAGCAAAAAGTGATGTTAAATAAAAATAAAGAAACAACTGAATGGAAAACCTTGTGGTAAGTACTAGCAGTATGATTTATAGTGAGTCAAATTAATTTTAATGATACATAAAAAGCTTCTGGATTTTTTAAAGATTGACTTTTTATCAATTGATGCCGATGAACGATTCATACTTGTTTTAAATTTATCTAACTCCATTATTGAATAAACACACAACAGTTTTCTGGAAAATAATTCAATATAAAATAAAGCTAGGGCATTATAAATAAATAAATCAGTTTAGCAATTAACTTTGATAATTGCTTATTGCATCCCAAATAAAATAATAAAATAAATAAGGTCATAAATGACAGAACATTGCATTTACACAATGACAAATATTAATGAAGAAAAAAAAATAAAGGTACTGAACAACAGAATTAATAAAACGATTATATTTGTTTATAAGACAGCAATTTAAAAAATAAACTCTGCCAATAAATTATTACAGTTGTACATATAATTTTAATAAACAACTGCCATGAATTTTTTTATCAAGTTAATAAAAATATAAAGGAATGCAAAATTGATACAAATGGAATTGATAAATAATGAATGGTTTTAATATAAGTGAAAAATTATACTTCATTATATTGAAAATTACACAATTTCTGACTTACAGAATAGTGCGCAAAAAAATCTGAGAGATTTTAGAGTGATTATTTATAATCAGCTAATATAAAATTGAAATACTCCCTTTTTGTTAAAAATATAGTATAGTATAGTTTCAAAATGTCTCGACAGGTGGCAGCATCAATCAAGGAAGATAAAAAAAACATTAGTTCTAAGAAATGCCGTAAGAGGCCAGCACTATCCAAACGGCTATTTCTAAAGACGAATTTCAGCTCGAAAATGTTAGTTTGTATTAGGAGTGTAGGAACACAAAGGAGCTCAACTCTCGAGGCAGGACCTCGGCTCTTCAGTAGCGGCACCTTGCGGCAGATTCAGGAACTATTGTAGTTCTACCACCTTACTAAGAGACAGCAGCACTATCGAACCTAGGTCTGACCAGGAGAGTTGAGCTCCTTTATGTTCCTACTCTCCTATTACAAAATAAAATTTTCGAGCTGGAATTTATCTTTAGAAATGAGTTTGGATAGTGCTGGCCTCTTACGGTATTTCTTAGAACTAATGTTTTTTTATCTTCCTTGATTGATGCTGCTACCTGTCGAGACATTTTAAAACTATATTATATTTTTAACAAAAAGGGAGTATTTCAATTTTATATTAGCTGATTATAAATAATCACTGATTGTTGTGAATTAAAAAATATAAGTAAAAGAAAACTTAATTTACACTGATATGTTTTGTAGCATTTCTGTATGTCAGAAATTGAGTAATTTTCAGTAAAATGAAATATAACTTTTCATTGTTATTAAAATCATTCATTATTTAACCATTAAATTGTGCATTCCTTTATATTTTTACTAACAATAAAAGATATAATAAAAATGTCATTTACAACTGTAATAGGCGGTTATAATGTTTCACACAGATTGTGTTATGTAGCATTTACTATGTAAGATATTGCATAATTTTTATCAATATTTTCCTTTTTATTTTAATAAATTTATTTTATTTTACTTTTGTAATCCAAATGTTATCATTTGGAACATAGAGCTGTTTTTATATCGACTATAATGGAATAAAATCTAATATTTTCTCGATTTCTTCATATCCAGAAAAAATAATTATTATTTTAAAGTTAAAATAAATTGTATCTATAATAATATGTACATTGTAATAATGTATTACAAATAATAACTTCGTTTGAAACAGAACATGAATATTAAAGTTAGTAGTAAATTTAAAATTTCTTTAGAAAAAGTTTTCAATATTTTGAAACTAAACATTTTTGTTTCTTTTGTTAAAAAAAGGGATATTTTAATTTTATATTCACTGGTTTTATACAGCCAGTGATTGTTGTGAATTAAAAAATGAATATTGAAGAAAATTTAATCTAATAACATTTTTTTTTTTGTAGCATTCTGTATGTCAGAAATTTTCAATAAAATGGTATATAATTTTTAAATTAGATTTAAATCATTAAATATAATTAAATCATTGTAAAAGAAAATATAATTCACTCAGATATTTTTTGTGGTATTCTGTACTACAGAAATTGTGTAATTTTCTGTAAAACGAAATGTAATTTTTCATTAATATTAAAATCATTCATTGTCTGTCCATTATATTTTTAAAATTTGTGCATTCCTTTATGTTTTTATTAACTTAAAAATATTGATAGAAATTTCTAAACAGTTATATATAAGAAGTTCAGGAGATATTTTTCCTTATTTATCTGGTCCTAGGTTTAATTGCTAATGTAATATGATTCTGACACTTGAGCGTATTAATAAAATTAATATAATGGGGGCCAGCTATGTTAGATAAATTATTTAATCTATTAACAACAATCACGGATCAAAATTATGGCATAAGTCGTAAAAATCATCTATATTCATGTATAGATGAATAGTAGTAATAATTTGTAAATTGTAAATAATTATTACTATATTAAATGAAATTGGGCCATTTAAAAAAGAAAGAACAGTGACTGCCTATAAAATACTCTCTACAAATGTTGTTATTACAATTTAAAAAATGACCGTTGCTAAACAAATCAATAAAAGATACAAAGAATGACAAAGATTAAATTTAATATTTTTCTTTTGAAGAGAAAAGATTTGTCCAGGACCGGGATTCAGGTCGTCTGCATTTCCATTGCAGTGCTCTGCCACTTGAGCTATCCTGGCACGCACCTCGGTTAGACAAATACCCTCTCTGCTGTCTGACCGAGGTGCGTGCCTGGATAGCTCAAGTGGCAGAGCACTGCAACGGAAATGCTGACAACCTGGGTTCAAATCCTGGTCCTGGACAAATCTTTACTCTTCAAAATAAAAATATTTAAAAATTATAATAATTATTAAAAAAAAAAATAAAATATGATATTATGAAATCTGAGTGGTAAATAAATTGTTTAATCTATTAACAACCAGATGGACCCTGAGGGATCTGGATTCTAAAATGCTATTAAATGGGTACCTTGATTAGTGGGGAAAGTTAGCGGTAGAGAGTGATCCGGCACAAATCAATTCCCTGCACAACCGTTGTTTTAGAAACAATACATACTCTAACATGTACTCAACCCTAGACTGATCATTAGTTGTAGAGGTACAGGTTTATTTTATTTTATTATTTTTGAGATAATGAAAAGTTACATTTAAATTATCAATGCACTCCTTTCCACACCACCGCAGAGGTAGAGTGCCTTTGGTGCGTTTTTTTTAATGTGGTATCCCCAATAGGCCTATTCCACAATCAGCTAACATCTTCAAGATATAAAATCTTGAAGAATTTGGAACTACTATTGATCATATCAGATCTAGTAGTATTCGACATGCAAAGAAATTTTGGATTATGGGACTTATTGATTCGATGATGACCGAGAGATTGAATAAACTTTTTTTTAATACACAAAGTCAGTTTATTGTTGTTAGTGCAGGAATTATACCTACCTTCCTAAAATAACATGCAAAGTCAAATGTTTGAATTTGAATTTGAATTTAAATTATGTAAGATTAATGCCTATAAATTAATCTAACTACTTAAAAGTTTAATTATTTATTTTTATTACATGCCCCACAGCATACAAATAAATACTTCATTATAAAGTAGAAGTTACTCGATCTACATTGAGCAGATCGGCCAAATCTCAGGTGCAAAAGGATACCAGACCGAGTTGGATATAGTAGAGATATATATATTTTTTTTGAGGGACAACTCAGTGAAGTATCCCTTCAACATCCTGAGTATAAAAGAAAAAATAACTGACTAAAAGTTAAACATTATTTTATTAAAATTTTATACTTATTTGTACGCTGAAACATGAAATCTGCGGAAATTTATTGCCTAAAAGTTTTTCAGGATATGCCACCAGTCTCCAAATGTTTACAGACTGCCAAGCTTAAGGTAGATATAGTAGAGAGATATTTTTTTGAGGGATAACCCAGCTTAGTTTTCGTTTTACATGTGAAGATGGCTTGATAACCCGAAAAGAATTCCCCCCTCCTAATCCTAATATATTATGTATTCACATATTTAAACGTACATAAAAAAGGTAATATTATGAATATTTATCATTATTCACAATATTATAAAAACAAGTGCATGCTTAGAAATAGTTCGACTAACTTGGCACCATAAGAGGTGGTTGGTAGGGGGGCTCTGAAGAGCTACGAGGTGTTGGCCCTTGATCTTGAAGATCTTCAAGCAGCAAGTTACATCTGGAAGATGAGTCCAGAAGAGCCGCAAGGAGTAAGATTCAGGTTGGTTCCGGATTCCAAGTTTTGACAGCCCTTCTATGCCTTAAAAAAAAAATATATAAATTATATGACTTAGACACCTGTCGATATAGAAATCGTAGGAATATATATATAAAACCCTGATTGTAAAAAAATTATTGGTAATACCGAAAACCTTATGAGTATACTATTTTCAATAATTTATCATAAAAACTTTAATTGTTATTTTTGGGGAATTCTAAACATGTCATGAAACTCTATTCCACTAAGTCAAATTGATCAAGTTCAAAGATTTTTAAAACTCTTATTATTTCAATATTAAAATAGGTGCTGAGAATAAAAATGGAGTATATCTATTTATTGAATATTTTCATAAATGTTTTCCACCCTTTTTAGTGGTGGAAGCACAAACCCCTATTTTTTAAAAATAATTTCAAGCATAGTTTTGGGTATTCAGATAATAATTTGGAGGCAGATTACCTCATTTTTAATTTCCTAGCCTCAGGTTTAGTACAATATCAATGATGGAAAAGTTTATTAAATTAAGCTCAATATTAAGCATATAGTTCCAAATTTAACGGTTTCTTTGCAACTACTCACCTTCTGATGACTTCTGGAGACTTTTTTTGGAGCATGAAGAATTTCTTTGAAAGCCTGGTCTGGAACTAAATCGTGTCACCAGTGAAGCCAATACAAACAGCTGGAGTGATAACAGTTTTTTTTTCTTGATCTGTATCCTGTACCTAGAATAACAAAAATATTACTGATGCAAAGTTTAAAGGAAAGTGTAAAAATAGGTGTTTTTTTTATTTTAAAGCAAAATGTATAAGGGGCATTATCTGAAAACACGCAAATCGTACATCTTATCCATTTTCAGCCTCTTACTAGAGTACCAAGATTTCTTTCATTGGAAAAAAATAAGATCTATTCTACTTCTTTTTTTCCTATTCCTGAGGCTATATTTTATCGCCAAAATAGAAGTAGTAATTAACAAATTAAAAGCAGTAATTTTTTAACTGCCTCACCAGATATGAAACCCCTAGGTAAGAAAAAAAAATGTACCACTATAATCCCAAGAGGGTTGGATTCAGCACATGGTAGAGACTACTGTTTCTTGGACAACGGTAATGCAGAGAGGTGATTTGTACTAAATCACTCTCAACCGCCAGATTGTTTCCCCTTATTTTGGGTTCCCACTTTATAAGCGCTGGGTGAGCCCCAGAAAGATCCTATTTCCCAAAGAAATCCATCTCCCCCTGCTAACAGATTAAATAAAAGTCAGGCAGTGAGCAGGACTTGAGCCCAGGACCTTTGGCACGGCAACTCAATGCTCCACCAAGGAGCCGCTCAGTTACCTTATGAAGGCACTTTAAAAATTTGTATTTCCTCAAGCATCGATTGTTTGTTTCAATTCAATAACTGATTTAGTTAATTAAAACATAAAGATTCCATTAAAAAATAAGTCTCATCAATTGTTATAGCTCAGAAAAAGAAATAAAATAAAAACTATGTATTCGGAGATTTTTCCTTCACTCCCTCACTGCAAATATTTCGAGGTATAGCTTGGAGGAAAACATGGTTAGATGGCTGGAGCTGGAAAGGAAGGTGGATAACTTCTAGGATCGTTCCAGATCGCCAGACAGAGGCTAAGTAATCTGCTACAGTTCTCCAGAGACAGTCTCTGTGCGGAAACTGCACTGCGGAACACTTCACTCCCTATTACTTCAAAAACAATTATTGAGTTTTAAAGTAACTCTTTCTCTAGATGTTTCTAGTGTGCTGAAGGCCTCTGATTTCATGTTCTTTTCCATGTTTTAAGGAATTGCATTAGTTAAAAAAATTAACCTTTAAAATTTTACTCCACATTTTTTTTGCATAAATTTTCTATAATTAGAGGGAGAATAACTGTATTCTTTGTATAAAAAGAATTAGGCCCTTCTTTTTTTAATAAATAGAGATTGCTTTTAAATATCACATATAATATATAATTGGAATGAAAGGCGATTCTTCCCATGCAATTCAGTTATACAATAATTGTATAACACATTAATATTGTATAAAACCAGTGTAGTTTTGAAATATTATTTTTCTTTTAAAAAATATTTTGTTCACTTCCTTAAAACCATGTTTTCATTCTCTCAGTCACATATTTTTCAGTTACTCACCCTTTACTCCTCCAATGACAATTTTTATTCCATCACTCACCCCTCACTCCCACATTTTTTTCATAATTTTTTTTTACCATAGTTAAAAGTAGTGGTATCTATTCTGCAAGTTGTCGCTTCAAGTTGAGTTACAACAAGTTTTAACCGTTTCATTTTTAATATTTTCCAAAAATACAAGTTATTATGAGCTTTAGTATGGAAAATAGAATGTAATTATGGATAATGAGCAGATTTTGGCAGTCATTTCATCAAGAAATAAAAGTTTCAGCAACTAACATTTCGAAGTATAGATGATATTAGCTTGTTGAAATATTCATTTCTAGATTAAATGATTAGCAAAGTATACACATTTCCCATATTATATTTTCTTTTCCATACTAAAGCTCATAACTTGTATTTTTGAAAAGTATTAACAGGGGAGCGAGTGAAACTTCAAACTTGTTGTGATTCAACTTGAAGCAACAACATCCAGAATAACTACCAAATTAGTCCTGAGTGGTCACTATTTCAAATGCAAAGGTGCCATGCCATTAAATAGATATGAATTTTTGCAGTTCTAAATTATGACTTTTTATTTTTGGGAATTCAGGAAGTGAAATCTGTGCATCTTCAGATAATGATCCATAAATGGTAAAATTTTATAAATTAACTTGAAAGTGTCTGTATTGGTAAAGTTTTGAGCTAAATTAGCTTAATTGGTGCTCACTGATAATTGATAAACAGTAAAATAATATTTGTTATTTATTTTTGTTAACCAGTGACTTAAAAAATATTTTGAAATATGTGAAATCTCTAATTTTGAATCACTAAAACAAGTTGAAGAGACGGAAAGTATTAAGTGTTGGGGTGGAGAACCATGGATTTTTTGGAATCCTACTTATTCAGGAATAGTACTGATAAATAGTAGTAATTATAAAAGTATCGAGGGTGTTTTGCGGAGTAAGCTAGGTCTACTTTCAGAATTGAAAAGAAATAGTATTCAAATGAACATGGAGAAGAAGGCTGAAAAACACAGAAGGGGAAGCCCAAGGAAAAAGAGCAAAAAAGGAACTGTGGTACTTGTGTATTTGCTGGTCTCTATGAAATCTTCATCTTTGTCATATCTTATTTACTGTAACCTCTTCATATCACTGGTCTCATTTGAGTTATTTCTGCGTGTGTTATTAAATTATTTCCTTATAGTTTATTTAGTGTTTTTGCCTTCTTAATTTTGTTTACTTATATTTCTTTATTAATTTATTTCATTTCTTTAATAATTTAGTGTTGTTTTGTTATTTATTATTAAGTTTGTTATTGACTATTTAAAATAAACAGAGTGACACTTTGGTAATTGCCATCTTTAGAAGAAGCAGTGAAATACTTTCAGAAATTTGGAATAATTCCAAAGATGCAATTATGTAAAAAAGGTCATGGCAAGAACATGAAATTGTGATGTTTTCGTCGAAAGTGTAGGGAACAACTTACTATACAATTGTTTTGTTGTTGGAATGCTTCCTCGATATTTTAAACTGTATTAAGCTTTATAGTTCAGTATTGTCCACAAAAAAAAAAATCTTCTGAAGTAAAAGTTTTTTGTTACTTTATTGCCATCTTCAATTCATATCCATTCTATTTTCATTAATATGTGAAACAAGGTAGTTGTTATCGGTGTTAAGGTTATTAACAATATAGGATAACAGTCCCTGGGGTACCGCTAATACACATATATCAGAACAAAATCTTTGCAACATGTGGCTCAACATTTGGGTATGATTGTATGATGGGGTATGACGCTATCTCTGGGTCAAAATATGATATTACTTAGGTTGATACATATCCACCTGCATCACTACATTGTGTTGATGTAATTTACATTATTTGAATATAAGGACTTTACCTTTTTTAGGGTTGGATGACATATTATTGCTATGAAGATGCACTCCAGGACTTGTGTTCTGCTTGAAAATAATCTTAAAGTGCTACTTCTACGACAGAATAATTTTAGGGATATACCAGTAGCTCAACTGATACTTGGTAATCACGGGAAGACAGTTTCTTCTATTTATGTCTCTCATCTCCTTCTTTATAATATGATAAATTCTCTACATAAGCTAAACGTGAGAGTTTTCATATAATGTGAACTGTAAGTCAGAGGGACCTATGCATCCGAAGTAAACTAATTAAAGTCCAATTTTACTAATTTTGATTATTGTATGTTTTGTAGGACTTACCGTAGTGCAAACATGGATACTGATCACTATTTGGTAGTGTATAAGATCTGGGCATGAATAGAAACGTTGTAGGAAAGAAGGTAGAGAAGGTTGCATTAGCCAAGCTAAAAGACCCAGAAGTAATTGTCAGGTATCATCAGGAACTTGAAGAGGCCAGCATGGTGGTGGCTTCAGATATAGTTCTAGAACAGTGGAGCATCCTTTCAACGGTTGTTTAGGAAGTGGGTTAGTAAACGATAGGTTTGGAGGAACATGCAGCAAGGTCCTTATGATTCGACGATAAGTGTGTTAACAGAAGCGAAGAACATGGTCCATATGAGACACGCGACTTGCTACAAATAAATATATGGAGAAAAATGTCCATTGAAGGAATAAGAGGCTAACAAGAATGAACTTCAAGAAAATGAAGCATACAAGAATTAAAATGAGTCTTTTATAAGAAAGTAAACACAAGCAGGACGTCTTTTAAGCCAAGAGTTATAATCTACAGGAAATAATGCATACTATTATCTGAAAAAGAAGAGATCTTCAGGCGATGGTCATCATTTTGGAATGCTCCATAATGAAGCTGGTGGAGAAGCTGGAGATTTTTGAAGCATCAAGAACGCAGGAGGACCAACTCACCCGGTCGATCCATCCACCAACATTTGAAAAATATTGAGGAAATCACTAATTATCTAAAGAATAATAAGGTTCTGGGTGGTGATGGAATTCCAGCCAAACTTCTCAAGCATGGCAGTTTCACAAAGCTATTTACAATATAATCCTGAAAGCTTGGATCGAAGAAAAGATGCCAGAGCCATGAAAAAATGGCATAATATAGCCACTGCATAAAATAGGAGATATTCTGGAGTGCACCAATTAAGGTGGTATAACCCTCCTCCATTGCACCTACAAGGTGTATGATAGTACACAATGTAATCTACATGAAGACGCACCCATTTTCTGAAAAGGAAATTGGTGGGTATCAGGCAGGATTTAGGGGAGGAAGATCTACAGTCGATTAAATGTTCAGCCTTCTGAAAGTTCTAATGAAGGTACTTTAGGAATGAAAATAAACCTATTACATTGTTTCCAAAGGGAAATTACCAGGTGAAAAAAATGGAAGTTCCTTTGAGATCAATCATTTATTTTCGTAAAACATATGTGGATAATTCTGAAGTACAATACTCTAGAAAAAATTGAAAGTAGCAAGGATACATCATAATCAAAATTGATATTACTCGAACACAGCGCAGTCTTAGTAAACATCCCCATGTTTTTCAACAAAGTTTATACAAGCTTTGCTTACTAAGAATAATCAAGATATTTTCAAGCCACTTGTGTTCAACACATACGGTTACCAATCGAGATTGTTTCCAGTCTGCAGTTGTTATATGGAACTAACATTAAAGATGCTACAACATAACATCGTCTAAAATAATATTTTACCAAATAAGAGAGAGGATGGAATAATAACAATATTGCACAATAAATTAAAATGTTACAATTAATCATATAAAGCATATAATTTGGTCTTAAATAATATTTTTATTTCGTAAACAGGCTTCTTAATTATCAATACTAATGGGAACCAATGATAATTCCTAAGGATTCTAACATTAAATTTTTTATTCAATTTATTTAAATCTAATAATTTAATTATTATCACTTTATACATGTTTGCAGACACTTACAGTAGTCTCTATGAAATCATTAAACATATATTAAATTATAATTAAATGTAAAATAAAATAATTACATGGAGTTGTTGTGGTTGAATATATTTTCTTCAAGGCATAAAGATATTCTTCCAATTCGTAGGAAGAAAAATAATAGGGATAAAACAAATTTAAAAAAGGAAGAAAACAAGGAAACAACCAAGACATTTAAAAAAATAATTTATCTTCTTCCATTTCCTTATTTATGTCTAAATATAGCAGGGTGTGTTGCAACAGGAGAATATTCTCAACAGTTTCATCGAAACACAATAAAACATTAAAAATATCTGAATTCTCAAGATAACCAATTACAAAAATGTTAAATTTTTATGAACATAAGTGAAATGATAGTATCATTTCAATTAAAACTTCTACTGATTGGTTCCTGAAGTGTGTAGTACTCCTTACAACAACAGCCTGATTCAATAACATAGTGATGTGTGTTGTAGGATGGAATATTGAGTAAATCAGACATTTACTGTAACATTAAAAAAATTGTTTAATAAGTGGAAAAATTGATTAGTAAATATATCAATAATTCTAAGCAACTTACCTCATAAAGCTGCATCCATTTTTATGACTTCTTGCAATAAATCCATCTTCTTCTTTCTTCCAGGATTGTATTTTGTTCTTCTAGCTTTGAAGATCCTCCTCTTTTAACTAAACCACAAAAGATGGGATACTCTGTGGAGGTTCCTTGAGGAAATTCCATGTTTCATTCGCCTGCGGAAAACTCTTCTTGGAAGGTGAAACGATTCACACTCCTGAGGACTTGGCGAGTCACCTTCTGAAATCCATCTCAACCCTCATAAGCAGTGAGCTGCCATCGCTCTTGCGGGGTGGTCGAAAGGATGCGAATCCATCTCTTCGGTACTCGACTGGCACTGGAGAGGGACCTATCGTCACCGGGATCCTCCAAGCTCTCAACCTCCAGCAGACACTTCCCTCAAGTACTCTTCTCCTTTTCCCGGATTTTCCTGTCTTCTAGCTGAACCTATCTGTCAAGGTCACAATTATTCGATGAGGTGTTGCGTTCTAGGGAGAGATTCAAAGGAAGGGGAGATCAAAGTATTCTGCGGTTCCTCGTGTTTGGGAACTAGAATCGTGTCATCGAAGCGATGTTGCAACTGAGCATTCTTCGTGTCATAGTTACCCAAGAAGAAGATCATTGCACAACTCACTCAAGTTGGAACTGAATTGAAATAATTTAGATTAAATTTTCTGTAAAGTTTCGGTTTTAAAATGGAACCAACAGAAAATCCTAGATTAAAAGGATTCTTGATCAAATAAATAAAGTTTACCATGTGATCGGGATTTTAAAATTTAGTGTCTAAAGAACGTAATATAACCAATAAAATCTAAAATCAATAATTATGTTAATGTTCAGTACAAAATTAAAAAAATCCATTAATCTACATGCCCATTGAAAAGGTAGGTTTTTTAAGCAAAATAGGTTCTTAAATAATTGGCTTTTTAACTATTAGTGTACAGGACAAACCCCATCCTCAGGTGCCAGCAAAATATCAAACCAAATTATCCCTTAAATTTAATATCTCTCTACTATATCTAACCTGGTTTGACTTCCTTTAGCTCCTGAAAAAATAGGGAGTTGAACCGCAACTAATAAAAGCCAATGTTGGGCTGGATTCAGAGCTTCAGACAGCTCTCAACTGAAGGTTTGGGGTTAAATAATTAATACATTAATTTTGTTCCACAATATTTTATAAAAGCATCTGCTAATTTATATAAATTGAAATTAAAACCAGACAGATGCTGAATTTCGAGCGAATTTAAAATGGTGGTTGCTGAGAATTCTGGTATTAAAATTGTCAAATTACTAGGGCCATGTAGGTTACAATAGACCCAGACGGGGCTATCTGAAATATAGTTAGACCTAAAATTATATCTTTCCTATAAATAATAATATAAAAAATCCAACCACCAAAATAGTCATTTCAGTTACCAACTTCGGCAAGTTGAGCGGTGTTCTTCTTCCTGAGCAACTGTGACACCAAGACTGCTCAGTTGCGACATCGCTTTGATGATGCAATTCGAGTTCCCAAACACAATGAACCGCAGAATACTTCGATCTCCCCTTCCTTTGAATCTCTCACTAGAATGCAACATCTCATCGAGTAAGAGTAACCTCAACAGATAGGTTCAGCTAGAAGACAGGAAAATCCGGGAAAAGGAGAAAAGTGCCAGTGGGAAGTGCCCGCTGGAAGTTGAGGGCTTGGAGGATCATGATGGCCATGGATCCCTCTCCGGTACCTGCCGAACAATGAGGAGTTGGATTTGTTTCCTTCCGACAATCCTGCGAGACCGAGAACGGCTCACTACTGGGGAGGGAAAGAGCTGAGCTCTGGGAGATGGCCTGCCGGGTCTTCGACAGAGCGAGTCGTCCCGCCTCCTGGAAGGAGCCTTCCGCCATCAGGTGAGTCATGGAATCTCTTCGCAGGTCCTCTGCAGAACATCGTACCCTCTGCGGGATACCTGCAGGTCTTTATCTTCCCGGTGAAGGCTTCAGAACATACTTCCTGTTTTCCAGTCCAGCACTGCGAGTGAGCTCTCCGGAACATCTTCCTAGCAACTGAAAAAATAAATCAGTTTAAATATTATTTTCATATCAATGATCACAATGTTCAAAATACAATCGATAAAATTTAAATTGCTACACAGAAAAAGGGGGAGATATTTTATTTTACATATAAAATTCTTGAATTATACATACATAGTGGATTTGACCTTCTTGAAAGAAAATTTAACAAAACAAGACTTTAAAATAAACAGTTATAAATGAATTAAGGAATAAGATTAAATGGTATAGGCTATTAAACAAATGTACAGTACTGCAGGTTGTCGGTTTCAGGTGAGTTACAACATGTTTTAACTTTTTCATTTTTAATATTTTCCAAAAATACAAGTTATCGTTTGCTTGTAGTATGAATAAGAGAATGTAATTATGGGAAATTGTAGATTTCGATTCTCATTTCAAAGGGAATCAAATGAAAATTTAAAACTTGGTATGACTTAATTCAAAGCAACAACTTGCGGAATAATTACAAATATAAATTTTAAATCATTTATTCATTTCTATTAGTACAAGAAAAAAATTTAACTTACTTCAATTACACCAACTATGTGAGAAGTTTCATAAAACTGAATACAGTTCCAGATCATATCTTGTCTGTCTACACCTTGATGATTCTCCAGTTTATTCGAAGAGTTCAGACAGCTTGCATAAGATATCAGCAGCCAACTCGGTTTTCTATCCTGCAAAATAAAATAGCAGTAATTAATACAAACTGTAACTATCTTAATAAAATATCACTAAGTATTAATAAATAATTTAAAAGAAGTACTGAAAGAAATATCATTGAAAGCAAGAGAACAAAGTTAAAGGTCCAACGGTAATGAATGCAATCAATATGAAACACTTGGAAGTGCGCAGTTTCAGATATGGGATCTAACGTTCCAGTCTAAAATAACGTGTTATTGGAAAATAACGGTCACTGTGATAACGTGTTAACAGAACGTAATTTTATCCAAGCATACTGTATGTACATAGTTAGTAAAGTATAATTTAAATTGCGAATTGATTTAACATGCGATATTATAAAAGTACATATACATTAAACAGTACCTCATTACGTAATTTCTGATGAATATGTTACTAAATTGACTAATAATGTATTTGAATTATTTATTTTAAAAAACTTTAACAGAAATAGTGAAATTACAAATTGCAGCTAACTGCGCAGTTTCAGAGCTGAGACCTGACTAGAATCTATGATACGAAGTGCAGGTTCAATGTTTACCGAGTCGAGGGGATAGGAAAATTATTAGATTTTCGTACTTTTTTAACGAAATTTTATCATTGCAAAAATGTCTTTGCTAAATTTCTGATATATAATTTAAAAGTAATTTGATTTAACATGCGATAATATGAAAATATATTTTAAAAAGTGCCTCATTACTGAATTTCAGGTGAAGACGTTAAAAAATCATCCAAAACTATAATTTAATTCTATATTTAGTTAAGCTTGAAGCATAATAATGAAATTATATATTGGTTAAATATAATGGCTACCAAGAATATATTCTAATGTAATCAGTAAACCTAATGGGTTAATGTAAAATTTTATTATGTATGTATTTAAAAAACATTTCGTTATAAATGATCTGGAGTCTAATAAAAGTTGTGGTACTTGTGTATATAATGCACGCTCGAAATAGGCCAATGTTCTACGCATGCCCAAGCAGTTACATTTTATAACAGTTACATTTCTAACAGTTACCTTGGATAACCTTTTCAAATATTTTTATTGGGATCTAAGTTCGGCCGAGATCGGCTCCCTTCGGATATTTTGAAGAGAAAAGATTTCGCCCCGGCCCACAGTGGAACGAGCGTTAGGGAGGCCTGGACATTCATTAATATCTCCGCTTCTGGTTCTCCTAGAATAAGGCTATTGCTACGGTTTTAAAGCTTTTTGAATGGACTATTTAATTATATGGTAAACAGGATCAAACATTTTAGGGGAAACGTGTAAAAATTCTAGATTTGATATTTCGATGTTAGATAATTTATTATCTAACATTGTACCTATATACTACTAGAATGGGTACAATGCAGTATTCTATGGAAAGACAGATACATAGGTATTAAATAAAGTTATACAAAGGAAAAAGTAACAAACCAAATAATTTAATTATTAAACAAAATGAATATAATAATTGATAATTACTTATGTTAGTTAATACACTAGGTATAATTGATATATCAAAATTATAATAAATGTAGGTGCCTATATAAAATTGTTTTATTTAAATAACGAAATAAAAATTTAAAAAATAAATAAATAAAAATTTAAAAACTTGACGATTTGTTGTAGGGACTATTGCACCTATGTGCACCATTACACATATGTCGTTCAAATACCACACACAAACTAAGTTTAATTGTTAATACTATTATGTTAGATAAGGATTCGGATAAATGAATGTAAACAAACATTGGTAAACAAAACAAAACTTGCGAAAAGTAGACGCCAATTTCAACAGAAATTATTTTAAATTATTTCTCAAGGCCCGGAAAAGAAAAAAAAAAAGAAAAAAAATCATTTTCTCGGAAAATAGCACCTAGTAGCAGAATCCGACTAATGGAAAAAAAACTTCAAACATTCTAGTTATTTACTGGGAAGGTAGTTTTTTGGGCGATTTTGAGCGATTGACGCAATTGATTATTTTAGTTTTTCCCCCAATTTTCACCGAAATAATCCCAAGTTTTATTTGCCTAAAATATCTTATTATGGATGAGTTTTTTTCCAGTAGGTGCAAGATTAATTTAATGCATTACCTCAAACAGTAGATTGCTTTAAAAATTTGAGTTTTTAGAAAAATTTATATTTCAATTCAGAATTTTTCATATAAGATTTAATTTCACAATTAATTTATCTATAGATTTTGTTGATAAGAAGTATAAAGTATAATTTAAGATCAAAATGAAGGACAAATTTAGTTATTTGAGAATTGGTCTAATGTCCAACAAATGCGTTGATTCGTTCCACTGTGCGGCCCCGCCTTTACTTGTTGCCCAAAACATAACATGGAATGTAATAATAATGGAAATAAATAAATCGAAGTAATAATAATATAATTGAATATATAACATATAATAAAATAATGAAGTACATAATGTAAATAAATACAATAATGCCATAAATAAATAATGCATTATATACACAAGTACCAAAGTTGTATATTCAAACAGCAAATAATAAGGTACTTGCTGTAAATTAAATCCGTACCTCATTTAAACTTCGAAGATGAACACTGCGTTAATTTCCTACATAGTTAAATGCAATAATAAGCTAATTGATTGAATAAAGTCGGTATATTAGCAGTCACTATAAAATTATTCCCATGTTCATCGGTTCAGAGCTCGGCCTATACTGAGCAGGAGGTACGAGGTACGAACCTGCACCGACCTGTCGGGTACAATGTTCAAAGTAGAGGAAATAAAATGGCTGCTTGGAATATATTTTACTTTAAAATTACACTTTATAGAGCCATTTGAGCTTATATAACTCATTAAAAAGTGTATAACATCATTATACATTCTCTTGGGTTAATAAAAGATCGATACTTAAAACAGGAAATAATGGTTAATGAAAAAATTGAATTATTACCTAATTTATATTTTGAAGATGAACACTGCATTAATTTCTTACATAATTAAATGGCATAATAAGATAATTGATTGAATAAAGTCGATATATTAACAGTAACTATAAAATTATTCCCATGTTCATCGGTTCAGAGCTCGGGCTACACTGAGCATGAGGTACCATGGACGAACCTGCACCGACCTGTCGGGTACAATGTTCAAAGTAGGGAAAATAAAATGGCTGTTGAATATACTTTAAAATTTAAAATTACACTCAATAGAATCGTTTGAATTTATATTATCCATTTAAAAAATGTGTAAAATCATTATAAACGCACTAGAATTTTATAGAGTTTTATTGAAAAGCTCGATAATTCAAAGCTGTTTATAATGGTTACCGAAAAAGTGAATTATTACCTCATTAACAGTTAGAAGTCGAGAGCTGCTTTAATTTCTTACATAATTAAATGTAATAATAAGACAATTGATTGAATAAAGTCGGTATATTAGCAGTCACTATAAAATTATTCCCATGTTCATCAGTTCAGAGCTGGGGCTACACTGAGCATGTGGTACCATGGACGAACCTGCACCGACCTGTAGGGTACAATGTTCAAAGTAGAGGAAATAAAATGGCTCCTTGGAATATATTTTAATTTAGAAACTACACTTTATTGAGCCATTTGAGCTTATATAACTCATTAAAAAGTGTATAACATCATTATACATTCTCTTGGGTTAATAAAAGTTCAATACTTAAAACAGGAAATAATGGTTACTGAAAAAATTGAATTATTACCTAATTTATACTTTGAAGATGAACACTGCATTAATTTCTTACATAATTAAATGTAATAATAAGATAATTGATTGAATAAAGTCGGTATATTAGCAGTCACTATAAAATTATTCCCATGTTCATCGGTTCAGAGCTGAGGCTACACTGAGCATGTGGTACCATGGACGAACCTGCACCGACCTGTCGGGTACAATGTTCAAAGTAGGGAAAATAAAATGTCTCCTTGGAATATATTTTACTTTAAAATTACACTATATACAACCATTTGAGCTTATATAACTCATTAAAAAGTGTATAACATCATTATACATTCTCTTGGGTTAGTAAAAGATCGATACTTAAAACAGGAAATAATGGTTACTGAAAAAATTGAATTATTACCTAATTTATATTTTGAAGATGAACACTGCATTAATTTCTTACATAATTAAATGTAATAATAAGATAATTGATTGAATAAAGTCGATATATTAGCAGTAGCCATAAAATTTCTCCGATGTTCATCGCTTCAGAGCTCAGCCTATACTGAGGAGGAGGTACCAGGTACGAGCCTGCACCGACCTGTCGGGTACAATGTTCAAAGTAGGGAAAATAAAATGCCTCCTTGGAATATATTTTACTTTAAAATTACACTATATAGAACCATTTGAGCTTATATAACTCATTAAAAAGTGTGTAAAATCATTATACATTCTCTTGTGTTAATAAAAGATCGATACTTAAAACAGGAAATAATGGTTACCTAAAAAGTGAATTATTACCTTATTTATACTTAAAGGCACTTATACTTTATTAATTTCTTACATAGTTGAATGTAATAATAATATCATGGCTTGAATAAACAGCTTACATTAGCAATAACTATAAAATTACTTCGATGTTCATTGGTTCACAGCTGATATCGGAGTTCTAGGTACGAACCTGTAGAGTGCAATGTTCAAAGTAGAGAAAGTAAAATTTTTACTTTAAAATTACGATTAATTACTTATTTCATAAAATTATATAGTCAGAGTCAATCAATATTTGTACTTTTTCAATTGTCCAAGAAAAGATACACAAACTTGGTGTTAAAAAATAAAACGCTTTACCCCAAGAATTATTTTTATCGTAAACTATTTAACGTCTTTTAGAATGAGAGTTAAAAATACACAATTTGATTGAAAACAGAACTAGAAATTAGAAAATAATTTTCAATAAGTTTTAAATGAGAATAGAGTTGTGAACAAAGAATTTATTTTATTGCAAAAAAAAGCGTGTGTAACATAAAAATGTTGCATATATTTATTAATTGATTGATATTTTTAAAAGTAGTCATTATAAAAACATCTTAAATATTTTTTTACCACCAAATTAATGTTTTTGTCCGTATCTCTACCGTACGGACAAAACCATTATTTAAAACTTACTTCTACATTTTAGTTTTGATACAAATATTGATATGAAATTGAACCACTGAGTGGAAAAAGAAAATAACTCGATTTTTGCTGTAATATAAACTGAGATAGCCATTTTTCTTATCATCTGTAGGCACATTTATTGAGCAGAGAAAATGGATATCTAAATAGCTCTAGACCATTTAAAATCAATAGGTTGTCTGGTGGTGAGCCTGGAAAAAGGGAATAACTCCAGGAGTAGTTCAAACTGTGGATGTATGTAGCAGAGATCAGTTCAGTCTTCTACACGTGTCACGAAGGTGAAGGAAAAAAAGGACCCGATGAGGTATGTAGTTTTTTAAGTCATTACATAACCAACTTTTTACCAGAGTCTGTAAATGAGCTTTATCTTTAGCGATGTTTGAGAGGGACAAATTCGAAACCACACCCTAACGAGATTGTTTTTAGGACTTACAGTGACAGAAAGATTTAACAATATCCATCAGTATTTCCCAGTAAGGGGACATAGCTTTATAGCTTGTGATCGCAACTTAGCTTGTGTAAAACGTGTTATAGGGAAACATGACCGTGACCTACCATCACAGTATAAAGAGATGATAGCAAGCGCTCGAAAAAAATACACTCATTTTGGGTGTCTAACATGTTACATAATAAGAAATCTCGAACTTCAAGGGGTACTTGTATGTTAACGCAGCCGCAGTTATTTTTGCCTACTTGTTCGCATGCGCGAGCAGTTATATTTTGTAACAGTTATTTTCAAAAACGTTTTTAAATCTATTTATTGGGGTTTGAATTTAAAATTTTTTAAATAATCATCAATTACAAATCAAAATAATTTACTTAAAAATGGAATATATCATGAATAATTGCAATAACGGATAATATGTAATTAAATAATGGAATATATCATGAACATGAAAATTAAATTAAAAATTACATCCATGTAAGGCTAGGAATAGCCGATCTGGAAATAAAGAGAATATTAAAAAAAAAAAAAAATTACATGTATGAAATTACAAATCAACATATATTATTTAAAAATGGAATATATCATGAACAATTAAAATAATGGATAATATATAATTAAATAATGGAATATTTTTCCATTTCCATTTTCGCATTTCCAAAAGTTACGTTGGCCAAAATACAGTTTCATTTCATGCGAATTGCTATATTTTCTTTTTTTGTTTGTAAATTATTTCGCTCATGAAAAAAACAATAGCTTCTTCTGTTTT
Source organism: Troilus luridus (assembly GCA_964056705.1). Taxonomy (NCBI): domain Eukaryota; kingdom Metazoa; phylum Arthropoda; class Insecta; order Hemiptera; family Pentatomidae; genus Troilus; species Troilus luridus. The sequence goes on from OZ057417.1 coordinate 14,065,888, forward strand.
TGGCAAATCCCGAATACGCATTTTCGTAGCAAGTAACAACAACTAATCAAATATTAATTAAATAAAATAACAACGACAAGAAATCTAGAACAAATCAGCAAACAGACAAGAAATCAGCAACAAACAAAACTCATCAAACAAGAACAAAAATAGAGCAAATCAGCTGTTAGAAATATAACTGTTACAAAATATAACTGCTCGCGCATGCGAACAAGTAGGCAAAAATAACTGCGGCTGCGTTGAACACACAAGTACCCGTCAGGGATTGGTGGCCACTCTATTTTAAGAAATCCAGTAATTCTATTCAGGACAAAAAAGTTGAATTTTTAATAAGCAAGTATAAAAAAATTAAATACAGTTCTCAATCAAAGGGATACCTAACTGCATCCGAGTTTACCGATGGATTGACAGAAGATGTTTTCAAACTTATATAGGGACACCCAAGGGAATTGCATCTTCCTTCAAACAAAGCCTACCTACGATGGTTCTGTGGGTATTAACAAAAAAAACTAGATGATGTGGGAAAAATCTTACAATACGTTCCAGATGACAAGTGGTTGTTCTATACACGCATTTTATCATGGAAAACAAAAGAGGGAACCGAAGATGAGGAGTAAAATATTATATTCCAAGTCAAACAAAACAGGTGTTAACTTTTGTACTTAAAATAGTAATAAATTTGTATTTGAAACATTTTTCAGTATATCATTAATGATTTTACCTTATAATATCTCTGAATAGAGTGCAGTACTTATATATATGCAGTACTTATATGCAGTAAAATATATCAAGCAAAACTCAAATACATATTCTAACCAAATGAGTGGAAAAAGGGAATAACTTTTAAATAAATAGTTCCTACGTCCTAAAAGGGTAAAATAATGTTGTAATATATATATTAAGACTGCCCATGTATAAAAGTATATTTTTCATGTTTAATATTATTTTGTAAGATCCAAAGAAATCTATTTAGACAGTTTTTTCGCGTTTCTGAAAAAATAGGTTTCAGTCAATTATTCTTTTTTTTCCACTCAGTGGTTCAATTGTAAAGAGGGATATTTCTCAAATATTAATTTTCGAGGAAAATTGACTCCCAAGTATTACTGAAACTTTTTAAATAACCAATTGAATTAATGTTTTTTGCTACATTGATTAAATACACTGCTACATTACTGATTAAATACACTTTTCACAAATACAGTTTAATAAATTTTAAACAAATCTTTCATTGTAAAAACCATATGTTTGGTTATGTGAACAGTAGAAAGAATATCCTCGCATTTTTTCATCTTCTGAAGTTTTTTATTTTTTTAAATCAAAATAAAATTATGAATAAATATGCATTGTTACTCAAAGTAATTTTACTAAAATACTTTTGCGCTTTGGAAATAGTAATAACGTTTGTTTGATCTCAGCAATTTAGAAAAATGAAAATTAGGGTAATTATTCCGCAGGTTGTCGCTTTGAGTTGAGTAATAACAAAATTTAAGTTGTTATTCGTTTCCCTTTTAATCTTTTCCAAAAAAAAGAAATTATCATGAGCTATGATATGAAAAAGAGAATGTAACTGTGGGAAATGTGTGTACTTTGGTAATCATTTCATCCATAAATAAAAGTTCTAACTACCATTTCGAAGTATAGATGATATATATTTGTTGAAACGTTCATTTCTAGATGAAATTATTACCGAATTATACACATTTCCCGTATTTATATTCTCTTTTCCATACTAAAGCTCATGAGAACTAGTATTTCTGGAAAATATTAGAAGGGAAACAAATAAAAAGTTAAGACTTGTTCTGATTTAACTCGAAGTAATGAGTTTTAACGTTTTGTTCGTATACTTTTTAATAATCTTCTCGAAAATAAAAATAACTTTATTGGAGACTATATAAAATAACTATTACTATAAAATAACTGTTACTATAGATTAAAGAACCGAATCACACTTACTTTTTAGGTTGTATCATCATCAATACTACGAAATGTTAGTTGAAACTTTTTTTTCTTGATGAAATGATTACCTAAATCCACTCATTACCTACAATTACACTCTCTTTTCCATACTAAAGTTCACGATAACACGTATTTTTGGAAAATATTAAAACTGAAACGAATAAACAGTTAAAATTTGTTGTAACATAACACGAAGTAAAAACCTGTCTGACAGATACCAAAATTGCTGTTTGTGTGGTAGTTAATGGAAGGAATAACTCATTTCTTACTCGCCGATGATTTGAGAAAGTTTCATCTGGTGACAGATTAAATCATAAATAAATAATTAATTAAATTATTCTTTTTTCTACCTAGAGTTGAAACCGTCACATCCACATCAAACTGCAGGGATATTGAAATGCAAAAAATCTTATCTAAAAGATCCTACATTGGTCTCAAGGGACCTAGACTCTTACACAACCCCAGACCTCATGTTTCACGACAGACAGTGAAATAAATCAAACGTGCAACTCACAAAAATAAGACATAAAATGCATTAAAAAAAGTTCTCTCACACCCCTTTCATATTCACCAGACTCTTCTCCAACAGATTTCCATCTGTTCAGGAATTAGGACAACTTCCTTAACCCTCAAGTACTGAGACATGGTCCCTGGGACCTTTTGGTACCTATTTTCTGGAATTTCCCACCCTTCCGATTATGGAAAATCCCCGTATGACTCAGTACCTTCCTATCTTGCTAGTAACTTATTGAATGTGAAAATGGAAGGTTGGTTCTAATGTTTGTTCACTAAATGCAAAGACTGGTCCCACGGACTATACCTCAGTATTTGTGCGACTTCTTTGATTTTTTGAAGGTAATCTTTCATTTAATGTTTTATATTTATTAGTTAATATTAATCAGTGATACTTTTAAATTTATAAATGTTATCAACATATTAACTGTCTTTTGTATTATTTTTGAATTTATACATTATTTTTTAATTCTGTTACAATTATGGAACACAATGCATATCACTATGAATTATTTTATGGTTTTCTGCCTAGCAAAGGGCGGAACATATACTTCATCTTGGACAGGAAAAATGTACCGGAAATAACGATATATTTAAAAAAATATATTTAAAATTTTTATGTATAATGGTAGTAGTATACATGCACAATATATACTATCTGTTTGTTTAAAAAAGGTCTAATAACAATTGCATCAAAAAGCAAAATAAATACGGCGTATGAGATGACATCAGAGATTTTAAAATTTGTTATTTAGTCTTCTAGACATCTTAGGTTTATTTGTCCTATTCATATTATATCTTGTGTGATATTATATCTTGTGTATCATAATTCCGATAACGTAATTGGTTGGCAGTATAGAATAAAACAACCCTCTATCAGCTACCCATTGCCATGACGTTAATCTCGGACGAGAATTTAAGGGGGGAGTGTGAAGAAAAATATCCGGAAAAAAAATTCATTGATGAAAAATATCAGAGTGTTCAGTATCTCTCCGACTGTTGTGCTGTTAGTATCCGGAAATGGATCAGGTCAAAACTGAAGTAAGTACAAATTCTTTTATTTAACTTAATAATAAGTTGAGGGAGCGGAGTAGCTCAGTAGTAGAGCGCAGAGTTGCCGTACTGAATTCCCCAAGTTCAAATACAGCTGTGCCAGATTTTAATGAATCTGTTAACAGCCAGGGATGGATCATTTGTGATTGGTACCCTCCTGGGGTTCACCCAGCATCTCTAAAGTGGGTACCAGAAATAGGAGGAAAACTGGCGATTGAGCATGATATAGCAGAACTCACCTCCCTGCATACCCGTAGTCCAAGCAACAGTTATAGTCTCTATAACGTACAGAACCCAACACCTTCCTAGGATGTAGTAGTACAGTTTTTTTAGTAGGCAATCGCGAAAGTTTTTAATTTTAATATTTTAACGGCAACATCCATTTTGACTTAAAGTTTCTCTTGAGAAATCAAAAATCGCAGATTATTGAAATTTCGTATTTTCAGTTGGGATATTTCCTTTAATTATCCCCCGCCCCAAAAAAAATAAAAAATAATATCTTGCAAAAACAGGTCGATAATATTTTTCAAAATTCAGGTTTCAGTGTTGTTTTTTTTCCTGGCTCCTACGACACATAGAACGAAACGGTTGTAACGTGTGTGTTAAAAAAAAGTAATGCTACGTAACTAAGATTGATTACAATTTTATGAGTTTGGTGTCAAATAAAAAAATACCTAATGTGGACCTTCCTTTTTAATTAATAATAATGGCCACCAGAAGAGGCATTTACTTGATGGTCTTAATATATTTTTATAAAATATCATCAACTCTCGAAACATGAATTATTTTAAATATAAATCAATAAACTGGAAAAAACAAATAAAAAATATACGTAAAATAATTATACCAATTTAATATGAAAATTAAAAAAAAAAACACTAAAGCCTTAAGTATCTAAAATACTGTAAAATTACAAGCAAGTCAACGTTTCGCCATCTCAAACATCAGCAGTGCAAACACTTGACATTAAATATAATATATTTAATATTTAAGAGTTTTTAATTTTAAACATGATTGCTAAACCGGTTGTAGTTGATACTTTATTTGAAATTCATATTTTTAAATTTAATAAATAAAAATGAAATCATATACCTACATAAAATAATTATTATAATATAATTGAAAAAATAAAAACTCTAAAGCCTTAAATATCTGAAATACACTAAAATTACTAAACAGGGAACGTTTCACCATTTTAAAAGTCTTCATTAAATAACCTTGATATTGAATATTTAATATTTATATTTAACAGTTTTTAATTATTTTTTTCATTTTAAACACGACTGACAAACCGGCAACGATTGATACTTTACTTCAAACTCGTTTAATATCTACCAAATGGTAAAAGAGTTATAAAAAAATCATGGAAAAATTATTTATTTTTGAATTTTTCTCCTTAGAGCGCAGTTAAGATAGTACCGTACTCGTTAATACACTGCGTAAAAATTAATAGTGATATTACTAATTACGCCTAATATTTTTATATTATTTGCTATTTAAACCTCATTATTATTTATTAGCAATTATAACGTTGTTTTTTTACTGCAGGAAAATTTAATTAAGGGATTTTGAATGTTGTTATCCTATATTTGCGTTGTAATGCGATGCGATTCCACTAATCGCTCTGCTTTTGGCGACCCCTGTTTCGTAGAATTAGATGAAAGTTCTAGAGAATTATTTCTAATTATAAATATTAATGTTGTTTATAATAAAAATAATATAAAAATGCTAAGCTATGGTTATACTACAAAAACTGCTATATCCCTATGCATTTTTGACCAATTAAATTTGATTTCCTCTTTTCAATGGATACATACATTTTTGCCCATACTGAATTCATTTTTAATAACTTTTTTTAATCGTAACTATTATTCTTTATATATATTTTGTATTATTCTGTAATAAGTAATATTCTAGACAAGTTTAAAATACTACATGCAGCTTTTAATTTCGATTAACGCTGGAACAAGTTTACTATAACAATATAATAGCACATATAACAATTAATTATACCATTAATGACAATAATTATAATAATACCAATAACTATGGCAGGCTTGTAATAAAACGTGACTCCGTGTTGTTGATATAAGATATTTAAATTATTTGAATCTGTTTTTGTTTAAAAAAAAAAGAAGGCTAAATTATGAAAGTATTTTTATCCAATACAGTATCTGTGAGACTTGTAGGCATATCTAGGTAACCTTGTAAAAACAACAAGGTTTTTTTGTTCAAAAGCATCGTATTTTGTTTGCAAAAAAATCAAGAAAGTCAGTTTGCATTACAATTTAAATACTTATTGACATCTCATTGACCGAAATCAATTATTTTTTAATGATTACACCTTCCCTTTAACTATACCTCCTCGAAAAAACAAATAAAATAATAAAATATAGAAAAAACATGTCATGTTTTTTTAAAGGGAGGGAATAAAGCAGTTTCAGTGAGTTTTTTTTAAGCATCTAGGCCCCTTTGATTTGGTTTCTTGTCATCTTGTACTCTGTTTAGAATTATCCAATTAATTTTTATCAAAATCAGCGACAGAAATATCTATACTGTAAAAGTATAAAAAAGTAATTTTTTTGTTGAAAACCATCTTAATAGAGCTGAAAATAATAGATAATTATATCATAGAATGAACTAACTAATGAATTGTAATGTCAAGGTTACGGCAAAAAAAGAATTTTTGGGAAGATTAGTTTCCCCGCCGTTTTTTTACTCTTATCTTCTTCCTTAAAAAAGTTATAACTGAGGCATTATATTTTAGGTAATATATTTCGAACTCTTTCTCATTAACTCACTTTATTATTTAAATAAAGACCAAAACAATAAAACAAAGCAGAAAAACATTTTTAACTTAAGATGTAAATAGTTGGGGGTGCAGTCAAGTAAAACACAGCAAAATAAGTGAATCTTATTCTATTTTGTATGTGCCGACGTTTCGACCTGCTTTGTAGGTCATCATCAGGGCTATGAGAAAACAGACAAAAACAGAATAGACTATAAAAATACATAAGATAGAGATACAGAAAACATACCCTACATACCCGTTGTATACCTTAATTAACATCTGATACTTATATTTTAAATTTATATTTATATTTTACTTCTCTGCCTGTCATACATGAGATTCCTATTCTTTACTTTCTACAATATTCTTCTCTATTTATTCTTAGGTATCACAATTATTTTTTATTTCATGTTCTTTCATTTTACTTATGATACTCCCCAGGAGTCTATTTTCATACTTTGTTTTCTCTGCTATACAATTCTATCTTTATTATACTAAGTTTTCCATACTCATTATATTTATATCTTTTTCATTTTATTTTTTCTGTTTAACTTCATTTCTCTCTTTGTATTTTTTTTGTTTTGCATTATCACCTTTCTATACATCTACTATGTAATCATCTTTATTCATATATCCTTTCATTATATATCCTTCAATTTTTCTATATCTCTACATTTTGTTATGTTTTCTGTATCTCTATCTTATGTATTTTTATAGTCTATTCTGTTTTTGTCTGTTTTCTCATAGCCCTGATGATGACCTATACAGTAGGTCGAAACGACGGCACATACAAAATAGAATAAGATTCACTTATTTTGCTGTGTTTTAATTGACTGCACCCCAACTATTTACATCCTAACTATATACCAGTCAACGAATTTCTCTCCTACATTTTTAACTTAACATTAAAATAAAATTAGGCTGGGTAATCAGGAAAATTTCTCATTTTGATCCTGCATATTTTGATCTACACTGGTTGATGTCGCATAGTTTTAGTAACTTAGTATTTTACAGAAATAAACGAAAAATATTACTTATATTAGTAAATAACTCAGGTCTGCAAAATAAACTTTTAAAAATTGTTTTGATTTAGTTAACTGATCTTTATGTGTTTTTTTGCGCTGATTTCAAAAATGACATCGGTTTTTTTCTATAATGTAGGCTTCCTACAAAATAAAGTTGAAGTTTTTTGAAAAAGTACAAACAACGGAAATTTTTTTAATTGTTTTGATTATTTTAACATGAAGTAAAAGCAAGAACAAACAACGATACCTAGCTAACATGAGCATAAAAGTGATGCACGTGTGTTGTAAAGTTATTATAAGTCTTTGTAAAAACGTTTTCTTTTTCCATCAAAGCTTCTTTTGGTACTTTTTCGGCTGTGTTCTGGTGAATTTTCCCTTTTTAACATCCAACTTGTTGACATTCCATCGACCTTGGTATCTGTGCTCCATTTCTTATATATCTTGATGGAAACGTTCTCCTTGTTCTTCACTTACAGCCCTAAGATTTTCCGGAAAGTAGTCCAGATGTGAGTGAAGGAAATGAACTTTGACACTCATGTTGCAGCCCTGTAGTTTTGTAACAATTCAGCAAGCAAAGTTTTGTAATTTGGGTCTCTTTTGCTTCCATGAAAGCCTGTTACAACAAGTTTAAATGAATTCCAGGCATTTTTTTCTTCCATTTCCATTTTATTAACAAATCTTTCATCTTTTAAAAGTATTCTGATGTCAGGGCCAACAAAGACTCCCTCTTTCAGCTTAGCATCGGATATACCAGGAAACTGTTCACAAAGATACTTGAAACACTCTCCTTCTTTGGGTATTGCTTTCACAAACTGTTCATTAGCCACAATTTGATATGAAGTGGTCGAAGTAAGATATTTTTAGGATCCACTAAACTTTGTCTTTCAACATTTTTAACTCCAGGAATAAGAGCCTTTCTGATCGGCCACGTCTGCTTGACATGGTGTTGTTTCCTGTCACGGTCATCCCATTCACATAGGAAACATGGAACGTTTGTGTAACCACTTTGTTGACCTAGTAACATGCAAATAACTATATAAATGGTCCATTTATGGTCAGAGTAGCCGAGCTTATTAAGAACAAACTCAAGATTTGAGTAGCATTCGCAAATGGACTGAGTGTCCATCAGGCACAGAAGCATATCGGTTAAGTTAAGGAGTTTAAAAAGTGAAGCTTTTAAACTCCTTTTTTATGAATCGAAGAAAAGTCTCCATCCCTCTGGTTCATACGCGATGTTGAACATTTCCATGATTCCAGATACATTGTTGCAGAAAACTAGGTCACCCTCTTGTGTAAAAAGAGGGACAATTCCTTTTCTCTAAATCGGTACCATGAAAATGAAACACCGGAGGCTAACTATATGTCTTTATGTAATTCTAAACTCTAAAACTTCCGCTGAATCATTTGGGAGGCCCAGATCTCGTACTAAATCGTTCTGACTGTAATCAAGGTCACGGCTCACTACATTCCTCACGACGACTAGCAGATAGTAGGATTGGGGAGTGAGCAGACCCCTGAAAATAAGAATTTTTCAGGTGAAATTTGGTGACTTATCTAGGGGTCATTTTTTCACTTTTTATCCCGTCATCAGAACATAAAACACTGTTAAATCCAGTAGTTAAATATGCTACAATTTTTTCATCGCAGACCTGTGTATTTCATATATAATTATTTACTAAATATCTAGTTCAAAACTCAATACTTGAGGACTTTTACTAGAAGATGAGGACTAAATATATGCTTAATTAGTGAAATATAAAATTAAAGTAATAAAAAATAAACTATATTGAGTCGCAAGAATGAATCACATGCCAACGAAATCCTGGAATATGAAAAAAAAAATAGTTCATCAAAGTTCGAAATTTTTAAATATAAAACTATTCTTTAATATTAAAAAAAATGTACTACTATAGCCCATGAGGGGTTTTTGGTTTAGTAAATTATAGAGGGTGTACTGTTTCTAGGACAACGGCCATGCACGGAGGTGACGTAAATGATTTTTCTCCCATTTAAGGGTACCCAGTTCATCGAGGTTTGGTGAGCCCCGGGATGGGTTGTAGATCCCACAGGGTGCGTTATTGTTAGCAGATTAAATAATGTTTTCTGTCCCAATCGGATTTAAACCCGGAACGATAGCATAGCAACCCAGCTGTCTACTCACTTAAATACCCCGCTCCATAATTAGTTTTCAACAATCATGAAAATTTTCCGGTAAAAAAATTAGACCTTTGATATTCTGGACATCTTTTCCTTCCGCAATGTGAGATATTTTGGGTATTTTTCGTTTAATCCCCGCATCTTTTTTTAAATTAAAAATAAAACACTTGTTATGAAAAAAATAGCAACATTTAATAACAGTTATTCTAAAGACCAAAATGTGGATATCTGATTTATAATAACATCAAAAATATTTTTGTCTTTATACCTCTGCCTCCACATAAATTCACACAAATACAAGTCCAGGATCTTTTAATTTCTGCCGCTACCTTATTTATTCTTTTGGCTGCAGTGACTCAATTGACTACATGTGGACTCCAGTTGACGGATCCACAGAATGTTCTGAGTGGTTGACTGTATAATGTTTGTACTCATATCCCACTATTTTTCTATTTTTGAGTAGGCCTTCCATAAGTCAGACATGATAATGGTTTGAGGATGAATGCATTCTTTAATGTATGCTAATAGTATATTTTCATTCCTGTTCGGCACTGCCATAAGTGAATTATTACCATAAATGAAGCATCCTTTTTTCCCCCGGCATATCCCACCGAAAACCCACTGTTGTGGATATATTCTTGTATAACTTAATTTTTTTTATGTTGGGATTAAACGAAAAAGGCCCATTGGTTTAAAGTTCCATTAAATACGACTTAGACATTCATTTATGCTTGGACTAAAAAATATACAACCACCTTATTTTGTAAAGAAGAATTAAGTATCATTTCGGTCTTTAGAATAACTGTTATTAAATGTAGTTATTTTTTTCATAACATGTGTTTTATTTCTAACTATTAATTCAAAACGCGGGGATTAAACGAAAAAGACCCGATATTTTTAATCGGTTTATGGCTTTTTGTTGCTTCCATAAAAAAATAATCGATATTGCGTAATTACCTTTCTTTAAGTCTTAATCTATTCCGGGTGTCATGGCTACTAATTAAATTTTTATGACGATAAGCATTTTTATTACATCAGTCTCAATATCACGTGCTTCATTTTTTTAATGTTTTTAGTATTAGTTGAATGAAAAATGTAAACGCTTTTTGGTAAAGTTTTCAAAATTTACGTGAAATTTGTTTGATTTTTAACACGCTTTTATTAGCTTCGCCTGAACGGAACTCGATTTTCGGCAACTCCAAAACATCGAAGTAAATTCTAGCTTTGACACTACTCAAGGACCGATGGCAATATAATAATATAATAAATTTGTCTCATTATCCTGACCAGGATCTTCAGGATTTTTCATATCCGAAGACCCGGTCATATCTTGTGCCAAGTACTGAGGCGTGTACTAAGGCACATACATGGTTTAATTTTTGAGACAAGCATATGACTACAGACAAGATTAAATTATTATTTTTTTTTTAGCAACAAAAAAAAGTAATTTAAAAGAAGATGGTATGCTTAACTCGATTCTTTAGAGCAATAATGTGACAAAAGACAACCAGAAGCACATATGCACGGCCATGTGCATCCTTTCGGAAGGAGAAAGATATAGAAGATAGAAGAAAATGGATAAATGAATTAAAGGAAATGTTTGGTTGAAGGAAACCTCAATCTGAGGAAACTCTTAGGGAAAAAACACGCTTTTGAAACTAACCGAAATAAAAAGTAGAAAATGAATATTATTAAAAAAAAAAAACACTAATGAATATCTGTTAAAAGCCGCTCGAACTAACAAGTAGAAAATAAATTATAGTTTTAAAAATATCCTGTGATCGGAAACAAAACTAAAAAGTAGAAAATAATTTTCTAATAAGTTTAAAATAAGAATTGAGTAATGAATCAAAAATTCAGTGAATCGCAAAATAGCGCGAGGTGTATGATGTTAATTGTTGTAAATGGTTTATTGGCTGATATTTTTTAATTTTTTTATTGCAAAAAAAATTATAATAATTTGATATTTTCTGTAGTAATATGCTTGTCTCAAAGATTAAACCATGTATGTGCCTTAGTGCTTGGCTCAAGAAATTACCGGGTCTTCGGATATGAAAAATCCTGAAGATTCTGGTCAGGATAATGATACTCCCACCTATGCCTCGGTCTACCCCTCAGACGTGTAATATATATATATATATATATTTATATATTCAAACTTCCCTTTTATTTCCATATCTTTAAACATCAACTCTGATTAAATTGGAGTTTGCTTTATTCCACTGGAGTTAAATTTTTTTTTTGTTTTAACAAACAACTAGTTTGTTTTGTCAAAATACTGCTTTTTGACAAACATGCATGGTCAGTTCTTTTTGGCATTCTTCCTTCACCATTGCTATCCCTCTTGCATCATCGACGGTCGTTAGGTTCAAATCCTGTCAACTTCCACAACACATCGATTTTCTATTTAATATTACAATGCTAAATCGTAGTTTATGACATTTGTTATTCTAGTTGTTATTCTAGACTTATTCTAATCTTGCATTCCATCTAATTTCAATGCTGTCATTTATCGGTACAAGGTTCTTCCTCTCTTCATATCCCGTCTATTCACTTCTTTCCATTCGATTTCCAAACATTGTAAATAAATGTTCTGGATTTCTGTCATAATTAATCAGTAATAATAAATAAATTTACTAACATAAAAATTTTAATTTCAGATTGTTACAAAAAAGGACCCATCAAAGAAATTGTCTGAAGGTGAAATGTTCTGCAAGTGTAATACATCATACTCGTTACCATGTAAGTCCTACTAATGAAATGTTATTCCGATTATATACATTTTATTTTTTTTATTTTATATATTATGCTGACTACACCACTCCGTGTATTATAACAGTAAGGCCCCGTCCACTCAAAGGCGATATAGAAACAGGGATATTTCGTATGCGGTATTCGAATACGCGATACATACAGACAGTTCCTTGAAATCTAAAGGAAGAGGATAAAAAAAGGTTCTTACCCATGTGATTCCGCGGGTTTTAGAACATATCGCAAGTGACATAAGGTATCTCTCGAATTAACTCTAGTCGGTCTGCTCAGGGACTTGTATTTCAAGCACTGAATATGATGGGAAGAAGAGATATTTCGGTAATTATTTTCGTCAATCTTGTAAGATCTCCTAAGAGGATCTGGGACTATTCTATTGCCGGATACAGAAAATAAAGTATTTTATTTTTCTTGATGTACACAGTATTTTCTCTTTCTTCTTTTCGTGCCTGAACCAACAAAACACTAGGTCTTCCTCACTTAAGCTCAGTTTTGTAACCGTAACGGTGATAATTGTGCACCTAGGAACTTTTATAACTTCGCCATGTCCTGCTATGGCTGGCCGGACGATGCTACAGTGGGAGTCCTAAATTTTGCCCATCCTGATAATAATAGGTTAGGGATCATTAAGAACACCGTAAAATCTCAGAACCTTCGTTTACGTTCGTTCTCAAAGATGGTATATTCAAGGATTTTTTACTTCCTTTAAAAAATCATAGGATCACCTGCCGGGCTGCGAACCCGCGATCTTGGGCATAGTAGGCTGTTATGCTAACCACTACACCACGGGTGATCCTACAATAATCATCGCGATGTATTCCTTATTATAATTATATATTAAATATAATACATAATAAAAATAAATAATAGTTTTAAAAATATAGGGAGAGGAGTGGCTCAGTGGTAGGGTACTGAGCTGCCATGCCGGAAATCCTTGTTCAATTCCCGCTGCTGGCCATGATTTTTATTTAGTCTGTTAGCAGCCGGAGATGGATCATATAGGATCTAGGACCCTCCTGGGGCCCACCCAGCCTCTATAAAATATTATAAAAATAGAGTACCCAAAATAAGGGGGGGGGGAATCTGGCGGTCGAGCGTGACCTAGGTTTTTTTTTTAAATTATATATTTTCGCGATATATCACTTATCTTATATCGCTTTATAGTGATCGCTACCTCAGGAAATGTATGGCGTGTTCCTACCAGTCAACCCAATATCCTTCATAAAGATTATTATTTTTGTTTTTAAATATAGTTATCATCTCATTTAACATTTTAAAAAAAAGATATGATATCACCGGCCCTCATTTATTCCAACACCCAGATTTCCGTGGTTCTGGCCTTAGTGATAGCGAACTAAAATTGATAAGGAGATAACTCGGCTATTGATAGCTTCGGTCTGAACTCTGCCAAGAAAATTGTGTTCAATCTTGGCAAACTGGAAAAGATTCTAATAGTTAATCACCCAGACAGAAATAACATTATTTGCAATGTCATGATGATATTTCTTATAATTGAGATTACAAAAGACGCGCAATAAAGGGGGGAAAGAGCTGAATTAATAATCGACAAGAATTAAAAATAAATTAATTTAATAATTATTTAAATATATTGGAACCCTAGTATTGTCCCAAACGTCTCAAGGCACATAATTATATATAATTAGACTAGGATAGAATAGAAAGGTAACTTTATTCTGGGACTAAGTCCCTTTAGAATAACAAACAAGAGCAGAAAAAGAAACATAATATGTATCTGGCCAGAAGGCTGCATAATTCAAATCATAAAGTGCCAACAAATAAAATAAAATGAAGGAATCATTACAAGATATTGACTTAAGAGAATAAATAAATTAGTAACAACACCTAAGATGCAATAATTTCTTTACATAATGTATATCTTCTTTGCAAAATAACAAAACAAAAAAAAAAAAACGACTAAACAACAAAATCAATTGTAGGATGGAAATAGTTGGGGGTGCAGTCAATGTAAACAACTAATAGGTGAGACTTATTTATTGATAGTGCCAACGTCGACCTACTTTGTAGCTCATCTTCAGGGCAAATCGAAGGAATCGCGACTAGGTGAAGAAACATGGATTTAAAGGAAGTCAGTAAAGAAGCATGGCGGATGATAAGAGGGATTGGGTTCCACACAGTGGTGGAGCGGGCAAGGAAGAACCCTAGAATGTTTTGGTTCTGTGGGAACGAGGATTATGATCGGAAAGGCGGGATTGTGGTCCTGGATCGAGGATTTGAATTGAAAATGGGTCCTCAACAGAAACATAGTGTTTGGCAAATATTATTCTTCTGATTAAAAAAACCCACTGTGTTTGGAATGAATCATTAAGGAAGGGACATAAGAACACTTAGTAGAACTTATATATTAGTAGAATTGCCATTTTCATCGTTCCCTTGTCAATATACTAAAATTCTTAGTAAAGTTGGTAGAAATATTAGGTTTCTTCGGTTTAGACCACATTCCTGAACTGTGTTTGTAATATTGGATACTTCTCGAACTAAAATTTAATTTCCTTTAACTCTTGAAATAAAAATGTATTCGCTGAGAAGTTCCGTTTTTGAGTTATAAATAAATAACTGAAAAAAAGTAAGAAAATGTGATATTTGATTGACCGCCATTTTGAATTACACAAGATTCATTACGGCATACTGTGTACATCTCTTTTTCATCTATTTATTGATGAATAAAAAATCTTTCATGTTATATTTTACAAAATGTCACTTATTTATATACATAAGTAATGTATATTAATAAATAATCTTTAAACTTATAAGTAATGCCGATTCACAAGAATCTTTTATAGTGTCGCTACGAATCGTCAAGGATGGAACATATCAGCACTTTGTTATCCGTCCAAAGTTGTTTACGTTGCCATAGTTGGTTGCATAAGAGGATTTAATTATTGGTATCATAATGGGTTAAAAGTAAATAAAAAGTAATTGGTTTTTCCCCCTGTTTTTCGAAGAAAATTTCAAACACTAATCAATGATACACGCGCCATTTTGATCGATGTTTTATTTCCACTTTTCTCGTAAAACAATTATTCCTCATTACTCACTGTAGAACTTCTGCGGTTTCTAGGCAAAAAACTGAACTAACTGATATTCAAAAGCCTCTTCAGAACCTTGTTTAGCGATTTCGCGAGATGAAATATGTCCGTCTGGTTCAAATTTTTAACGATTGGCCGGCCTAGTTCATCTTTAACATCTAAATTTCCGGAACGGAAACGAACAAACCAATTTGGATTCTAGCATCCACTAAAGAACTCATCACTATAAACACCACACAATTTTTGATGGGCCTCCGCTGCATTTTTCCCTTTTCGAAAATCATCAACGCAGACGGTTTTACACCCCAAGTGGGGACAAGGCCTCAACATCAACCGCCAGTCCTCTCTTTTCATTGCTGCTGCTCTCCAGTTACGGATGTGTCCGATAAGATGGTCCGAGCGTCCTCAGCCACACCATCGACCCTTCGGAGCCTCGGTCATCCAACACTTCTGGTTCCATGTACTTTTTCTTCTAAGAGTTTTTTAGGGACTTCATCTGTTCCCATACGTGCAATGTGTCCTGCCTATCGTAGCTTATTTACTTTGATAAACCTAATAATGTCGGCATCTTTGTATAGTCCAGTTATTTTTATGTTCGACCGTTGCCTCCACGAGTTATTGTGAAATACTCCTCCTTCGAGTCTCCGTAATATTTTTCGCTCAACCCTCATGAAAGCGAGCTCTTGTGGTTTTGTGAGAGTCCAGCATTCTGAAGCATATGTAAGGACAGGCTTTATCAGGGTTTTATATATTCTTATCTTTGTGGTCCGGGATAAGGCATTACTTCTGAGGTGCTTTTGCAACCCAAAGAAGCATCTATTTACCGCCATTATTCTTCTTTGCATTTCCGGTTGCATTTCATTGTTGGCATTTATCTGGGTACCAAGATATACAAATTCGTTAACATGGAGGAAGGTGTAGTTTCCTACTTTAATGGTTGTTTCCATGTGTTCTTCCTCATTTCTTTACCCCGTAGGCATGTATTTTGTTTTGGATTCGTTGACAATGAGTGCTATTTTATCGGCTGTATTAGTTAGAGCCAGGAACCCATCCCTCACAGCATTGAAACTTCTCTCTATGATGTCCATATCATCAGCAAATCCAAGAATTTGCACCGTATTATTAAAATAATACATAATAAAAATAAGTAATAGTTTTAAAAATATAGGGAGAGGAGTGGCTCAGTGGTAGAGTACTGAGTAGCCCTGCCGGAAATCCTGGTTCAAACCCCGCTGCGATGATCCGATGGATCATTTGGGATCTAGGACCCTCCTGGGGCTCACCCAGCCTCTATAAAATATTATAAAAATAGGGTACCCAAAATAAGGGGGGGAAACCTGGCGGTTGAGCGTGACCTAGGACAAGTCACCTCCTTGCAGAACCGTTGTCCATGAAACAGTACAGTCTCTACCATGTACTGAACCCCAGACTCGTTCACGGGTCGTAGTGGTTACAGGTTTCAGGTTATTAACTATACTGCCTCCGATTTGTTATCCCGACCTTCTGACCGCACCCTCCAAGGCTAAATTAAACAAAAAACAAGCCAGGCAGTCACCTTTTCGTAAATAAAAAAGCAATATATGACGAAAATGACCATCACCATTTTCAAAGGGCCATAACTTTGTACAGAGTAAACTAATGACGTATCCATCATACCTAGAATGCGCTGTGAACGGTTATCTTTCAATCGCGCAAAAGTATGGCTTCATTAAATAAGCATTAATAAAGAAATGCAACTTTAAAACCATCGGTTGGAAAAAACACAAATTACTTATTCCCCAGCATATTAATTTTTGGAAAGATCATTGTTCAATAGAGCTATTAAATATAAAATACTTTTTTATCCTTTTTTTACATCCGTACGTCCGACATTCTGTTTATGTCTGAGTTATAAGAACCTACTCATAGAGTATCTCAAATATTTTATAAAAATAATTCAACTAATATTGTTACTGTAATTTTTAGGTTTTTCATTCAAGCTGTCCCTCTTCCTGAGCAGTTTAGCAGTAGTTGTAATTCTATCGATGACAGAGATGTACGAAAATGCTGTATTGAAGGTAAAACACTAAATAATTATATTTATTTTAAAATTTGTATTATATCTTTATTTAAATTATTTATTTTTTAAGGTATTGATTATTGAAGAAGGTAGCGTAGCGTACAATCTTTGGAAGACACCAACTGAAACGACAGTACGTATTTATCCTTTTAATTATACGAACATCGACAGGATCCGTGAAGAGAAACCAGAGGTGGAAGAACTAGGTCCTTACGTGTTCATGTAAGTTTATGAGTATACATTTACATTATTGATTTTGGAATGCCAAAGCAATCATTTAAGATAATTACTCAAATTATTATTTCTAACCTTAATTTTAATTGGGTTCTTTTCCAGGGGTCTTTCTGCGTTTACCAATTTACTGATCAATTATACCATTTATATATTATTCATAAGTATATAGTGCTTCTGGGTTAAGTAAGAACTAAGGGAATTTAAATAAATATACTTTATTAATACGATTTTAAACATGATTAAAATGATTCAATATATATTTATATTTTGATTAGAAAAGATTTGCCCTGGCCGGGATTCGAACTCGGGTCGTCCGCCTCTCCGTGGCAGCGCTTTTACCATTTGAGCAATCAGGAGTCGCCTCTCAGTCAGGACAAATCCGTTCTCTTCACCGATCACACATCCCCGTGTTCTCGCAATTTTGCTATGTATTGGGTTGTCACATATGAAATGTCAGTGAAGGTGTAAATTTAAATTATTAGCAAAAAAAATATTAAACAATACTTTTATTAATAAAAGTAGGATACTTCACTTTTAATACACTTCTCTCAACGTGAAACAACCAGTTCTATCCCCGCTCTGTAGAAATTAGGTGACAAGGAAAAAACGAAGTCTTGGAAGGGCGATTTCAGGGCATTTTATTGTCAATTTTTTTATTTCTTAAAAAAATATCCAAACAACGGAAAAAGTAAAAATCAGTTGGAGAAAGGTCCGGAGAATATGGTGGGTGAGAAAGGACCTCTATATTCAGCCCATGAGAAAAAAAAAATCTGGTGAGCTGCTGGGTCTCGGTTAATTCATGTGGTACCCATATTTCCACCTTTTTTGTCTTACCAAGCTCCTTAAGATGCCTGGAAACAGTCATGGGACTTTTATTCCTCAATTTATTCCCAAATTTTTAATTTACTCAAAATACCTTAAATTAAATTTTTTTTTGTTACTTCTTCCCTCTTTCATTCAGTTGTATTTTTATATTTTTTCTCTTCTTGACACTTTCAATTATTACTTGTTTGAGTTGAAATTAAGGGCATTATGGTAACCCGAACCCGTTGTTTGTACGCCCTACAAACTAACATAACAACTCTTTGAAACGTAAGTTTTTCCAGCAAGGTTTATGTATTATAACCTCTTGACACTTTTTACTGTCAGCATCTTTCTATTATTCCCCTTTTTTAGTCATTTATCTCTTTGCTGCCCCCTTTTTTCATTCAGAGCCAGTTACCTCTTGTCAGTTACCTTCTGCACCGAGCAGCCACTCCTATTGGCCCTGAAGATGACCTACACAGTAGGTCGAAACGTCGGCACACATAATATATAAAAGGTCTCAACTTATTTGCTCTGTTTTTTTTACTGCACCCCCGACCATTCCATCCTATATTAGTACCTACCAGTCAACGAATTTCTTTTCTACATTTTATATTTATATTTTACTTCTCTGCCAGTCATACACGATATTCCTATTCTTTACTTTCTACAATATTCTCCTCTATTTATTCTTAGGTATCATATTTTTTAATCAATTTTCTTTCATTTTACTTATGTAACTCCCTAGAAGTCTGTTTTCATAAAAAAATTTCTACAATACAATTCTATCTTTATTAAACTTAGTTTTCCATGCTTATATATCTCACTCATTATATTTATATCTTTTTCATTTTATAATTTTCTGTTTAACTTGATTTCTCTCTTTGTATTTTGTTTGCATTATCAACTTTCTATACATCTATTATGTAATCATCTTTATTCATATATCCTTTCATAATATATCCTTCACTTTTTTCACTCAATTTTTCTATATCTCTATATTATCTTATGTTTTCTATATCTCTATGTTATGTATTTTTACAGTCATTTCTCATAGCCCTGAAGATGACCTACACAGTAGGTCGAAACGTCGGCACACATAAAATATAATAGGTTTCCACTTATTTGTTATGTAATTTTTGACTGCACCCCCAACTATTTCCATCCTACATTAGTACCTACCAGTCAACGAATTTCTTTCCTACATGAATATCATAAATATGAAATAGTTCTAAAATTATTTATTTTAACATTTTAGGAATATAAAATGAATATTATTATAATACCACCATTTAACATTTAAAATAACAGAGTGCTGATTGTCAAATTCGATCTAGATGGCTGTTACATGGATAGTACAGGGAAAGTGGTTTTCCCTCACTAGTGGAGGAACGTGGTTTCCCTCACTAGTGGGGGAAGTGGGACTTTCCTCACCAGTTTTAGTTGAGTAATGGATAGCATTACTCTATGGTTGCAGGAAAAATATGTTTTTTGCGTGGTCTTGATGAAGTGAGAGGCGTAGCTCAATGTGTAGAGTGCTGAGTAACTATGCTGAAGATCTTGGGTTCGAAACTGGCTGTAACAGATAAATAATTTAATTTGTATTATTTTCTAAATAATAATAAATAAATGTTTCAATGAGTAAACTGTCCTAGAGTTATAATTTGCATAGTAAGTAAGTTTTATGCATCTCACATAAAAACTTATCAACGAATATACAGGATATTGAAACTCTCCTGGGCTCACCCAGCCTCTATAAGGTGGGTATCCTTAAGCAGTTGGAAAAACTAGGAGATTGAGCTTGATCTCTACCAAATCATTTCCTTAGAAATAGTACAGTCCTACCTTCTTATATTTTACCCGATTCCCATATTGGAATGTAGTTGAGTAAGGTTTTAGTTTATTTATTAAATATTCTTTTTTTCAGAGAAAGGTCAGAGAAAGTCAACATATCATTTAATGACAATGGAACTCTGACTTATTCGGAAAATAGGACACATGAATTCGATGCTGAGTCTTCAGTTGGAGATCTTGATGATTTAATATACACGCCTAACGTTCCTTTCATGGTAAAGTCCTATTATTATGCATATAAAACTACACAGAATAATGTATATACAATTTAATACATGATTTTAGTATTATGGAGGAGAAAATGGATGTAGTAAAAGTAATCATTCTTTCTGGAAATGAACGTTTCAACAAACATATATCATCTATATTTCAAAATGGCATTTTTTTTTTTTTAAATGACCCTGATATGTTAGTATATGTAAACTGTTAAATAATAAGAAACCATTTTCCGCAATTATTCCGGAGGTTGTTGCTTCGAGTTGAGTTACAAAAAGTTTTAACTGTTTATTCCTTTCATTTTTAACATTACGAAAAATACAAGTTATCGTGATTTTCACATTATTTTTAGAGAATGTAATTATGAGTAATAAGTAGATTTCGGTAATCATTTCATCAATAAATAAAAATTTCAACTAACTTTTTAAAGTATAGATGTTATATCTACAGCCATGGTGATTAAGTGATTCTGGTTTTCTCCAAAATGAGGTTCTTTTACTTAAGTAAGTGGAATCGAGTTATTTTCGTAATGAATAAGGGGCTAAGTAAGGCATTGGCTTGAAACGGAGTTATTGTTTATATTACAACTCCATTTCTAGCCAAAGACTACGAGAATGATACCTGATATCTGAAAGTAGTTAACTCTCTCTGGAGAAAATCCGACTTAACCACTTATTCAATAGGGCTGTAGATATGTTTTTTGAAACATTCATTTCTATATGAAATGATTACTGAAATATACACATTTCCCATAATTACATTCTCTTTTCCATACTAAAGCTCATGATACCTTGTATTTTTGGAAAATATTAAACAGTTAGAACTTGTTCTAATTCTACTGGAACCTCAAGGTAGTATCCTTGGCCCAATCCTTAATACAGTTTATACAGCTGACATCCCAACTCATCCTAATACTATCCTTACCACATATGCTGATGATACATGTGTATTATCAGTCAATACCAATCCAGTTATTGTATCCCAAAGCCTCCAATCCCATATCACTGATCTTGAAGAATGGTGCCAGAACTGGAGAATTAAAATAAATTCTCAAAAATCCCATCAAATCACTTTTACCTTACGTCGTAAACCAATGACTTCCTGCCCTTCAGTATCCTTTAATAATATCCCACTTGTGCCTGTAGAACAGATCCGATACTTAGGGTTGCATCTCGACAAACGATTAACCTGGAATCCTCATACAAGACTGAACAGACAAGAAACAGCTCGACGTTTCAGGCTTCTTCAACATTTACTAGACAAACGCTCTAAGCTCCCAATCAATTACAAAAGACTCATCTACATGACCATCATACGACCTATTTGGACTTACTGAGTAGAGCTTTGGGGCTCCACTAAGCCATCGAATTCTTCTCATATCCAATCCCTACAATCCAAAATCCTTCGTAAAATCCTCAACGCTCCTTATTTTGTTAAGAATATAGTCATCCATAACGACCTTAATGTCCCATTTGTTGCTGATCTGGCCCGATCCCGGTATCTATCCTTTCATAACAAACTTCATTTCCACTCAAACCCTCTAGTTTCAAACCTAGCTTCCTCTTCAAT
Source organism: Troilus luridus (assembly GCA_964056705.1). Taxonomy (NCBI): domain Eukaryota; kingdom Metazoa; phylum Arthropoda; class Insecta; order Hemiptera; family Pentatomidae; genus Troilus; species Troilus luridus. Next base: position 14,087,956 of record OZ057417.1, read on the forward strand.
TCCCGATAATCCTCCGAGGCGTCTGAGAAGAAGATGGCTACGTGACCTTCTTAGTTGAACCTGCGACTTGAGTACTACCAGTGGGTAGTTTCTCTACTTGTCATTATATCATGTCATTATGTATCACTCAGCCAATATACTTGTTATATTACTGTAATATAGTTGTAAATATCAATAAATAAATAATAAAAAAATTCTACTGGAAGCGACAACTTTCGGAACAGATACCTATTTTTTTTTAATGACCCTGTTGGTAAATATAAAACATTTTCTTATTAATTTTACCTCCACTTAGGCCATTTTCTCCTTCATACAATTTATAACATGAACCAATAATTATTTAAGATTATAGTATCAATTTTTGAATTTACTTTTATTATACAACCATTATAATTTTAGTAATTTTTAATATATGAGAAGTTACTCAATTTATGCCTCTAGTAAGATCTCTCAAGCCTAAAAAATCTATAGGCTGTTAACCTATAATAATAGGCCATTAAAACTATTAAAAAAATATTTTTTATTATTTATGAAAAGGATATGTTAATAAATTTTCATTTATTAAGACTGCTGCAGCTCAAGGTGCGGAGAAAGGAATGTTCTCACAGTTTGCACTAGCGGCATTCTTGAAAGGATTGGACACAAGACCATTCTTACCCGTTAATGTATTGGATTTCATCGATGGATTTGATGACGATTTTTCAATATTCGCTAGAAAAATCTCATCGATTCTGAAAGGTGTAACCCCTCCTAAATTTGGAATGCTCGCAGAGGTAAATATACTTATAAAATAGTAATATTAACAATGAAATTACTCGTGTTCCTAGCACAATATCAATAAGTCTTCCTATTAATGTTCTCACTTTATTAACTAATAATACCAAATGGTAAAATATCTGTATTTATTATAGAGGTTGTCAGCTTGGTGGTAGGGATAGTTAAAGTCCCATCAAGTGATTTGTCTATGTCATAATCTTATACATTTTGTTATCCATCAAATTGGAACAGTAAGATAAAAAATTGGCTAGAAAATATACCCCAATAAAGCAAAGTGGCAATTTAATTCAGAAAGACGAACATAGTTCAAGTATTCAATGAGTAACTTCACCTCATATAATTTCCTGTTATATGAGAAGATTAATACAACCATCACTATATGTATAAGAATGTATAGATTCTAATCGTAAAATAAGCAAATATTGAATGTGTAATGAAGTCTTCTGACCGATTGTTACAGCTTACATAAAAATATCTATTTAAAGAAAATATGGTTATAACCACTTGATAGATGTGATTTATATAATTCAAATAACAGACTTTTAAAATGAGTTATTTCATGAAAAATTTCAACAATAAAAAAGTCGATACATTAAGTTGTAGGTTAAAAAAAAAGAAAGGATAAACATAAGTTTGTTACAAAAAAATGTATACAATGATTAGGCCTAGTATAATATTTGATGAAACTTGGTACTAATATAACTGCAATACTAGCATATAAGTAAACCAACAACAAATAAAAAAAATTGGGTAGGATATTATTTTTTTATTTATTTATTGGGAAGAAATGGTGGGGGGCACCCCTGATACTGTTAAGATTGTGACATCACTTAATGAGGCTTAAACAACCACTACCACAAAGCTGGCAATCTGCGGAACAAGTACTAATGTATCTTCCAATGGCATTCTCCTGATTATTCTTAATTTTATTATTAAACATTACAGCCTTAATAAATCTAAAGCCTCCACAGATATTCCTATTAAATTAAAAAATAAGAAACTATTATAAAATATACATTTTTTGTTAATTTTTTTTAACAAAATTTTATCCTTTTTGACTTATTACCATTATGAACTAAAAAACTAATGAATAAAGAAAATAAATATAAATATAATTTTACAGAGGAAAGGAGTAAGACCAGATAAAGTAACAATCGGGACTGGAACTATAGACTTGGATACAATTGGAGGGGTCTCGAGCTATAATGGGAATAATATTCTCAAATACTGGAATACAGACGAATGCAATTTAATATCAGGAAGTGACGGAACTTTCTTTCCACCACGAATCGTGCAGAAGAAATCAAGAGTTTACATGTACATTCCAGGATTTTGTAGACGAATACCTCTAGTATACAATGGCACAGAAAGGGTAATTTTTTGTTTATTTTTATTTGTTTTGCGAAAATGGAAAAGTGTGTAATCATATAATTTTGAATAAATTAATTAATTTTGTATCATTTGTAGAATAAAAAATAGAAATACAGTAGCTTTTGCTACGGCTTCGCATGGAATTTGGTGTGTTGATAAAAAGTAGCCATAAATGAAACATACATTGACAATGATTAACAAACGGGACGGACAGAAGTTTACTATTGTTCGTGTCAGTAAAGGATTAGTATGTAATGTTGTTGAATTTATTGAAAATGATTACTTAGTATAACGGTTTCACTTGTCGTACGGCAGCAGCGAGAAGTGAACTATGTTTTGTTTTGTTTAGCGAAAATATGTAGATTTAGCGAGTAAAGAACGCTTGAGCAAGCATACAAACTTTTCCCCCCTTTTTTACCCCCTTAGGGTTAGAATTTCGGAAAATTTCTATCGAATGCCTACGTTATACAAAGAAAGCACCCATCAAGTTTCAGGTCTCTACGATCAGCAGTTTAGGCTGTGGGTTGATCCCTCAGTTATTCAGGACAAAGCATTTTATCTTTAAAGATTAGTTTTGTTTTTTTTCAAATAATTAAAAATATTTGTAATATGTAAATCAATTTTTTTTTTAATAATAAAATTTATCTATAATACATAATTTCTAAACAACATTCTTTTCCAGGAATGATTTTACTTACTGTGATTTAAAAAAAAAATTTCATGATATATTTACTTGTCTTTCCAAACCCCATTTTACAAATTCTACAACAGTTTATTTACTAGTTTCTCCAGTAGAATAATTGTTCAGATGTTATTCTTTTCAGTAAGGAGGGGGGAGGGGAATAAATTTCAAGTCTTTATCAAATTATTACTATTACTACTCTGCCAAAAAGTATTTGCACACTTCCGATTCTTTTTTTATTTTGAGAATAAATATAAATTTAATATTAAGTAAAAAGTCCATTAGCATCAATAATTGCCTGTAGACTTCTGGGCATGGAGTGGACCAAGTCGAGACTGATTGTTTCCCATTCTTGGACCAGTACTTGTTTCTAAAGGTGTCTTCCAGTGATGTGATGCTTTCTCACATTCTGATGCAAGATGTGCCATAAATTTTCTATAATATTTATGTCAGGTGATTGAGGAGGGCTGTGCAGTTGTCTTCGCACATTAAATATCAACCATTTTGGATCGTTGTCCTGCTGGAACACATATCGATCATATTCATTTCTTCGGCACTTGCATAAAGGTTCACATAACGCTCAGCATTTAAAATTCCGTCAATGGAAATAAGATTTCCCACACCGTGGTATGAGACACACCCCATACTATAGCATGGCCACCACCATATTTTACTGTAACAGAAACATTTTGCTTTTTCAATTCTTCCTTACGTTGCCTCCAAATACTCTTCCGCCCATCGGACCCAAACAAATTGAGCTTGGTTTCATCAGAGAATATGACATCCTCCCAAAAGCTAAGCTGAAGTAAATATTCTCTGGCAAAAGCAAGACGCTTTTCACGGTTGCTTTAATTTATATAAGGTTTCTTTCAAGGTACTCTACCATGCAGGTATTCAGAATTCAGGCAGTATCTGATAGTCCTGTCACTAACCTGAACACCAGCAGTTGTATGGACCATATTAGCCGGGTCTCGAAAACTTACTAAGGGATGCTTCACAGCTTAATTTTTTCTTCTCATCCTGGAATGCAACTTTTTCGGACGACCTTTTCGCTCACTGTTTTCAGTTGTCCCACGTTCCTCATACCTCTTTATGACGTACCTGACTGTGGAAAAATGTATACTTAATAAATCTGCAATCTCACGATATGATTTTTGTTGACCCCGCAACAAAACATTTTTTTCGCGAGTTCCCAAACTCAATTCACTTGTTTTCGGCATGACAGTTGATGATGATAGTGACTAAAGAATTTAATTCTTAATACTTTAGCATTGTAGGAAGACATTAGATAGAGTAGATAATACTGCTGGTGTAAGAATTAATAAATAGTAAACAAAGGATATTAGTGTTAGTACACAAACTGTGTAAATACTTTTTGCCAGAGGATTTCATTATTTTTTTTATTTTTCCCCATTAATCTAAAAAGTTAATTATTGTACACATATAGAATTGTTTTAGTTATAAATAAACTTTTTATTAATGTGAAGTTCAGTGGATTATTATTTATTTCCCTTATGACTGATAGTTTTATGAAAACGGGGTGTGCAAATACTTTTTGCCCCCACTGTAAGGAAAAAAAAGGTACTACAGGGTCTCTAAAACTTTTTTATATAATAATAACAAGGTTTAGCGAAAGGGAAAACTCGATGGCGATCCGCCGATCTCTGCCAACGAACTTCCGTCCACAGACTACTACCCAAACCCAAATCTGCTACATCACTCTTAACGCAATTTTCCCACCTCTACTCCCCAATCGGCACCATTTTATACAAAGATAGAAATTTAATTATGAATCTATCAAAAATTGAACAGGTTTTGTTCTTACAATTTTATAAAAACTGAAATATACATTTCTTTATCTAAAAACTTTCTATGACTTTAATACTACAGATATGGTTACTGATATCAGGAAGGTTTCCGCATTTGGGAAAAAAGTTAAGTTATTTGAGTCAAAGTTGATACTCAATGTTTGTTGCTTTTCTTATCGCACCAATAAATAATTTCTTAATTGAATCAATCGATGGCTAAGTAAATCTCTACCATACAAAATAAATATGGTACTTATAAATAGGAAAATAAAAAAATTGAATTGATAAGCAAATGCAGAGAAGACATGTAAGAAATGGGGAAAAGATTTAAATAATACTTAATATAATTGAGCATCCAGGAATAAATAGATTTCAATAGATGAGAAAGTAGTAAAAAATATGCACTGATACATTATATATAAATGACTTCCTGTCCTCCTATATTGTTTAATAACATCCATTTCCGGTAGTTAGGACTACACCTTGACAAAAGATTAACTTGGAATCCTCATAGTAGACTGAAACGACAAGAAACAGCTCGCCGTTTCAGGCTACTACAGCATTTACTAGGCAAACGCTCTAAGCTCTCAATTAATTACAAAAGACTCATATACATGACAATCATTAGACCCTTCTGGACTTATGGAATAGAGCTTTAGGGCTCCACTAAACCATCAAATTCCTCTTGTATTCAATCCTTACAATTCAAAATCCTTAATGCTACTTACTTTTTAACGAACAAAGTAATACATAATGAGCTTAATGCCCCATTTATTGCTGATTTAGCCCGAATCCGATACCAATCTTTTCATGACAAACTTTATTTCCGCTCAAATCCACTAGTTTCAAACCTCTTCAATTCCTGATAATCCTCCGAGGCGTCTGAAAAGAAGATGGCCTTCTAAGTTGAACTTTTTATTTGAGTACTACCACTGGATAGTTTCTGTACTTGTCTTTCATGCTAATATGTACCAATCATTCAATTTACTTGTTGTATTTGTATAATACTGTTGAAAATTTCATTGAATAAATTATTATTTTAAAAAAAACATCAAATATTATAATACATTTCAGATGATCAATGGCTTCCCTTCTAAAAGATTCGAACTGCCATCTAATGTATTTTCTACAGCTGAAGAGAATCCGTACAATGCATGCTTTTGTGAAGGGGAAAACTGCCCGCCATCAGGAACTTTTAGTACCAGTAAATGCAATTTCGGTAAGGTCTACCGAATAAGTTAATATAAAAAACTATTATATAATAAATAATTACAAAAAATAAATAACTGAAGCCAGAGACCACAAATAAAGTATGAGTAAAGGTGCCTGAATCTTGTAATTTAGTGAGGAATGGCTCTGCTTTACGATCATATGTCAGGGACTCCCTTTGTGGAGTTCTGATAAAATATAGTAACATGTAAGAAATGAATGACATTATTATTATTGGAGAGCAGAACAAAATTCAAATCTGAGTTGTACAAAGCACTAGAAGCACCAAAGCCACAAGACTACTTTCCTTATATTTGCGATAACATAATTACAAATTTTAAAGGATTATCTTAGGAAAGTAAATAATAACTAAAATAATTATATTTTAGGAGCCCCAGTGTCTATATCTCATCCACACTTTCTCAACGGTGACAAAGAACTTCGGACAAATGTAACTGGCCTGAATCCAGATTCGGATAAACATAACTTCTATGTAGATCTTCACAGTGTAAGTAATCTTAAAAATTATCTTTTCCTTACGATATATCAGACTGTTTAAATATTTATTAAATAAATTTAAGTGCAATATTTTCAAAGCAACTTTGATCATACTTTTATTTTATTTTTTTAGAAATTTGGCATGCCTATGTCCGGAAGGATTAGGTTTCAGATCAATGTTGTAGTGCACCATTGCCCTTTCCTGATGCAGTTGAATGCTATTCCGGACAGGACCGTTCTCCCGATCGCTTGGATGGACTTTGTAAATATAATTTTATGTTCTCTTGAGGATTAGTTAATCTCACACTTTAAGTCAGTTACCACACACTTTCTCATATTATTTATTTATAAAATTTTGCAATAACTAATGGAAGGCCATTTTATAAGAACATGGTCATCATATAGGAAAATAGAACCCGAAGAAATGTGCTTGTGCTTGCAAATCCAAAGGGATGAATATGGATTAGTGCACCCAAAGCTTCCCTTTGTTTTGTGAATAAATAAAATGAATTGAGGCTGACTTTGGTAACTTATCTAAATTATAAGAAAGCAATTAAAACAGTTTATGAGTATCTACAGTCAATTATAAATTAGTTCAACTAAAACGAAATCATGGATGAATTTTTCAGCATAGTTTTATTTTAAATAACGTTTTTTTTTCATTTATGTTTCCAAATGATAGTCTGTTCTGATCACTGGTTACAGCTTACATAACAAAAAAAAAAAAAGAAATAATAATGGCTATAACCATTTGATAGATTTAGGCGATAGAAATAACTTATCATGAAAAAATGTAAAGCATACAATGAATATGTGCCGAGTATACTATATGATGAAACTCGGTACCATATTAATTAATGGTGAACTAATAATAGTTATATAATTTAAATCAACATACTTTTATATATAATTTTCTGTACATATAATATAATAGTATACAAAAGTAAACCAATAACCCCTTTAATAACTTTTGAGTATAATCTATGAATTACTAACTATAAATAATTTATTTATATACTTTTTTTTATTTTTCAGTCGATATTGTAATATAACTTCACTGATCAGTTATTGTTTATTACAGGGCATCAGCGAAGTTGAAGGTTACGCTAAAGATATCGTATATCATGCTACGTATTCAGCAGCCTATTTAAAACAAGCACTTCTGTGGAGTTCATTCGGCATAATGCTACTGACATTTTTGTGCCTTTGTAACTATTTACGGCGAAAAAAATAAAATGTTTATAAATCTAAGATACAATAATTTAAGGACTATTTTTATTAAATTAAGAAGGAAATCCTCCCTCCTAAATAAAGCTTTTAATAAAATCTCTACTATCTCGAGAAAACGTAACTAATTAAAAAAAAAAATTAATGAGGCAATCTGTCTACAATACAATTGTAGATGGTATAATTAAAACAAAAATAGGCATAGTTTGTCATTCAAAAGTTTTTATTCATATTTAAGCCTATTTAACATAACTGTCACACAATAGTCGATCCCAATTATTATTTGAATGAAATCCGCTGTATTTTATTTAGTTGGTAAATGCGGTACAATTTATGTAAGTATTTTATTAAATAAGGAAAAAAAAACTTTCTGATTTTACTTAGTTTACTCCTTGTAAGTAGTTTTTATTTTTTTAATAATTTTGATAATATTTTAATGTCAGATAAAATCATTGGATTCAATTTTATTTTAATATTGATTTACAAATACTAAAAATTAGACAAGTTAATTTTTATTTTTAATGTCTATATATGTACATAGAACCTTAATTATGCCTTCAATGATGGTCTGTGATATTATAATATATGATAATAAATCAATTTTCATAAAACAAAAATTATATATTATTTCCCGAGAAATATCAATAAGTTATCCTTTCCAATAAAGTTAAACAATAAAAAAATGATTGTCTCAGCACAAGAAATAATTGAAATTTTGTGTTTTGGATTTATAGAAGTGCTAGGATCTGTAAGATGTAGGATTGTGTAAGATCTGACATTGCAAGTTTGAATTTCGATAGCTGATAAACATAAAAGACAATTAATGGTACCAGCTTTACATTTACAGAAAGATAAGGAAAACTGCTGGTATTAACATTTTTTTTATTTATTTATAAATTTATAATGCTAATTCAATTATCAGTTAAATAAAATATAACTGCTACATATAAAGTATAATATATATGTTTCACTCGCCATGCTTCTTCACTGACTTCATTTCCAACATCTCTTGACATCCCAAAAAGATGCTCTCTTAGCAGGTCAATTATCTGTTTAAATAAATCAGTATTGAATAATCGATTTCGTTGCTTCTGCGTATTTTTCCCAAAGAATATATAGACTATGTTAAGACTTTATTGCATGCTATCCCAATCATTTATTTTATTTAGTAACTGTTGTTATTAATATATTTATTCTCGACAATTGGTTAAACTCTGTCAAGTTTCGTACTTTTTAGTTATTTCATTTCTGCTTATATATTTTTTTCATGTTTTTGTCACTTAAATATACTTCATGATTTGTATTATTATGTAGCCTTCTATAACATATATATAATTTTTCTGTTCATATTTGTTATTCTAAAGGGACTTGGTCTCAGAATAAAGTTTGTTTTCTTTTCTATTCTATAAAAGTATAAGTATAAAATTCAAAAAATGTTACATCCTGTAACAAGTTTAGCTTGTTTTAATAGTAAAGTACAAAAGCCTGACGTTAAAAAGTGAACAAAATGTATTGTCGTAATATTTTGTTTGTAGAAGATCCAAAAATCTCATTTGCCAGCTTCCAGATCTACTCTGCATTTCTTTAATATTAATATATATATTTTTTTGATATATTGTTATATTTATTACCTTTTATAAGATTTTATTTACAATATACGAGAAATGCATATTTATTGAATTGAGTTCAAATAAACTTTTTTCCCAGTATTTTTTATATCATTTTTGACCACGTTTGAAAATCAGTTAAAAATAAGACTGAATAGCATTACATGATGTTTTGTATTTTAACCAATAAAGTTCAAGCAACTCTCGGCCGATGTCGTACAGAGAGGCCGTGAGGTCAGCGTTATCATTGCTGTAGACTAAATACCTTTAGGCACGACTAACAAATTATTATAGTATTTCTGTTACACCACATACTTAGTGTTATTTAAGAATCAAACATCTATTAAAATCAGTAAACTTTATATTGTAACAACATAAAAAATCTGGAGTGCCTTTTGCAGCAGTCTCCGGTAATTACGAAAACAATATATCAATAATAACAACCATAAAATTTATTAAAAAATATCAGGATATTTTAGCTACTTTGAACCCTTTAATATTTTGACGTACTCTTAATTTTTTATCAATAAACCTGATTGTTTCATAATCTGTCTTTCTTTAATGCCTCATAGCTAAAGTTATACATCTGTCTCGCATGAAGTTATAAGTAATATTTTAATCATGATTTCATGTAATTATAACATGAAAACCTGAAAAAATTGTAAAATCCATACATGAGTCCATAGCCCCAGTTGGTGACACAGCAGACGCTCATAATCCCCACTGATTGCTTATGCCTGGCACATAAATGCGCCCACAACAATTTTAAGTTTAAAAGTTTATCTGAATTAAACGTTCATGTTATACATAAATATAACCTAGTATGTTACTGAGGAAGAAAATAGTTGGGGGTGCAGTCAAATAAAACACTAAATAAGTGGATACTTATTTAATTAAGTGCCGACGTTTCGACCCACTTTGTGGGTCATCTTCAGGGCTATAGGACGCTGTAGTACGAGTAGACGCGGTCTAACTGGAGTATGTTCTTCTCTAGTATGTTACTGTTATAAAATAATAATAATTTATTTATTTGGCACTTTTGTAAATCCCTTATGATTTGAATTATGTTGCCTTCTGGCCAGATAGATATTGTATTACTTCTTCTGTTCATTTATGTTATTCCAAAGGTACCTAGTCCCAGAATAAAGATACTTTTCTAAATTATTTTATCTTTGAGTACTTACATTTCAATGAAATTTTCAACAATAAATAAAGTTTATTTCATAACACTACCAAAGTGGATTAGCTTTTATGCTTCGTTTGTTTCTACAAAATAATTTAAAAATTATATATGTGATATTTTAATCATAAATTAGTGAGATTCTACCATCTACTGCACTTTTCAAGGAATCAATGACCAAACTTGGTTAATAACAAATCTTTTATTAAAAATAATTTTATAGCCTTCGAAAGGTTCATAAAGAAAAAATATAAGATATTAAAGAATTTATTTTGATATTAATAAATAAACTAAATCATGAAGATTAATATACAAAATTAATATTACTGTAATGCTCTCAACATTACTGTATATTTAATATATATATATATTTATATATATATCATATATGCATATATTTACTTTTATATTACAATTATATAGTTCATCAAATGAAAAACTTAACACAATTAAAAACTTCCAGGTTGACAAATCAATGATAAAAATAAGAACTAAGAAGTCATCTTTTGTATTTGGATATTTTAAGGTTATTTTTTGATGTTTTTTTGTTTGTTTTTACAAAATTTTGCAATAAAAGAACTATTGCAGTCATGAGTCATTAACGAGAGCTGAAGGATCTACGTGTAAGATTGCACGTGATGTGCCAAAAACATTATATTATTCCATTAGTCAATGCGGCGCCCTAGACAGACTCTCCGGTAGTAGTCACCAGCTGGTAACCATTTAGACCGACACCGCAAGTGGTAACTCCTCTCAGCAATTTTGCAGAAGTTATGATTATCTAAAAGCATACATATATGTTTGATTACAAAACTAAATACATGAAGAAAAGGTATTTATGAACGATATAATTTTTTTTTTTTTAACATGGTATCAGTTCCGTAAGTCACAAGTTTGAACTTTCCATTTGTTTCTTTTTTTAAATTCTCAAAAATAAAAATAATTTTTATAAGACTGTATATAGATTGACAAACCAACTAACACACACTATTTACATTATATCATCATCTATACCTCAAAATGTTTGTTGAAATGTTTCTTGATGAAATGATTACCGAAATATACACTTTTCCCATTTAACACTTAGAGTTTTTTCATACTAAAACTCACTATTATTTTTATATTGGAGAATATTAGAAGTGAAACAAATGAAAAGTTAAAACTTGTGGCAACTCGAAGTGACAACCTGCGGAACTGATACCAAAAGTATCTAGCAGAAATTAAATATAAACAAAACATTAATATAAATAGTAACCTTAATCTTAGAATAATACTTTTTTTTTTATTCAGCAGTTGTTTCGATTCAATTTATAAGCAATACTGTTATAGACTTTATAGTCAATTAAAGATATATTTTTTATATGCGTAGAATACATAATGACAAAGTAATAATTTATTTTTTTAATTAAAAATTGATCTCAGGTCTAAACTAGAGAAATAACTTTAATTATTTTTTAATTTAAAATATTGAAAAGAATGATGAAATACAAAAAAATAAATTATTAACTGAGGAGTAATATAAAATCAGACTTATCTAAATCCAGGAACATATTGTTAAATAAATAAATATATGTATATATATATATATCAAAAGCGGATTACTCCAAAATTACTTATTTACATTTTTCGCTAATTCAGTTAGGCAATTTTGTCGTACAGAACACTTATTTCTCATGAACTTCGTCCGGTTCTGAACCTGAGTTTTGGGAGCTTAAAGCATTGCTTGATTAAACTAGCAAAAAATGTATAATTATTCCCTTTTGATATTGAATGCCTCATATATACTTTTTTTTCTTGAAGATTAATTTACAAAATCATGTACTTATGGTTAGAGTATGCTATCTTCGAAATCACTTTTGATTCATTCAAATTTAAATTGATTTCAGTGCTCATAAAAGCACAGGGTTTGATTTGTTCAATTCAGAAATTAATCTAAAATAATAATCACAACAAAAATAACTATTAAGTTGTTCGTTTTCCATCCGCGACTCCCTTCAAAGATCCAGAATGATTATATAAAATAGTAAAATTTTTAAAAGCTTACTCATAAATTGAACCCTCCCATTGGCACATTTTGATCAGGGGGACTAAACACATATTGACTATTATCGCCATCACCGGCAACATTCGGAGCAATAGCGGTATCCCCTTCATCGCTACCAAAATAACGTTCGATAATATCAAAAGCCTTTTGATAGATTTCCATGTTATCGTGTGACTGTAAATATTCTATTTTATCAAGGCCTAAAACAGAAAATAAATAAAATGAATAAAGATAAAGGCGAATTATTAATCCGTAAAGATTATTTTAAAATGTATACTCTACCGTAACATTCCTCGATGATAACAGCGTAAGGATTCACAGTTCCCTGAGCTCTAGCATCTTGTTCACCTAATCTTAAAATATTCTCTAAACCATTTAGAGCTACTTGAATTATTTTAGCATCCATAACTGTTAAAAGTTCACAAAGAGGAAGAATGCATCCCTAAAAACAAATACATGCATTCTTAATTTGTTTAATATGATATAAAAAAAACAACTGAATTCTGTTTATATAAATGAAATTTAATTTTTGGTAATTCGTAAAATTAATATTAATAAAAAAAAAAGATACCTGGTCAACTAAATATCTAATTTGTTCAGGAGTTCCTCCAGAAGTTGCGTTTGTTATAGCCCAGGCAGCTTCTTTCCTCGTTTTGAATTCTGCCTTACCCAAAATTCCAATTAGACTTGGAAATATATTTGCCTCAATGACAGCCTGAAAATAAAATTAATATTTTATAAAGATATGTTAAGGACATAAAAGAGTCAATATATAAACATTTATGTTATAATCATTATAGTAAATTAAAGAAATATTTTTTAAATGCATGGTGTTGGGAAGAGCGACACCATAAAGGAAATAAAACCAACAGGTGTAAATCTCTGACCCCGTGTCAATAAATGCCGGTTATTTTGAGCACTTAGGATCTAAATGAAATTAAGGATGAGAAAAAAAAAGATTAATATGCTATTTTATAAAAAAATAAAGATTAAAATAAGAAATATTGAAATGAACAAAATGAAATTTAATGAATTACAGAATTATATGTGATAGAAAAAAAAAATATGATTAATGAAATATATAGAACCAAGAATAAACTATTACTAATGTACAATTACTACACAGGCCTGATATTAAAATTAGAATTAAAATGGATTAAAAAAATGAAGAAATAGATTAACTATTAATTTAAATTTAATACAAAACAATAATAGACTTTAATGCCAATAAGTGACAACAAAAAAAATTCTCTCCGACGTCTTCTCTTCAAAAAGGCCTTTATTATGATTATTAATTAGAAATACCTGATTAGAAGTGCTACATCAGATACTCAACACGATCGGCGATCGTCGATACTCCCAATGAGTAGAAGGATGCTAATGATGACTGGACGAACTCCAGGAGCTCATGAAGCACGAACAGTACGTATAATATTGTTATATAATTGGTCACAAAGAACTCGTAAAGAGTGAGTGAGTCACATTGACGGAAGTTCAATTTGCAGCTACCAAAATGTACTTGTAATGAGTAATGTTAGACTAGACCAAGTCTACACTAAAAGGAACTCGTAATGAGTGATCTTCACTGATTGAAGTCCAATACAACAATGTGGTTGCCACTACCAAAGGTGCTCGTAATGAGTGATCTTCACTGATTGAAGTCCAATACAACAATGACTGAAAGCGACTCGCCGCTGTTACCAAGACAACGGCGGTCGTGTTTTGTCGACATATGAATTAATGTGATGCTTCGCATTATCTATAAACTATAATCTACTAACTTCTAATTACAAAAATAAAGCTTTATGTACAATTACTCCAATATTTTCTCTCGTTCATTATAATCAAAACCAATTACAAACTAAAGAATTAAACATGACTAAAGAAAAAAAGTAATGAAAGTAATTTATTTAAATTTGATAATAACGATATATAGTGTATATATAGAGGAAAAAAAGAAGGAATTAAACCAGTTAAATGAGCGTTAACATACCAAAAATTTGATAAATTTTTACTGGTTTGCGTACTTCTACTGTTGATCTGGTAGAGGTAGAAGTGGTGCTAATTTGGATACTGGTCGAATATATTCACCATTGTGAGTTTTTATCTTAACAACTCGTACTAAGCCATCTTCTCCCTTAAAGATTTAAAAAACTCGGCCGGTTGTCCTTTCTAGGGGCATAGTATTTGGCTCACTAATCTGACCAAGAGTATCAGAGATCAAATTCGTTGTCTATTCCAATTTTGTGAGCGATTGAGGTGGTCATATGTCTATTTCTTTTAGATGTCTTGAATTGATTTATGAAGGGGTTGGCTATGAGTTAATCGGTTACTAGAGGTGTCTAATAGGTTCGGTTCAGGAAGTGCCAATAGCGGTGCTCCTATTAAAAAATGGCCAGGTGTTAGCGTGTCTAGATCTTGAGGGGAAGATGAGAGTGGGTGAAATGGTCTGGAGTTGAGTATGGCTTCAATCTTCACGATAATGGTATTAAACTCCTCAAATATTAGAGCCTGTTGTCCAATGACTCGAACAAGATGACTCTTGACTGACTTCACCCCTGCTTCCTATGGGCCACCAAAATGTGGAGCGCCCGGTGGTATGAAACTGCATTTAACGCCGTGTCTAGCTAAATAGTGGATAATCACTTCTTGAGCTCCCTTTTTGTTGAACCATTTCCCCAGTTCCTTTAATCAATTTTCATTATTCCACTTATGGGCTACATCCCTAAGAACTAAGAAAATTCATATCCTGAACATAAATGACAATTAACCCCATCCCAAATGAAATTATCCTAAACCAATAGCAATCACGGATAAGATGAACCTGATAAGTTTATATTGGTTAGAGGAGTGTAACTACTGTAGCCTTTTACTTAAAATATTTATTTTGGAATAGAATTTTACAGAATATTTTCTGCCCTTGATTTCAGCCTACATTAAACCCATTACATTTGTCAATGGTCATAACTATACTGTAAGTGCCTAAACTTACAATGTAAGCTTACTAGAGAATTTAAGATTTTTTTTTCGCATAAATTAATCAAAAATGTATTCCATGATTTCCTTAAAAAAAATATATTGTATAAACATTTTATTCGGCTACATTTAATTGTTTTTACCTGAATTTGTTGTCTATTCCCTGCAGTAATATTTGA
This sequence comes from Troilus luridus, assembly GCA_964056705.1. Taxonomy (NCBI): domain Eukaryota; kingdom Metazoa; phylum Arthropoda; class Insecta; order Hemiptera; family Pentatomidae; genus Troilus; species Troilus luridus. The sequence continues at coordinate 14,103,514 of OZ057417.1, forward strand.
TATTGTCCAACAGGCTTCTTTACGAATCGATTCTTTAAACGAGCCAAGAAGTTCCCTCAGACATGGAAGAACTGAACAATGTAGAATAACTTGAGTCTGCTGATCATCTCCGGTCACTATATTACCAACAGCCCTCAAAGCTGCTGAAACTACGTTGTGTTGATTATTCCTAAAAATAAATAAATTATAATAATAAAACAAATTAAAAAAATTAATGGTGGAGATATACTTGGCACTAGTATAATCAAGAAGGCGGTCAGGAGTAGTGGCCATGAAAGAAAACGCCATTGTAAATGTGCTAATGCTCCACCGGGCCTGCCAAGGACCATTTTATAGATTAAACTATTAAAGTATAAAGGCATCGAGAATAAACATAGAAATTGTAGGAAGTATGAAGGGAATAATAAACAGGAAGAAAATAGTTGGGGGTGCAGTCAATTAAAACACTAAATAAGTGGATACTTTTAGTGTTAATTTAGTGTTTTAATTGACTGAACCCCCAACTATTTTCTTCCTTACATCATCCAGTCAACGATCCCTCGCTTCTCAGGAATAATAAACAATTGAATAGTATAAGTAGAAAGAAAAATTATAGTGTTATGAGAATACAAAAATTATTAATGATGTAGATATGAATGCTGGATTAGGAAAAACAATAACAAGTTGACAATCTAATAATTTATTTAAACTGTCCAAATAATTATTATAAACTTAGTATATTCACACTAAATGTGCATCTAATATATAAAATTGTCCTGTCACAGTGTTTGTAACAAAACTCCTCCGAAACGACCTGACTGAATATAGTTTTGGGGGCCAAAAAACCTCAAAACTTTCTGAGTTGTTTCAGTGTTTGGCCTGTATCTCCTAATCGGTTTTGGGAGAAAAACATAAATAATCATTTTTAAAGAAGATTAAATTTGCTACAATTTGACCTCAAATGCAGCTCTGTAGGTTTAAAAGATCCTGAGTTAAGTTCCAAACATATGACAATTAACCAGAATCTTAGCTCTATCTAATACATAAAATTGTTGTGTCACAGTGTTTGCACAAAAATCCTCCAAAACGACTAGACCGATTCTTATGAAATTTTGTGTGTATATTCAGTAGAATAGACTAGAAAACAAACTTTATTCTGGGACTAAGTCCCTTTAGAATAACAATAAAGAAGAAGTAAAATAAACATAATTTCATCTGGCAGGAGGCTACATAATGATACAAATCATGAAGAAATCATGAGTGACAAAACATAATAGAAATAGAAAAAAATAAATAAATGATTAAAAAGTACGAGACTTTACAAGATTTTAACTAATTGTCGAAAAAAAAAAATATATATATATATATATATAAAGGTTAGATATTAACAAAATAATAATAAATAACATTAATATAATAGTTAATAACGGAATTGCTAAATAAAGCAAATGAATGGCATAGCATGCGATAAAGTATTTACAAAGTCTGTATCTTCTTTGTTGTTGGAAAAATAAACAAAACACGTAGGTAACGAGATCGAGTATTCGATACAAATTAATTCAAGCGGAAGATTGGCCTGCCTGGAGAACATCTTTTTGGGATCCCAAGAGATGATGGAAAAGCAGGGATTTAAATGAGGCCAGTGAAGATGAATGGCGGATGAAAGGAGGGATTGAGTTCCACACAGTGGTGGAGTGGGCGAGGAAGGAACTCTCGAATGTCTTAGTTCTGTGGGATGGAATGTAGAGATCGGAAAGGCCGGATCATGTTTTATGGTGTTGGACAGAGGATTTGAATTGAAGGAGACTATAGATATATAAAGGGTGTTGCGAGTTAATGGATTGGTATAGAAAAACACTAAGGAAATAATGTCAACGAATGGGTGGGAAGAGCCACTTTAACTCATCATAATGATGTGACACCCGGGAACGACTCGGAGTACCAAGGACAAATCTTAAAGCGCAGTTCATTATTCTTTTTAAGCAACCCGCCAGCAATTTCGAGAGGCCCCCGTATACCACACAACAGTAGTCAAAGTGGGGGAAGATAAGGGATGATACAAGAAGCTTCCGGGTAGATTGTGTAAGGAGATGCCGGGATCGATGGAATAATTTCAGGGAACTAATTGATCGTCGGGATATTTGGGCGACATGTGGTTTCCAAGAGAGGTTTTTGTCCATGGTAATGCCTAGGTTTTTACCGGAGGAGTTGAAACTAATAGGGTTGTCGTTTAGGATCAATGTTGGGAGGGTGGGGATAGTTGTAAGGAGGGAGTTGGAACCTAGAACAATGGCCTGGGTTTTCATTGCGTTCAATTCCAATTTGTTCAGCTTTGCCCAGGCACTGATCCTATCTAGGTCTTGCTGAATACTGGCGAACGCAAATGATAGCTCAGAAGGAGGAAAGGATAAATAGATGTGGAAGTCGTCAGCATATAGATGGTAGGAACAGTGGTGAACGGATTTAGGAACATCGTTGATGTAACAGTTAAAAAGGAGAGGAGAGATGCTTGAGCCCTGTGCCACGCCTGAGGATAAGGCAAGGGAAGAGTAAAGGGGTTGGTTGGGCATAGAAACCGCTTGGGACCTGCCAGAGAGGAAGGACTGGAACCATAGTATAGAGCTGTTGGAAAAGGACAATGACTTTAGTTTGGAAAAAAGGATAGAATGGTCCAAGGAATCGAAAGGTTTGAAAAAGTCTAGTAGGATTAGCACGGTTAGTTGTTTGTTGTCCATGGCTTTATGTATGTCAGTAGTGATTTTGGTAAGGGCAGTTGAGTGGAAAAACCAGGACAAAAACCAGATTGCAGCGGATCCAGGAGTTTGGACTGTTTGAGAAAATTTGATACTTTTTTTCCAAGAAGTTGGGAATATTGCGTTTTGTAGTGAGAAATTATATATGAAAAGTAGGACAGGTAGGATATCGATGAGGCATAGTTTGAGTAGTTTGACGGGTATCTCATCAAAGCCAGTAGAAATGGAGCGGGATTTGAGAACGGAGGAAATAATGTCGGTAGATGAAATGTCAGAGAAAAAAAAATTGTCGGGGTTGAAAGATGGGGTCAGTGAAAAGACGGAGGGTGATGATTTTGATGTGTTAGTTGGCGTAGACAAAAAATACAAGTTCATTTCATCTGGAGAAGCAGGAAAGGCTCTGGAATATATTGAATTGCAGAGGGAGAGTTTTCGGAGGAGTTGCCATTTAGATTTAGGATCGGGAGCAGAGGAAAGGGCTTCGTGGAAATATTTGGATTTTGCTTGTCTGATTGTAGACTGTGTAACATTGTGAAGAGCCCTGAACGCTTGGTAGTTATCAGTAAGCCTAGTGTGTCTAAAGCGTCTACGGGCAGCATCACGTTTCCTTTGCAGGTCTTTAATTTTTTGACACATCCAAGGAGCAGGATGGTGACGGAAGGTTAAAGTTTTGAGTGGGGCATGGGTATCCAGGATGCTTTTGAGATTGGCAGTGAGTATGTCGACCATTGAATCGACGGTGGTACAGGAGTAAATTTGGTTCCAATTCAGGATTTCGAGGGAAGGAGATATAGATTCAGTGGTGAGTCCATCTAGGTTGCGGAACGTTAATGTTTTCGATAGGATTACTGGAGTTTGGATATTGTATGAAATTTGGATTAAATCATGAGATGACAAGAATGGGGCAGGTAATTGTGAGGAAGAAAGGAGTCTATGCGATGAGTCAATGATGAACAAATCTAACCACGTGTCAGATAGGAGAGTGTGATAGGTGGGAGATAATGGAACAATGGAGGTGTAGAGAGTAAAAAAGGTTTTCAAGGTACAGTTTATCATTGGATTGGACCAGGAGATTATGATGTAGTATGAGAATAGGATATAAACTATTTTTCATACACCTAAGTGATATGTGTTGGCCATTATTATTGATTATGTATAATTTCAATCCACCAATTATGGAATGCAGCAATGTTGACTGGAATCTTTCAAGGAGAAGTCGTCCTGTAGCCATGTATTCCAATGATACCATCAGAACCCACAATACCGTTCATATGACTTTAATTTGATGTACGCTTAGCTTTTTCTATGACCATCAACAAGTCTCAACAATGTCCATTTGCGATTTGGACCTAGAACATCCATGTTTCTCCCATGGAAAAAGAGTTTTGAGTTGAACGCCTTGGGGTGCAAGTGCAGTCTCAGGTTATGAGCCTATTTGGGCGGTTATTCGTTGGGATGTATTGCACTTCTTCTTTGAATGTGATTGATCTTACTCTTTTTTATGTCTTGATAATGCCTGAATAGGGAAACGTCAACTGGTAATTGTTTGTTTTTATTCCAGATTTGAAACATAAGGCTTTACTTGTGTTTTTTTCCATTTGCATTTTAATAAATGTTAATGTTTCGTTTTGAGTTTTGGCTCTATTTTATTGAAGAAATTTTTAAATTAAGAAATATTAAAAGATTATTACTCTGAAATCTAAACTCTAAAATATCCATTTAGAATAACGGAATTATAGTGTTTATACAAGGAAAACTTGCATAAATATTGATCTTTGGAATTATGGCACTATATCATAATTCAATGAAATACAAAGATTTTAGAATTATTAACAGTCGGAACTGTACACTAAATAAATAATCTATCTAATCATTCCTATAAATAAACTATATAACATATGAGAAGAAAAATCCCATAAAAAAGTCATTTAAAACAAAAATACCAGACAATTTTTTTTCCCCTATTTTGTATTGATAGACTTAAGGTTTTTATTCAGAATTTTTTTACTTATGTCTACAAGTATTTTATGTCTTTTGAACATCTGATTTCTACATTACAATATAAAAGTTACTCATTTTATAACTTAGTGGTGTCCAGTATATAAGAAATATCTTATAAAGAAAATGAACTTAGTGGTTTTAAACTGATGATGTTAAATTTTAATTCTTAAGAAATGTAAAATTCAATTAATCGAGTATTAAATAATATTGTAAAATTGTATATTAATGTCATAGGACATACATTAGCAATTCGACTAATCTCCTGCAGACTCCAGCATCTATGACGGCTTGAATTTTCTCATTAGGCCCGTCTGACAGGTAAGAGAGAGCCCAGCACGAATCGGCCAGCACATCCCCATCGGTATGAAACAGCATTCTAGCGAGCACCGGAAGGCAAGGTGCTACTTTGCTGAAGTCGGGTGTTGGATTCTTTCCGCGGCATAAGTTAGACAGGGCCCAAACGGCATTTCGAGTCAGAGATAATCGGTCAGCTTTACTTAGTAGTCTATAAAAGAATAAATAAAAGTTAATAACCAATTACAAAAAAAATAAGATATAATATTCAATTAGATACAAATAAAAGTCGTTATCTATAAAAATTTAGATAAATTAATGATGTTTGCACTTTCCTCTTATACAGGCATCACTGATAAGATTGCTTAACCTTACAGTCATTTGCTTGGGATGGGGACTTAAGAAAATATTTCAGGAAGAAAAAACATATATATATTTAAATAATTATAATACTTAATCAATAATAATAACGTTTAGATGTTATTTTCAGGTCAATTTATGCCTTTAATATCTAATATTTCCTTAAATAAGTCCCCTTCTTTGTTTACTCTTAACATAAATTCAATTAGGTAAGATTTCTAATAGTCTTTGTTTATTCCTCATACTTTCTCACTATGCCACTTGGCACTTTCCCACATTCCTTAAATAGTTCAAGTATGCTCTTTTCTAGGCTAACAAAATTACATGAGTGGTGATCGATCTTATTACTAAATGTGCAAAATGTTTTATGAATTGTATAAATGGAAAACAACAAAGATGGCTAACAGAGAACAAACACAAACTCTAACGAATATCAAAATGTAATGAGATTGCTATATCGTCACCTTCATTATAAGAGGAAAGTACCTGATTTTTTAATTTGTTTATCCATGTATTATTGAAACAATTATATGAAAAAAGACAGAACTTTGAAAATTATATAAAACAGGTTGGTGAGAAAACTACGTTATGCAAAAACAAACTAATTATATAGTGTGCTGCGAAAAATAAAAATAAATAAATAAAATAAAATTATTAAGTTCTTACTGAAGCAGTGGAGGTAAAATGCCAGAATCTAAAACGTGATCACGACAATCGGGAGAATCTCCAGCGATGTTACCAAGAGCCCATACAGCTTGTTCCTGAACATCCTCGTATTCCGATGACAACAGTTGAACAAAGACTGGAACAGCTCCTGCTTCTATGACAATCCTGGTCTGAACTGAGGTTCCTGATGCGATGTTTGTCAATGCCCAAGCAGCTTCAAACTAATCAATACAAGATAGTAAATAAAATAATAATTATAATTATTCTTTTTTATTTAAAAGTGTAAGGTAGAAAATAAAGTGAATCTGTATTGAATGGGGCAACATAGCCCAAATATATAGGAAAACACTACTATTCATGACCTTATCCTAATAACAGTGTAATTAAAAATTTACTTTTGAATAGATGAATAAACATTTACATTAATTATAAATGGTAGCATAATTTGATATTAAAGGGATTGAGTAATTTTCATCACTTAAGTAGGAATTAATGATATGAGCAATATTAGTGATAGCTTTATCATGATAGCTCTTGACTCGAATTCATTGTGACTATCAACAAAATCCAACAATAATTATTTTTGTGAAATGTATGAATTATGCAAAACGTAAAGTGTAATACTACAGCTTAATAATGAAATACTACAAGGTACTCTTTATTCTATTCTATAGAGAAAACAAAATTAAATAAATAGGAAAAGCAATTGAACACTTTATTTAAATAACTATTTCAATATTAGCTGATTTATATACATAACTAGCTTTTGCCGACGGCTTCGCTTGCGTGGAATTTGGTCTGCCACATACAGTTTCGTGACAGATCATTTTAAATAAATAATTTAATTTTTTTTAACTATAAGTTACTCGTACATCCAAAATTTCAGATGTCTAACTTCAAAACTGATGGATTCCATACAATCTTTGAACCCCCTATTAAATTAAATGGGGGTGGAATTGTCTAAATTCCTTTCTTAGTGCTCATTTAAGCTATGCCAAGAACCTATCTGCGAATTTCAAGATGCTAAGTTCAGTGGTTGCAGCTGGTGAGTTGACACCTGGGTGTGTTAGTCAATTAGGTTACAGTTTTATATAAACTTCGCCTGTGTTGTGTGTTGATAAAAGTAGCCTATGCCCTTCCCCAGGCTTGAGATTATCGATATCAAACTTCACCACAGACGAATTAGCACAGCCGTGAAACATACATTGACACTGATTCACAAACGGGACGCACAGAAGTTTTCTGTTGTTCATGTTAGTAAAGGATTAGTATGTAATGTTATTGAAAAGGACTACTTAGTATAACGGTTTTACTTGTCGTACGGTAGCAGCGAGAAGTGAACTATGTTACTTGATTTGTTTTGTTTGGCGAAAATATGTAGATTTTGCAAGTAAGAAACACATGAGCAAGCATACAAACTTTGCCCCCCTTTTTCACCCCCTTAGGAGTAGAATTTCGGAAAATCCTTTCTTATCGGATGCCTATGACATACAAAGAACACACCCATCAAGTTTCAGGTCTCTACGATAAGCGGTTTAGGCTGGGTGTTGATCCCTCAGTAATTCAGGACAAAGCATTTTATATGTATAGATAATTATCATTTTAACTAAATAAATAGTATGGTTGTCTAAAAAAATAAAATGATGAAATACAATTATTATTATTTATCATGATCATGAATTAAAAAAAATGAGCATGATTAAAATCCGTAATATAAATTGCTTGTAATCAATCCAATAAGATTAAATTATAAAAACAACTTTGAATAACAAATAAAGCTAAAATTATCCACAGTGATATGAGATTTTGCTTGATAAGAGAACACTATGTAACCAAACAAAGTGGGCTAGTAGATATTTTTTTATAATATTTAATATGTACTAAATTATTTCATAAGTTTGTATAACCCTAAATAATATTTGAAAATATCTTAGCCATGTTTGAAAAAGAACATGGCTTCCTAGCACACATATTAAACTTTAACTTAAAAGTGAACCTGAATCTAACTAAAATGTTCGAGTACAGCATCAAATACAACTGATCACTTATTATTAATTACATAATAGTTTTTAATTATATAAAAAATATTAATTAAAATTACTAAAGAAACTAATCATAATATATCCATTAAAATTAAAAAAGTTTTGAGACTGTGATAGCTTCTAACGAATGTAGCAATATAATGAAGTGACAGTTGTGAGATGTAAAAATTAAAAAATCAATAACCATAAGCATGAAGGTGTGTCCATATTCGTCATTAACTTTCCTTTTCATAACTTTCCTAAAATTATTTAGGATAACATATTATCTAAAAGTATTTTAAAATGAAAATAGTCAAGATTCAATATATACCTGTAAGGTATAATTTGTGTGATCCTTTAAAAACTCAACTAAACGTGGCACAATTCCAGTCTCGATTACTTCGTCTATTGGAGGATTTGGCTCGCGAGAAAGAAGTTTACGAAACCTTTGAGTCGCTTCCAATTGTAGTTCAGTCAACGGGCTGTATATAGCTTGAACCATATCAGGTGTGATACCACCGTTGGAGACTCTCTCTTCCTGTTAAAAAAAATAAAACTTTAAATAAATATATCTAATTATAATAAAAATTAAAAAGGTATTAAAACAGTATAAAACTAAGATAATTAATGTTTATCAATCAAATGTTGCTTCAATATCTAGAACTAAACTAAGCAGTTACATACACTAAATTACTTTAATTGTCACTTTTGCTTTTACACTCTTCTAGAAGACAGAAACACAATGCATTTCTTTCTCGATGAATCTGGATGGATTCCATTTGTTTCTGAGGTTCCATAAAGGCTATTGGAATAAATTTAAAAGCGTCTAAAGATCCCAAAGAACTAGCCTGATAGTCTGATATATGTTTCTGAGCTTCCATAAAGGCTATTGGAATAAATTTAAAACCGCCTAAAGATCCCAAAGAACTAGACTGATAGCCTGATATATGTTTCTGAGCTTCCATAAAGGCTATTGGAATAAATTTAAAAGCGTCTAAAGATCCCAAAGAACTAGCCTGATAGCCTGATATATGTTTCTGAGCTTCCATAAAGGCTATTGGAATAAATTTAAAACCGCCTAAAGATCCCAAAGAACTAGACTGATAGCCTGATATATGTTTCTGAGCTTCCATAAAGGCTATTGGAATAAATTTAAAAGCGTCTAAAGATCCCAAAGAACTAGCCTGATAGCCTGATATATGTTTCTGAGCTTCCATAAAGGCTATTGGAATAAATTTAAAAGCGTCTAAAGACCCCAAAGAACTAGCCTGATAGCCTGATATATGTTTCTGAGGTTCCATAAAGGCTATTGGAATAAATTTAAAAGCGTCTAAAGACCCCAAAGAACTAGCCTGATAGCCTGATATATGTTTCTGAGCTTCCATAAAGGCTATTGGAATAAATTTAAAACCGCCTAAAGATCCCAAAGAACTAGCCTGATAGCCTGATATATGTTTCTGAGGTTCCATAAAGGCTATTGGAATAAATTTAAAACCGCCTAAAGATCCCAAAGAACTAGCCTGATAGCCTGATATATGTTTCTGAGGTTCCATAAAGGCTATTGGAATAAATTTAAAAGCGTCTAAAGACCCCAAAGAACTAGCCTGATAGCCTGATATATGTTTCTGAGCTTCCATAAAGGCTATTGGAATAAATTTAAAACCGCCTAAAGATCCCAAAGAACTAGCCTGATAGCCTGATATATGTTTCTGAGGTTCCATAAAGGCTATTGGAATAAATTTAAAAGCGTCTAAAGACCCCAAAGAACTAGCCTGATAGCCTGATATATGTTTCTGAGCTTCCATAAAGGCTATTGGAATAAATTTAAAAGCGCCTAAAGATCCCAAAGAACTAGCCTGATAGCCTGATGCATGTTTTATGAGTTATTTCAAGAACATCCTCTGGTTAGCTCTATATTTTGTAGGAGAATTTTCATTGCTTTTTCTGAGCATTGTTCGGCATGAGTCTTCCAGTAAAGTCATTCAGAACAACTATTAAGTATTTGTAAATGTTACTTTCTTTCAATTTTTGATAATTCTATAACAAGACCTTGCCAGTGATTTTGTGAAAAGTAAATAATTTGAATTAATTTTCAGAAGTAATATCATTTAAAAAATCCAATTCCAGTTTTGCATTTACTTTCAATCTAATGAGATATATTGAATCTTAACTCAAATAATAAATATGGTTATTATTATTTTCTATTATCCCAAAAAAGCACAATCAAATAAAATATCAGAACATTTTTTAGTTGTTTCTTTTTATAATAATTTATTAGTAATTACTCGGCAATTTTATTAAACTTAAAAGTTTCATTTAAATAAAAAATACAAACATTAAATTAGTTCTTATTCTCTTTAAATTAAAAAAAGATACATTATTATTGTTAATACTACATCTAATAGTAATTAAATTAAATCATAGTACAAATTTATTTGAAATAACCTTTGGCATAGAATTAAAACTGCTTAAAAACAGCTGAATCAACACCGAAATATGGTTGGTAAATAAAAATATTCTCTAAGATACCTTTAATGGTACTTAAAAATATTCTCAAAGAGTACCAAATAAAAAATTCTTTAAACCTAAATCGGTCACACTCTCATGATTTAACTCTACTGATTGGGGGTGTCATCCAGAAGGCATCGATTATATTACATTTTGTGTTTTAAACAATTAAAACATAATTGATTAATAATAGACTAAGGTAGTAATTTTAATAGTTTTAGTTTCCATAGAGGCACATTTTAATAAACATTTGAGTAATGTATTTCAGAAGCAATTAAATCAAACTAAAATATTTTATCACGCCTATCCAAAATAATATCGAACAATAAATCTATCAATATTTAAAATCCAAACCAAGAAAAAACATCTCCACCTGTAATATATTTTTAAAAATTACAAATATGTCAACAGAGAACTACCACTATCAATAATTTTAATACATGAGTATGGTTTGAAGAATATTAGGCCGTCCAAATAAAATATTTCAGTTAAAAAATATAACACATTTTAATTTCCAGCACGAATCATTCATATCAGGATTTTATCCAAGCATATCAAGTGTTACGATAAGCTTAAAAAAGAAGCTATTATTTACAGGTCAATTCTAGAGTTGAAAATTTGTTTAATTTATAAATATTGTGTATTTATAAGAACAGAATAATTTAATCAATTTTGTCATACACGAAGTCAAGTTTGGTCAAAAATTGAATCTAATATCCAAACATGGTTTTAATGCAGTAAAAAGTATTAAATATTAAATAAGTTCAAGGGCATTGAAAATAATTTAAAATTATTAGGAAAATAATTACAATCATATTGTCAGACAATAGTAGGAAATACTTTCAAACAATAAACTTCTAAGAGTATTGATTCTTGTGCATTGTTTCTCTTGAATTTGGATAAGTAAGTAATTCAAAAATTCAAAATATTATCAAGTCAATCAGTGAGATTGTTGACTTCGAAAAAGAAAAAAAAATATACCACCCTCTTACTAAATTAAAATTTTAAAAAATCTGTTTCTGCTTGAAGTATATCTTTCAAGACAGAGTAAACTTATAATTATCGTTTGAGAGCAGAAATGTCATGTTTATAAAGTTGTTATTTTTCAATTTTTAATAACTAGTTTTTACTCAACAGTTCAGACTAAAGCAGATCTGAAACAGATAAAGACACTCTATCTGTAATACATATCCCTAAACCTGGTAATATATGACACAACACATGACTATTTTACTTAACATATCAACTTCCTATTTCCTGCAATCGTAGCCCAGATAACGCACCCCACTTCTGTTAAATTCCCAAATTCATCTCAATAGCTTTGGAACAATATATTCAGAGCTCAAGTATTTAATAAAATTCATAAGAACATTGATCTCAAAAATATAAATTAATTAAAATTATGTAACCATACGATCTTTCACATCATTAAATAAATTAGCCAAGCAAATAAATGTTCAATCATTTTACGCACGGAAAAGATCAAAACTAATACAAATTAACTAAATATTTAAAAAGATTATTTTTAAATGGCTTTGGGAAAAAGAATTAAAAACCTGTCATGTTTAAGCATTATTCAAAAGAAGCAACATATAATCTGAAGTACATAACCTTACAAAAAGTTTGAGATATTAATGAACTATTAGAACAAATATATAGCCTACCCAACTAAAAACAATTAATTTAAATCCAAATTTTATTTAAAATAGTATTTTTTTAAAACGATAAACTGAGTCTTTTAATGCCCAATTTATAAAGCAATGCTTTAGACCCATGTTGATAGCTCTGGTTCAATTATAAAAACAGAAATAATGAATAAAATAAAACCTATTGCACAAAATTAAGTAACTTTAATGTCAAAGTGAACACTGCCAATTCAAGCATTAAAATTAAATCAAACACTGATCTAAATTGAAACATAAATTCAAACAAATATCCCATGCTTGCCCAAGTTTTGGGTTATATTTGAATAAATATTAAATACCTGCATAGACGTATCTTCATCTGACAGTGCCGGAATATTAACATTTCGTCTTTTGAATAACTGTTGTTCACGTTTTTGTTTTCGTAGCTGAACACCTTCCTCTTCGCGCCTTCTTCTTAATTCTTGTGAATCTAAACCGGTATTCTTGTACCGATTTTTGTGTGTTGTGGCAGACATCTGTGAATTTCAATAATGCACAAATATATATTAATCTTATGAATAGTTAAATAAGACTGAAGACATGGTTTCAAATGGATACAAGAAATGATGTAATCACTATAACAAACTTTATATAAATAGATATTTTAAAATAGTTAACAAATCCAGACAAATTTTAAAAGTTGAAGTAGTATATGTAGAATAACTTTTTGGCAATCTCACAATAACAGAGATTAAAAATTTATGTAACAGGTTAGGTTAGAATTTTTGAAACTGGTTAACAACTAAATAAAAACGAATTTATAAAAATAAAAAGGGTTATAATTACCCTTCAAACGGATTACGATTTATATGTACTAATAAAAAACACAATTATTCTATTAAAATAAACAAAATGTCACAAAGACCTAACTCCATATAAACACCAATCAACAAATAACATTACATAAATTACCCATTTACGTTACCTTTCGATGATTTGTTAACTTAATAAAATTTTCACGATATTATATTCTCCTTCTTCGAGAAGAGAGAATCACATGAGAAATTGTAAAGGGTTGGAGAATTCAGCTAACTGCATACATTGATCTCCACTAGGAGGTAATAATAGATATTGGGAAGACTCCCTGCGACTTAGACCATAACTAGTATTTAAACACTAATTCGATTGGATACATCAATTCTTACCTTAAAATAATTTCAACAACCTATAATTACTAATTATTAAAACGAATTTTAACAAGGCTAAAGACGAATCAATGCCAATGGTATAGCATATGTCACCATTGATTCAGCCAACAACAAGCTGGTTTTCTTTTAAATGGACTAGTGAAATATCTCACTTTTACTTCGTTGAAACTTCTCGTTACTGATCTTTATTATAATTTACTGCGATGTATTGTTGGCCTATTTTTGGCATTTTTTAAAAATCAACGTTTGTTAACCCTATACACGAGAATATTTCCTCGATGATTCATAGAAATCATTTTATCAGTCAAAATGATGAAAATGACCAGATACGTCAGTGCGTACAGCATCATTTGTTGGTGTCCACGGACCATATTACCGCCAAGTCCGAAATGTTCATTTATTTGTTCTTTATTCCCATTAATTAAAGGAATATGCTGTCTAAACGAATTCTAAAGATTCTTTTGTGTTGAAGTAGAATAATAATTTAAAAGTCTTTAAATACTTTTATTTTAGTTGTTACTAATTTTTAAATATATTCATTTGACAAGAAAAGATATGTCCAGGACCGGGACTCGAACCCGGGTCTTCCAGATCACTAGTCTGGGACTCTACCATTTGAGCTATCCTGGGCCCTAATGAAGCACGCTTCTCGGCCATGGTCATATCTTTTCTTTTTTCTGATCCTAAGTCCCCGCGTTCTTGCATATTTGCGAAGTATACGAGAGGAAGAATGTAGTAGGTGCCAGTACTCCCATGTTACATTATTTCTTCTAATCATAAATTTTTATATCCCTTGTTTATTGTAAATAAATACTTGTTAGGTTTAATAAAGACGATGCTTTCCTAATAACAAGAAGTACAAACAGTATGTCTAAGGTTCCAACTTTTTGCATACCTTGCGACAGGTTTTCTTCGCAGACGGGTTCCGTTGAGCCTATAATCACCTGTTGGGAAATTTAGTCAATGGAATGATTTGCTCCATGGACCATGAGATGGGAAAGAATTCACGGGGTTATATTTACTGAATTAGTCACCCCCACCGTTCAGTGTCAGTACCACAAACATCCACTGGTCCTCCAGATTGTAGAAACACTTTAACACATACCTATACAGTAGTCTATGCTTAAGCCACACTACAAGTTAGCTAATACTACCAATTCATACGTATTTTATTTACAATACGCACCCTAGGATCACCTTCCCTGGTAACAATCTTTGCTAACTTGGAAAAACATTTACAACTTAAGGTTATAGAACTTGTAGATGAATACCGCTCTGCCGAAAGTGAACCTTTCAGAAACTACTAATGGACGCTCGAAAATACGAACATCATGGCACTGCTGGGGGTTACATGAACTGAAGCAGGAGTACTGAACGTGAAATACTAAACTGATGTTCAGATGTTAAGAACAGGAGGGAATTTGGCTCGGCATTTGTATTCTCAAGTATATTAAAAGAAGCTGGTATGGATTTCTTTCTAGTTAGTGATAAAATATGTAAGCTCAGAGTTGAGGGGCAGTTCGACAATAACAGTATTATGCAATTGGTAGCTAATTTTGCCATATTTAAGTCCCTTGTATTCCTTAAAATCCGTAACCCTACTTAAAAACATGCACAAGCAAAGCTGAGGTTCTCCGAATGGTTCAAGAGCTAGCCGAATCAATCATATCCTTGTTTCTGTAGCAGTTTGATTGATGTAGTAAGGATTTTTAGAGGCTCAGACATGGATTCAAATCACTTTCCTTCAGTAACATGCTATAATAACGCAAGTGATGCGTCTCTAGCATGGAGACTAACAAGAACCCTAGCTGGAACAGGAATATAAAAGATCTCAGGATAGGTTAGAATAGAATAGAAAAGTAACTTTATTCTGGGACTAAGTCCCTTTAGAATAACAGATATGAACAGGAAAAAAACATAATATTTATCTGGCCAGAAGGCTAAATGTTACAAATCATAAATCGTGTAAAACATGACAGAAAACAATTTAAAAAGAAATATATAAACAAAAATAATAGTAAGTGAATAAACAGTAGAGATCTTGACAGGATATAAGGCAATTAACGAGAATAGATAAATCCATAGCTTTTGTTAGATGCATGAGCTAGCATGTAATAATTTCTTTACATGATGTACAGCTTTTCAAAAAGCAAAATTAAAAGAACTAAATAACACAATGAGTTATTTTATACATTACATTCTAAGCAAATGACTAACCTGCTTAGAGAGTATCCTTTTGGGAAGCTAGGAGATGTTGAAGAAGCAAGGATTTGAATAATGATAGAGAGGGAGTATGACGGACATTAGGAGGGATTGAGTTCCACACTGTGGTGGAGCGGCCGAGAAAGGAACGTTCGAATGCTTTAGTTCTGTGTGAACGTATATAGAGATCAGAAAAGCGGGATCTTGTTTTCTGGTGTTGAACTGAGGATTTGAATTGGAGGAGACTGAAGATATATGAAGGGTGTGGAGAGTGAATGGATTGGTATAAGAATGAACAGAGGAAATAATGTCTTCGGAAGGGAGGGAAGAGCCACTTTAACTCATCATAGAGGTGGGAGACGGGCGATCACTTCGGAGTACCAAGCAGTACAAATCTTAGAGAGCAGTTCATTATTCTCTTTAATCTGTCTTCAAGCATTTTAGAGAGGCCTCCATATACCACGCTACAATAGTCAAAGTGGGGGAAGATGAGAGAAGATACGAGAAGCTAACGGGAAGATTGTGTAAGGAGATGACGAGAACGATGGAACAACTTCAGGAAACTAATTGACCGTCGGGATATCTGGGCGATGTGGGATTTCCAAGAAAGGTTTTGGTCGATGGTGATGCCTAGGTTTTTCACAGAGGAGGTATTCGTGATAAGATGGCCGTTTAGGAGTAATGTTGGGAGTGTGTGGATGGATCTAAGGAGGGAATTGGAACCTAAAACAATGGCCTGAGTTTTCATTGCGTTCAATTCCAGTTTGTTCAGCTTTGCACAGACACAGATCCTATCTAGGTCTTCCTGAATACTAGGGAACGCAATAAATAGCTCGGAAGGAGGAAAGAACAGATATATTTGGAAGTCGTCAGCATATAGAGGAACAGTGGTGAACAGATTTAGGAAGATCATTGATATAGCAGTTGAACAGAAGAGGAGAGATACTTGAGCCCTGTGCCACGCCAGAGGAAAGAGTGAGAAAAGAGGAAAGGGGATGATTAGGTATGGAAACTGCTTGAGATCTATCAGAGAGGAAGGATTGGAACCATACGATAGAACTGTTAGAAAAGGACACTGATTTGAGTTTGCTAAAAAGGATAGAATGGTCCAAGGAATCAAAAGCTTTAGTAAAATCAAGAAGGATAAGCACTGTTAGTTTTTTGTCGTCCATAGCGGTATGTACGTCATTGGTGATTTTGGTAAGTGCCGATTGTGTGGAGAAACCGCGACGGAAACCTGATTGCAGTGGGTCAAAGAAGGTTGGACTGTTCGAGGAAATTTGACATTTGTGACTGGACTATTCTTTCTAGAGGCTTGGAAAGGTTGGAGAGGATTGAGATTGGGCGGTAGTCTTTGAGTGAGACAGGGTTAGAGGATTTATTGATAGGGTGGACTATGGCTTTTTTTCAGGTGGTTGGGAATACTACGTTTTGCAGTGAAAAATTGTATATAAAGAGTAGGACAGGTATAATATCGACAAGGCAGGATTAGGAGCCTGTGGAGTTGGAGTGGGATTTCAGAACAGAGGAAACAATGTCGTTGGGTGAAATGTCAGCGAAGTAAAAGTTGTCAGGGTTGAAATATTGTGCTAGGGAAAATACGGGAGCGGATGATTTTGAAGTATTAACTGAGGTGGACAAAAAATATGAGTTTATTTCATTGGGAGAGGCTGGAAAGGGCCTAGAAGAAGATGAATTAAGAAGAGAAAGCTTTCGAAGGAGATGCCATTTGGTTTAGAATCGGGAGCAGATGAAAGGGCTTCGTGGAAGTATTTGGTTTTTGCCTGCCTGATTGTCGACTTTGTCAAATTGCGGAGAGCCCTAAACGCTTGATAGTCATCAGTTAACCTTGTCCGTCTAAAGCGTCTTCGGGCCGCATCACGCTTCCTTTGAAGATCTTTAATTTTTTGACACATCCAGGGAGAAGGCTGGTGACGGAAAGTATGGCATAGGTGTCAAGGATATATTTGAGATTGGAAGTAAGTATGTCAACCATCGAATCAATAGAGGCACAAGAATAAATCTCTCTCCAATCCAAAATTTCAAGAGAGGGTGAGAGGTTATATAAGAATCGGCTTAGGAGGTAGGTGGAGTAAAGAAGAAGGTATATGTAAAGCACTGATTTGAAAAGGATTGCGAGGCAAAAGTTCGTAACAGGAATTCTATAAGAATGCTGTGACCAAGAATATGCACGAGGCAGAGCTGAAAGGAGTAGCACCGAAGGGATCTCTTTGGAGCGATGGAGGCACTTGGAATCCCAACGATGTACCTTAGATTGGTTATACGCTTTGGCTCTGAAATTATCAAATATAATCTCCATGTAATGTCAAGAGAGCTGAGTCAGAACTTATATGAAGCATATCTAACAGAATGGTCGCTAAAACAAAATGGCATATTGATAATCGGAGGATCGCTTCCTAACATAAAAGATGCCTTCAAAAGGCTAAATGAAGAAGCCAAAAACTAGGACTGTTGGTGAATTCAAAAAACGACAGGGTAATGCTTTTGTGTTGGTACTTCGAGTGCCAGACTTCATTTCGTGAAAATTACTCAGGAGCGCTCAGATCAGTTTGAAACTTGGATTTGTCTATTCTATCTGTCAGTTTTGTCCCTTGATAGAAACATGCGGAATTTTGGGGGGATTCGATTAGAACAAGGCCCGTTCGCTAATACTGTGTTCATGTATTATAATCAAAAGAATACTTGTTCATTCTTTCAACTAATTTCAATTACAATGATTTGTTTTCATTATTTATTATTTTATTTCAAATATAGAAAGATTGTGAAGTTGGGGGGTACCCCGATGTCACCCTCGTATAAAGAAATATTGTCGCCCAGAAGCTAGAAGCGATCTGCCCCCCCTTGCCTAAAAAAATTATTCTGAACTCCGGAGTATAAGGAATAAGGATCTTAAAATTTACCGTAACTATAGCTACGCAAATCCTTAACTTCATTGTTTAAAGTTTTTGGGAGGGGGATAGAAATGTTTCAATTAATTGAACTTCGTTGTCTTCTGCTGCAGACCCGTAGGCCACCCTCATCCTATGATGACTGTTTGTAGTAAGGCAAATTTCAAAGCTTTCATTTATAAAAACAAACGTTCAAATGTAATCGAAGCATTTCGTTAACTTGATATTTGTGATTTCCAAAGCACTTACTTATTTGGGATTGGGTCTAGAATGTTATATTTTTTAGTGAGGATAGGTAAGTGTATGTTTTATACATAAACATTTAAAAATGAGGTAGAGGTGTGGCACAGTGGTAAAAAGCTGAGTTCCCGTGCCGAAGGTCCTGGGTTCAAATCCCGCTCGGTGGCAGACTTTTGCTTAATCTAGAGCAGCCGGAGATAGATCATAAAGGTTCTAGGGCCCTCCTGGGCCTCACCCAGCCTATATAAAACGGCTACCCAAAATAAGGAAGAAAATCTGGCGGTTGAACGTGATCTGGAACAAATCATCTCCCTACACAACCGTACACTTTCTGTACAGTTTCTACCACGTACTGAACCTAAGACCCTGTATGGGTTGTAGTAGTGGTTTTTTTTAAAAATTATAAATAAGATAATAAATTTTAGGATTAATGACCCCTCTTATTCTTGGAGCTCTAATATTTGGGATAACTGCCAAGCCAAATATAATAAATAGCATGCAACAGGATTTGAGAGAAGCGTAATTAAACTCGTACTTCACATTGAAATTATAGGTTCATACTCTTGCTTTGCTTTTTCTGTAATGATTCACTTGTGGTTTTAAGGATATAAAAACTGATAATTTTTATATAACAGATGGAAAAGATACTGGGTTGACCTATATATATATGTATATATATTATAGTAATAAATACATAGCAGTTCCTATAGATAAAATACTCAATTAACTTGACAACGATCTTTCAGGCTATTTTAACAATAACTAGACAAACGCTGTAAGCTCCCGATGAATTACAAAATACACATCTACATGACTATTATAAGACCTGTTTGGACTTACTGAGTTGAGTTGTAGGGATCCACTAAGCCATCAAATTTCTCTGGTATCCTATCCGTACAATCAAAAATCATTCGTAAAACCCTTACTTAGTTACGAATAAAGTCTCCATAATGACCTTAATGTGGCTTTGTTACTGATTCGGCCCGAATCCGACATCAATGCTTTCATGACCAATTTTATCCCAACTCGAAACCACTAGTTTCAAACCAAATTTCCACTTCAATTTCCGATAATCCTCCGAGGTGTTTGAAAAAAATATGGCTTTATGACCTTCTAAGCTGAATTTGCTATTTGATTACTACCAAGGG
Source organism: Troilus luridus (assembly GCA_964056705.1). Taxonomy (NCBI): domain Eukaryota; kingdom Metazoa; phylum Arthropoda; class Insecta; order Hemiptera; family Pentatomidae; genus Troilus; species Troilus luridus. The sequence goes on from OZ057417.1 coordinate 14,123,428, forward strand.
TAATTTCTCTAATTGAATCTATATTGTGCCATTATTTATCATTCGTGCTATTTACTTCATTGCGTAATTGTAATGCAGTTGTAAATTTCAATAAATTAATTTTGAAAAAACAACTTGACAACGATCCTCATTAATTTAAATATTCAGAATCAAACAATAGCTCAATTTTGACCAATATACTAGTCACACTGTAACTGGTTAAAATCAATTCTTCAACTGATTAAATTATTATTAAGCTTTAATTGCTGTTTTATTATAAGGTTCTTGCTCACGTCATAAAATATATAATACTTTAAAATGAAAGAATGGCGATTAAACTGCATCACATAGGTAGATGATGTCATCACATTTGAATAATCAATAAACTTATCAGGGTGCAATAGTTCATCCAAATGCTCTAGATTGTACCAGCTGATACCCTCCTCCATTTTCTTGATAGAAATAGTTTTGATAATTACATTTATTTCATTACAATTAATTGTAAATTGTTCTACAAAAACGATCTTTCAACGTTATTTGAGATTAATTGGAAAACTATTTAAATACAATTTTTACGTGAATATTTATGGACATTTCAAATCCAAGTTTTTCAGAAACCTCAAATCTAATCATAAGTATACACAGCATATCCTTTATTAACAAGCGAATTAACGTAGTACAGAAGGCCATAGAGTCATTTGAGGGTTTCAGGAGTATTCTTTACACTTCTGTGAATCCCCCCCCTAATGTCCTCACCCCTATTAATCAAATAAAGCTGTTTCCACCCTTTTTTACAGAAGTTTACTGTTAGGCCTGTGATTAATTTTTAAAAACTTTCAAGTTTAAAACAGTTTAATATTAAAGCATAATGTCCATTAAAACAAAGAACATAGCAGATGATTTGTTCCAATGGGTAGCTACTCCTCCACTGTGGAAATCATTGTTGTTAGCAACTTGAAGTAGGGTAATCTCCTTGCTATGATCTGAAAGATTATTGCAATTTATGCATGATTTTGAGTATTAAAAAATGTACAATACTGTGTACTAGTTAAACCTGTACCACTAAAACCCAGGAAGTATCTTAGGTTAAGTAGTTGGTAGAGACTGTACTGTTTCTAGGACAACGGTTGTGAAGGAAGGTGATTTGTCTGACATGTCGCTCAAACACTAGAGTTTTCCCTCAATTAAAGGTTTTACAGGGACTGGGCCGGCAACAGGGGGGTCTGTAGGTACCATGGGGTCCATTCGTGGAGCTGATTACCTCCGTTGTGGTGGGAGGTAATCACACGTTTGTGATCTTAACACAAAAGAATATTTAGGTATTTTAAATTTAAATTATAAAAATCATATAGGGCATACATTTATATAACCACATATTAAATAAAATTTTAAATATTATATAAAATTCATTAATTATAGTAGTCGTAACCTAGGTCTCCAAATGCTCCAACAATCATCTCAATTTTTTTATTTTCCTTACCAGGATTTCCAGCTAAATCCTTAAAAGGGCTAATTGGTGAAGAACTCTGCCATTAAATTCCAATTTCCACTTTCAAAGGATTCTAAAAAAAAAACACGATTAAAAGGATGAAGAAAAGAGAAAAATTTTCATTGATAATAATTTTTTAACATATGATTTCTTAGCATCCTAATTTTTTAAATGTAGATGTATTTTTATTCATTCTATTACATGTGCTAGCAATTATGGATTCATTATCTTAAAGATGGAAATTAGAAATTTCTGTTTTAGTTGAGCCTATTTTTCTCGTTATGACCATCTTTGAATTATTTCAAAGATAATATGAACCTTACGAATTCTCTACACCAGTGGTTCCAAAACTTTTTGTAACTCGCCCCTCCCCCCTGTGCAAATGAATGGTAATTATAAGTTAATATTTGTATAAAATATACAAATATTTGAAAAAGTAAAGAACAAACAATACATAAAAGTATTTATTATAATTAATTGTAAAACACAATATTAAATTTGATTTTGTGAAATTCAACATTATGTCATTATTTTAGAATTTTGTTAGTAAAAAACAAAATAACATAACTAAAAATAAATATAAACAATAACATAACAAAAAAAAAGAGCAGAATAACTTTATGAATTTAAAGCAGCTCTTTTGGAATTGAAGAATTATGTGCCTTTTTTTCTAGTTCAGCTTTCTGTACACAATTAATTTTTTCTGTTTGTTTTCATTAAAATTAAAATGAATAGTTAATCACAATTAAAATAAAGTTAAAAATAATTTCTAACTTTAAATAAATAATATTTCATCAAGCATTTTATTTTGTGTGAAAAAGAAAATATGGTCCTGTTTAGTTTAAAATTTAGTTTATATAAAGTATTTTGAAGCATCAATAGATATTACTGCTATGTGAAACTTCCCTGTCCTGGGATTTTAAGTGTAGTTACTTTGTTTGATTGCTAGTACGGGAGCATTAAATAATACATTTCGATATGTGATTATAAATCATTTATCCTGATTCCTTCCCTTCTTATAAAACTGAACTTGTGCATTTTTATCTTGAATAACAATGAACAATCATGTTCTTTTGTGAAATCATTCAGAATATTCTCATGATGGAAATATTAATTTAATTGATTATTGATGCTTTGTTCATTATTGTGGTAAATTAAAATGTTTTATTTAAAAAGGAAATGTTTTATTTCCTGCCATAGGATGGTTGGATTGATAGAGAGGTACAAGAGAGAATAAAATGTGCAGGAAAATCCTTCAACTCTTTTAAGAAAGGTTTTATTGGAAAAAGAGAAGTTACAAAAGGCATCAAGAAAACAGTGTTTAAAAATACTTTTCTCCCAATCCTGACTTACTCAAGTGAATCTTGGACCCTCACCAGCAAGCATAAAAGTCAACTCCAAGCAATAGAAATGAGATATCTAAGAAGAATTGAGGGGAAAACGAGAAGAGATAGGGTGAGGAACTCGACGATAAGAACCAATCTGGGCATACGACCAGCAGCAGACATCGTTGAGGAACATAGGATGAGATGGTTCGGACATGTCTCCCGCATGGCTGATGATTGTTTGTCTAAAGCCACATACGAGACTAAAGTGGAAGGTGGAAGACCTCATGGAAGGCCTAGAACAACCTGGGAGAACGGGGTTAAGGAAGCCTTTGACAGGAGAGGCCTGGACTGGAGAAGGAGAAAGTTGTTGGTTCAGGATCGAGACATATGGATCAAGCTCTATAAGCAGGCTCCTCACACAGCTTAAAGCGGTAGAGAGGAAGAGATTAAGTAAGTAAGCCTTAGGATTATATAAATAGGTAAAAAAAAATAGGCACAGAAATACCATTCAACTTCTTTCACAATTACAAAACAATGGTAATTAAAAAATGTAGAATGAATACAAAATAAGTGTGTGAAATAGTTATTGGTTGACCTTATAAATTATATGGAGTAGAAAATGGTCTGGGTGAAATAAGTGTATAATCAATGAGTGTACTTCCATCCATGAATCACCTTACAAGTTTATGAAAGGAATTTTTTTAGGTAGGTGATAAATTTAGAGAAAAAAAAATTATATGTAAGATAGAAAACCATACTGTAAATAAATCGAGAAAGTTTTTAATCTTTGATTTAGATAGCAAACTAGAACATCGACCAAACTTGATAAAAATTAACTACAGATTAGTCTTATTTTATTATGCTTATAAACTGATTTATTTATTTATTAATGGGCTCTGCAGTCCTTGAAGAACCTTGGCCTCTGCTAATTACACCTTAAATAAATGATATCTACTAAGGAGGAAGAAGGATAACATTGCTGAATAAAAAATACATGTATAACCTCTTTATTCATTGTTTAGTTATATTTAATTTAAGGAGGAGAACATGATACAGGAGAAAATCAACATCAACATTATTTTTATCTCTGCCCAAAATATTTCTTTTAATATTATAATATACTGCTTAAGAATTAAATAGAAAAATTGCTTTATATTGTTTAGATAACAGATTCTGGTCTCTTTTTGACCCATTCTTTGATTCCAGGAAGAGAGTGTACCCTTTCGACCAGATCTTTGAAGAAGGGATATTTCTCCGCTAAATCAAGCCCGATTATACCAGCTATGGATCCACTGAAGCCCACAACGTAAAATTCAGCCCATGAAAGCTGTTAAAGAAATTGGTATTAGCCATAATAAAAATGAATATATTGATATTAATCATTATCGCTTAATTTTCTCAAATATTTGATTAAACAATTTTCAGACCTACTATTTTAAAGATTAAATTGCAGATAAATTTAATGTCAGTACCAAAAATTCATCATTAAATTTATTTTTTATAATTATTATACTAAATAATAAATAATTAATTCCTAAATTTCTTGTAGTATAAATCTAAATTTTATTGAAATTGAAATTTTCTTCCACTTAGCTGTTCAGTTATCTATTAAGAATGAACTCTCAAAGGATGAGCACTTTTTTTTTAGTGATCAACATAATTTTTTACAGTTATATTTAACATTCACCAACTAGGAACATATTTATTAAAAAAATTAAAAATAAAAATTATTAATATTTAAATAAATTTTATAATATATTAAATCTGTAACATAATATATTAATTTAAAATTGATATATTTATTAATTTAAAAATAAAATAATACTATAATTAATGTTTAAAATAGTACTAAGGTTTTAAACTTACTAGTTATTAACATTCAACTACTATTTAGTAAAATCTTTACCTTTCCGTTTGCCAAATAGCCTCCATTCTTCTTCAAAACTGTTTCTAATCTCGACATGAAAAATGGGATTGTCTCATTAATTATAGTCTCCTTCAGTTTTTCTTTCTCCTCAGGATTTGCCGTTCTTACACATCTCGCCATATCTGTAATTAGACAAACTTCTTAATTGAGAAATTCATCAATCTATCAAGCTTGTAACAATAAACTTTTTTTTTTTTAATGTGCACTAAATTTATTTGGTTACATTAAAAGACGTCATCTCATGGCAGCATTGCATCCCTATTTATTGTTGATGATACAAAACAAAATATAATACTGAAAATACATAATAATGAATAAAACTAAAGATATTTATTATAAAAATTGTAACCTGCAGCTAAGTCTCCAAACGCTCCAGCGATCATCTCGATTTCCAAATTTTCCTCGGCATTATTTCCAGCTAAACCCACCTGAGGTGCAAAATATCTCAAAATGGCTAAAGATTGATGAAGAACTCTACCATCGAATTCTAAAATTGGAAGTTTCCCAAATGGTGTTTCTAAAATTAAACAAATACAGATATTATTTTATGTATATAAAAGAAGAAGGAAAAAACATTTAATTTTTTTGATTAATTGAAATTTTTCATAGAAAATGTCTTTCTGGCAACCTTAAATTTTGCTTCTTTTTAAAAATTATATTAATTAACAATAGATCTATTTTTATTCCTTATACTACACATGCTTTGTTAACTTAAATATACAAATTAAAACTTACTCTGCTTCAGTTGCGCCCATTCTTCTTGAGTAACACGATGATCTTCGAAGTCTTTTCCCATATAAGATAACATGAACCTTACGGGTTCCCCAAAACCCTTAAAGTTAAAATAGGTAAATTTGTACTGTGGCATTTTCCTGCAATGTGAAAACATTAGTTTTTTAATTTGAAGTAAATATGTGGCATAATTTGTTAAATGTGCTATTATGATTAAGAATCCCTGAATGATGTAATGTTAATGAATAATGTAAATCATAATTTTAATAATTGAAGAGCTATTTGTAACTAATAAAATGAAGTAGATATAAACGATATGAAGGAAGAAGCAAAGTGAACAAAAAATGCTTTGGAAATAAAATTATGATAATTAGTAATCAGATTTTAAAAAATAAAATATATTTTATTATTTTTTTTCTTATTTTAAAAGAAGAAACACACAGATACACATATATATATACATATAAATATAAATAAAAAACAAACTTTATTCTGGGACCAAGTCCCTTTAGAATAACAAACATTAACATAAAAATAAACATAATATATATATGGCCAGAAGGCTATGTAAGCCATCAATACAAATCATGAAGTGTTTAAAAGTGCCAAAAAAATAAAATTGAAATAACTAAAAAGTACGAATCTTGACAGGATTTTAACCAATTTTAGAGAATAGATATATTAATAACAACAGATACTATATAAAATAAATGAATGGGATAGCATGCAATAAATTCTTTACATAGTGTATATCTTCTTTAGAAAAAAGAGTAAGCAAAAAAATCGATTATTCATTACTTATTTATCTAAGCATATGATTTAGCTGCTTAGAGAGCATGTTTTTGGGAGGTCAGGAGATGTTAGAAAAGCAAGGATTTAAATAAAATCAGTGGAGAAGCATGGTGATACGAAGGTGGCAAATGTGTGTATATATATATATATATATATATATATATAGAGAGAGAGAGAGAGAGAGAGAGAGAAAGAGAGAGAGAGAGAGAGATAATAAAAACTTCTTTAAATTTGTCAAAAACATTATAAAATTTTATAAATAAATGAAATTATTCTATTTAATTTATTTCATTAATATTAACTAAATACACTATAACTAAATATATAAAATTCAGAAATACTAAGAAAAACTAGCATTATTTAAAAAAAGGTCATTTAACAACTATGTAAAATTCAACCCTCTATCATCGTATAAGACTTTGGTAGTTTAAAAAAATATATATATTTGGTAGTTATAAAAACTGTGTTTTCTAAAGTGGTCATTATTACATATCTGTTTGGGTTTAAAACAATTTAACAGAAATTGAGAATTTGTTTAGTTATGTTCTCTAGTTTTTTTTTTCTTTTTGCTGTTGAAAATTTCTTTATTTTCTAATTTTTTTTTACTCAAAATAAATATTTAACTTAATTTTAATTAACAATTTAGTATGACTGAAAATAATGTAATTTATTTTGTATTTGAATAAAAAGTTAATATGTTTATATAAGCATGAAAGTATGGTACTTTAGTTAAAATAATTAATTTTGGTATAATTAAATTAATAATTAAAATATTAATAGTTTATTAGACTGCTAAAAGATAGTACCTCCTCAAATATTTCTACTGCAGTTACCTTGATGACTGCTGAAGCAAGACTGTTAAATAATGTTTTTTCATCTATGATTATATAAGACTCCTCAATTTCCACTTATCAGAGTGGTTAAGTCATATTGTATCAAGTGATAATGTATAATCTTTCTCTTTTGCTAAGTCACTTATAATGTTCTCATGATGAAAATAATAATGATTATATTTTTTAAATATTTTTATTTGAAAAGAAATAATAAAGAAATAATGATTATAATAATAATTCACCTGATTGTCTGGATAATTGCCATTGTAGTCAATTAAATGTTACTCGTATTCCATGATTTATTCTTTCAATTTTAAAAAGTTGTTATGCAGATAATTTAATCTATAGTTTTTTTATTAATTTTTTTAGGACATCCTTTACCAAAGTGTATTCTTTATAAATAAAAAATAGGAATAACATTAAACCTCATTCACAACAACACAAAAAATAATCTAAAAAAAAACAACATATGTTTCATCAAGTGAAGAAAGATTCTGTGGGATCCCTAGACTCCACAAAGATTTAGAAGTACCAAAAATTTTAGCACAAATCAAATGTTCAATTAAAAATTAATATTTTATATCAATATTTGATTTAATTAAATATTCCAAACAAATTTGGTGGCCTTTTTTTGGTTCTCACTACTAAAATTACAAGTTTCTAATAATTACCTAAGGCATGTAATATTAAATAATTTACATACTTAAAAAAAAAAAAAATGAGTGAATCATTAGGAAAGCATTAATGAGGCAAAAATAAAAAGAAGCTTAATGTTTGGCTAATGCTTTGACATTAGTCCGGAAACTAAGATCATTACATCATGTCGATGCCTAAGTTCACAAATGTGTTAAGTGCAAATTTTTCAAAAATGGGTTTTGTTATATCTATACACATTATAGAAACAATCTATACACATATAGAACAAAGTCCTCGACCGCGTTTGTTCGCGGTAAACTTAATAACTAATGCACTGATTTTCATGCGGTTTTCACCAATAAATAAAGTGATTCACCAGGAAGGTTTAGGTATATAATTTGTCGAAGATTTGTGTAAATGGGTTGGAATATCGATGGGTTTCACCGAAGACGCTGCTTGCCTAATCTCGTGAAATTATCTAACGTGCAAGATAATAAATTTGTATATAAAGAAATATTTGGATTTGTTTTTATTTTTATAATTTCTATATAATAAAGTACATGATCTGAGATGGGAAGAAAGAAAATCAGGACTCTAAAGAAGCCTAACCAATGATATTCGCGTGGTCCTTAGTGGCCGGTTCGTGATTCAAAAAAAAATACATTATACAGACAAATTATGTAGGGATAATATGCCTTATTACCCAAGCAAAGCTGGGTAATGGGGTGGGTCGCTTGTAAATAATATTGTAAAGTTGTGATCAGGAAGTCATAGATCATATGTTGATATAAAATTCATAGAGAAGCTGTGAAGGTTGCAAAAATATATTGTGTGCTTAAACTTGAACTGTATTTCTTGTGTTAAATTATTATCAAAGTTGACTCCTGTAAAATCTTGTTTTCGGCAATTAACACATGTGTGAACTAAGGCATCGATGTGTATTTTATAATATTAGTTTTGTGACTAATATTAAGGAATTAAAACATGATAGGAAGAAAGAGGAAGTAGTTGATATCAGGCTTAGCTTATTTTTGATCTTCCCTTCCTCTAAAGCAGCAAATATTCTTTTTCTCTAAAATAATTATTATTTTAATGGGGTGTATAAAAAAAAATGACTGTTTCACCTTCCCCATGGAGAGAAGATGGCGACTAACAGTATCTTTCGACACACCACACACCCTGGCAAGTTCGCGAGTACTTGTGGACGGATTTGACTCAACAGCTTCAATATCAGAACCTCTTCAATATCCATTATGGTCGCCTTCCTTTCCAATGTCGTATCTCCACTGCTAAATTTTTCAAACCAACGCCGCACAGTGCCCTGGCCAAGGACCCCTTCCCCTTCATATTTAATAATTTCAAGATTTGCTTCAGGAGCTGTGAAATTTTTTTTCCAATAATGTCTTAAAATTACGAGAATTTCGTAGGACACTGTTATGTTTCTTCTTTGAAATAAATAACTAAACTGAGGCTTTTTTTTATGAAGTCCAGTGTTAGTAAACAACCTTAGAGAATGCTCTAAAGAGATTATTAAGTGTTGGTAAATAATAAATAGCATTAAAATATTTACAGACGTTTGAGCTCTTGAATTTGATAGAACAGTCATTTTTTTTTTTTATACACCCTATTATGGGTCCCATTTACTTAAAGTTGTTAACATATTCTATGGTCTTATCTTCATCTTCTTCTCCAACACAACTTTATCTTCCATCTTCATACCAATTTTATAAGTTTGCTTTGTTTACAACTCTTCCCTTCCTGTTTACCTAAGGGTTCCAATCAACCATTTTCAGCATTTCGTTTTTCTCACATTAGATGCCAATCATACTCATATGACATGGGACTAATCATAACAATTTATCTTAAAACATAAATATAATCATAGATCACTCATTATTAAATTAAGGAAATCTGCATAGGAAAAAAGAACAAAACAATTTGACAGATGTCTTATCTACATAAATAGAAGAAATACTTTCTAAATCATTTTTATAAAATGAAATATGTGATACATTTTTTTATTTATTTGTATTTATTTAAATCATTACATTTAAATACTTTTACTGCTTATGAAATTAAATAATATTAGTTATGAATTCTATTATTACAGTATCAAGATAGTGTTTTTCTGATAACGAGCTTGGCATTATTCAATTTGCAATAAAATAAAAACTGATATAATATGAAGTACTTGTTTGTTCACACTTTTATTTCATAATTTTATTAATATCTTATTTTTTTCTTGATTTCCTAACTCCTTGATTAATGAAAAAGAAAAAAGTTTTCCAGTTTGTTTCTTCCAGAAAGGATATTTTCTTATTAACTCTACCTGAAATCAAATCAAATCAGATAAAGATGAGAACTGAAAAAGATAAATAAATAGAATTTATTCCTCATATGTGGACATATATAATATCTTAATATTGTTCATTTAAATTATAACCTGATGGAGACTTTACAATAGATTTATTTTTCCATAGATAAAAGTATTTAACAAATTTAATAAAGCACCTTCAAACTACTTACTTAATATAATCAATCTTCATAGGTACTTTTCTAAGACTTTCAACTTAAAGTATTAAAATATTATATCAATATTTGATTTAATTAAATATTCCAAACAAGTTGTTTTGCCTTTGCTGGTTCTCAATACTAAAATTAGAGCCTAACCTAAAACATGTAATATAAACTAATTTACATACTATAAAATAATCAGTGAACCATTAGAAAAGCATTAGTATGGCAAAAACAAAAATAAGCTTAACGTGCTAATATTAATTAAATTAATAATTATTGAATTAAAATGTCATGGAAATGAACTCATTAATTTCCAAGAAAAGCCGCGGATGAACTATTTTTTTTTAATCCAAAATTGGTTTCTACTTATTTTGAGACATAAAATATAAAATTTGAATGCTGTGTTAATTCCCCCTCCCCTTAGTCCATTACATAGGTTTGTTATTGAAAAAACATAAAAACCAAAATTTAAATAAACATATATAGTTTATTTTTTTAAAGAGCTGAGTCTTCATTCTAAAACACTTTAATTTCATTAGTGTTCAAGTCAGTTGTGCTTACCATCTCTAATTGATCACATTTTTAGATCAAAATAACATATAAATTTCAAGCTCTGAGGAGCTTCCTGATTTTTTAGTTTCAAATCTGATTATTAAGATGGCAAAAGATAAATATATTCATTAATCATTGTTTCATAAAAATAATTATGTATCAATATCTTTTCACAGTACTTCATTATTAAAAAAAAAGAAATGAAGTCATCTCTTCAAAACCAACTGGCAAATTAATAATGAAATATTTACCAAACTTATTTTTAAAAAAAATGAAATATGTGATCTAGTTGTCTGCATTATTGTCATTTCCATAATACTTGGGAGTTATTTGATGTTCAATGATTTTTTTAATGATATTAACTTATCATAGCTTAGAAAATAATTTTAAATTTACACTTTTATCATACTTTTTTCTTATTTAAAAGAAAGATTTTGGTCTCTTTTGGACCCATTCTCTGATTCCAGGCTGTGATTGAACCATATCAGTCAATTCTTTCCAGAAAGGATACCTCTCGTTTAAATCGAACCCGAGCAAACTGGGAAATGAAAAACTGTGGCCCACAACATAGAGTTCAGCCCATGACAGCTGAAATATGAAAAAGAAATTCATAATTTATAATTAAATATACAGTTATACAATAACTTTTAAATTTTAAATATTGATTATAATTATTTGATTCAAATGCTCACCTTTCCATTTGCCAAATAGCCTCCATTCTCTTTCAAAATATTTTCAAATTTTGACATATAAAATGGAACTGTCTCATTAATTAATTTTTCCTTCAATTTTTGTTTCTCAGTTTCGTTTTCTATATAAAAGTATCTAGTAAGTTCTGAAAAGGAATTAATTTAAAAAAAAAAATATCTTTTTGAACATTTTGTTCAAAGTATTCAGTATAGACATTGAAAGTCGTTGTGGCTCTATATTTATGTAGATACCCTTTTAGAAATTTATAAATAATGATTAAAAAAATAATATAATGTAAACATTATTAATAACCTGCAGCTAAGCCTAGCATTAGCTATAATATATATAATTATATATAGAATAATCTATATAATTCATATTTTATACAAATTATTTGTAACCTGCAGCTAAATCTCCATATGCTCCTGTAACCATATCAATTTCCAAATCTTCCTCAATATTATTTCCAGCCAAACCAGCCGAATGTGCCAAGTATTTTAAGATGGCTGTTGATTGGTGAAGAACTTTACCATCAATTTCTAAAAGTGGAACTTTGCCAAATGGTGTCCCTATAATAAAAAAATAGATATAACAATCTCATTCTTTATAAATAATAAGTCTTTAGGAAAATAGACATAGAAATGTAAAGGGAAGAAAATGGCCCAGCTGGATGTCAAAAAAATAATTCCTTAAAATGGGGATAAACTATTTATTAGAAATCAATGTTACAAACCACATTGCAGGTCTTCTTCATGGCTAGATGGACAGGACGACATTTACTACAATTCCTGTACCACCACAACCTGTGAAGGGTCTGGGGTCCAGTACATGGTAGAGACTGTACTGTTTCTTGGACAACGGTGGTGGAGAGAGGTGATTTGCCCAGGATCATGCTCAACCGCCAAGTTTGATTATCACTGAGCCACTCCGCTCCCAACTACTATTACTATTACTACCATTCAAGAAAACCTAAATCGAATCAGTGCATGGGCACCCTTTAATGGATTAAGACTGAATGCTGCTAAGACTCAGCCTTTACCTAACTTTTTATTTTCTGCTCCTCTTTTAACAATTTATTATCTTTGACAAATCTCTATTTTGAAACCATCATATTTCTCGTATTTTAATTAATTGATTTTCACCCTTAAACTGTTTCATCGTTTCTATAAACTCGTACCAAATTCAATACTAGGTAATTTTTGTGGAAGAAAATGGTCCTGGTAAAGGTCTATAAATTTCTCTTAGATGTGGACAATTGTTTATTAATTAGCCAACGTTTCTTCATAAACATAAACATTTCTCCACATCTAAGAGAAATTTATTGACCTCTACCCGGACCATTTTCTTCCGCATATATTATCAAGGTCAACTATTATCATTCAAGCTAGGTAATTTTTGTTTGCATATTTATTATGGATAATTTTTTTTTTCTATTCTATTGTTTTCTTTTTTGTTTTTTTCTCCAATTTTTCCAACAAAGATTTGGACTACTTACTTTCTTTGGTTTCCTTTCTCAATCCTTCATCTTTTATCCATTCATCATAAGAAATGCGATTATCTTGAAATTCTTTTCCCATATAAGATAATATGAACCTTATAGATTCTCCTAGACCCTTGGCATCAAAATAGGTTAATTTATATTCTGTCATTTTTCTGAAATATAACAAAAAATTAATATCCAAAATTACAAAGACTAAAATAAATGAGAATTATTTATTAACTATGAGGAGATACTGCATTAAAAACTGCTAAAATATAAAAATAGAAAAAAATACAGAAAATATAAATTGAGCAACCCGAAATATGATGTTTTAATTTTTATGTAACAAATATTTTAAATTCCTGGCAGTATATCAGTTGTAATATTTTTCTAATAAAATTGTAATACATAATAAATAATAGTAATAATAATAAAATAAATAAATAAAAATGATAATAATAAAGTAAATAAATATTATTATAATAATTAAATAGAAAATAAATAAACAATTAGAAATAACTATCAAATAAATACAGATAACTAGATTAAAATACCTGCAAATAGTGATTTATTAAGAAAGAAGTATATGCTTTGTTCTTTTGTTCCGAATTCATCATAGTTACCGATTTCTCGGATTAATGGGTTTTCGGAAGCTGGGGTTTTTTTGAAGTATGTTTTTGTTTGGGCTGAAACATATTGTCTAATAGTGGGAAGTTGAAGATCTCTAAGCATAGTCGATATGTTCGTGTAGCGGGGATAATTATTGATAATCCTCATCCATAGGTTTTGTACCCTTTCAAACTTTCTATAATTTGTGGCGCAGGTTGAACTCCAGACAGGTGAGGCATAGGTTATTAATGAGCGGATTACTGTTTTGTAAAGGATTAGTTTGTTTTTAGGGATTAGCCTGGATTTTTTATTAAAATAGGGAAACATTTTGTAGATGGTTTTTTTCGCTTTTTCACTTTTCCTGTTGATGTCAATTTCTGTGAATGTTAAGGACTTATCTAGAATTAAGCCGAGGTATGTTACGGGTTTAGACCAGGGGATGTGTTCGGAATTTAAGATGATGTGCTGGTCTATGTTAGGTCTGCGCTTTGTGAAGATTATGGCGGCTGATTTTATTGGATTGATTTTTAGTTTCCACTTTTGACAGAATTTTTGGATTTTTTTTTAAAGATTGTTGTAATCGGTTTACTATTGTATCGATTCGGTATGATGCTTTGTACAAAGCGGTGTCGTTTGCATAAAGCGATGTGGTTACTTTAGTATGTTTTGGGAGATCGGATATGAACAGGTTGAATAGGATTGGGGATAGGCATGAGCCTTGGGGAAGTCCAGCGGATAGGGGAAGTGCTTTGGAGTTAGAAGAGTTTATTTGAACATAGAATTGTCTATTAGAAAGGAAGGAATATAAGATATGTATTAGGTATAGAGGAAATTTGTGTAAGATAAATTTGTAAATAAGACCGTAATGCCAAACTGTATCGAAAGCTTTTTCGAGATCTAACATGAGCATGTCTGTATGTTTTTTAATCGTTGAATCCTTGTGTTATGAAGTCGGTAAGACGAGCTAGTTGGTCGACAGTGGAGCTCCACTTGAATATATCTAGTATATATCTACAGCCCCAGTGAATTAGTGGTTAAGTCAGATCTTGTCCAGAGGGAGTTAATTACTTTCAGATAACTGGAATCGTATCACCCTCGTGGTTTTTAGCTTGAAACGGAGTTAAAATATGAGCAATAATTCCTTTTTAAGCCAATGGCTTACTTAGTCCCTTATTCACTACGAAAATAACTTGATTCCGCTTATTTAAGAACAAGAAACTCATTTTGGAGAAAATTATACTTAACCACTTATTCACCAGGGCTGTAGATATATTCTCAATTTAATATCAACTTTTCAAAATCAATACTATTAATGAATTAAATTAATTCTGTTTGAAATGTATTATTTAGTTCGTGTTCAGACTCTGGCCAATTTTTCCCTCTTAATATTATTCAAATGATTAATTTTGACCTTTGCCTTTCACACATTTGGCAGTCATAATTTATGTTTATTAGATATTATATCGATGCCTTAGTTCACATATATGTTAAGTGCCAAAAACAAGATTTTACATGAGTCAATTTTGATAATAATTTAACACAAGAAATACAGTTCAAGTTTAAGCACACAATATATTTTTGTAACCTTTACAGCTTCTCTATTAATTTTATATCAACAAATGATCTATGACTTCCTGATCACAACTTTACAATATCATTTATACAACAATACCCATTTTAGACCACCACATTTGTGAACTAAGGCATTGATATATAAAATATAAAAAAATAAAAAGTAGCTTATAGAGAATTATTCAATTATTTTCATTATTTCATCAATAAGTAAAATAAAAATGGGTTTATTATTGCAACTAAATTCACAAATATATCTTTAAGTTATGTAAAGTATTTGGATCAACAAAAAATATAATAGTAATCTAATCGAGTCTCTAATAATAAGTTATCTTTATGTCTAATAAAATAATAAATTTAGTGGTTTACTATTGGCTACTTACTGTTATGTGATGTACGTACTAGGTAAACCTTCACTTTAGTAATCTTGATTATTTGGTCTAGAATGTTAAACAATGATTATTGGTGAATGATTATGTAAGCTTCCCTTCTCTTCTCTTTATCACAATGAATGAGTCCAATCATTACCAATCATCCCCTCTCTAATGCTGGAATGGCTGGATCATCTTGATGTTCTCAGGGCGTGATTTTTATTTTTTAGTTTATTTGACAGATAACCATTGGTGCCTTTAAATTTTATTAATTTCTTATCTTATTTTTTCTACTGATTTAATTATAAATATTATTTTGAATAAAGTATATTTTATTACTTGTTATTACTTGATATAGTTTCAATTAAAAAATACCAATCCCTTAAATTCAATCAAAAGAGAAAAATTAAATAAATTCCACATATATATACATATATATATATATATATATATATATATATATATATATATATAGAGAGAGAGAGAGAGAGAGTGGGAGTGAGAGAGAGATGCTTTATTGTTTCAGCAGTGCTGTCCAACTACATTGGATTGCCATAACACACAGCATACTTATCAATCCATATTGGACACACTGTACATTACAATTTTAAATTTATGAATATTCGTTTTACACATTCCTTTTCTCTATTTCCCCTTTTCATTCCATTAATCAAAATATATACTTAGGAACTACAGTACAATTCCTATTTCTTTTTACTTCCCTTTTTCTTTTTTCTTCTTAATAACGAGAAAGCAAAGAAAATGTAAAACAATCGTGTGGGATATCAGCCACTATATACATAATGGTGAATTATCCCCAGGGAGTCGAGTATAATATTTTCAGCGAGCACTGGCACATCCCTGCCACTGACACCCAGGGAACCACCATGTTCTTTTCAGAATCATTCCGCGAAACCCAAACCACAGGCCTCTCACAGTGAACTCTCTCTCTCTCTCCGAAGGTCTTGCAGAATTTCTTCTTTAGAAAAGGGATGCACTTATCATATATTTCCTTCTTTTCCCTTTCCACTCGACCCGCCAGGTCAAGGTCGTTATTTTCAAATCTCACCGTCAAATCCAATACCCATGCTTTCTTTCTGGTCTTCGGAAATGCGACAATATCCGCATATCTTGTGGATCCCTCGATGTCGATACAATAGACTTCGTCAAAGCAGGCAAAGTCTTTTTCTTTAAGAAGCCTCATTAATTCGTGTTTGACCCTATGGTGTCGACGTGTTATGAGGAGGGAGTTGTTGGGGCATTTATTAAAAAAAATCATTTATCCAAACATAGTTCAATGGAGATTAAAAAAAAATCAAATATTATTTAATTACATTCTGGGTTATTTTAATAAGCATATCTAGTTTTAAAATTAATTATTCTAAATGTTTATTTAAATTTATGTTTATACTTAATAAAGCCAGAAAGATAATTGTGAACAGCAACATGTAACGTAACAAATATAACCTAAGAAAAAAAAAGTGTTTAATGGAAATTCATATATAAAGATTTTTTCAAATTATGAGCTGAATAATGAACTATCTTTTTATTAAAGCGAGGTGGTCCCGAAGAAGTAGAACTACAACTAGAAATCATAAGTCTTGGGTTTAGTACATAGTAGAGATGGTAGTGTTTCTACAACAACAGTAGTGCAGGAAGATGATTTGGGCTTTTTCCCCAGTTAACAGTACTCAAATTACAGAGGCTTGGGCAAGCCCTGGGAGGGTCTGCAGATGCCACAGGGTTCTGGGGGCTGTAGCTGTTAAAAGATTAAATAATTTATCTGCCTCAGCTGGATTTGAATGCGAAATCTGTAGCATAGCAAAACAGTACTTTACACACTGAGCTCCCATAAGAACAAGCATTACCTCTAGTCTACAAACTGAACATAGAAACCTACAGTAAACAACAATGGTCGTTGGTATTGGGCACAGTATATACAGAAATGTGTTGAAAATCTCCAGAATCATCTGTGCAGTAGATGAGGAGACCTTGATGGCTGGGGATTTAATTGCATTATTGATATCATCTGCTTTGTTTATGATCATGAGTTTGATATAAAGTTGTAAACATTATTCTAAGAATTGAAGACTATTTTCTCAATGAAACCATTGTACTTACAGATTTCTAGCTTTATCCTTTGAAAAAAAGTATGAAACGATGTGGTTATCTTTTTTATTAATGTGGGAGCAGGGAAGCTCAGTGAGCAGAGTACTGCTTTCCTATGCTGAAGATTCCAGGTTAGAATTCGGCTGTAGCAGAGTAATTATTTAATCTGTTAACAGCCAAGGATGGACCCTCCTCAGAGCCACTCTCCCTCTATAAATTGGGTATTCTTGATAGGGGGAAAACCTGGTGGTTGAGTGTGATCAAGGACAAATCACCTCCCTGCACAAACTGTTGTCCAAGAAACAGAACAGTCCCATGTATACTACAGTTCATGTTCTAGGTTCCAGACCCTTGTAGTGGTACAGGTAAAAAAAAATGTTGCAGTGAATAGTAAGAAGTGCTTCACCTATCATCGGTTGGTACAATAGCAATTTAATAATGAAAAATCTCCAAAACAATTATTTTAAAGAAACGGATAATTATGAATAAAGATGATTTATATTAAAAATATAAAATTAACTATGTATTTTATGTTGTGAAATCATTATCTGCACATATTAATTATTATTGTTTTTTTTAAGTTAAATTATTCAGAACAAAAAAATAAAAACATATTTTTCACATTTCGATTAATAAGCTGAAAATAAATTCACTCTGGCAAACTTTATCTACATAAGTTCATGCTTTCATAACTATTGGTTATTTTGAGGGTATAACTCCAAAATTTCAAAAATTGGCTTTTTCACATTAATCACTAGTTTAGTCAAACAATTTTGTCTGACACGACACTTTCATGTATTTTTTTTTCAGATGGTTTTGATCTGGTTCTGAACCTGAAGTTTAGGAAACATAATGGAGTGTATGTTTCCCTCATAAATTATTTATTATTTTGTTAATTTTATTGTACAATATAATATCTATACTTGATTAATTTGTGGCAGTCAGAGGATTGGAGTTTCGATAATTCTGGTATATTAGGTCTAGTTACTAAACTAGTGAAAAATATGGAAAAGTCAATTTTTTTAATTTAGAGATATCCAATTTTGATTAGACTATTTGATTTATTTAAGATATCCACTGGACACCTGAACTCCTCATATGTAGTATATGATGATCTATGGAAGAAAAAAAATTATTGTATTTAAATATTTATTTTATTTTGATCTTAATTGCTTTTTAATTTTTAAACTTTTTTATTTATTCATATAGCAGTCTCTGGCCTCTTTTTGACCCATTCTTTGATTCCTGGAAGGGAGTGGACCTTCTCAACTAGTTCTTTGAAGGCCGGATATTTCTCTGCTAAATCCATCCCGATCAAACCAGGTAAGGATGAACTGTAGGCAACAACATATATCTCTGCCCACGAGAGCTAAAAAAAAAGGAATAACGTGAATAAACAGCAATTAATAATTTATACATATGTAAAATATATTAAAAATAAGTATGCTATGTAGGAGTAATAATATGACCTACACCTTCTAGTGAAGTACCCACTTTCTATATTATTTCTATTTTATTTATCTTTAGTCTTTTGTTTTATTTTTTCAATTGTCACATCATTACATTCCAAGACCCTAAAAAAGCATCATTAATTCAGGTATTTTTTTCTAATTGTATTTTTATATTAATTTTTGTTATTTGTTTCTGACTTTTTGTTTTGTTCAGTAAATTTTCAGACATTGGGATGTTAAAAAACTGAGATTACTTCTTATTTACTAGAATGAGGTATAGAATGTAAAATTACATATATATATATATATATATATATATATATATATATATATATATATATATATATATATATATATATATATAATATATACACACACAAACATAATTCTACTGAAGTATTTGATAATGAAACATTTAAAAAATATGGTTATTATATTGACTGTCCAATTTCCAAGCAATAGGATGACAATTCATAAAGCTGAAAGCTTTAACAATTATTAACTACTGCTTTTTATAATCAAACATTAGAACTTCTTTGCTAATCTGATTATTCTTTATCGCTTTAATCCTTCAATAATAATATTTTATCCTTCATTATCAACACTTCACTTATCACTCTTATTTATTGTAAAATATCTTAAAATTAACTAAAATTATATTTCAATAATTTAAAAAATAACTTTAATTTAAATAACCCATGAATGGAATAGACAAACTTCTTGAACAGAAAGTTTGAATTCAGTTTGATCACACGTAGGCTTTTATTTTTTTAAGTGGATTGATAAAAAAAAAAATCTCAACTTTCTCATTCTTACTTGAAACCCGGTCTTTTCTGTTATAAAAGGGGTGTCGACATAAGTACATCGAATCCCAACAAACCATGAGCTATTTTTATATCAATTAGAACTATTGATAAATAACTATCAATAACAAATTAAAAAGTAATAGCAATCACTATTAAAAAATAAGATACAATTTAAAAATAGATATAAAATAAATGCTGGAATGCAATTGGAAAAATCCATAATACGAAGCCTTGAGTCTCTAAAACACCAGGAAATAACAAATCAGTCAACCAGTCAGTTTTCCCATTCAGAAATTTTAAATTCACATCAATGAAGATCTAATGCAGCACATCAACAGTCCAGACACATCTATCAGAGACAGTCACATCATTCCAAGACATCCAACAAATTCTCATGAATGTTGATAAGGCAGTTTTCAGGTATATTAAAGAATCAAGCTTTTTGTTTTGTAAAATTGATTATTCATTTAATTTCACTTTATACTCCTTGGCTAATCTGAGGATGCTACATTGTTAGTCCTAAATTTTACCTATCCAAGTTTAATTGGGACATGGATTTTTAACAAGTACCTGGCATCATACAGGCTTGGGACCCCTGTTTTACGTCCCTACTAAAGGATTGTATAACCAAAGATTTTTTACTTCCTTTTAAAAAATCCTAAGACCACCTGCCGGGCTATGAAACCGCAATCTTGGGGATAGCAGGCTGTTATGGTAACGACTACACTACAGGTTGCCCCCATTATTTTGTATAGTGATTATAACAAATGTAAAATGTTTAGCTAAAACCTATAAAAAAAAAAATGAAATCTTTTTTTATTATTCTGTTATCCGGAAAAAAAATTCCAGAACTCTAGCAAAAAGGTCTTCAAGGACAGCTTTAAATTCTGACATTGTCGAAATGCCCAGACCTGGTAAGGTAAGTGGATTAGATTATATTTGATGAACAAGAGGCTCTTACAAGAGATTGTTGTGCAAATAAATTATTTCTAAAAATAAAATACTTTTGTATATAATATATAAAAACAACCTCTTCCAATAATGAGACATGAGGCAACAAGTGGTGTGGCCATGTGATACATAATAAATTTGAATATATTAGATATGTACATTTATATTTTATTATACATCCTAAAATGTATATATGAGTCATATCTAAATTATAATTAAGAATTTTTTTCCTGTAAAAAAATATCAATTTTGAAGTAACTATAATTCTTTAAATTCAGGAATAGGATTATTTTTCAATCATAATCGAATAAATATATTCACCTTTCCATTAGCCAAATATCCTCCATTTTGCTTCATAAGACTTTCAAGCTTTTCCATGTAAAATGGAATAGTCTCATTGATGAGGATTTCCTTCAGCTTTTCTTTCACATCTGGGACATCCATTTTAAAGCATCTTGAAACATCTGTAATTGGGGTAAACATATTAATCGTAAAACTGTTAATAGCTTCTAAGCTTAATACAATATACATTTTATAATGTAGAATTATTTTTAGAAGGCAGCCAGTTGTACTAGTTGTGTAGTCAGAATTCAACTATTCTCATAAATACACAAATTTTATTCAAAATAAATGAATGCCTATTTTATGTTTGTAAAAACTTTCAAAGCTTCTCAAATCATAAATTGCAAAAAACAAATTGAATAATTTATTTTTATAAATTTATTCTATTGTTCATTTGTTTTAATAAGGTATAAAAAATAATATATATATATATATATATATATATATATATATATATATATATATATAAAGTAAGCAGCAAAAAAACTGGCACACCTGGAATTTTGTCGTTTTTTTCTTCCTAGTTCAAATAATTTAATTTATTCTGTATGTGTCAAGAAAAGTATATATAAGTAAAGTATAACAGATAGAAAGAGATTGAAAAACAAGAAATATCTGAATAGAAAAACAATTATTTTCACAAAAACTCTAAACTCGTATAAAATAATAAAATATTCTTCGGCAATTTTTCTTCATTAAATTTCTGTTATTATTTTTATTTTATTTTTTTAATAACGGGTGATTCCTCCCCTTGCTTGTTTCACAGCCTGGATTCTCCTTGGCATGCTGCTGATTAAGCTGGCAACTCTTTCCTGTCCGATCCCGCCCCATTCTTCCACTAGCGCGGTTCTGAGGTGTTGAAGGTCCATTGGAAGATCGAGTCGCCTTTGGATGCACTTCCCTACCTCATCCCATAGGTGTTCTATGGGATTAAGGTCGAGGCTGCGGTCTGGGCACTGTAGGGTAAGTATACCGAGTTCATTAAGATAGTTGGTAACCACATTTGCAACATGTGGCCGTGCGTTGTCATGCATTAACATGAAATCATCGCCTATGAAAAGGGAGAATGGCACTACATACTCTTCCAGAATTTCGGATATGTATCTATGTGCAGTTAGATTCCCTCTCAGGAACACATAGAGATCAGTCTTCGCCACTAAAGTGATCCCACCCCAAACCATTACAGACCCACCACCGTAAGGCACCCTCCCGGAGATATTCCATGCTGTAAGTCGCTGTCCTGGCCTTCTCCACACTCTAACCCGATGATCTGAAGCAAATAGTGAAAATCTTGATTTGTCTGAAAACAGTACTTGAGCCCAGTCATTTACTGTCCACGCTGAGTGTTCCCGAGCAAACATAAGACGAGTGTGCTGGGGTGGGCTGAACTCCCGTAGCTGAGGCCCTTGATTGAAGGTGAACTTCATGAAGCCGCCACCACACTGTATCCACACTGATATTCACATTTCGGGCAATTCGAAGCCTTTGATTGGTCTCCACGGATGTCTGAAAGTGATTTCTTAACATCTGCATTACAATAAATCTATCGTCAGCGGGAAGATTCACTCTGGGCCGACCTGAACCTGGCCTCCTGGTTAAATTACCAGTCTCCCTGTACTTCTGGACTGCCATGGGAACGTTCGTTTCTGGTAGCCCTTAGGACTTAGCCACATAACGCTGGCTTCTCCCATCCTCTACCAACGCGACGATCCTCGCGACCCGTTTCGGTGGGTAAAACCATTCTGATCAGCAAACAGGATAAGGAGAAGAAAAAAAAAATGGCTTTCAAAAAAAAAAAAATTTGCGAAAATGAATGTGAATGTAAAAATGAAACGTAACCACACAATAACTGCAGATAAACTAATGTGGAAATCATTATTATTCCTTGGGCAATAAAGGACTTTGTAAGGGATTATTGATATGAAAGTCTTTCTAGCCATTATCTAACCAGACCAAAACAAACACTATGCTCAGAATGTAATTGAAATACATATTTATAAAAAAAAATAGGCTGCGCCAGTTTTTTTGCTGTTTAGTTTATAACTCAATTTTGGATATGGTTATCCCATTAATGATTTTTTGTACTTATTATTACAACCTTCTCATCCTTGTACAAGAATGATTGTCTTCAATAATCTCTTTAGGGTCTTAAATCCCCCCCCTAATTATCATTATGACAACCTATAAGTAACTTAAGTGAAAATGAGTAAAATTTCTTCTAAGGATTTGGGATACATTTCTATCATATGATAATTACATAAAAATAAAAGTTCACTAAGTGCGTTCTTCATAAACTCTTAATTACTTTAAATGCAACAGGGGTATATCAATAGGTTATCTGAATCTTATTTCCTAACAAGTTTTACATAATATAATAAAATACATAGTGCTGCTTTGTTAATCTAAAAGATAAAATTTCATGCAAACTTAGTTATTATATTGTTTGAACTGTCAAAAAGAAGGAAAAAAACAAAAAAAAAATGTGTCCAAAAATATATTTAAATATAAATTAATTATTTTTTAAATTTAGTATTTACTAGTTGTTTTTCAATAAAACTAAATAAAATAAAATGGAAACTGATGCTTTAATTGACATTCTAAAATGCTCTTCAACCCCTGCTATAAGGAGTTATAGCAATTGTCTCAAAAATGTACTAGCAATTTCTTGATAAATCGATAAGGCCTGATGAAGATTAATCACATTTTAAGTTTAATTTTATTCTGAATCACTTTCCGAGACATTGATTCAAGATTGAGTAGGCTTAGAATACAAAGAAGTCTTGTTCTGTCCAAATCAAATATTTTAATTTATTTCTATAAACTCTAGTTCATTGTGACCAAACAGTCTATCCTGGCAGCTGAGTATTGCCAACTTACTTAAAAGTTTAGTGAGAAGAAATGAACTTAACTTATTGATAATTAATAACATTTATTTATATTTAAATATAACCTGTGGCTAGGTCTCCAAATGCCCCGACAACCATATCAATCTCCATATTTTCTTCTGCGTTTTTACCAGCTAAGCCAGCTTCGATTGCCAAATATCTTAAAATGGCCGTTGACTGATAAAATACTTTACCATCCACTTCTAAAATTGGAAGTTTCCCAAATGGTGTTTCTGTAAAAAATCAAAAATATTATTTTTAGCTGTTAATGAAAATCATAATAATAATGGATAATTAAGTAATAGGAAAACATAAAACTCAGAAATCTTTTATTTCTTTTTAAGTTAATTGGCTAGTTTTTATTGTATTTTAAAGACAGATGCAATCTTTACATTAATTTCTTAATGATTACTATAATTTTTCTTCTTATACATATCAACTAACTGAGGCCATGAGGAGATCATGGGACTATGTTACCAATTTTATGTTTTAAGAAAATCATGAATACAGTTTGGTTTTATATAATATTTTAAAGACATGATATGATCTATCCAGTCAACTAAAAATGAAACAAACAATCAAGAATATTGGGGAGTTCTTGGTAATAGGGTTTTAATATTAAAAATAAACTTATAAAAGCTCTGTTCACTAGAAAAAATTAAGTTCTAAAAATTTATTACACACCTCTTTCATCCATCCACTCGGATCTTCAATCGTAAAAACAAAATTGAGTCGATATTTTTCCCATTAGGTAGTAATGAATTAAATATTTAGTAAAAAAATTCCAGTGTTTTATAACACTTTAAAAACATTACTCAATATTACTTCACAAAAACTAAATATAAACACGAATCGCATTATGCTTACTGTTTAATAAAAAGATTATTATTATGTTGTTTATGTAATGTAGGATAACACTGCAAGTTAATTTATTATGAAATTATGTTATTCAAAAATTATTCAATAATCAAATACAATAGTGAGTGATATTATATAATTGGTTTTGATTTTTTTTTTTTTTTTACAAAATTAATCAATTTATTTCTAATACAAATTTTTAAATATATATTTTCTTTTAATGAATAAATATTAATAAAAACTTACTCTTTTTTAGTTGTTGCCATTCTTCAGGTGTAACACGACAATCTTCAAATTCTTTTCCCATGTAAGATAGCATGTATCTTATAGGCTCTCCTATTGCTTTTACATTGAAATATGATAACTTATATTGTGGCATCTTGTCCTGAAAAATTATTTAATAAATCTTAGAAATGAAAAGTTTTATAAATAAATCTTTTAATTAAAACAGATTTAGTAACTTAATAAAGGTTATTTACAGATTATTTAGTTATAATAGTAGTTGTAGTGATCAGTGTGAATCTTCCCTGGCAAGTGATTTCAACTCTGAGACCTTGAGAGTCCAGACAAGAACATTGTGGTGAATACTTACCCCCACTCCTTAACTGATGCATTCATCTTGTATCTGCTTCTGAAAGAAATTCTGTTGAAAAAAATATTATTTTAAAAAATAATAATGTGAAATTATGAATAATCCTATAATCTAAATATTTTATCCAAAAGTAATTTTTGAAAATGATACAGCAGTATTTGAGAAACTTAAAATTATTCAGTCACAACTTTGATTTTTGTTTTTCAAATTTTTTTAATAAAACCAAATAATTATTTCTGGGAATGGACTTTTTAATTTAAAAATTATAAATTGCATTATTAGGCTTACAATAATTATGTTTTAAAGTTTAAATATTTTATAATATGGCTCAATTTAATTATTACTTTTTTTTTTGGAAACGTGACTTATTAAAGAATCTGTAAATTAAATAGATTAAATCAACAGTTCAGTTCTAAAGAAAACAGCATATATTAACAGGAATGACAAAAATGAAACACAATAAATAAAAAGTTAACTTATGATATATCAAGAGTGAAATGAAATCTCTTAAGATAATAAAGCATCGTAAAATTACTTAAGAAATGATTTTATTACAAAAGATAATAAATGTCATGTGATTAGTAAAAGACAAAATGGGTTTTAAATCAGCTACTATTATGATGAATAAAATTCAAATAAAATAATTATTTTTTGTAAAATTTATTTCCTTTTATTTATATCCTAAAATTAAAATTAAAATTTATATCCTATTATACCATTTTAAATATTTCTAAATAATAAAATATTCAAAATACGTTTTATTACAGCAAGTATAGATGTAAAAAATATTTCATTTGACAAATCATTTATTAAATTTTAGTATAACAAATTATCTATAGGGTCTAAATGATTTTAGGGTTTTATTATTAATTATTTTATTATGAACACAAATTGTATTCGTATGTATAGCAATCGTGAAATTTGTAATTTGTGTTTTAAAAGCTTTGTTATTAATAAGTTATAATTTAATAATAATAATCGCAAAGTGGTCTTTGTGTGTATGTTGAAGAGTCTAGCTAAAATACACAAAGCTGTAGGACACGGAAATCGTGCATTTAACGTAAGTATGTACTTAGTTGTAAATACTTGTGATTCCCGAAAATCGTTTTTCTGTTAGGAACTAGAGCTAAAACGTTTCAAACGATTTTAAAGAAACGTTCCTAATTCTTTTTAAAGCCCTTAAACTAGAAAAAGAAGAATTAGTTGAAACTAAAATAAATGATAATTAATAATATTGACTATAGTAAACAATATAAGTCGAGAACCGAAATCCCGGCCCAACGTAAAATATAATACGTTTTATAATAATATTTGTAAATATTTAGTTAATTCCGTTCGAAGATTTATTTTCCTCATATAATAATTCCATGTCAAAAGGCACGAGCTTAAAAGTAATTCAATGTAAACAATGTTTTTTTTTGTTTTATCGAAGAAAACTAAATATCCTTACTTCTCTCAAAAGTGAAAAAGAGGATCACAGTACTTTAATTTTGTCTGACCTCCGAGAGCTTCATTATTTAATTAATCATAATTTCAACAAAGAATTTAGTTTATCTATTAACAATTTGAGACGTACTATAATAAAAAATTAATCGATTTTAGACATCAAAATTTTAGTAGTTAGAATTGTTGTTAATCGTCATCTTAAATTATTATTAAACATGAGTTTTTACTAAATGTTTACTATGTTCAGGATGCTTTGGATAATCTTAAGGATGAAATTAATCGAAATTCGTATTCCTTTTTGAAATTTTAAAAACGTCACCATAACAAGCGATTATTCCACCTTTTTTGACAAAGTATCTAATTAATTTTTTGATAAACTAAAATTGCGAGCAAATACAGAAATTTCAGCTGTTGATTTGCCTGATCTTATTACTTCTTTAAAAGTTTATTGACGGATATTTCAGAGTTTGTTCAGAAAAAAAAAAACACGGAAGGAGCTAGATTTGCTTTAAGATCGATCTCTCGTTCAACTTTTTTACAATTTATGTGTAAGAACGAAAATTTAAGAAGTTAGTAATGAATAGCAATTATGTTTTAATTTATATTAATATTTAAATTAATGTTATAAGGTTATAAATATAAAGTAGTTAAATTTTGAAGGTAGATTCACAACTTTAAGATCGATCTTTCATTCAACTTGGCTATGTTTCAGAACGAAAACTGAAGAAGTCAAGAGTTAAGGGTATGTATTGTTTTAATTTTTAAGAAAAATATACATATATAATCGCCAAAAAGAGCTAATGTAATGAAAAGAAGAAATGCAATAAATAATCTGAAAAGCTTAGGGGCAAGCATAACTGAAAATTAAAAATGGTTTTCCTTTACCCAAGGATACGGACGGAAGGAAAGTGAAAGAATTTTTATGAAGCTCCAAAGAATTAAAAGTTGTAGAGAAATTACAGATGGAACTTTAAAAAAATAAAGAAAATTAAATGAATTAAATTAAAATGAACTAAATTAACAACATTAAATATAATGAACTCGGCAAGCGTCCTTTACAAACCCAATAAGTTATGTTGTAAATTATCAATAGACAAAACAAGAATTTTCCTTGTTGAATAATGTAATGAGTAGTTTTCGGTAATCGTTTCATCCAGAAATAAAAGTTTCAATTAACATTTCGAAGTATCTATCTATACATATTATAAAAAAAAGTCCTCGGCCGCGTTTGTTCGCGGTAAACTCAATAACTACTGCACGGATTTTCATGCAGTTTTCACCATTAGATAGAGTGATTCACCAGGAAGACTTAGGTATATAATTTGTCGAGGTTTTGTGTAAATGGGTTGGAATATCGATGGGTTTCACCGAAGACGGTGCTTGCCTAACCCCGTGCAATTATCTAACGTGCAAGATAATAAATTCGTATATAAAGAAATATTTGGTTTTGTTTTTATTTTTATAATTTCTATGTAATAAAGTACATTAGCTGAGATGGGAAGAAAAAAAATCAAGACCCCCAAAGAAGCCTAACCAATGATATTCGCGTGGTCCTTAGTGGCCGGTACGTGATAAAAAATTACACAAACAAATTATGTAGGCATAATATGCCTTATTACCCGAGCAAAGCTGGGGTGGGTTGCTAGTAGATGATATAAAAATGTTTGCTGAAACGTTCATTTCTAGATGAAATGATTACCTAAGTATCCATATTTCCCACAATTTCACTCGCATCTCTCTCATATGCTCAAGCTCGTGATAACTTGTATTTTTGGGAAATATTAAAAGGGGAACGAATTAAAAGTTAAAACCCGTGACTCAACTCAAAGCGACAACCTGCGGAATGATTACCAAAGAAAACATAAGATAATATTAAATAGAAACAGACAGCTGTTGTCTCTAAGTGATCTTAGTGCTTACTAGCTACCTGTGGTATGTTCAATTGAACAATTTAAACTTATGGTAAAAACACGAAAGAAAAAAAAATGTATATCTCGAGAATTTTTAAAACACGTTAAACAAAATTAAATCTTTGAGCTTTGGTACAAAATTCTTAATAATTGTATCTATTGTAAAAAAATTATATTAATAAATATTTCTTTTCACTCTTAAAATTGGTTCTATGACAAAAAATTTAACTTTAGTTGTAACATAAATTTTATAACCTCCAATCAATACAGTAATTATATTTAAATATTAGTGGTCTGTATTTTACTTATATATTCAAAATGAAAAAATTTATTATTTTTTATAATTATTAAATAGTAGGAGTCGCTTGCAAATTTATCAGACAGTAAAATAAAAATGTTTAATAAGAAGACAATAAAAATAAAAATTAGTAAAATGATTGATGTTTTACTATTTTTATAATAATAAATTGGTTTTTTTTTCATCATAGGCAGTAAAAGAAATATCTTAACCGCGAAAATTTTCGTTTTT
This sequence comes from Troilus luridus, assembly GCA_964056705.1. Taxonomy (NCBI): domain Eukaryota; kingdom Metazoa; phylum Arthropoda; class Insecta; order Hemiptera; family Pentatomidae; genus Troilus; species Troilus luridus. Next base: position 14,152,814 of record OZ057417.1, read on the forward strand.
TTGGATTTCAACGGGTACATCCATTTTGGCTGATACAGGCGTGGCGTCTGTAAGTTCGTTCTACGATCCTGCTTCTCTCGCAAAACTGAAAGACGGTTAGTCTGGAAAATATTAAAAGCGATCGTCCAGCATAAAATGAGTCAAGGCAAGTTTAGTGTATCTTGGTCAGGTTTTGAAACCCAATCAAAGGTTTTTAAGGAAAAGGCAGAGAACTTTACACAGTTGAGTTGAAAACCTTTAATCTGGTTTTGAGGCCCGACCGAACTACGCAAATCTTGCTTTAACTCCTTTTTTAAGATTATTTATGAACAAGAAAAAAAAAGATTTAATGATTTTGCTAGAATTATTTATAACTCCCTGTTTTTTGTCACGTTGTCTGGCTTGGATACGAGCCTTGGTAGCTCAGTGGTTAGAGCACTGCATAAGACCCGGTCAAGACAAATCTTTTCTCTTCAAAATAAAAATATTTAAAAATAATTACCATCAAAAGAACAATAAATAAAAAATAAATTATAATAATATAAAATTGACGTAAGTCAACGAGATCCCAATTAAAGTAATGTTCGATGAACATTCTTCCCCGCGAGAAACATCGCAACACGTGTGTGAACAAGGGGATATACGATCGGTGAGGAGAATGGTCTTGCTCGATACATGGGCGACCCGGGTTCGAATCCCGGCAAAATAAATCTTTTCCTTTCAAAATAAAAATATTTAAAAGAATTTGTCTCTGAATGAATTACAAAAGCAAGACAGATTTTTACAAATCAGCTATGTATAACATATTTGAACATCTATGGATGAAGTATATACAGTTGAGCAGTACAGTTCTAACTTTAAAACACTAGAGACATTACAAGGGTAATGGAAATATTCTTCTTGAAAAATGTATATTAATTGATACATGAATATTTAATTTGTAATGTTGTAACAAAACTGGTTTTGGATTTGGATGTCTTCGAAAAATATTTGAAAAAATAATAATTTCTTTTTAACATTTATTTTTCTTCAATTGTTCATGATTAGGTACTTCTTATAAAAGAAAAAATATTACTCAGGATCTGAAGTTTTGATTAAGAATAACTAAAAGACAAAAGAAGTAAATTTTGTAGAAACAGTCTGGTATTGGAAAGAATCTTGAAAATACTTTTTTTTAGACAGAAAAATATAATGGTTATACCCATGTTTATATTATAATCAGTTCAAATCTATACAGAAGCTGGTTGTGTATATGAGGGTCCCCTGAAGATATAAAAACAAAGCTTATTTTTGTCTAATTTTTCAGTAGTGCCCATGATAAATATCAAACAAGAAGATTATCAAAACTGATAAATAATGACAAAAATATCTAGAAATATTTTTACCTAATATATGTAAGTATAGAATTATTTTAATTTAAACCCAGTTCAAAATGAGAATAGTAATTAAAGAATCTTAAGAAGCGAGGAAATAGTTGACTGGAAGATCTGAGTAAGGAAGGAAATAGTTGGGGGTGCAGTCAAATTAAACACTAAATAAGTACCAACTTATTTAGTGTTTAATTTGACTGCACCCCCAACTATTTCTTACCTTAAAGAATCTTAAATAACTTGGTTTAAAATTTAATTTTAAAAGTTAATCTTCAAGAGTGGAGGGGGGGGGGAGTAAATTTAAGATATTAAAGATACACAAAAGATAATTTTTTTCTGTATGTAATACAGTTTGCAGTGTTACAATTTTAGAGTGTTCACATTCAAAGAAGGTAACCCATGTTCCCTACTAAATAATTAAAGCTAAATTAATAAATGAGTATATAATATATAATATTTATTAGTTATGTATATATATATATATATATATATATATATATATATATATATATATATATATATATATATTTTAGCTTATTAGTTGTAACTTTTATTTGTGCATAAAATTTTATTATTTAATACCTTAATAAGCTTAATTCTCTATTTTTATAAATTATTAATTATTTGTTTAGTAATTTAAATTATTGTATAAAAACCTTCTTGAAGTGCTTAAAATATTAATTTTGTTTATTTTTATGTTCGTTAAATTTGACTATTATTCTATTTTTTATATTTAATTTTTAATTCATGATTACAAACTTAATCCTAATTTTACTCTAACATAAAAATTATTAATTTAGTTCACTTGTAAATTTTTAGTTTTTTATTTAAATTCTTCGCATATTTCTTAGTCCACACTTAAATCTAATTCTATCTGTAAATATAAATAATATAAAAATCACATGTAATATGCTTATTAAAACTAATTCATAACATTTACTTTTTAATTATTAATATTTTTTTAAATAATATTAATATATTTTTCCCTTTCTTAGGATAACAAAATAAATATTGAATAGGTACCATCATTTTGTATTTCAGCAACATAACAATGGACAAATTGATATATTCTAATAGACGAACCCCAGGAGAACCAATAATGTATTTATTATCTTACATGAGCAAGGAATTAGATTATTTAATGCCAAGAGAAGACTGGCCTCAGTTTAAAGAAAGTTTGTAATAATAAATAATAATAATTAGTTCAATTAATTATTTATTTGCAGAAGCTCCATCTTCTAACGTCTTTTTTTTTTCTTTTTTTCTATTATTTCCTTCTTTTGCTTCATTAGTTTATTTCTGGTCTTCTTTAGGGCTTCTTGGAATATTTTAGTTTCATTATTTAATATTTTCTTTAGATTTTCTCTTTCTTTTATAATTTTTCCTGATATCTTTTATTCAATTAATTAATTAATCATCAATTCATCTCCAGTTTGAGCATATAATTTACTTCTTATTTTTTTTTTTTACTTTGGAGTAAATCAAAAATGTGTTCAGTTAATCAATTTTCCTTTATTCTCACCAGATATGAGTCAAAGCATCGGTTATAAAAACTAATGATGGATGAAAAGAAATCACATTTGAAGTAATATATAAATTTTGTATAAAATATATGAAATAAGTTTATAGCCAAAAACTGTACTAATCGTATCTGTTATTTACTAATAATTAGAAAATTATTTAAATGATTATGAGATAAACTAGCAAAAAAAAAATGTATTTTCAACATTCTAATAAATTTATTATTATAAAAAAAATTATGTTACCTGCTTGATTACAGAAGTGCCATTTGGAAAACTTCCTTTGTTAGAAATAGATGAAAATGATTTTCTTCAGACCACTGCCGTTTTAAGGTATTTAGCGACTGAGGCAGGCTTAGATGGAGAGAATGCCATTGAAAACCTTCAGATTGACATGATTGCTGCTGCATTTGAGGATTTCATCGTAGGTAATGTCGCTATTACCAATAATAATTGATACTACAGAATAATTTTCAATTTTTGTTTTTAAATTCACTAACTTAATCGTTAAATGTATTTTTAAGCTGACATCTAAACCAAGTTTAATAATTATTTTTGAATTTAAGTTGAGTTTATAATAAATTCCGTTATATGAATTATTCGTAATGAAATATAAATATATCCAGCTTTAAGATATTGTTTGTTTTGTGTTCAAGAAAGATCCTAAAATGTTTATAAATGGATACATGATTGTTTTTTTCAATTATTGCATAATGATATTAACAGTTTAGATCCAAACAGAACCCAAAAAGTTAACTTCTTACGTCAATGTTATAATCAGCACATGTTTGCTGTATATTTACAATATTTGTAATCTTCATAAAAGTTTTATCTCTTTGTTTTTTCTAAACTAGCTACTGAGTTTGACATAATTAGAGTAGCTCAAAAATGCAATAAAACAGTAAATAGAAAGCCAAGATGAAACCCAAAAATCTGAAAGAGAAGATGAACCAATCAGAATACAGCCAGTCAAGGCCCACCCAATCAGAGACCACCCCAAAGGAGCCCAGTTAACAAGATCACTGGAAGAAGAGGCTCCAACTTCTGGATCGGAAAAGCTTTAAGTACCGAAGTATAGAAGGAAATTTTCAGTCTCAGATTAAGCCCTGGGGGAGCCACAAGTATGTCTAGCGAAACATAGGCAAAAAATTTGACTACACAGTCAAAACCAGAAGGTATACCTGATGAAAGGATTCAAAATATTGGCTATGGCAATTCAAGAGGATATTTTACTATTTAATAAATTTAAGATAGGATGATTTTGTTTTCAGTAATTATAGAAATTTCAAAAATAAGTTATTATAAGACCTATAATTCACTTTTAATACTTTCTTTCAGAGATTTCCAGATTCTTCAAAACAAAAAATCCTGTAGATAAAGAAAATTTAAGACTATCCATCATTAAAAACACAGTTCCATTTTACATGACCCGTATTGAAGAAGTTTTGAAGAATAGTAGAGGATTTTTGGCAAACGGGAAGGTGAGAGATAGTTAAATTTGGTTCATATTTACGATAATTTAATTGAAAAAAACATTTGTTGTTCTATGGTTACCTGTGAGGTCCAAAATTGTTTTATTATTTTAATTTTATGTTTATTGATGTTTACTTCCTTTATTGATGAAGCACTTCCCTATTTCTATTGAAGCAAACAGGATGGATTATTTCTACAGGCTACCCATCTATTCTTATTAGAGTAATACGAAACATTCTATTTTAATTATATATATTTTTTATGATGTACAGACAAGTTTTTAATGAAAACTTTAAATTGTTTATGCGAAAAATACAAGTTACAGTTATAGTGTTTATAAGTGATAGTGCTGTTTCCTGAATACTAGTCATTAATAAGTATATTAATACTATTTTTCTTTTGATATTTTAATATTATTCACTATGATTTAAATACTTAATAGAAAAGTTTTATTATTTTAAGAGATATTATATTAATTGTTGAGAAGTGATTCCTCGGGTTTACAAAATGACTACTTTTCTGCATGGACCAAAAAAAAGTTTTAAACAGAATTCATTTAAATTTCTGAATTTGTCTATGTTTTTAATGACCTTACAGGAACCATTTAAAAAAATGTTTTTAATGTAATATAGTAAATAGTAAATAACATTGATATGTATCACAGATACAAATTATTTTAGAGCCTGCACTCTTATTATATATCACTTTTTAGCCATATAAATACAGTTAACAATTTTAAATAATTATTTTTCTGTAATTAAAGAAGTTTCATTTTAGCTATCATGGGCAGACGTATACATCGTAGGCTACTGTACATCTATGCCTCGTCTTATAGGAGTTGATGTAACAGAAAAATACCCATTTTTCAAGGAGCTAACAGATAGGATTCATTCTTTACCCGGGATTAAAGAATGGGTGGAAAAGAGAAAATACACTCCAAGGTACATGTTTAATATACTGAGGAAAAATAGTTGAGTATTAAATTTGTTTTCATTAGTAAAAATATTGAGAAGCGAGGAGATGGTTGACTGGAAGATCTGAGTAAGGTAGGAAATAGTTGGGGGTGCAGTCAAAAGTTTGACTGCAACCCTAAAAATATTGAGGTTCAGGCTGGCTGAATGGGTTAATAATCTTGTAAAAGTGCACTTAAATAAACCCTAAGATTGTGAGTATAAATCCTTGGATTTCACAAGTGTTTCAGTAGTTCTTATTTTTAGTGATTAAACTTTTGTTTTTCATAATTAGTAGTGTTAATTAAGCAAGGTTTTAATATTAGACTAACTCTTAAATTCTTTTGTATTAAGTAGAAATTGGTAAAGCATATATTAAAATAAGTTTCAAATAATTAATGGAAATGTACTAACCAGTAATGAAAATTTTGACAGTTTGATGAAACAGACTGCAGAGGTGTTAAGCAATGAAGATTTGAAATCATTGAGAGGCTGCCTTCGTTCACATATTTAGAATAAAACAGAACTGTCTGTGTTGAGGGTGATAAGGAAAAACAGACGAATCCTAAAATTTTAGTATCTTTCATTTTAATTAATTTAACCTCTATAGTAACTGATCTACAGTAATTCATACCATTTCTTTGTTTTTTTAAAAATAATAATATGTTTTTAATTTTCGAATAATTGAAAATTTTAGGTCATCTTAAAAATAGAAATGTAAATGTTCTTAAGAAGACATAATAATTTTGCTCCCCAATGAATTTCTGGTAGATAGTTGTATTGTAAACATTATTGTACTTAGTCACACGTCTAATGAATGATGAACAGTAAATAAGAAATTATGAAATCTAATTTTTACAATACGGGACTGTAAGTTCTCAAAATTATTGTTATATTATTATTATTTAAGCTGTTGTTATTATATAATTATTATAAAAGTGATCGAGGTTGTTAATTGTGACCTGTATAAGAATAAGCTAGTAACTTATCTATCGCTTAAATGTTATCTTTTGAGGTCAATTAATTTGAGTGTTTCGAATTGTCTTTGCATTGATCTCAAAATGATTTTTTTATTTTATTCATTATGTATAATTATAAAATACAGCATGTGAGTATGTAAAATACAATAAAACATAAATTGAATTCATTTTAGTTTTTTTGTGTGTTTCCTGCGAATTTAATTCTTCTCATATCTTACCTCTGAGAAATTTAATTATTCATGTATGTCGTTTTCACATCTGAATAAAACCAAAAAAAAATTACCGAAACATTGGTGCTCATAAAATACAAAAAAAAATATTTCATTCTAATTGTGTTATTTTGAATTCATTTTCAATCTTAGACTTCATTAGTCAAATTACTAATGAAATATTCATTAGTATAATTACTTAATTAATAAGATAATTTTTCAAATGTCTTCATCTGATAAATAAAATGTACAGAGTTTGGCTGTATCAGTGAAACAGCTTTGTAATTGACATGAATGTTTCAATACTATAGGAATCCTTTATTAGAATGAAGTTAATGAACACCAAGTTCTTTGGATCTGTTTGCTGTATTTGACAATTTCTCTTTTCCATATTGGATTTTCTCTTATCCACGAATAGGTAAAATAATACTGAGTTACAGTTTTGTTGATAATATTAATTTAAATTTAAAAAAGATACAAAATTAAATTACCTTTCATGAGCCTGTTGCAGTTCACAAGTAAATATTTTGAATGACTGATTTCCTCTAATTTTATATATAAATGCTGTGATCCAGTACAGGAAACTTTTAATTAAATTTAATGAGAAATGAACTGTAGGATGTTATATAAAACATATTTTTATGTTAACACCATAACAGAATAAAATGAAGTTTCTATAAGTTTAAATACAGAACAATATAATCAGTTAAAAGAATTATGAGTTATTATCCTATGTGAGGAAGAAAAAAGATAGAAATAAGGAGAAAAATATATAACAAACTACAATACATGCCAGAAAAATGAAGAGTCAAGAGGCACCTAAATAAATATTGAGCCTAGAATAAGAAACCATTAAGTGTTGCCAACATACTGATAACTTGAAACATTTAAGTTTAAAACTAATAAGTTGGCAACACTTAATGGTTTCTTATTCTCAGACTTGTTCACTTTGTACTTGAGTTATCCCTTATTTCTACATTTCTCAGGTACATTATTATTCTTACTTTATGTTATTCTTATTCATCTTCTTGCTTATATCAATTCTTACCAAAATATAATAATACCTCATTGGATTGTTTTTAATTGATTACACTGCTATATCTTTAAACTTATGTAACTTCCATTTCATACTTTTTACACATCTTTTCACTTATATATTATTATAACATGAAATTAACTTACTTACATATGTTACCAGTCAATATTACCTTTACTAGTTACATATATTATTGATTGTATATTATTTCTCATGTAATTTTATTTCTTATATCATTTAATAATTATTACAGTAAATCTCAGATTAAGCCCTAAGGAAGCTTGCAGTATGGAAAAGAATTGAAACGTCGCCAAAGAATTTGACTACACAGTTGAAACCAGAAGAAACACGTGATGAATGGATTAACATTTTTATAATTTACTGTGATACCTGAATCTCTTCAAATTTTTTATTGCCTCATTAAAAGTTAAGTCAAACAAATTTTATTATATTTTTGAAGAACTTATTTTATTAATATTTCAAAATCATATTATGTTATATTAAGAAATATTTAACATTATTGCAGCTATTTACTTGTTTGCTAAGAATCGATTGATTAAGTCATTGGGGTAAGGCTGTTGATATTAAAACTAAATTTTTATTTTCAAAAATTATAAATTTTAAATATTTTTTTATATAGTTGAATGTAAAAATGATCTATTTATAGTTCTTAGTATGCAATTCACAAAATGTTTATATTATGACTGTCATAATTTCTTATCTACATGTGCTGACTATTTAAACATAATGTTTAATTAGATAAAAGTTTTTTTGATATCCCATTTCACTGTTTAATGGCATTAAAATTTATAGACCTAAGTTAATGTACAGTATTAAACAACAAATGACGTTTAAAAAATAGAAATTTTTAAATCAGTTATTTAACAGGGAACTTAAACTATTACCTAATTATTATATATATATATATATATATATATATATATATATATATATATATATATATATATATATATATATATATCCGTGTTCTTTACATTACATTAATCACCATGGAGTTTTTGGTCTGTTTTGCACCCACTCTTTGATTCGGGGTAAACAATGGACCCGATCTGTTAGTTCCTTGAAGAAAGGGTATTTTTCTGTTAAATCAATTCCTATGAGGCCAGGCATAGATGTGCAGTAACCTACGACATAAAAGTCAGCCCATGACAGCTAAAAGAAAAAAAAATCGAATTTATTAAATAAAACATTGTTTATATTAATATATGAATATATCTTATAACTAAATGTCTGGAGTTTGATAAGGCTTGCAACGTTACATTGCGATTCATATTAGGATTTAAAAACTATTATTCTCCTACTTCTATTATTTATTATAAGTTATGTAGCAACAGCAGATCCAGTTTATTAATTTTGTAGATATAACAGACTTAAACATATTTTACCTTTCCATTCGCCAAATATCCTCCATTATTTTTCACAGCATTTTCAAGACGTTTCATGTAAAACGGAACTGTGCTATTAACAATGGTCTGTCTCAACTTTTCTTTTTCGACTGGATTTTCCGTTCTGAAGAATCTGGAAATCTCTATAAGAATAAAATTGTCTGAAAATGAGTTTTTTTTTCTGAGATTTACAAAATTAGTTCATTCAGTTATCAATCTCTCCCTAATTTATGAAGGAATAATTTTAAAAAAATATTATTTGAACATGGTATTATTTATTATAAGTTTTTATAAAATAAAAAAAAGATCAACAAATGTTAGGTTGAGATTTCAATAAAAGATATCTGTTAAAAGTTCCAAATGTGCATTCAAAATAATTTTTTTTTAATGTGTATTGCACAATTTTTTTTTTGTATTCTTTTTAGCTACACTTTAGATTGAGATAGTCTTATTTAAAAAAATAATGTCTTTCTGGAAATAGTGTATTTTATGGTAATCCTGAGGAAAGGAATTTTAATTCTTTTAAATACAGACAGTGTTAATTATGCTTTAAATATAATAATAATTATTAATAAATAATAATAATAGTAATGGCAACTTTACCTGCTACAAAATCTCCAAATGCAGCAACAATCATGTCAATCTGAAAGTTTTCGTAAGCATTAATTCCACCTAAACCGGCCTCGATAGCTAAGTATCTTAAAATGGCAGTCGATTGATGGTAAACTTTTCCGTCTATTTCCAATAATGGCACTTTTCCAAACGGCACTTCTGTTAACAAGAGATAAAATATAAATAGTGAAAATTAGTACTGGGTTAAGTGAATTTTTCTAATTTCAGCTATTTATTTAAGTGATTTATTTTATCAACATTCAATTATATTCCTCCTTAATAGTCGAAAAACTGTTTCTCACTAGATAATTAATATTTATTAATTATATTAATTATTATATTAACTAACTTTCTTTAAGTTCCGGCCAATCTTCTCTTGGAACATGATAATCTTCAAATTCCTTTCCCATGTAAAGTAGCATATACCTTATTGGCTCCCCTACCACTTTAATATTAAAGTATATCAGTTTATATTTTGTCATATCTCCTAAAAAAAACATATTAATATATTTTTTTAAACAAAAAAGGTGAAAATATACATATGTACCAAAATATTACAGTAATTAAGAATTATTACTTATTTCTATTATATATTTAAAATAAAATCTGTAGCTTATAGTAATGGAATGTACCTGCTGATAATATGATGGTTTATAAGTACTATTACTGTTACTTTTCTTGTATGTTTTTTATCTTTTATTGATATCATCTCCCCACTCTTTGTTATAGCATACTTTAGATTATTTAATCACCACTTTTATAATTTTTATTATTAATTAAATTAAAATATTATTCCCTGTATAGAAAAAATATTAGAATAATATAATAGAATTGAAAAAAATCTTTTTTATATACAACTTTTTAAAGAAATACTATAAAAATATATAAATAATGACCCAATTAAGTGTGTGGGCACCTGGCTATTTTTCACATTTAGATAAAATACGTACCAATTGGAGAGGTCATTTGGGCCCATAATTTAATTAAAATAAAATAAAGAAAACTTACTATATAAATATATACAAGATTAACAAATAGATACATATACACTGATAGGTACACACCATTAGTTAATTATGTATATATGCAATTTATTATCGGTACATAATGATATCGATAGTTCATTCATAATAGTCTAAGGTGAAGTGGTCTCAACTATAACTTGTAAAATTTATTTTTCATTTACTGTTCTTTTGATGGTGATTATTTTTAAATATTTTTATTTTGAGGAGAAAAGATTTGTCTTGGCCGGGATTCGAACCCAGGGGGTCCGCATCTCTAGCGCGGTGCTCCAACCATTTGAGCTACCAAGGCTCGTAACCAAGCCATACGAATCCATTCTCTTCACTGATCCTATATCCCCTTGTTCCCCCAATTTTTGGGATGTATACACGGGAAGAATGTTCATAGAACATTAATTTAATTAGGATCTCATTGACTTACGTCAATTTTATATTTTTACAATTTATTTTTTGTTCTTTTGATGGTGATTATTTTTAAATAATTTTATTTTGAAGAGAAAAGATTTGCGTTGGCCGGGATTCGAACCCGGATCGTCCGCATCTCAAGGATATAATAAAATTGACATAAATCAACAAGATCTATTTCTATTTGTAAATACATTTATTTGCTTTGTTTCTTTCCACATATTTCTCAGACATCTTTGTGAATAACATTTATTAAATACGTATGTATTCATCTGTAGCTGTTAACAGATTAAATAATTTAGGTGCCATAGCCAGATTTGGAACTAGGACCTTCAGCGCAACCCCTCAAGGCTCTACACACAGAGCTACCTGCTATAAATTATTGCAGTAAATACTTTTAAATTTGCTTAGTTCTGATTAAATTATTATTTCACATTACTCAAATTTGAGAAGCCGAATTTATTTGTTGAATATCTGGATAGCATAGTGAATGGCTTTCTTACAAGAAATGCACAAACCGCATTGAGCTTTTTTTTTTTACTTTTTCAAAAAAATTAAAAAATTTATATCGACATTGTAAAATATATATTTCAACACAAATTTACATTAGGCAGAAATATTTTAAGAACAAGAGCGCACTTCAGGTTTGTTCCACTTCAATGGCGAGAAGGTTCACATCGTTGCCAATATTGATAAGCCTGATGCTGCTCGGCGGTAGCGCAAGACACATTTCCGAGTACTGAGAGTCTTCTAAGTTAGAATTGGACACCTGTGCGTACCTCAGTGCCCGCTCTTGTTGCGAAGACTTGTAGCTGTAGAAACTTGAAACTTCATTATCTTTGTTTGTCACATCCTCTGTTCCTATAGCCACAGAGGCGAAAGATACCATGGACTGGGTATACCTCGCATCATAGCCATAATCTTCGGCGAGGGCCAGCGTCTTGAAAGAATCCGTAAACGTCCGATGATCCTGAAGAGGAACCTCCTTGCCCAATAATTTAGCGTGCCAGATATCCTTCCTGTATTCTAGCGCTTTGATTCCTATCCCTTCTTCAGTGCTCATGTCTTCTTCGATGCTTTTAATTTCCCCGCTAAGATCATCGTTGCTCATCTTCCCAAAGCATGAGGCTACATTAGGTAACGACTCTATGCTATGGTACACTTCCGCCAAACGACTTTCCTGCCTTCCGATCATCCTCGGTGCTGTGAATATTTCCGAAAGTTTTGGCGATTTGCAACTGAATCCCTTCGTATTGTTCCTTTCCGCGTACTCCTCTGAAGACTTCAATAACTTGTTCGGTAGGTATTTTTCTTTCACATGATCCAGGAAAGTTGTGTCTAATTGAAAATCGTCTAATGCGCAACTGATATAACTGTCATCGGAATCGCTGCCACTGAGATTCTCTTCATCACTTGAATAGTAACCTTTGCAGTCATTTTCTAACCGATCATATTTCGAGGAGACGTCTAAATACATTTCAGATTTAATATCTCTTATAACTGTAACACTCGGCCAACTGAGTCTGCTTGGCCTCTCACATACATTCGACCGTGGGTCATCTAGCTCCTGATCGCTATTTTTTCTATTAAAAACAATATTTGTGAGCCTGGAATGATCCTTGTTATAGGAAAGCAGGCTTTCTGTATTTTTATCCTCGTGTCTCAAATACTTGTTAACGTTATTCGAGATTACAGAATCGCTTTTATATTTGAAATTCAACTGCGGTGAATTATGTACGGAAGTAAAGCTAGTACCACCGTTGTAATATTCGCCACCATCGCCACGTCCATCCGTTTTATTGTCATCCGCAAAAAAGTTTCTGGACAATTCTTGCAAGTCGCAGCTATTCTTAGGAGCAAGCTCTCTTACCACGTTAACGTGATCACTATTTCCCTTCGTTTCACTAATGGCCAACCCACAACAGACATTCTCTAAGGATGAAAATAAACGCCCAGTATTTCTTACTATGAAAGGATACGATTTGTTATTAGGTAGAAAAACTTGCGAGGATTTATTTTTATTTTTGTTATCAATCCTCTTTGCTTCGTAAGGACTTCTCATTGACAGGAACTCCGTTTTCCCATTATCAATGGGATTCATGTATTGACCTCCAATGATACCCGGAGGGGCACAGATCGTTTCGTACAAAGTGTTTTTATGGCGTTGTTTGATGGAAGCCGTGATGACGTGTATCATGTTGCAGACTTCCTTCTTTAGGATTCCCAAGACGCTAATTATACCGTTGATGTTTCTTTCGCTGAACGAGAAATGGTTCAAAGTCCTCCTCTGGGAACTGTAAGCCTCGAATATATCGTCCATGATTTCTTCTATTAATCGGACTAAATACTTTTCCCTTATTTTGAGAAGATTTATGCTCGAAAAAGGATGATCCGTCCAATTGCTCTGAAAACTGCATATTTCTCTGATATTATTGTCAAGTATGTTGATCTTGTATATAAGAACCGTGATTAAGTTGCTAGCATCTGATCTCCTCAGCAAGTTAACTAAGTCCCTGCGAAGCGTGTTCATTATTACGTCTAAATTCTTCTGGCTTGGAAAAACATCATCACTTGGCAAGTTCCCGTCTATTTGAAGAAGTTGCGTCCGTTTCGGCTTCAGATCATTCCTGCAAAATCTTCCAGGGAATACGCATTGTAGTTTCTTGAACCATTGTCTGAATGTTTCTGAAGATCTCAACGAAATCCCTTCCAAATAGGCCATCCTGGAATGATGAAACAATTAATATTAACAGTATATCAACATTTCTATTCCGCTAAAAATAAAGCTGTGTGAGTAAGCTTTATGTTTTAAATTTCTGTGAGTATTGCTAATCGTTGATAAATTTTAAAAGTAAATGGATATATCAATTGAATGTGTCTTCTTCAAGAACTCCACCAACCTCTCTCCCTAACCTATCATTATTATTTTACGGCACGACAACTCGGTGACTAGTCTTGGCCTCTTCTACCAGCTTCTTCCAGTCGTCTCTGTTTTGCGCAGCCGTCTTAACCCTTAACAACTTCTTAAAATACAGAATTTAAGGTTGAAAGAAGATAACACAGTAATAGATATAAAACTTGAAGAAAATTGAATTCGCTTGTTGAGAAGAAGAATATTGAATCGAAGTTGAGCTTTGTTTGTTTCTTTTTTTTTTTTTAGAATCTCGTTTTCTAGATACTAAGAAGAAGGGAAGTGGGGAAAGCAAAATAGGGTTTACATTTATGAGTTTTAGTGTACAATAACTACTAATGTCATTTGGGAAATAAGAAAGCAGAGAAGACGTGAAGGCAGTGACGGGTTATCCGTAAGAAGTTGTTATTGGATCTGATTTAAATACATTTTATTGAAATATTGTGGTGATTTTTAATCCCACTCATGTGTGGGAAACTTTCCCTACTATTGTCTAACCTGGCAGATAACCAGTTATATGTTTGTAAACTCACTATTCTTCTACAGTTGTTGTTTTAAGCTAATAAAAACCTTTCTAAGGGTAATTCATTCTTCCTCCATTTTCATCACAAATATATTTTAATTATTTAAAATAGGTTTGAAGGATACTTCAATATCGATTATTAGATTGAAAAATGGAAGTTACCAGTTGCAACATCCATGTGGTTATATAAACACGCTTGTCCTAAAACTTTCAATAATTAAAAAATTACTTTCTATTCGGGATAAAATGAAATTTTGAAGAAATAAAAATATTTAGTATTTCAAAGAAAATATTTTGAATGAAGAATGAAACTTAACCGTTAGTTTTTATTAAAAGTCTTACCTCTTTGTCTAAAACCTTTACATCTCTTAGGCCTATGTTTATGCCTCTTACAATTCTGCGGTCTCGATCCTGTAACTAAAAATAAATAATAAATAAAAACTATAAGTGAGTTGACCAATATATACATCTACAGTAGTTAAATGGAAGAAATATTATTTACTGGAGAATTTTTGTTTTTGTACAAGTATGTTGTAGCACCACATGGATATTGTTATAAGAAATTACAACAATTGGTCTTAAAAAAGTTCCAACACTGTTCAAGAGATGCAAATATTCAGAAGAAGATCTGTTATGTCCATAAAGGTACATTAGTATAGATAATTTCGTTAAGACTGCCGAGGTTTTGTTTATATGAATCAACTATTGTTGAAATTTAAAAAATTGATAATGGAAAATGTCATGGAAAATAGTTGTTCGAGTTAGATTTAGAGTTGCTGGGTGTATGTAGAAGGTCGGATGACTGAAGTATCGAAAGGTCATCCATTGTTACGACCATGGGAGTTTGGGGTATTTGCAATAGGATGGACACCTTAACTAAGCGAGCGTTTTCGCCTACAGCCTTAAACGGCAGAAGAGGAATAACTTGAGGAAGAATGATACATTATTTAATCTGTCAACAACCATAAATGGATCTGCAGACCTTTCTGGGCTCCCCAAAGTGGGTACCCTTAATTGTAGAAAAACCTGGTGGCTAAATCACCTCACTGCGTAACTGTTTCTTAGGAAAAATAGAAGGTTAACAATATACTGAACCAAAGGCCCTTGATAGGTTGTATTGGTAAAGGATTTCCCAAATGATGGCATTTTGTTAACTGTTGTTGTTTGTTCGTTTAGCGTCACTTTAATTAGCTAAGACTAATCGGAAGATTTTATTAATTTTTTTTTAAACTTCGATATTAAGATGGAATTTAATTTCGTCACTTCGATCCTTCGGGATTTCTTTTGCTTAGGTATGATATATTTGACACCAATTTTCACTACAAATAACCATAAAATTGAAGTTTTATGTACATATATTTTTATTTTATTTATTAAAATTTACAACTCTGTAGTAATAATGCTAGAAGTAAATAGATTGAGTGATACATAATGGCACGGATAAAGGCAAGTACTAAAAGAAGTTCAACTCCGGTCACGAGGCCATCTTCGGTGTATTATCGGGAGCTGAACGGTTGCTAGGTTTGAAGCTAGAGTGGGAACAAAAATTGCCATGAAAGGACTGACCGAAATCGGGCCAAATCAGCAACAAATGGGACATTAAGATCATTGTGGATGATTTTATTCCTGACAAACTCAGGAGAATTGAGTATTTCACGAAGGATTTTGGATTGTAAGGGTTGGATAAGAGAGGAATTGGATGACTTAGTGGAGCTCTGAAGCTCTACCCCATATGTCCAAACAGGTCTTATAATAGCCATGCATCATCTCCAGTAATCATCTTTCGGTTAATATACTATTACAATATGTTATACGTTATCTAGTATAATGTACGTTAAGTAGTTAGTATTCCTTAAGTAACTTTAAACAAAAGTCAAAATTACTCGTACTAGAATGTCCGTTAGCTCTAACAAACTTAAAAATCTCGTTTTATACTCGTATGATAATGAAATAATATTTTACCAATTTTTAACGAATATCGGACTGAATGCACAAATGTTCTCTCAGAATTAATAAAACGTGAGAATAATCACTACTCACTAATCACTACTCACACATTTCGTCGGACCCAGATTTTTTTCACTTTAGCCATCAATAGGAATTTTGTCATCAATAAACTTATTAATTTTTATTTTTATTTAATTTCTGCTTATAATTCTAATCAGTACATATGGTCAATACATATAAGTATCATATGCTGTATGCCTAGAGATAAAATATAACCAAAACGTTTTCCTTGTTAAGTGTATAAACAAATAGAATAATTTGCCCAATAGAAATGGATGCAGTGTGATTTAATTAATAAGGATTAATAGCAAGCCCATTTTTACAAGCTGAATCATTAATTAAATTTAAAAAGAGAAGGATAAATTCTTAATTTAAGGACAGTCACAAGTATTTTTTTTTTTTTATAGATTTCTAAGAATAGTTTTAAAGGAAGTAAATTTTTGTGACCCTTCTTATTAGTAATAAAATAAAAAAAATGAAATAAAATACTTTTGCTATAAACCTATTAGTGAATTGAATTGCTGATAATATTTAGTTTTTATAGTTACTATAATTTGTTAGTTTGTAGACTGAAAAATTTTAAGATGCCAATGGCTATATCCATTTCGACATGTACCATACTCAGAATTGTTTGTAGCAGAAGCTTATTTACACTCTTGCAGCTTTTAAGTTGTATGAGTTTGAACCGATACAACCCATGAAGGATGTGATGGGGTTCAGCACATGGTTGGGACTATATGGTTTCCAACCAACTGATATGCAAGGAATTAACTAGACCAAGATCAAGCTTAACTCTTAGGTTTCCCCAATTATAGGATTTCGTAGATACCATGCTGGGTTAAATTCAGTTGGTTGAGACATTTGGGGGGGTCTGGAGATCCCATTAGTTAAGGGTTCCAACTGTATAGAAAATGGGTGAGCCACAGGAGGGTTTCTTGATTTAAGTGAGTCGATTCTGGTCAATTAATGATTTATCTGTAATTGGTGTTCTCAAACATAAAAATCAGGAGATGCTGAAATTAACACTGCTGTCACCCAAAACCTTTCTTACTGAGCTAATTTGCTCCCTGTTAAGTCTAAACTAAAAAAGACAATTTATAAATATATAATAGTAATATTTTACAGTCCAAAATTTAATGTTAATAATAATAATTTAATAACCTTTTTAAGATTTTTTTTTAGTAATCACTGCCATTCTGACAAAGTTCTTTGACAAAATTATTATAACTGCTTTCAAAATATTAATAATCCTAAGCTTTACCTATACGGGTATTTTTCGTTTAATCCCCGCATCCATTTATATATTAAAAATAAAACACATGTTATGAAAAAAATAGCTACTTTTAATAACAGTTATTCTAAAGACCAAAATGTAGATATGTGATTTATAATAACCTCAAAAATATTTTTGCCTTTTTACATCTGTCTCGACATAAATTCACACAAATACGAGTCCAGGATCTTTTAGTTCCAGGTTCTACCTTATTTCTTCTTTTGGCTGCAGCCCATAGTGACCCAATTGACTACATGTGCACTCCAGTTGGCGGATCCACAGAATGTTCTGAGTGGTTGACAGTATTATGTTTGTACTCATATCTCACAATTTTTTCTAATTTTGAGTAGGCCTTCCATAAGTCAGACATGATAATTGTTTGAGGATGAATGCATTCATAAATGCAAGCTAATAGTGTGTTTTCATTTCTGTTCGGCACGGCCATAAATGATGCATTATTTTTTTCCTGGCAAATCTCACCGAAAACCCACTGTTGTGGATATACTCTTGTATAACTTCATCTTTTTATGTTGTGATTAAAAGAAAAAGACCCACTGGTTCTAAAGTTCCAATTAAATACGACTTAGACATTCATTTTTGGACTAAAATATATACAACTACCTTATTTTGTAAAGAATAATTAGTATCATTTTGGTCTTTAGAATAACTGTTATTAAGCTATGCTGAAGGTTGCGGGTTCAAATCTGGCTGTGACATAAATTATATAATCTGTTAACAACCATAGATGGACACTGAGGGATATGCACACCCCTCCCTGGGGCTCACCCATCCTATACAAAGTGGGTCCCCATAATTGGGAGAGAGCCTTGAGGGGATCTCTGACAAATCACCTCCTTGCTAAATGTCTTATGCTAGAAACAGTTTAGTCCCTACTATGTGCTGAACCTAAGACCCTTCATGGGTTGTAGTGTTATAGGATTATTCAAATTGAAGCTCTAGGATTTTCGATTTTTTGGACTCTAGCATTTTATCAACTATTTTCTCAGTTTGATTGTTTGTTCTGCTTTATGCTGCTACGGCTAATCGGATGACGCTACTGTTGGAGCCCTAAATTTTGCTTATCCAGGTTTAATTTTTAATGATAGGGATTTTTAATGAGTATCTGACATCGTGCAGGCTTAGGACCCCCATTTAACGTCCCTTCCAAAGGACGGCATAACTAAGGATCTTTTACTCCCTTTAAAAAATCCTAGGGCCATCTGCCGGGCTATGAACCCATGATCTTGGGATTAGTAGTTTGTTACGCTAAATACTAGGCCACTGATCGCCCCCTCTCAGTTTGATATTATGATGGAGTAATAGTTCTTTGCTCTCGTTCTTTATCTGGTCTGATCTATTTGTCAACCGTATACCCACACAACAAATAGCCATAATGATTATGAATACTGTAACCTAAATGGCAAATACAAAAATCTTTAAAAGTTGTATCATCCTAGCGTAGGCACTAATGCAGGTGTACAGCCTCAAATTTAAAAATTTAAAATTTAGCCTCAGAATTTTTCAGTGTATTATCTGCATTACTCATCTCAAGTTTGCTGTGTGAATTTTATTAACAATTTTTACTTTTCAGTTTGATATTATGATGGAATACTGTTTTTCTCAGGTCTTATCTATTTGACCTCCACATCAACAAATGACTATAAAAATTAATTTAACTCTAAAATCTAAATTGGTACAGTTTTTATAATTACAAACTACTCATTCAAAAATCCTTATATGAAGGATATTAAAAGTCCTTTGTTCAGTTACTTTTCAAAACTTTTAGGATACCTACGTAGTAGCCAGTATTGTGTTAGTTGTGTATGTGTATTAAATTGTTTTCTGTATTGTTTTTGTCTTGTTAATTTTGTTTATTGTCAATTTAAATTTCTGTATTGTTTTTTAAATTTAATTTTGTGATTTTGCCTTATTCCGTTTGTTGTTTACTATTTAAACTGAAAAGATCAGGAATAGCTGTCTTTAAAACAAGATGCTAGGAAGTACTTCCAGAAGTTCAGAATAAGATTAAAGTTTTTTGTATTTATGGGAAAAAGATTAAATGGATTTTGACAAGGAGAGAAATGAAGATGTTTTCATCGAAAGTGTAGGGAAAACATTTATATTAGAAGAGGAATGTTGCTAGAGGGATCTAGAATTACATTTTATTTATTTGACAGGAAATAGTCCCGAAGGACTATGCGACTATGATATAGGTTTTTCTTTCCAGTCCTTTCTTTTTTTCCTTCATGATTTCACTGAAATTTTTCCTGCTTTCTTCTGTCCAGGTCTTGGGCAGAGATTTTTTTCTGACTACCTCAAGTTATGCATTTTTCAGGAATTTCTGGTATTCTGTTTTATTACCACATAAATCCTGTGTAATCCTGAGTCTGTGTGTTTCTTGTTTGATTTTTTCTTGTGTATCCATGTTTGAATTTGTACCCCATAATTTTACTGAAAATATTTTTGTTTAATCTCTCCTTTCTCATTCTCTGCGTGTGTCCCCATAAAACCTGAATCTTCTTTTTCTCATTTCTGTTTCCCAGTCTGGGATTTCAATGTAAATTTCTTTATAGGCTTTTAGCCTGTATCCTTCCAGTGTTTTTTTGGGTTTGTAGATTCACTTAATAACAATAATTAACATTTTATTATTAAATTTTGTATATTTCAATTTCCATTAATATGAATAAGAAGGTAGGTGTTATCAGTTTCTGAATTATCAATGTTCAGTTTATAAACAATGGCGGGCTACAGTCCCTGCAGACTGGCTAATATACAAGAAACGATCTTAGCTCATGTAGGAAATAATATGATATGTATTTTTAGCTTATTATATTGTAAATGAGTTTAATTGTACGGTGCTGAGCTCTCACGGCGTTCCTTCCACTCAGAGCGCGGGAGGTTGACTAGCGCTACCTGTTAGCGCGCCTTGGAAGCTCATCGCTAGGTTCAAACAGTTATCCCGCCAGTCAGGTATGTGAGGTGCGGAGGGTGTGATGCCGTTCGTCGTGCGAACTGTCGAACCCCGAAACCTCGGGAGGACGAGGCTTCACGACGATGCCGGGCGGCCGATACTCCGCGACGGGGAACTGGAAGCGGTGAGCAATGCCACCCTCGCCAACGCGCTAAGGCAGTTAGCCTCCGTGGCAAGGATCGCCGAAGAGATCTTCCAGGAGTTGAACTCCCAGCTGACGGAAGTCTCTGAGAGGAGTAGCCGGTTGAAGTTGAGGATAGGCAACGTACAGGAGAAGGTGTCCCAGTACGATCCTAAAGCAGTCACAGTCCGTGAGTAGTTTATTTAATTGTTATTATAGTTTAACAATTATCAAAAGACACGAGGGCGCACCTGGTTCTAGGTCACCTGTCCCGAAGTGTACGTTACCGGCTGGAGATTCCCACGGTACCACGGCTCTGTTCTTCAACCCTTTATGCCACGGGAACGGAATACGTTTAATACAGCTGAAATATCATATCATATTACTAAATAATAAGCATATTACGTACTCGTAAATACCATACAACTACATATCACTCCTTCAAAAGAACAATGTCATAACTCAAAAAACCTACTTTTTCAATAGAAAAGTTCCATGCCTTTTTAAATTTAAATCAGATGAGTAAAAGAAATAAAAGTTTGAGTATTGGTAAAGAAAAGCATTCCTATCGTAATGATTGCATTGCAATTATTTTATTAACCATTAGACAAATTTTAATAACTTGAAACTTTTTATCAAACTGTCGTTTTTCTTTTTTGCCGTTATTCCCTAAAGTTTCAGATTCATACTAGATACAACTAAAAATATTACTTTATTAAAAAAAAAAGTTGGAAATGGATATGTCGTTCCTGAATTAAAAAGCTTTAACCAATACAATTGCGACTGAAGGCTTAAATAAGAAGTGTCATTTTTTTTTGTTATTTCGTTCTTCTTTTGAAGGAACAATAGGTTATTACTAAATCATTGGCAGATTCCCTACTAATACATAGCGTGCAACTCCATATCAAAACGTTTAGACCAGTATTTCTTTTGCAGAAAGCATTTATGTTTGTTTAAAACATTTGGTTCCTCTTCATTTCAAGTCTCTTACGTTTCGTTAACTGCTTGATTCTTAAAGACCTATTAATCACTGATATGGATATGTGATTTATGCTATCTATATGGCTATCTCTTCCGCAAGTTGTTGTTAAGTTCTTCTTTTCATTTTTAGTATTTTCCGAAAATATAAGTTATCGTTAGCTTTAGTATGGAAAAGATGATGTAATTATGGGTAATGAGTATATTTCGGTAACCATATCATCAAGACATAAAAGTTTCAACTAGCATTTTATAGTATAGATGATATGTTTGTTAAAACGTTCATTTCTTGATAAAATGATTTTCGAAGTTCATATCTTTCACATAATTACGTTCTCTTTCCCATACTAAAGCTCACGATAACTTGTATTTTGGAAAATTTTAAAAGGGGAACGAATATAAAGTTAAAACTTGTTGTGGCTCAACTCGAAGCGGCAACCTGTGGAATAATTACTTTTTACTTTTCTTCTCATTTTGAGTTCTGAAAATTTTCAATTAAATTCATATTAAAGTCATATCTATTTGTTTAATTTATTATAAATATTACTGAAAATCCGAAATAGATGTATTTACTTTATAAACATGATATCGTTCGATTCCTTATCTCAAACCCATCATCCTATCCTTTCTATTCTTGGCAATCCTACGAGGATTCATTTTAAAAAGTCGTTTCGGTACATTCCAACACAGATTTGTTGTTATCAGAAGACACTAACCATGCCACAGTTGCACTTTATCATGCCATAGTCATATTTTATGGTTATAATAAAACTTTTGTTTAACTTCTAATGATATACATTAGAGCGTCTATAATGCGATTGTCATTTATCCGAACTGGCTTCGCGGAAAAGATACAAGGAAAAGTCGACTTCGCCATTCTTAGGAAATAATTCAGAGGAGGTATTATAGATTTATTATTTAGAGGATCTACTATTTAATAATTATTAATATAATTAAAATATTTCGAAAATTAGATGGCATTAGGAGGAATTGAAGATTTTTTTTTTAACCTTTATTGTTTCAAAACCTCGATAAATCTTGCTTTTAAATTTTATTTATAAAATTTACAACTGCGTCATAAAAATACAACAGGTTTAATCGCATGGATATAGGCAAGTAGAGAACCACCCGTAGTTCTCGAATAAAAAAACTTAGAAGGTCAAGGGCCGTCTTCTTTTCAGATGCCTCGTGAAATTATCGGAAATTGAAGAAGTAATGTAGCTAGATTTGAAACTAGTGGGTTTGAGATGGAATAAAGTTTGTCATGAAATGACTGATATCGGGTTCGGGCCAAATCAGAAACAAATTTGACATATAGCTCACTATGAATGACAAAGGGAGGAGTATTAAGGATTTTACGGGTCTTTTTTAGATTAAGTCCGCCAGTTACTTTTTGCAACCAAATGATTACTTTAAAAGTAATCGCTGTATTTAACATATGATTAGGTAAACAATAATACAGGTTAATGAATTTTTTTTTAAATTAATACTTAAACAACAACTAAATAAGAGTTTAAACAGGAAAAAAAGCAGCCATGTCAATTATTTGTATAAATAAATTTTTGTTATTGTTCCTCTGTCTCCATAAAAACTCACACAAATAGGAATCTAAAAGTTCCCTCCTTGTTCCATAGACTTTTCTATACCTCATTTTGTCTTTCGCCCAGAGAGATTCTATTGATTGTGTGTTGGCTCCTGTTGTAGGTCGACAAAATTTTTTGAATGATTGACAGTAAGATGCACATAATTCAAAGAATATAATGTTTCTCCTAACCCTTTATATGCCATCTAGCAATCCAAAATGATCGTTGTTCCTGGCCTTATTGTAGCTTTTTTACAATTTAAAAGAGTTTCTGATGTCCTATCAGGTACTGCATTCATAAAACGCTCCTTGGTTTCCCTACATATACCCCCAAAAACCCACTGATGAGGGTAGATGCTTCCAACATTGTTTTTTCTTTTACTAAAACAAGATTCGTCAATTTCTACAGTCATTTTTCCCCGCCTATTTGAATAGGATTATTAATTAAAGTATAGGCACAAATTTCTCTCAACATATTCTTCCAATCCGTAATATTACGTTCTTTAGTACAAAATTTCGTAGTTGTGTATTCCTGTGTCCAGCAATATATTAATAAAAGAGCTTTACTTAAAGGTAGTCTCGATTCTTCTAACCAGGTATTTGAGAATAAACCCTAAGAAGTTCTGCAATTCCTCACTTAGCAAACTCACTTTTTCACTCACTTCAATTTCATGTTGTGTCCATTATCACACTTTTTAAATTTAGGTAAGACACCTTTATCTTGAAAAAAATGTAAGACATTTTCTTCTTCATTACAAAACAAAATTAAATTTATAAAATTTATCTCTGTATCCATTATACACATAAATAACCTTCTTAATAGAGTTTGTAGTTGTCATATGGTTTAATTTTTTTGTTTTAAAAAGATGAATTATTTTTAAAGTAATCATTTGGTTACAAAAAGTAACTGGCATCCTTAATCTAAAAAAGACCCGATATTACGAAGGTTTACTCCGTAAGTCCAAGTAGGTCTTATGTATTTCTGTCCATATGAGTCTGTTGTAATTAATTGGGAGCTTAGAGTGTTTGTCTTGTAAGTGTTGCAGCAACCTGAAACGGCGAGCAGCCAATTTTTTTTTTGTTTATAACTGTTTCTAATAATTAAAATGTATTATTTATCTGCTTACCATCAACTCTACTCTTTATTTTCATAAGGTTGATAACTTATCACAGAAGCTGTAAAAATTCCGAAATGTAATATTACTTTGTGAACTTTCGCAGTTGGTATTCAAGTTGTCTTTATATTTTTTTAAAGATTTTCATTAAATTAATTGAATTTATATAATAAAATGAATAATTTATTTCTTAGTTCCTGCGAGAAGTTTGATCTACGACATCCTTAAGAGTTAGCTGCTATCCAAAGGTCATTTAAAGGTTAATGATTATCTTGTCTCCGACAGAAACAGATGTTGTTCGTTCTGTGGACTCAAGCTTATTATTTCAATTATTATTTATTTACAATGATTTTTTTTTGAAAAGTTCGATCTGATATATTCAAGATGTAATGGATTTTATACAAAATA
This sequence comes from Troilus luridus, assembly GCA_964056705.1. NCBI lineage: Eukaryota > Metazoa > Arthropoda > Insecta > Hemiptera > Pentatomidae > Troilus > Troilus luridus. The sequence continues at coordinate 14,177,665 of OZ057417.1, forward strand.
TTTATAATTTTTTTATTATTAAGAATTAAGTTTGTTTTTAAATATCTGGTCAGTGAGATAAAGTCTCAGTCCATGAATGAGAAAGTAGTTTATCACGGAGAATCTGTTGAAGAAAAATTTAAAAAAACACAGCTGCTGTTGCAACACGTTATTTGGACTGACGGTGAAAGTGCTCTTTGCCATCTTGAAGCGCAGTATTGGTTTTAAAATTCCAGTAAAGGGGATACACGTCCTTGGACGTAAGAAAAGGTCGAAGAATCGAACAGGATACTGAAAAATAATCATCCATCTTTTATATTAAGCTTTTGTTGGTTAATCGTAAAAATGTATCAGGAAGACACTCCGACGCACTTTTTTTCTCTCCTCCCCGCCTTCGATAGTTATCCTTGATAATATTTATGGATTTCGTCAAAAATGTATAGCTAGATTTTAATTAGCTGAAGTTTTCTGAGTTGAAGGGTTTATTTTGCGTAATCACGGTATAATATTAAAAAAAAAAACCTTTACCACTACAACTCGTGAACGAGTCTGAGGTTCAGTACATGGTAGAGACTGTACTGTTTCATGGACAACGGTTCTGCAAGGAAGTGACTTGTCCTATGTCACGCTCAACCACCAGATTTTTCTCCCTTATTTTGAGTACCCTATTTTTATAATATTTTATAGAGGCTGGGTGAGCCCCAGGAGGGTCCTAGATCCTATATGATCCATCTCCGGCTGCAAACTGACTAAATAAAAGTACTGCCTGCAGCGGGATTTTAACCAGGATTTCCGGTATGGCAACTCAGTGCTCTACCACTGAGCCACTCCGCTCCCTATGGTATAATATAATATATATAATATAATTTTTAATGTATAAGCCTACCTTAGGGAGAGGGGTAGTTTTGGGTGTAGAGCGTTAAGTTCAATGTCTAACTACGACAGGTAAATTATTTAATAACAGCCAAACATGAACTCAGTGTGACGTCCAGGGGCTTACCCATCCCCTATAATTTGGTAACCTTATCGGCCGACAAGTACAACCGTTGACAGAAATGAGTACAGTGTCTACCATGTACTTAATTTATTACCGTTAATGGGTTTTAGTGATACTGTATATAAAAATAAATAAATAAACTTACCTAATTGTCCTTAAAAAGGTAAGAAATTAACGTCTTAGTACGATTCTGCGTTGTGAAATGGAACGAATTCATTTGGAGGCGGACATGAAAGTAATTTTTTATTTTTCCTGTCGGTTTCTTTCCTCTTATTTACCAGAGGTGGATTGGTACATTCTTGAGGTCTCCTTGAGCTAGCGGCTCTTGCAGTCCTCGTAGACAAACCACAGACCGCAGAGGATTGCGGTATGAATTACCTCAACTGGAGGTCGACCCAGGCTCTTCGCTAACGACTGGACCCAAAGCTCCGAAGGCCGCATCTGTTTGTGATCTCGGGATGCGATAAGTTAAATTTGCATAGACTTAGAATTTATTCAGCTTTAAGTGCCTCTGGCTAAGCTCTGCTGGTTTTGGAATCGATAGCCCGGAGATAATCGATGAGAAAACCAACAACTTAAGGATCGAACTTTTATTGCGCATGCTTCTAATAAAAAACTTTGGTTATTGAAACATTTACCGGTTTTCTGCTATCGATTGAAATAATTTAAAACAACAAAACTGTACCATTACAACACCTGAAGGGGATTTGGTTTTAGTACATGGTACTGACTGTATTGTTTTTAATCCAGCGCTGATATTACACTCAACCACCAGATTTTTCCGCGATTAAGGGCATCTATTTTATATAGGCTGTGTCTGCACTAGAAGAATCTGTATATCCCGCTGGGTCCATCTATTTAACATTTTAAATAATTTGTTTCTCATAACCGAATTTGAGATCGGAACCTTCCTTCAGGAACCCTTGAAAGAGCATTTAAAAATAGAAATATTGAAAAAAAAAGTATATTTAATAGCGGGAATGCATGAACCAGATAAAAAACAGTAAAAATGTACATATGTAGTATTATTTTGACAATTTTATTATGAGTGCTGTGATATTTCCTATTGTATTCTACAAATTTTAGGGGTGGAATAGCTCAATATGTAAAGCACTGAATTGATGTGCCGATGGTCCCGGATTCGAATCCGTTAAATTATTTAATATGTTTACAAGTTAAATAATTTAATATGTTTACAAGTTAAATAATTTAATATGTTTACAATCACGAATGGACCCTATTATCTGGAGACCCTCTTGGACCCAGCCGCTACAAAGTGAGTACCTAAATTGCGGGGAAATCTGGCGATTGTATGTGATTTCCAACAAATCATCTCCCTACACATTCGTTGCCCTAAAAACAATGTAGGCCGTACAATGTCCTGAACTTTAGATCCTTCATGGGTTGTTGTAGTTAAGATTAAAAATTCTACAATTTTTGTTTGTTAAGTATTGGAAGTTGATTTTGTTCAGTTAAGTCGTTTATTTAGATCTCAAACCTGTTTATCTGTAGCAAAAAAAACAAAAACAAATACAATAACGATTTTTAAATAAAACTCGTGTTGTTTCTCTATGATTATGTAAACATAAATATTAATTTAATGCTTGGGAAAGCCTAGGAAGTGCGACCGTCCTTGGTATGGGAACCGTGTGCTTACATAACTAATTTGTTAAGCATATTTAATATGTTTTTCTAAGCGAGCTTGTTTGTTTGATGAGTATGCATTTTTAATGAGTCTGATTAAGACGTAGAAGAATGGAGCAGTAAAGTATTAATCCCTCCTAATCGTTTCCTATGTACGATTTTGAAGATCTGGAGACCCTTCTGGGGCTCACCCAGCCACTATAAATTAGTTATCTTTGATAGGGAAAAATCTGGCAGTTAAATGTGGTATCCTTACTTCGAAATGTCGAACCTTTTATTTCTTGAAGAAATGAGCAAAATCTACTCATTACCCATAATTACATCCTCTTTTACACACTAAAGTTCACGATAACTTTTATTTTTTTTAATATTAAAATGAAACGAATAAACTTTTAAAACTTGTAACTCAACTTGAAGCTACAACCTACGGAACAGATACCTGGCATTTTAGGTTTTTAAATCCTTAAACGCCATTTTAAATTTTTCTTTAAGTAGATGAATGAAGATCGCTGGAGATGTGATATGGTAGGCTGGTCACGGAGCATATGAAACGGGCTATCTGATAACACGTGAGTTCTTTGACCCATTTCATGGACCACAAGATGAAATAACTGAATGGATCATCTATGTTGGAAAGTAGCCCTGATAAGATCAGTTAGGTTTCTTGGGAGTTAAATAAAAATATTTCTATTGGTGACGCGTATTTATAGTGTACTAGCTTTTGTCCGCGATTTCGTCCGCGTTGATTTTAAATATAAATTTATGTTGAGTTCAAAAAAGAGAATGAATTTTGAGTTCCATATTATAAACAATGATTCAAAGCATTTGTGCCAGCCAGCCTACCAATGATTATCCCTTTGTTGATATATTTTAATAAACTGTCCTATTAAATATTAAATGGCATAATTACAGAACTATCGATAAGTTTTCTATTGAAATCCACCATGTAATATCCAAAACTGTATTACCTAGGAGTTGATTTTGCAAAATCTTGAATACTATTATTATTATTATGTTAAAATGTAAAGCGTGCTTACTTATTTTCACATCTCTAACTTAACATGTTACCATTTCCCGCATTTTACACATTTTGGGGTTGTTTTTCAAAAAATTATAAAAAGCGGTATTTCTTTATTTTTACTTTAGAAGCTAAATCAAAAATTTCATGGTGCTCGCTTTAAAAATTACGGGTTTTTTTTATTACAAAAGTTTGTCACCCTCTTAGGGGACGAATTTTCAAAATTCCTTTCTTAGTGGGCTTTGGCCTTATAAAATGTACCTACTGTACTGTCGAAATTTCAAGTCTGTAGCTTTCCGTTTTTGCTATGCGATGGTATTTTCATTCAGGACGAACTCTTTTACATATATATATATATATATATATATATATATATATATATATATATATATATATATATAGATAACTGCAGTATAACTCAAGTAATTAAGTAATTTTCGGAACTTTACGTATCTATCATTAGAATGGAATTGAAAAACTTCAAAAAACAATAAGTCTCTAAAATAATGGGAAATGCTATATATAATAATTCAAGGATTATCAAGACCAAATAATTCTCATCAATGATAATCAAAGGTAGCACATCTGGGGAAGTTCTATCAGTTAGCGTATTACTGGAGATGTATATGTCTAATTTGAACGAACTCATTCAATAGCAAGAATGAAAAAAATATACTTTTCAATATTATTTGGCTGAAATCAATTATAGAAATGGTTGAAATAGTTCATATAGGAAAAATGAATGGTCAATAGTCTTTACTTAAACAAATTTACCTACTTTGTTTAAGAGTCAAGTTATTAATAAGGAAAATTTAACGTTCTTATTATTAAAGAAAACTTTCACCTACTCGTCCTACCTTTAATGGTAGTGGAGTTTTTTTTTTAGTTTAATTTAAACTATTTAATTTGTTTGACCCCTACCCGGATTATTTTCTTTCTCATATATATAAGATCAACCAATATTATTCAAGTAATTTATTATACATATTAGAAATATTTAGATATTATAAATCATTGCGTAATGATTAGTCATAAGCATTATTACATACCAAATTATAGAGGAGATTAATACAAACTCCGACTGGACACTCTTAAAGAACAGATGCTAGCCGTTTAAGATTCCATTCGCGTTCCAGGTTCCTGGCTATATAGGAGCCACTACCGTTACAATATACGACTACTTCAATGGAATTATTCTTTTCAAAACGTTTTAAATTTAATAAAATAGAAATTAATTTAATTTAATAGAATTAATTATTCTTCATTATTAACAAATGTCTGAAAACTGAATTAAAACAATTATTTCTAAATGACAGGGAGCAGAGTAAATCAAGTGTTTTGAGTGCTGAATTGCATCGCTGAAGGTTATGAATTCAAATCCGCTGCGGCAGATAAATTAATCTGTTCAAACCCACGGCTCACCCAGCCTCTATAAAGTGGGTACCCCGAATTGAGGGGAAAACCTGGCGGTTGAGTGTGGTCTCGGACGAATCACCAGAAAACAGTACAGCGTCGATCAGGTACTGGACCCAAGACAAGGGTTTTAGTGGTACAAATTTTTTTTTTAAATGACTATCAACAATCAAGTATCCGTCATAATCATGAAAGAGTATTTAAAAAAAAAAACTGTTTAAAATAAACAAATTAACTGTTTATTGGAAAGCCAACGTTTTGGCCAAAATTGGAGGTCTTCTTCAGGTCTTAATATACCAGATACAGATATATTACAAAAGACATGCCGTTGTGTCATGTATTAATTAATATTTTATAAGAACATTTCTATTATTTATTTTATTTATGTACCCTTTTATCAAAAAATTCTTCTACATCATTAATGCTCCTATTATTTCTCAGTATATTCCATTATCTCTCTTTTCATCAAATACCATTTACTGGATTAATTTGTATTACTTTCTTTATTACTTAATTGATTATAATCAATAATTATTTCCTATGTTTTATATTTCTCTAAGAGTCCAACATCTTTATTTTTTACTACTCATACCCCTTGATGACTATATTTATTTTTATTATTTACCATGTATCTTTTTAATTTGTCTGTATCTTGTATATTTAGCCCTGAAGAAAACCTGCAATGCTGATAGAACGTTAGCTTTTCAATAAACAATTCTACCTATTTAAGAGAATTTTTCTGACTTCCAACCGAACCATTCTCGTCCTTTTAATAAATTTCTGTGTAAAAACGTTGGTTTCTGATAAACAATTGCTTGCTTTTTTAGATTTTATTTTTGAACTCCACATGGACCAAATTCTCATCCGTAGTTAGTCTCTTTCCATCATCCTTCAAAAATGTCCTAGAACAGGCAGTGAACTGTTGGAGGACGCGCAGTAAAATATTTGAGCCAAAAATCCTATACGACCCAAGGTTCAAGGTACTTTTGACGGGATGATGGAACAAACCTAATAAGTAGGTGTAAAGCAGGTAGCCCTCAGCTGGCGTGGTAAGGTACTTGAGTTCTCTTTGTCGGCGTCCAGTCCCGTTACTTGGTCTCGGAGACCAGCCCGTCTGAGGGTTTTAGGTTCTTCCTCTGAGTCATCAATGTCTTGCATAGTTGGAAGAAAATGTTAAAAAAGGATTGGGATCGAATTATTTGGAAGTAGCCTATCGTGTCTGGTTATTTGTACAATGCACTATAATCGGAATCTTAGATAGCAGAAATCCTAAAATGTTAGCTTAAAAAATTTGCAACTAAAACTACCTGAGATTTTTTTTTAATTATACCAGTTTTTTAAAAGTTTTTTTATATATTTATTTCTAATATAATTTGTTACAATTCACAAAAGTAATATGCTGTACCAAACAGACCAGTCTCAAACTCAAAAACTTAATAGACAAATTTAAATGTATCTATAAAGAATCACATATACATTGAAAGAAAAAAAATTACGCAAAAAAACTTTCAGCAGTGAGAAAAAAAAATTATAATCAACATAAACAATAATTGTATCTATACATTCTTAGTAACTTATCATCTACATAAACAATGACAATAATATTAGATAATTTGGTATCCTACAATAATAAATGCTTTGTTCTTTTATGTACGTACCGCTTTGTACTATTTTTTGTGTAGTTCCCTATATGTTTTTTAAGTGGGTTTTTATTGTGTTTACACTTATTAAAGATTTTTTTGCATAATTTATTGACAAATTCATTAATATACGGTATATATAAATCAATTATACCAGTTGTACACCAAGTAAATAAGTTATTAAGTCGAATTTCGTGCAGGGAGAGTTTAATGAATTTAGGGAAGCGGATTCGTGTTATTATCCAAGTTTTTGGCTTGAAATGGAGTTGTCATATAAGCATTGACCCCTTTTCAACCCAATCTCTGGTCTAGAACCTTATTCATTTCGAAGATAACGTGATTCCGCTTCCTTGAGTATAAGAAACTTGGATAAAAATTCGACTTAACCGCTAATTCACAGGGGCTATTTATATATATGCTCAGTACATAGGTTAGTGGATCACTCATGCGTATACCCTGAGTTGGAAAGGGGTTGATGCTGATAAATTATTTTTCTTTTTATTTCCTTTTATCATTTCTGTGAGATCCTTAATTGAGGGGAAAATCGGCGGTTGAGTATGGTCTCTGTTCTACTTGCATTTTCTTGGAAAGAGTACAGTACCTATTATTTATTTAACTGTATACTATTTATCAGTTGTGGTGTTTTTCCACATTTTATTTGAAGTTCATACAATGATCTTAATAGAGTCTACTATAGTTTAAAAAGCACGGAAGGAAGGCGAAAAATATCCACATCAACTGTTTTTTCATCTTGTGATTCAAACTAAAGTGATTTAATAACTAAATTAAATACTAAACTAAAGTGATTTTTTTTTTTATTATTTATTCATTGATATTTACAACTATATTACAGTAATATAACAAGTAAATTGGCTGAGTGATTCATAATGACGTGATATAATGACAAGTAAAGAAACTACCCACTGGTAGTACTCAAATCGCATGTTCAACTAAGAAGGTCACGTGGCCATCTTCTTCTCAGACGCCTCGGAGGATTATCGGGAATTGAAGAGGAAGCTAAGTTTGAAACTAGAGGGTTTTAGTGGAAATGAAGTTTGTTATGAAAGGATAGATAGCGGGTTCGGGCCAAATCAGCAACAAATGGGACATTAAGGTCGTTATGGATGACTTTATTCTTAACAAAATAAGGAGCGTTGAGGATTTTACGAAGGATTTTGGATTGTAGGGATTGGATACGAGAAGAATTCGATGGCTTAGTGGAGCCCCAAAGCTCAACTCCGTAAGTCCAAATAGGTCGTATGATGGTCATGTAGATGAGTCTTTTGTAATTAATTGGGAGCTTAGAGCGTTTGTCTAGTAAGTGTTGAAGTAGCCTGAAACGTCGAGCGGTTTCTTGTCTGTTCAGTCTTGTATGAGGATTCCAGGTTAATCGTTTGTCGAGATGCAACCCTAAGTATCGGATCTGTTCTACAGGCACAAGTGGGATATTATTAAAGGATACTGAAGGGCAGGAAGTCATTGGTTTACGACGTAAGGGAAAAGTGATTTGATGGGATTTTTGAGAATTTATTTTAATTCTCCACTTCTGGCACCATTCTTCAAGATCAGTGATATGGGGTTGGAGGCTTTGGGATACAATAACTGGATTGGTATTGACTGATAATACACATGTATCATCAGCAAAGTGATTTAATAACTAAATTAAATACTAAACTAAAGTCATTTAATAACTAAATTAAATACTAAACTAAATTAAATACTAAACAAGAGTTACCAACACATCTACAAATGCCAAGCCTGTACAACCTATAATACGTTCATACAAATAAATCCAATTAATTACTAGATCATTTATACGGGTAATAAAATTCAGCTGTCAATTAAGATAATAAACCCCTGGTTTACTGACATTGGCTATGAGCATGCGCTTTCTGATCTTTCCAGATAGGCGTTGAGTTGATACACAACGGTCTTGTATGTAAATCGCTCAGTACCGTTACTGATTTGACAGGCTTTTGTTTATTTTGAAAGTTCCCGTTGAGTGTTCATAGCTGATTTTATTATTGTTGGGTAACAAAACAATCTCGACAAAACATTTCCGCGTGTCTATCCGAGTAGTAAACCAAGCTAACAGAGATAAGGAACAGCTGATATGTTTCTTTCAATGTGTATTGAAAAAACATGCATAACATGCTAAATATACTTTTAAGTGATAAGTGAGATTAAATCATATTATTATTTCAAATATTTTGATTTAAATATTTTTTTAAAATTTAGTTGGTGATGTTTATAACAGTTTTGTGTGCTATGATACACCAAAAATTAAATTTTATGACAATTTAACGTGTTTGAAAAAAAACTTAAGAATAGCAAATAAAAATGTAATTCTTCAACTGCTACGGTAACTAATATGACACTTTTTTTTCGAATTCTTTTTTTTTTATATAAAAATAATGATATAATAGGATCAATTATTTTATGGCTGGGAGTCAAACAATTACACACAACAGCTAATCACCATGCAAACTACATCTCGATTAGTAACTAAGGTGACCCTATTATGACATCAGCTTGAAGCAGCTCTTCTCTCCAATCAGCTGAGAGAAATCTGAGCTCATGATATTTATGCCTCATATATGCAGTTTATTCAGCAAATTTAGCTGTGGAATTAAGAACTACGAGTAACGGAGAGGTACAGTGAAAGTGACAATTTTCTTACGAACTAAGACTAAAATAATGTGTAATTGCTGATCTTGCATTGACTCTATAGTTAACAATCAATCAATTATAACCTCTCCAGTATCCATGACACACACAAAAACCTGTACCTTCCAGGCACCTCCCTCTTTCCAAGGATGTGTCCTTAGGAAACCGGCAGAAGAGACAGCCCTAAGCCGCTTAAGACTTGCAAGACTAGCAGACTATTATCAAGCATTTAGAGTACTCAACCTGACACTAACAGGAGTCTCTAGAGAAGAATCCAATTACTTTAATGAAGCACTTTCCTCAGCTCCTGAAAAGAAAATGCCTTCGCAAACTATACTTTTGCAATTCTTCTTTCTCACCTGTCTATTTAGTTCCTACCTGTTGGATTAAATGGGGACATTTTTCACCATCTTCTTCTTCCCTGTTTTATTTTACACTATTATAACATTGTTACAAGTTTTATTTTATCTTTATTTCTTCTTGCATCTTGTAAAAAAGGCTTAGTTCAATCTATTAGCAAAGCTTTCACCTCCTGAAAAGATCTTACTAAATGAATCCACCAATGTTCCAACCTCTTACATGGCAACAGTTGCCAATCTATTTACCTTTCTCTTCAGGAAGATCAATATAGATAATTAACTAAGAAAAGCTCTAGTCATTCATATTATACTTTATGCTATTAATTAAACTTCAGCCATTTCTTGAAACTCTTCATAACACTCTTCTGTTATAATCCTAGGTACTTATATAGAACCAACCCTTTTCTGGAAGCCTTTTTGACCCTAGCATATATCATAAAGCTAAAATTACATACGCCCACAAGAGGTGATCGTAACATTAAATGGTAATATAGTGAAAATCGATAGTTTGTTAAATAATGGTATGGATTTTCTGCCCCACCCCAGCTTTATAGGGCCGGAAATTTATTAATGTTTATTGCCTTTACGAATGAGTTAATCTCCATCAACACTTCCTTCCTGTGGGAGGGAATCGACGGAATGGGTTAGCGATATCGATCTATAAACATCGATTTGTTTAGTAATATAACTGTGCATATAAAATAACAAAAGAAAAATAACAGTAACCATTTTGTTATTTCATTATTTTTATGTTATTTTTATTGTAAAATTTATCTTATTGATATTTTATATACCTACTTATGAAATCGATGTGCTTCGTTCTTTCTATTTCTCTATATTTCTTTCGACGGATGACCAGATCAATAACAAACACGTTGTTAAAAATATAAGCTATTGCTTCGTCCGATTATCCATAGCAGCATAAAGTGACGTTAAATGGGTAAATAATAACAAAGTCGATAATTCCAATATTTTTATTTAAATTACATGCTATGAAAGCAGTACAAAAATAAAAAATATTATATGATATTATGGAGAGTGGAGTGGCTCAGTATTAATGAGTTGCCTATCGAAGGTCCCGGGGTCGAACTCATTAACTGTAGCAGTTAATTTATTTAATTTACACCCGAGGGTGGACCCTGTGGGATCAAGTGACCCTACTGGGGCTCACCCAGCCTCTAGAAAGTGGGTACTCTTAATGTGGAGAAAATCTGGTGGTTAAGTATGATCTAAGGGAGTACAGTACAGTCTCTACCACGTACTGAACCCTAGACCTTTAATGGGTTTTAGTGGTACTTAAAAAGGAGAAGAAAAATAAGGAATTTCACAGTTTTTGAAATAAAAAAAAATCTCCATCGTATTTCAATCAAAGCATTTTTAAATAGAGTTTATTGTTTATGATAATAGATAATAAAGTTCAAAGGTAGCTCATTCTGGGTGTTAATATATTTTAATTTTTCATTTATGTTTTGGTAATTATTAAAAATAAATATATTTCACTAATTTTAATTTTAACTATATATTTATTTATCTATTATTATCCATTTACCTATTTCGTTACTCAGGTGTAAGTAAGTGTTATCCAAGCCGAAGTGGTTTTATCCAACCGACTGTTAAGCCACAGAGACCCTCTCACACGTTCCTAACGGTTTTCCATTCATCCAACCCCTACAATAATGCCCAAGGCTCATTTATAATGCAGGTCCCCGTTCCAACAGAGCAATTGATATATTAATTCTCACCATTTAACCAGGATTTACAGTTCCGAACCTATTATTTACAATTTACGCCGTCTAATGATGTGTATCCTTCTTCTTCCTAATTTAGTCCGTGTTCTTCCGGGTCTGAAGGATGAGGGTAACCTTCAGGATTTATGGTTCCTGTTGGTTAAATCTTCACAGTGTTAAATGTTATATGTAACATATTACTATCAAGTTATATATCTGCAGCCCCGATAAATATGCGGTTAAGCCGAATTTTGTCCTAAATATGTATACTGTGGAAAGGGGAATCGTGTGACTCGTAGTTTTTGGCATGCAGTGGAATTTTAATATGAGCAAGTCAATATCCTTTCCAACCAATGTCTGAGTTAGCCCATTATTATCTACACAAATAACAGGATTGTGCTTCCTTGTATCTCATTTTGCAGAAAACTCGACTTAACCACTTACTAACCACGAGAGCGATGTGGCTCACTGGTAGAGCGTTGAGTTGCCATGCCGAAGGCCCTTGGTTCAAATCGTGCTCCCTGACAGACTGGAGGCTATGGAATCAAGGACCCTCCTGGAGCCTCACCCAGGCTCTATAAAGTTGGTATTAAAAAAGGGGGAATTAAGGGGGAATAATCTGGCGGTTCAGCATGAGGCCAAATCACCTCCTTGCACAACCGTAGTTCATGAAGCCGTACAGTCTCTACCAAGTACTGATACCTAGACCGCTCACGGGTTGTAGTGGTACAGGTTATATATTTATATATACATACACATGGATAAAATTTACAAAATTTGGTTATAAGGTAATTAAGGAGACGTAGGAAAAGTCTGGGCTTGAATGGCGGAAATTAATTAGGTGTGATGTATCTCATATGTAATTTTTTTTTAATCAATTTCTTATTGTTTTATTTTGTTTACACCAGATATTTCCATGTTGGCAGAAAGTAGTGCTGTTTAAACACCCCTACCCATTTATTTGTTACACCCAACACTATGAGATTGTAAATTTTCATAATAGATTCATATATTAGCATTGAATGGGCTCACTATTGACCTACTAAAATGGTATTAGCGGATATAACAACTTCATATGTGATTTATGATTCATTACTTTTTTTGTTGTTGATGTCTACTCATCACGCCCATCAAATTCCCTCAGTGAAAAGCAAAGAACTAAACAAAAATATCATTTCGCGCAAAGTTCTTAGCTCGGTAATAATATTTGGATTATATAATAATAATATATACCAGTGTAAAAAAAAAAAATAAAACAGTAAGAAATTGATTCAACAAAAAAGAACATAGTAATAAAATTGTTAATTAAAATTATATATCATATGCAAATATATTACATGTAATAAAATTATGGATTAAAGTTTCACAATAAGGTCTGTCTATCTGTAAAAAAAAAAAAAATAATAATAAAACATCAACCTTTAACTTAAACGGGTTGTATTTAATTTTTTTTTAAATATATAGTTTAATCCTTATTGACGTATCGGACCCATTTCTTCAGGGTCGCAAAAACTAAAACTAAAAAAAAAAATAAGTTTTTAATTTCAAATTTAAATTAATTCAATAATGATGAAAAATTCCTACTTTACTGTTAATGATAAATAACTAACGTGATCGGTCTTTAACTGTGGTTTTATTACCTCTTAAATAAATGTTTTTGATAAAATATAAAATATTCAAGCTTTAATTACCCCGAGTATCCTCCATTACATTCACTGAAGTGATTGCAGTTTTATTACCATCCTTTAAACGATCGTTACATTTTAATTCTTTAATAGTTTCCTATTTTTCATTATTATTGTCTTTTTTTGTTTGACCATGTAAGAAGATTTATCGTCATGGATATTATATATATTTTATTAACTTTTTAATTATAAATATTGGCAGTTCGGTGATAGTGTGAATTTATTAATTAATTGTGAATGTGTTAAAGTTAATTAATTAATTGTATGTATTTATTACTCTTATTAAATCAATTTTTATGAATTTTTCTCACATTTATGAATTTTATTTTTGTCATTCATCTCTCTGAATTTTTCTTGGATCATCATATATTTATATATATCATATATTTGTCTAGGGCCTATTGAATTACTGGTCAGTTCCAATACAGTATAGAAGGAAATAACTACAATGACTAAGTTGAAATAATAGCCTTTTAATGTTCATTATTATTTTTGAAGTAATAAAATAGTGAATAATAGTTGAAGCTTCCACCTTCTTCAACAATAATAGTTGAAGAATGTGGAAGATTTTTTTTTTTACGTGGTTAATATTCGCCTAACGTTTATATCTATAAACAAAATTTCACATGACAACTCTTTAGTAATAAAGCAAAACGTCTTTATCCGAAATATTTATTTACTTAGTGATTAATATCAGATCGTAAGGTGAATATATTGTTAGGAAATCATTAAATTGTTTAAAAATGGAATACTATTATAACTTTAATGGAATACGAACCAAATAGTATGGGAAGTTACAACATGGATAAATTCACTGACAACTACTTGACATTTTGACAGCACTAATAAGTTCTGATTGACATTAAAAGATAAAGTACTCAATTAGAAAATTATATAGCTTTAAAATAATTTTAATCGTATTTGTTAAACTTATTGATTCAGACTTTGGCCTGGTTTTAATTCTAATTTACGAGCGATGCTCCAGGTTTCTAAGCAAAAATTCTAATTTACGAGCAATGCTGCAGGTTTCTAAGCAAATATTCTAATTTACGAGCGATGCTGCAGGTTTCTAAGCAAACTTAAATTTATTTTAAATTCAAAACGATTATTATTTGAATTATTGTATTGTATTTCTGGAATTAATCTGTTCAAAAGGTACGAAATGCAGGATTTATGGTCCTATGACAGATGAATGAATTACAGCTCAAATCCAAACTCGGCAAATAGGATTGTATCCATTGGAGATTGAAATAGGTGATTGGAGTTAATGGGCTGGATAACGAACGCAGCACTATAGTGGGGAAATAAATGCCGTATCGGAGGGGAGTGTCTGAAGGGAATAGATGGTGCATAACGTAGATGGGAGGATAATCGTGAGCACGCTATTACGATCTACGGAGGAAAATATTTGGGAATATCTAATTAGTGATAGTTTTTGTGTTGTAGTAGATACAACTACCTTTCACTAAATTACATCCAAACCAATAAAAATAATAAGTATGTATTTAATTAGTTTTTACATGCTTTAATTGGCTTCGCCTGTTCGTAACATCGAATTAAATTTAAATTTTCACAATTCTCAATGACCCATTCATTATTAATAAGTTCGTTTCATTATCCTGATGAGGATCTTCCGGATTAGCGATTTTTCATATCCGAAGACACGGTAGTGCCTTGTACCAAGTACTAAGGCGTGTAGTAAGGCATAAACAGCTTAATCTTTGAGACAGGCATATGACTCCTTGCAGCATCAACTGTAGGGTTTCGTATATTCTGTAACAGATTAAATAACTTTCTGCCAAAGCTGGATTTGAAACATTAGCGTATCAACTCAGCAAACTACTCACTAAGATACCCCGCTTCTTGAAATAATGGTATTCTATCGACACAGAACTCATGTTAATATTTCTATTAGTAACTGTTTATAAAGTAATAAATATTTAAAAAAGTGTTTGTTACATATCGATTATATTCGATTATTTAGTTCGACTAGATTTCTAGGGACAATATAAATAATAAAAAGAAAAGATTCGCAAATTGAACCTAGTACTTTCAAATCATTGAGTTAAATTAATAATCAAATATGAATTTATTTTTAATGCCGAAGCTTCATCCGTACAGTGCTCATTATCAGCTAAACTAAAAAAGGAACTGAACTAAAAAAGAGATCTCCTTTAATAAACTCAAGTAATCATCAAATAACAATCATGGTTCAGATCTTTCAAAATGTCAGAAATTGAAAAAATACTGACTGGGTTCAGGTAGAGACTGTATTGGTTCTAAGAGGTGATTTGATCGAGATCACACTCAATAGCCAGGTTCTCTCTTAATTAAGTATACCCACTTTATAGAGGCTGGGTGAGCCCCAGTAGAGTCGGCAGATTCCACGGAGTCCATCCGCACTATCCATGGTAGTAACAGATTAAATAATTTATCTGCCACAACTGGATTTGAACTTGAAGCTTTTAACGTTGCAGCTGAGCACTCTAATCACTGAGATAACCCCTCTATGAAAAAATATTTACTAATTATTTAATAATGATAGGGAGAAAACCATAGATTTCTAAGAACCTCTGACCTGAAATATCCAAAAGTCGATTCTGCTCTTCAGGACAATTCAACATACTTTAAAAGAGAAATAGCGGCCAGGATAAAATAATCGAAATTAATAGTTAGGGATAATGTCTACTAAATTATTTAACAAGCCGTTAAAAAAAAAAATACCTAGAGTCCCATGTAGTGGTTAGGTGTCCATCGGATTTTTTAAATGGAGTAAAAGTAGTTACGCCGTCCTTCGGAGAGGACGTAAAATGGCTGCTCCGTTTCGGTGTCAGGTACTCTGAAGATCCCTACCCTAATTATACATAGATAGGCAAAATTCAGGACTCCCAATATAACATCATCCGATTAGCGAAAGCATCATAAAGAAATAAAAAACTTCACGAACAAGAAGACACAGTTCAGTAACTCGAAGGCCAACAAGCTAGAACTGGACCAGACAGTACAGTGTGAGAACCCTGATTCGCCCGGTGATTCCACTAATTACAGATTCCTTATCCGGGCACGAGGAGGAATATATTAGCCCAGATTTCACTCAAACAAGTTCAAGGTGTCAGCAGTCATATAAAACTGGATCCACTTATTTTGTATGCATATTTTAATAACATTACCAAGTCATATTATAATTATTATTTACACGCTTTTATCTTTTTAATAGCATCGCGTGTATGTATGTATTTAACCGAAACTTTGCACTAGATTTTTACCCACTTCAAAACATCGAATCAAGTTGAAATTTCCACACTTCGCAAGGATCGATAACGTTTGTCTCATTATCCTAAACAGGATCAGTGGTATCTGCAGATTCAGTTGTAAAGTAACACTCTAAAAGATTCACACAGTATTTCATACTCGTTCACGTTCATCGTTCAATTTGGCATGGAGTGGTTGGAGCTGAGAGATTGTCCGTGACTCCATTAAGTTGCTTGAGCTATAATTTGCTGTTATAGGAATCATCATTTCATGCATGTCAGGTTAAGCCTCCTTAAGTACTTTAACTAGGAAAGTAACAGTTATTCTTTGCTAACAGTTTTTTTCTCACAGAGAGGCGAGATAAGTTACAAAATAAAATTTTAATGCTGATAGATCGCCGTTTCAGACTACTGCAACACTTACTAGACACTCAAAGCTCCCAATTAATTACTAAACACTCATAAATATGACAATTATAAGATTTGGCCTCACAGAGTAGAACTTTGCGGCTTCACTAAGCCATCGAATTCCTCCTGTAACCTGTCCTTAAAATCCAAAATCCTTCCTGAAATAATGCTCCTTAATTTGTTACGAATTAAGTTATCCATAATGGCCTCAATGTGCCATTGCTGACTTTGCCCGATCCCAAAATACTTTCATGAGATACATTATTCCCACTCAAACCTACTTGTTTCAAACCTAGCTACCTATTCAATGCCTGATATTTCTCCGAGGCGTCTGGAATGAAGATGCCCTCGTTGAAGTTGAATTATTTGAGTACTACCACTTGGTAGTTTCTCTACTTGCCTACATCCAAGCCAATGTGTACCATTCATGCCGTTATATTTGCTTTTTGTATTGTTATAATAAAGTTGTAAATGTAAATAAATATTTTTAAAAAAAATGTTGATTGATAAATAGCGCATAACAATAAGAATTTAAGGTGTTTTAAATTATACAACAAATCAGGTGGGCGTTACCTGAAAAGTTGTGGAAGCAGTTTAACAACGACCCGAGTCGCGCCATGAATACTGAATAAACTTCAACGATGTTGGGATTTCATCTTATGCCAATTAACATAATGCGTTCGTCTGCTCAGCCAACTGACAAATTCCCTCAGGGTCTGAATTTGAATAATCAGCGAGGACTTATACGTTTCAATATTCGAAGTGAGGGAGGAGTGGGTTCGAAACCCGTCGACTGAGTCATGTGTAAGCGAGAAGTTGAGCTGGACTCTGGGTAATCCAATATGGCGGATTAGTGGAGCTTCAAGAAGCCAGAAGCCTACGGCTCCAAGATCCTATTCCACTCTGTTTTGCGTTTTCATTTTTTTATTCTTTTCATATTCTGAGGTCGTTCACCCACAAACGCTTGGAAGGTTGAAGATACTCAATATTTGCAATTTATTTATGCTTTGAAATATTTCTAAAGGAATATTCCTAGAGACATTTAATAATTGACAGTCGTCGAAATTAAAATATTATTAATTGTACCTTCCTTTACTTCATATGAGACCTTCAGGATCCAAAGCAGATAACTCAAAATTTCGAAAATTGACTTTTTCGTTGGTCGGGTCAAGCAATCCTTTATGCCCCCGAAGCTTCAGGTTCAGTACTATGCTTTTGATCCTGTACGCCTCATATAGTCTATTTTATATGTTTTTAATATTGCGGATACTGGAACTACATTGTTTTACAATCCGAAACTCAGTTTTTCTTTTCAATTTTGTCTCCAATGACCCCTTCCCTCCATTCTATCATATGTTTTCTGATTTTCCGAAGACCCCAAGTTCAAATCTTAGGCTTTGAAGGATATTTTTTTTAAACTGATAACGAACGGGGGTCGACTCTGTGGGATCTAGATAGTAGGTAGGTTTACCCAGCTTCTATAAATTGGGGGGGAAATCTGGTGCTTGAGTGTGATCTCGGACAAATCAACTTCCTGGATAACCGTTGTCCTTGGAACAGTAGTCTCAACCACTTACTGAATCGAACCTTTATGGGTTGTAGTGTTTTTTTAATTTTATATATGCTAGATTGTTCCAATTAATTTTAATATTGATTAATTTTATTGTGTATAAGGTGTTTTAATGGCTCAGTTTCCATTTAGATCCCAAGTTTTTATACAGTACAACGCCTAAGTGTGATTTTAGAGGATATAATTATCTTTCTAACTTCCAGGTTGTGTGGTTTATAATGTAATATTTTTTAAAGCAATATAAACCTGCTCAGCGAAGGTTTTTATTGCCTCTGCCTTGGACTTTATTCCCTCTTTTATCCCTAGGTATGGCGTGTGTTGTGGGATTATTCCTGGAAAAATATTCAGATGGTTATAAACATCCATGGGCTTTACGGTAGAGCAGATGAGACGCTATCTCTCCTTCAAGTGCCTCATTTTAACACAATGGCGAAAAAAAGACTCCTGAGGTGGAAGGATTCGGTGGCACGGCACACCCGCGAGAGGACAAGGCACACTTCGATATTGTTATCGTGGGTAGGGGCAGCTGCGAGATCACCTGTTTCCCCCATCTGCGTGGTGCTTGCCCCACTGACCAGTTTGTCTAGATATGCAGATGAGTTCGGATGGAATGAATGGAGAAGATTGATCAAGCCCTACAGATAGTAAAAAAGCCAATACCCTTCATCTCTGTAATACTCTTAAAGAGCATGTGCAAATAGCAGATGGTCTCTTCTTGTAACAATATAGATCCATATTATGTATAAAAAAATAGACACATTAAACAAATATGGATGCATTACTTAGAATATATCAAAAGACATTACATAATTAGAATAGAATAGACTAACACGTTAAGCAGGCCCTTTAAAAGAAATCCTGCTAAATTATATACAGTTCCTTTATGCATTCAAATGCTATATAGTTAAGAGAATTAATTAAAATAAACTGGAATCAGCCATAATCTCAAGCGTGACAATGAACTCCTCGGTCAGTTTCGGAGAATGACACGTTCGTTAGTCTTACAAAAGGAAAATATCATTTTGTTCAAAATTACCAGATTGCAAAACTGTTACTTTGCTCAATCTACAATGGTAATACCTTATCCTATCAAGTAGGATAAACATGCAGGTTTTTTCGTGGAAAGTGTAAGGGAAACATTTATATAAGAATGGGAACGTGGGTAGAGAGGTCTAGAACTAGCATTTTATTATTTAAAAAAAAAAACCTGTACCACTACTACCCATGAACGGGTCTGGGGTTCAGTACATGGTAGAGACTGTACTGTTTCATGGACAACGGTTCTGGAAGGAGGTGACTTGTCCTAGATAACGCTCAACCGCCAGATTTATCCCCCTTATTTTGGATACCCTATTTTTATAATATTTTATAGAGGCTGGGTGAGCCCCAGGAGGGTCCATATGTCCATCTTCCAGTGCAAACAGACTAAATAAAAATAACTGCCTGTAGCGGGATTTGAACCAGGATTTCCGGCATATCAGCTCAGTGCTCTACCACTGAGCCACTCCGCTTCCTAGGATTTTATTATTACGTTTTATATATTTCAATTTTCATTAATACAAATAAGAAGGTAGGTGGTCTCAGCTTAACAATAATCAGTGTTTAGGTGATAAAGAAAGGCACATAACAGTCCCTGGGTACCGTATAATACACAAATACCATTTCTCAGTAATTATCATTATTTGCAACTAATTAGTAAAGATATTTCCTTTTATTGCTTCTACGGAATCGTCTTATGACATAATAATAATCACTGATAATACGGACTGCTGATGAAATTGCTTAAGGGCTCTGTTGTAGGGCTGTAGTCTCAAATAATAATTAACAATAATGTATCCATTGTTGATACGTAAGTTGTATATATATTGTTACAAAGGCCATCTGCTAAGTCACAAATACCAAAAATACCAAAAAATCATCGATAGTCTTGTTTCATTTGGTTTGGGTTCTGATATCCTTTAATTTTGGACTATTTTGAAAGTGTTATCAGTCAAAATATCGTCCATTACGATAATACCCACCCTATGTTCCCATTTTTATAGCCTGTTGTTCGTATCCTTTGGTCTATGAAGGGTATACTTAGGCCAGTTCCAAAATAGACTTTATGACTGTTTAGCCTTAATCCGTTCTTGGAGGTAAGTGGCTCTTCGTTCCAAATTACCCCATGTGAGAGGCTTTACGGCAGATCCCCTTAAGAACGAAAAGACTCTTCCTCGCTCTCCTTTTAGCTCACATAGTACCGGGAGCTGCACGATAACGTGTCACGATTTCGTTTAAGATAACTGCCTTTCCTTAAGATCTTATTCTAGCGTTTCCTGAGTTGCATTTCGAATTAAATTAAACGTGCTGCATTGCTGTCGCTTATGACATGAGGTAGGCATTAAAAAAACAAATTTCTCAATTAACTTTAATTTTTGATTGCATAACTCACATGATAGGTCTTAGAAAGCCGAAAAAAAATGGACACAGTACATATATTCCCTCTTAACTTCTCTTTCTTTAAACTTTTAGCTTCATCATTTAATTCAGAAGAGGTAAGGGATTTTAATTGCAGGCTTGAGATAGCACTTCTCACATCATCAGTTTACGAAAGACTATTAATAGAGGCATCGCATTACTCTATCCCACATTAGCGTTCTTCCACTATACTAATAATACTGATAGCTAAAAAAGAAAAGTGATTATGGATCTTGGGGCTCAGTACATAATTAATATTTCAGTATACATTTTTGCCAGACAGGTTTGTACATCTCACATCATCAGTTTGAGATAGACGTCATGGCACGTTAGCGTTCTTACACTATGTCAATAAGTTAACGATAGCTAAAATAAATAATTGGTTAAAGATCTTGGGTTCAGTACATAGATAGTATTTTCGCCCGATAGGATTGTACATCTTACATCATCAGTTTAAGAAAGATATCAAAAAGAGAAAAATCATCACTCCATGGCAATTTAAGAATCTTTCAGCTTTATCATATACTTAATGATAGCTAGAAAACAATTAAAATAAACTAATAAAGGAATTTAATAACAAATCTCTCAAACAGCTTTTAGTAACTGTTAAACGTTGAACTACATCGAACTGTTTATCGATAATTAGAGAGACAATCGATTCTTGTGGTTACAAATCTCACATCATCAGCTTTAAAATAAAACAGATAGAGAAACTGCTTGCATTGCTTCACGAAGCTTTAGTGTCTTCTCTCTATATCGATGCTTCTCTGGTTCGATTAATTCAGAGTGTACTCTATAGTGTTCTTCCGCTGTACCAATACATTGT
Source organism: Troilus luridus (assembly GCA_964056705.1). Classification (NCBI taxonomy): domain Eukaryota; kingdom Metazoa; phylum Arthropoda; class Insecta; order Hemiptera; family Pentatomidae; genus Troilus; species Troilus luridus. Next base: position 14,199,306 of record OZ057417.1, read on the forward strand.
TGATTCATTTAATGTCACTTTTTCCTCCTCTCTGACTTAGTACGTTGTAGGGACTGTCAGTCTCTAAGAAAACGGCCGTGCAAGTGTTTTGTATGAGATCACGCTAAACCACCAGGTTTTCCCCCATGTAAGTGTACCCACATTGCAAAGGCTGAGTGGACCCATAGATGGTGAACAGATCCCACAGCATACATCAACAGATTAAATAATTTATCCGCCAAAACTAAGGAACCAGGTATCCTCAGCGCAGCTCTCTACTAACTACATTATCCCACTATCACTTCGTATGCGAGTCGTGTAGTGTTACTCCTTCAAAAGGGCTTCTATTAGCACTATACGTTGAGTGACAATCAGGAACTTAATTAGGCTTTTAAGGGCCAAGGAACAAGGGTGAAAATTGGGTTCCTGTGTAAATAGTGAACCTATTTCCTAGAGCCATCTCTCTCATGCATCGTAAATTAAGTTCTCTGTAAAACATTAAAATATTCAATGCATTATATTCACCGTAAACTAAATTCCCCACTAATCCAATTTTATAAGCCCGACATTAAAATTGATGTAGCTTTTAAAAAAGTTTATGTAATTTTCGAGAATAATGTAAGAAAAAAAATCTTGTTTATTCTTGTGTTTTTTATAATCTTTTGTACAGGTGCTTTTGTTTATTATTAATTAATTGTACACAAATTTTGTTTTCCTGTTGTGAAGCTGGCGGTTACATTGCACTTCTTATTCCCATAATTATTTCTCCCAGCATTATTCACAATTATTATTCTCCAAACATAAAATATTCTAAAATTGCTTCTCTAATCGTTCTATCCAAGGGATTCTGATCTAAAACCTCCTTGAATAACTTAAAGATAGTTAACCCAAAACAAAGGTATTAACAACGACGAATCCAGGTATTAAAAACCACAGTATCTTGGTTTTAGCTGCACCTGATAAGCGAATACGTGAACCATCTCCGGGCATCAGTCACCAGTGTTTCTTCATTGAAATATGATTTGTACATAAATAATCATAATAATAATTTATTACATAAATATAAATAATGGTTATATCCGCTTTAAATTTTCTCTCTATTATGTAAAATAGTTTTTAGTGGTCACCGCGTAATATTTTATTTTATATATAAATTGGAATAATAAAAGTGGATCATAAAAAATTAAATTTAACTGATGAAGAACGTATGTAATTTATAAAATGGGGGTTCTTATGCTTTTAGGAAGGCCGATAGTAATTATCTAATTATGTTATTTTATATAATATTATTTAATATAATATTAATAATTATCAGCATAACTAATAATTATGCATCTGGAACCAAAGTTTGGATGTACCGATAATAGGATTGTGTGCATTCCTGTATATAGATGCACATGGATTTAATAACATGTTGGATAACCAGTACAATTATAATTTATAATATAAATACGGATGAAATATGGAATACTGATTAGTGTGGAATATAATAACCGATTTATTGCCACACAAGTGTAGTTAGAAGCTATTTAAAAAAATACTGTAACACCGCAACTCATGAAGGGTTTTGGATTCAGTACATGGTAGAGACTGTTCCGTTTCTTGGACAACAGTTGGGCAAAGTAGCGATATTCGTCCTAGATGACACTTAAATACCAGATTTTCACCCTATTTTCGATACTCACTATATAGAGGCGGGGGGGGGGAGCCCAAGGAGAGTCCTATAACCCATTGGATCCATCTCCGGCTGCTTACAGATTAAATAAAAGTGCCTTATCACCGGGATTTGAAGCCAGGACCTTTGGCACGCCAACTCAGCGCTCTACAATCAAGCCACTACGCTACCTACGTAGTTAAAAGCTATAACACATCAAACCCGTATATTAATTGTATACTTCGCACTAACGAAAAATCTGCAATGACATATTATATTAGAAATAATAGGCTCACTTCATCAGAGACAGAACTTGTCAAAGAAGTGAAACCACATTTTTTTTTTTAAGTGACCGCCAGAACTCGCCCAAGTTATTCGACGGTGTGAGTTACGACAACTTTCAACCTTCGGTCTGCGGTTTTGAGTTCTAACAGTTCTGCCAGCTTGATTTGCATCGCCAAACACCTCGATTATTATTCGCCAATATTTTTTAAGGATAGACAACTTGAATGTCGATTTCCAATATAAATATTAAGAATCGGATTTCGAATATTAAAGGTTGGGTAACTTTCATCACATCACCCAATAAATTCATATGGTATTATAAAAATGTAGAGGAATATCTCAATTATGCTTTTAGGGTAATAAATGCGATTGTATTGTACAAATTTGCCCAAAATTACAAAATAGTCTATATTGACTTTACCTAATATGTACCAGTAACTAAAAGGACATTATTATGTATGAGTAATGTGAGCGGCTGAGTTACCGTGCCGAAGGTCGAATCCGGGTGCTGGCAGGTTTGAAATAATCTGATAACAGCTTGGAACGGGTCCTGTGGGATTCTTTTTGGGCTAACCCAGCCTCTATAAAGTTGGTACCCAAAATAAGAGGAAAATCTGAAATAGGACAAATCGTCTCCCTCTACAACCGTTGTCCAAGAAACAATACAGTTTCTGGTACAGATTTTTTTTTTTTAATATATGTATTAGTATAATTTATAAGCAACATAATGAATATTACCATTACATATAGCTTAATGTATTAATATATAGTATGTATTGGTATATACACACATATATATTTTTTTTCAGTCACCTGTATTATAAAGACCCAAACCAGTAAAGGTCCTTGGTTATGCCGTCCTTCGGAAGGGATATAAAAAGGGTTTCCGAGCCTACGCCGTGTCAGTTACTCTTTCCTAATAAGTTCCTTATTCTGACTATACCCGGATAAGTAAATTTTAGGACTTCCGGTGTAGAATGGTCCGTTTAGCCATAACAGCATAAAGTTACGTTAAAGGATATTATGCATATGATGTAATTTTATTATTATAAATTTATTATATTTTATTTTAATTTCTTAACTATTGTTATCTCAGCTTATGTTTATAGAACTTCACACACTTGTTTCGTACTTTCATGAGTAAAACGAATAATGACGAAGACACATTTTAAAATGTTATGAATGAGTTTTATTTTTAGTATCTTTTTTTTTTCATAACATAAGGATTGTTTACAATCTATCAGTCACACATCTTATCTGAAATGGATTATTCTTTCACGATTTTTTTCTCATCTCCCTCTACCGTACTATCTTTCATTGAGGCGATAAAGGATGATAGGATGGGGCAACATAAACATATTCCCCTGGTAGCCAGAAAATATGAGGAATCTAAAAATATGCTTCCTACTTCTTTGAGAGGATGAAACAAATCAGTCAGTGTATAAACTTCAAGGATTTTTTGTTTTTGTTTTACTTTGAACATGAATAGTAATTCGTTATTCTTTTTTCGAAACAAGCTTGACTGAAGATTTATATATCTATTATGTACCTGGTGTCCCCCATATATAAAACAAAATTATTATAATTTATATTTATACTTTTCAATAATATAACCCTAGATAACCGTTTAGGTTTTGATGCTAGTTCAACAAAAGAAACAAAAACGTTGGAAAACAAAATAATTTTTGAAAAGTTTGAAATTGAACCAATAGCTCGCATTAAAAAAAAATTGTCAATTTGATCTATAGAGAAATTTTACTGGATGTCCATACTGATAAAATTTTAGCCTTTGTTGTGCAAAAAGGAAAAGAAAAATTAATGTAGCACTACAATCAATGAAAAGTTTTTTATTCAAGACTTGGTAGAGTCTGTACTGTGTTTGGAAGACAATTGGTTGTACAAGTGAATTGTACGAGATCACGCTCAACCACTAGGTTATCCTCACGATTAAGGTTACTTACTAGATAAGTGCTGGATGAGCCTCTGGAGAGTCTACAGATCAATCAATAGCTGGCAGATTAAATATTTTATCCGTCACAGCTGGTTTCGAATCCGGGATCCTTAAAACAGCAAATCAGAGCTCTACAAACTGCATCATCCCTCTCATATTTTTCCGAAAAAATAAACCCAGAATTTGACTCTAAACATTGTGTTCTTGATTTGTTTGTTTCGTTTAACTTCACCTATGCTATGGCTTATAGAACGATGCTGCAGTATGAGTCCTAAATTTTGCCTATCCAGGTGTAATTAGGATAGGGATCTTTGACGAGTAACTGACATCGTGCAGGCTCGTGGCATCCATTTTACGTTCCATCCGAATGACATCAATACTAACTCGTTACTGATTTGTCAAATATCGTATAGTAGACTATACAGCTATTATTTATCTCATTCAACGAAAAATCTATATCAATGTTAAGTTATTTTCGAACAATTTCTTGACGCAAGATATATATCTTGTTAATCGCTAAGAAGTATGATTTTTGCTTGAAATTTGTTTAAAACTTTGTTCGGTATTTTTGCTAAGAAATTGAAATTGTAGTACTTTTTTTTAGTGCATATACCTACAAACACGTACACATATGTTATTCGTTCAGCTTTATTCGTGTAAATCAACGCGTTTCTAGTTCAACAACAGCTCAAACTGACTTCTTCAAACCCACAAAAAGAAGACTCCAAGAACAGGTAGTGACCAAGAGGGCATACAAGACTTTTTTTTAGTTAGTACAACATTCCGAGGAACAAGAACATGAGTCAGGATTTATTTATGTCACTAATTAATATGGATTTTATGTAATTAAATATACGAATGATTTTGTATATTTATTTATGCATAATTCGTTACGAATTTTTAACCTTTCAAATAAAATATGTAACATTTTTTACTTTAAATAGATTTATAATATTATAGTTTCAAAATAATTAGATTAAATTTATATACACTGGAATTGTAGATTAGTTGAAAAAAATCCGTATCTCAAAGGACAATAAATAAAATAGCAATATCGGTTACATTAAAAAATATAGTCATTCTTTCATATTGAAATGTCTTTAGCTATACAATTTAATCTCACAATAATATTTTTTGAATGCTTGATCTTACAATATCATCGGTATGTATAATTGTATATGCATGATTTTTATGAGATTATTTTTTATTTTTTATATTCCTTATTGCATTAATTTTACTGGTTTGATTATATTCTAATTTATTTATGAATGAAAATTACTTGATTTATAATATTTTTAAGCTATATTACTATCATTTAGTTGAGAAATAACATTTGTAAAAATTACTAAATAATTTATAATGAGTTTAGTAAATTAAGTATACTTGTTAATATTTTTTGGGTATCTCTTTTTTTTTAATGAAGATTCTTAATGAATTTATGTTTTTGTTTTAGGTAAGTAGTCCTTTGGTTTTCTGCAAGTAATTTTATCATTGTCAACCATGCAGGTTTTGGACCGTAAGTTTTATTTATTAATTTTTATTATTACATTATATATATATATATATATTCTAGTATACAATGTATCTAGGCTCTTACGGTGCTGGGTTACTGAGCAAGGATAGAATTCATGTCCTTTGCCTCCCGCCGAATTGAATCAATATGGGCCACCAGCCCCTATAAAGTGGGTACCATTAATTGGGAATAAACCTGGAGGATGAGTGGGATCTCGGACAATTCACTTCCCTGCACAACCGTTGTTGTGCAAAAACAGTACAGTCTCTACCAATTATTGACCCTCTTTTTTTAGAATTGAACATTGAACAATTAAGCTTTCCTGTTCCGTAAGCTCTATTGTTAATTTTTATACACACTCAATGTTTTTTCGTCACTTCCTTCTCGATTTAGAAAATTAAAACAGACAAATCCCATTGTTATCCTTTGTTGACGTCTGTTGCCTACTTCCAGCTGCTATCTCTGCAGTTTTGGAATGTTCTACTTCCATCAGGGCGTGTCGTCTGGTAAAACAACCGAAAAACGTAGTTCCAGCCGAGTGGCTGCCCTTCCAGGAAGTACCGATTTGGTAGTTTTTTTCTTGTCTTCTTGCTTAATGACGGTCTACCTTGAGTTTCTTATCTCTCAATCCGGTTTTCGGGTATCTTAAAATCTAAGTACAAATAGCACGTCAGATTGTTGAGATTGCAGTAGGTAATAAAGTAATTAGTTGTTTTAATTAAAATAATAAAATATTGACGACATATTACTTAAAAATAATCTTCACTTTGGTTATATCTGCAATCAGCTACTTCTTGGATTGTTTAGTATGTCTACTATATCAACGATTCGCTTATTCGGTTAATGCAGTACAGTAAGAACAGGCGGGATTAGGGTGGCACATCTCACATCATTAGATTGAGGAAAGAAAACAATAGAGACACAAGATCACTCCATGACACTAGGGTTCTTCCAATATTTCATAGAGTTGGTTGTTTATTCATTTAACGTCAGTTTATGGTGCTATGGACGATCGGAGGGTGATACAGCGAGAATCCTAAATGTTGCTTATCCAGGTATACTAAGGAAAGGGTTCTTCAACGAATTTCTGATACCTTACAGGCTCGGGACCCCTATTTTACGTTCCTTCCGAAGGACGGCATAACTAAGAATAATTTAAACTCTTTAAAAAATCCTAAGGCCACCTGCAGGGCTGCAATCAGCTAATTATCCCATTATGATTTCACTTAAAAGGGTTACTTATAGAGAAAGGTTTAGATTTAGCAAAATAAAACTTTAGACTATAGACAATATTCTATGGAAGGAAATGGGTTTCTTGCTACAAAGTTTTTGGGACTATTTATATCCATTTATATATAAAGACATCCATAATGACTTCAACGTCCCATCTGTTGCTGATTTGGCCTGAACCCGATATCAATCCTTTCCCAATAGTTTCCAATCCCGATAATCTTCCGAGCAACCGAAGAGATGTCCTCCAGACCTTCTAAGTTAAATTTCGTTCGTTGAATGTGAGCGCTACCACTGGGTGGTTTCTCAACTTGCCTTTTATCCAAGCCATTATATATCATTCGCTATATTTGCTTGTTGTATGGCTATAAAATATATAATTAATTAGTATAGTTAGTTAGTAAATACAAATAAAGTTATATTGGTATGATGGTTAGCATAACAACCTGCAATACTTTAGATCGCGGATTCGTAACTCAGCAGGTGGCCTTAGGCTTTATGAAAGTGAGTAAAAATTCCTTAGTCATGTTGTCTTTCGGAAGGGACATGAAAATACACAGTCCTGAGCCTGTGCTGTGTCAGGTACTCGTTACAGATCTCTATTCTAATTATCCCTCGATAAGTAAAATTTAGGACTCCCATTGTGGCATCGTTTAATCGGCCATAGCAAGCCGAAGGCTCGATGCCGATACCACCAATCTATGTTTACAAACTTCCGTCCACGGAGCACCACCCAATTCCAAACCCGCTAGATCACTCTTAACGCAATCCTCCCACCTACGCCTCGGTCTACCCCTCCGACGCTTCCCAGTCGGTACAGCGCCTATTAATATCTTAGGAATAGCAACATAAAGTGAAGTTAAATAAATAATAAAATGAGTCAAGGTGAGTTAGGCGCTTTGAATATACGCTACATGCATATAGTCATAAATGCATTATTACAGAACCTAGTTAGAATCTACAAATAGTTTATGAAAATTGAATTTATTGTAGAAATAAATTCTGTATTGACTCTCAATGTATTGATATGTGAGGAAATACGTTCGAGAGGTGAAATCCTTAGTAAATAATGATTATTGAGATTAGTTATAATTAAACCTTTATCTTTAAAGTATTCTTTTTGATGATAAGATTATTTTCGTCGGCGAAATCATTCAGTCGCATAAGGTTAGTTTTCAGTTGTGCTAGGTCAATGTAATTTCTGGCTGTAAGTTAGTAAATGTCGTACATCTTTCCTACATTGGTTCTCGTTAGAAAGATATATTAATTTTAAATAGCATTGTTGTTTTATCCCGCCTCATTATTAAAAACAATATAAATTTAATCAAGTAAAAAATATTAGATGCAGTAATTTTTGTACATTATTTTGTTTTTAAACTCATTTTTCTTCATATAATATAATTTATTGAGATATAATAAAATATTCTTTTTCGCTAAATTAATGCATTAAAAAAATAAGATGTTGAATTTTCTCTGCCCATGCATACGGAAAAAAGGTATGTACCTGCATTTATTTTTTTAATATATGAGTTCTAAAAGTATATAGCTAGTTTAGTATATACTTGTAAAGTATTAATTATTAATAATAGCTTTGAACAAGAACATGATACCTTTCAAGTTCAAGAATATTTTTTACAATATACTTCATTCCATGAGATAGATCTATTATTGTGTAGTTCCTTGTTAATTATGATTTTATTACGGCTGATTTAAATTGATATAATGTCAAATATGTCTGAATAACTATCAAGATTTGTCTAAAATTGTTCAGTTTGCTATTTCGGTTTATAAAAATGAGAAATTATAATACATAGTGCATACATAATATTGCTAAAAGTTTAATAAACATAATTGAATAGAAAATATAAAAAAATAAATTTATAATTAATAAAAATAATTAATAATTAATATGCCTGACCGAGATGCGAGCCAGGTTAGCTCAGTTGGCAGAGCACCACGCCAGAGTCCCGGCCCAGGAAATATCCTTTCTTTTCAAATACAAATATATTCTAAAGACTTCATGCTTTGCTTTTTGGGACTTTTGGTATTTCAATATAATTTATAATTTAATCTCTTTTTGTGTTCTTGCTAATGTTTATTGATTTAATAAGTATACACTTATTTGTTTAGTGATAAATTAGTTTTAATATTTGTATTTTCACTGCTGGGAATTCACATATTAAGGACTGAATTTTTTTAAATAATTATTTTCTGCTTTCTTATCAATAGATCTACAACTTATGTATATATATATAATTTTGTGTTTATTTAAAATTAAAATAAATAATATTGGATTCACATAAACAGTTCGAAGTATGAGCTCAATGATGTTTAAGATGTTTCCTTGGAGGTCTCGTAGTTGCGTCTTTTATATGGTTCTTGGGTGGTCCAGACACATTAATCCCTTCTCAAAGTTCTCAGTCATTAACTTTTATTACCTCGATTCAAAGAGACAACATAATTAATTACTTCTTTTTTGTATATTTTTCCTTCTTAATTTGTAAATATTTATATATAACTTAGAATGACATTTATGATTGTTGATTGGTGCTTTTAATATTTTTTCTAGACCATACTCTTGTTTTTTTTCTGTAGAAAACTAATAGTTTCAGATAAATTATTCCTCATATGAATTTCAATTATTGAAAAACTGAATATTAGGCTGTCATATTGATGAGTCGTCTGTTTTAAAAATAACACGATATTTGTTGCAAAGTTTTTGAATTTTGTCTGACGACAATTTATCCAAGGACTAGAAAAATGCATTATCAACTGTTCAAGTGTTGACATTGCAATATTGGGACTCAGATAGTAGTGAATGCGATTTCTATATTTAACATTCCAATGGAAAATGTATGTACCAGAAGAACAAGTGGGGAACTATATGTATGTATTTTTTTGAAGAGAAAAGATTTGTCTTGGCCGGGATTCGAACCCGTTTTTATTTTGAAGAGAAAATATTTGTCTTGGCCTGGATTTGAGCCCGTTTTATTTTGAAGAAAATTCTTTTCTCTTCAAAATACGGGTTCGAATCCCTGCCAAGACAAAGCCGTTCTCTTCAAAATAAAACGGGTTCGAATCCTGGGCAAGAAAATTTTTTTCTCTTCAAAATAAATTTTCTTTTTTTAAATAATCACCATCAAAAGAACAATAAATAAAATATATACATATATATAAGTATACGTATAAAGTTTGTATTTATATAACCACCATTATATAATAATATATAAGCTGTCATTGGGCCCATTCGACTAATGAATTTATGAATTTCCCTTTCCTCCCAACATTCTCTTGTCTTTTTTTCTGTTAATAATAGATGCAGTTTTATCATTACCAATGCATTATTTGAATAGCAGTTATTATAATTTGCTATAATTATTAAGATATTTCGTAATAATAATTTATTGTATGTAAAACATTGAACGCTTTTCAATTTATTATAGTGGCAAGCAAGCTTCTATTATAATTTTAATACATACGTTAATATTGTTGAAAAAATAAACAAATAAAAATATTGAGTACGGTGCATTGTCTTGTTTATTTTTCTTGGGAAATTTAATTTTTCAAATAAAAAAACTTTTGGATTAATCGAGCTGTTATTTTTAAAAGTGGTGTGAGTGCATTTTTCCTTGTCTGTATTTATCTAAGAATTAATTGTTTTTTAAAAATATTAACATAAAAAAAGGTTTTGTTTTTAACACATATTAGCAAAGTTTTAAACTTTATTTACTAATTTTACAACGAAATGACTATAATTGAAATTATTTAAAAGAAAAAAGATGTTTTTAAAATCAAAATGGCCTTATAGCACTTTAAAAATAAATAAAAAATTAGATTTAGATTTTTAAATTAAAATTACCAATCCCTCTCCGTTTCCCCCCAAAACTTATAACCTTATTCATAAAAACTTCACCCATAACTTGTTGAACTCTTTTCCAAGATAAATTTTTGATAAAAAATTTCGTTAATTTCTTCTCAAAAACTTTATTATTTGAGACAACTAAGTTAAACAAATTAAACAGTGTAAAGATTCTATAAAATCCTTTTTTCACTTTAAATTTCGATTACTATTCAAATTCTAAACAGGAGAGTTTTAAAATTTTTACACAAATGTTAATATCCTCTTAACAAGAAACTTGAAATGTTAACGAGGTGCCTTAATCCTACTTGAAATTCCAAGTTTTTTTTTTAAACCCAAGTCTTTCGTAGGCGCGCTTGAAAATTTGTATGACTCAGTTGGCTAAAGTTTCGTCTTATCTCTGGAGAGATCTGTGAGACATTTAGCTGGGACTGACGTAAATTTATTACACGCCCATGTCGTGTATAACTCTTCTTATGTTAACAAGAACTGACATTGATGTCGTTAAAAAATAAATGTCTAATAACTCTAGAGAAACGTGTTGAGAAAATAATAAAATTTAAGAAAAAAATCCCCGTAGGTTATGTCTTAATTTCTTGAAAGTTCATTTGTTTTATTATTATTGTCTTCTTTTACCTGCTTTATTTTTATTGTTAATTTATTTACATCCTTACCTTCCCTGTTAGGAAATAACTTAGACCTACACACTTTGTTAAGAACATAAACCCAACAAAAATTGTTTACATTGCGCTTAATTCAGTATATTCTTTAAACATTTTTTCGATTAAAGGCTGGAATCTTATTATTAATTCGTTTGAATTGAACATTACTAAGCTCGCGTCTTTTTTCTCGTAATCTAAAAATCAGAATTTATAAAACCACCATCCTTCCAACTCTTACAGATGTGAAACGTGGCCGCTAATGCTGAGGGGTCAGCAACTTCTTTAGGTATTCGAAAATTAGGTGTTGTGCTGAATATTCGGTCTAAAATAAGATGAGACCACAGGAGAATTTAAGCTATGCATCCGGTTAATATTTTTCAAGTGATAGCGTCGAGAAGATTAAGATGGGCTTGTAAAGTTGTTGGGCCGAGTAGCGAACGAATATCCTAAAAAGTTAATAAGCGCTGTGCCGACTGGGAAACGTCTTAGTGGTAGGCCGAGACGTAGGTAAGAGGATTGCATTAAGAGTGATCTGGCAGATTTGGGTTCGGGTAATGGTCCGTGGATGGAAGGTTTGTTGTTATTGGCACCGTTCCTTCGGGTTCGCTAAGCCTTTTTATTATTATTATTTAAGCAAGAGAGCGGAGTAGCTCAGTGGAGGAGCGCTGAGCTGCCGTGCCGAAGGTTCTTGGTTCAAATCCTGCTTGCTGGCAGACTTTTATTTCATCTATCCTAGATCCTATAGGATCTAGGACCCTCTTGGGGCACATCCATCCTCTATGAAATAAGGAGGGAATCTGGCGGTTGAGCGTGATATAGGACAAATCGCCTGCACAACTGCTGTCCAAGAAACAGTACAGTCTCTCCCATGTGCTGAACACCAGACCCTTCATGGGCTGTAGTGGTACAGGTTTTTTACTGTAATTTAATTTTTTCGAAGTCTTATTTTATATGGTCCTTGCTATTCAACTATTTTTTTATGTTTATACTATTTTGTGAATTACATTCAACGTTTGAGCAGTTAGCAACGGTTCTCCCTAACGGAAGCTAACGCGGAAGTGCTCGCACACCTGCCATTGGCTTGAATAGCAACAGTCTTCCATCTTGCCAGCTTTTGTGAACATCCGGGGAAACAAAAAATATACAACTCATGGGCGAATAGAACACTTAAAAGTATTTCTAAGCTGTTTTTAACAATTGTAATAATTAAATCTTCGACGAAAGCAGAGCAATGTAATAGTTCACTCAATAAATACGTAAAGAAACATATGCCTATGTAGAGGTTACACAATGAAAGTATCTGTTGCGGTAGTATCGTAACAATACACACACTCTGTTTCTTTACACATACACTAATATACAGTACTATACATTGCATTACTCTCATTGAGTATGTAAATACATTACACTACTACACCTTACATGGCTATACCAGGACATCTTGGGTAAGTCAGTTGGAAACTTGACAGATGTAGAACAGTTAAGTGATTACTAAACTAATAGAACAGCTGATTTAATGATTGGTTTAACAAAGGCAATTTATAAATGAAAACAATAATAATAAATTAAAAATTTAATAATTTTATTGAACGCCCTTTCCTACGTTTCTAACCAGAGTGGAAAAATCCGTGGTTCAGCAAGCAATTATTTAATTTCAAAGAATTTGGTATCTTATTGTTTACGATAAGTTGTGTAATTGATCATTACAAATGATAATAAAAGTACGTTCATAAAATAACTTTTCAGTGTTACAGGTGGCCTCTGGATTTTTAAATGAGAGCAAATTGGTTATGCCGTCCTTCGGAAGAAATTTAAGATAGGGGTGTCGTATCAGGTTCTTTTTAAATATTCCTACCCTAATCATACCTGGAATGACCAAATTTAGGAGTAGTCCGAGTAGCCATAGTAGCTTAAATTGAGGTTAAATGAATAAACAACAAAGAAGTTTTATTATATACAAAAACCATAAAAATATTTTATTGATAATGAAATACAACTTTTGCACCATTCTTAAGCCAAAAAAAAATTAGTTTTCCGAAAAAATGTATATTATTGGTATAAAATAAAATACAAAAATCAGAATTGGTGTTCCAACCCCTAATAACCTCTCTGACAATTTTCTTAATCGAAACGTCAGGTCGAATTTATTTATTTATTATTTTGGTCATGTTTTGTATCCTTAATTAGTGAGGTAATATAATCCCTAAGGTGCTTCTGGTACACAAATATAAAATACCGACCGTTAAAAAATATAGTAAAAGAGGCTTTCTAAACAATATTCCTAAAATATTAAAATTTAAAAAAAATACCAAAGATTGTTTATAAAAATCAACAACGGTTGGAAGATGGCTTCGATTTCTCCTCCTTAAACTAACGAGACAAGAGGGGAACTTCGTGCTTCCTGAAGCGGGCTTAATTGTGTTATTGTGAAGTATACCGGTCCCGCAAACCGGTTGTCCGACCGTTAATGATAATTATTTTAATTAAACTTATATCAGTAATTATTTAAACAGTCTCCTTTCAATAAATGACCTGAAAAACCATGCAGGACTACAACTCATGATGAGTCTTGGGTCTAGTACATGGTAGAGACTATGCTGTTTCAGCGGTTCTCCAAGGAGGATCAAGCTCAACCACCGGGAATTCCTCCTATTTCGGATACCCACTTTATAGAGGCTGGGTGGAGGAGGGTCATCCTTTAGGGTGATTTTGATTCGGAGGATTCTGCCACAGCCGAATTTGAAGCCGGGACCTTCGGCACAGCAGCTCAGCGCTCTACCACTGAGACTCTCCACGCAAAAGATAGGGGAATAATATGTTAGTAAAAACGTTATAAATGTTAGTTGAAACGTTTATTTCTTGATAAAATGATTACCTAAATATAAATATTTCCCATAATTTCACTATTTTTTCATATTCGAACTCATGATCAATATTATTTTGGAGAATATTAAAAAGAAAATGAATTAAAAGTTAAAACTTACCGTGAAATAAATCGAAGCGACTACCTGCGGAACTGATACTTTTTTATTTTTTATAATTCAACATTGTTATGATTAAGCGGCATTGTGCCAGAATAAATATGCTTTCCAATTTAAACTAAATATTGTTTGAGATTTTTTTTTTTTAAATCCACATATCTGGTTCAAGACATAAAGTTACACATTCCCAGATGTTTTATTCTATTTATGACCTTGCTTCCAAACCCCTTCAACTCTTCTCTTTCCATGTTTCCGAATACCGATCCGCTCCTTTTTTATTGATGTGGCTATTCAGTTTTCATAGGCCCGTTGAGCACACCACGTCCCGGACTAAATCGCTCCGGAGAGATTCCTTTGGGAAATCGGGAAAGGAATACATATGGCAACCATTTGGACCACGGATATGCACGGTTCGTGGAATAACTTTATTAATCATTTTAACCTGAAATTATTTTAATAATGAAGAAAAAACCATATTCCAGTCAAAAATTGTTATTAAAAATTAACCAATGATTAAAAAAACGTTTCGACACTTATTTGTCATTATCAATTTAAGTGGTTCTTCATACAACTTCCTTTAAAATTTACAAGTCCAAATCATTACTTGAGGTCAAACAATTTAAAAGTCAAAATATATATAAAATCCTGGAACTTAACAATCTTCCATGGTCAAATATAATAGGTATTCTATAATAAAAAAAATACCTATTATATTTGACCATGGAAGATAGTTAAGTTCCAGGATTTTATATATATTTTGACTTTTAAATTGTTTGACCTCAAGTAATGATTTGGACTTGTAAATTTTAAATGAAGTTGTATGAGTAATTACTTAAATTGAGAATGACAAATAAGTGTCGACACGTTTTTTTAATCATTTGTTAATTTTTAATAACAATTTTTGACCGGAATATGTTTTTTTCTTCATTATTAAACTATATAAATCAAGAAGATTGTGTCGAGTATATAAGAAATATCTTATAAAGAAACCTGAAATTATTTTTTAAATTATGTACGAAGATAGAAAATTTACAATAAATGAATGCATGGATATATAATTGCAGTCCTGCATGAACATATGATTGCAACCCCAGTGAATAAGTGGTTAGTTCGAATTTTGTCCGAAGCGGGTTGATTGTTTAGAGGAAAGAGTAGTCGTGTCATTCTTGTAGTTTTTGCCTGAAATGGAGTTTTGAGATAAGCAATAACTTGACTTAGTGCTTATTCTCTATGAAAATAACTCGGTTCCACTTTCTTGAGTAAAAGAAACTCATTTTAACGACAATTTCGTGAAAATATGTCGCACTAGTTTATTCAATTCCCTCTTGAAGGTATTGTTTTATTGCGGAACAATAACCCAGATTCTGGGTTATGCAGTGAATTTTTCGCTGTTATAGCTTTAGAATCGATCTTTTTTAAAGAAGTTTTGGGTGAACACATGCTTTGAGTTCTCCTTCCTGCGGCGAAAAATTTTAGGTTTTGGACAAGCATATGGTTGACCTAGAAGTGCGCTGGGATATAGGACAGACCTGTTACTTTCCCGCCGCCCCTTCTTCGCCCGGGATCAGAACGACAAATCTGTTTCCGCACAACGAGCAACCTTCCATTTCGGCATTATATAATGTTATCTTCGATCAGTTTCAAAATAAATGGATGATAAAAGTGTTCCTTATCGATAGAGTAAATCTGATTGGTTGGTCATGTTTTTTTTTTTTTTTAAATCACAACAAATAATTTTTTTAAACCGTACCTGTAAAGCCCTTGAAGGGTATTCGGCTTAGTACTGCTAATGTACTAATTACTAGCCTTTCTTTGTGCTAGGAGGTTTTTTGACCGACATGACACTCAACCGCAAGGTTTCCCGATCCATTTCATAGAGATTGGCTGATCCCCAGGACTGCACATGATCTTATAGAGTCGATTCGTGACTTTTTACTAAATAAAAAGAGTAAATATTTTATTTCAGGGCCAAGCAGATTAGCTACTGAGCTACCACGTTCTCACAAATGGTTTAACTCAGTATCATTTATTTGTAAATTTCATTTGTATCATTTACTAATAATTGTTTATGGCCCCGAAACTTCAGGTTTGGGCTAAAACCATGAGACACTAGGCGGCAAAGTATCGTGTAAGCAAACTTGCTATAAATGTGAAAAAGTCAATGTTGGAGTTATAAAAAAAAAAAAAGTTGAATAATAGTTAACCATATATATATATATATATATATATATATATATATATATATATATATATATATATATATATATGAAGAAGAAAATGGTCCGGGTGGAGGTAAAAAAATTCTCTTATTTAGGGAGAACTGTTTATTTCGGGCCATTTTCTTCCTCGAAAAGGAATAAATTTCATTGTCTTAATCAATCATATTTTAACTATATTAGGACAATACTTAACAATATTTTCATACGATCATATAGTTTATTCTTAAATACTTGAATAGTTTGAAAAAATTATTTCACGTTAAAATTTATTATTAAGTCATTATTTTATAATTACATAATTAAAGCTGGTTTGGTTTTAGACGCCCTATATGACTAATTACTATGCTTATTTTAATTATTTACGTTCATTTTTTTTTTTGTAATAACAATAATTATTACTTACCGAGGGAAAGTAGTGGAACAAGTACTAATGATTGATCCGAAGTATCCCAAAGCTGGGCCAATCTATAAAAAAAAATAATAAAAAAATAGAAAAATTATATTTCTGGCTATTGATTATATGTTTATGTCTCCGAATAAAATTGAACTAACTTCCATGTATAAGTAACGTTATCATGATAGAGTATTCTTTCCCGTTAAGACACTAGATAATATATAAAAATATATTATATTACATTTAATAATTTCACCACATCACTCTTGATAATATACATTCTGCGTAGGATTGTAGGGGACCGCGCCCAACGTTATTATACAACTTGTATAATTATTTCGCGAGGAAGGGTAGATATATATAATAACAACAGAAACGGTACGGTTAAGATAAAACTCCCCTTTTCATTTAGTATGAGGGGGGATATTGTGGACCCGGTTGAAATCCTGACTGGTCCCAGATATTCCCCGAGGCTCCCAGCGTAGTCTCAACCCTAAGGCCATAAAAACAGGCTTAACAGTTCCAACTTGACTCTTTCCTTTATCCTTCTTTCGAGTTATTTTATCGATACGAGTATTTATTGTTATCGTAAATGTTTATTTATTATTGTTTTTTATTGTCTAAGTTTGTAGCCGCATTTAGTTAAGTCAACAGTTGGACGGATTCGCTCAAAGTCGTATATAACTTTATAGCTCAGAGAGAAAATTCATTGAATATCTTGATTCTTATAAAGCGTACAAAATTACTGGTTGTTTCTTTGTTTGATTTTTTGAAGGCAATCAATTAAAAATTTATTTTTCACAATGTTCAGTGTAATCTTACTAAAGCCACGATAAATAAGACTTTTCCGTCTTATTAAAGGAAATTGCCTGCCAAGTGGAAAATGTGAAAAAGTCAATTTTTGAAATTATGGATTTATTCGTTTAAGAAAATTGGGTGGAGGTCAATAAATTGTTTTTAAGTAGGGAGAAATGTGTATTAAAGAGCCAACGTTTCGACCCACATTGCAGGTCTTCTTCATGGCTGTCGAGGGGGGCGCGGGTGGTCCGTAACTCCGTCTCTACTCACATCACTATCTAACGTAAAACATTTTTTTATCATCTTAATCTATTATTATTGATAAAATCAGTTATCAGTTTTACGTATGTGTGTCGAAATGTTTGCTCTTTAATAAGCATTTCCCTCTACTTAAGAGAAATTTATTGACCTCCACCCGAACCATTTTCTTCCACACGTATACCACCTATCATCATACCACATAGATCACCTATTATCATTCAGTATAGATTTATCGGCTTTTGATCCTGAATATCTCAAACAATGTTATGCTTCTAACTATCGAGTAAGGTTAGTAAGCGCTGAGTAGACTCATCATGTCGACTGAGCGCAAGAATAGTATATCTCACATCAACCATCTAAAGACCAGTAGAGTATGTACCTACTCTAACTCTAAGGGTGATACCCGTAGACGTTCCTTTATCGCCCTTCGAACGTCCCTTCCTTTATGAACCCTTTAACGTACCTTGACAAAAAGGCTCTCTCTCCCTTGAAGCATTTTATTGTAGAGACAATCCCTTTTTCTTCCCTTAAGCAATAGCGAGAAACTAGGTTAAAAGATCATTAAGGAAAGTACCATCGACTACTTGGAGGATATACTTTTTTGGGAGCAGGTTAGTTAAATGGTAGAGCGCGTAGTTGCCGCGACAAAGGTCCCGAGATCAAATCCGGGTGTAGTAGATATCCTGTTAAGAGCTAGATAATCTGTTAGGATCTGAATACTTCCTGGGCATCACATATCCTCTACGAAGTGGGTATTTAGGAAGAAAATTTTGAGGTTGTGATATCGGAAAAATCACCTCCCTACTAATAACCGTTATCCTAGAAACAGTACAGTCTCCACCACGTACTGAATCCAAGAACCATCATGCGTTGTAGTGATACTGGAAAAATAATTACATTTTTATTCACATATTAGCTTAATAAAAGGTCTTGAGATTTCAAGATATAAATATTATAATGTTATTTTCTGCGATATATTTTGAAATTTCAGTAAATATTATATTAAAATTGGTTGCATTTTGACTTTGATGGTAGTTGGTTTTTTTTCTGGCTGGTGTCTTACTGCATTTTGAGGTTGGAATGTGCTCTATTTCTTTTATTTCCTTTGTTAATTCTTTTCTGTCCTGATAGTGCTCGAATTGGCAAAATATTGACAGGTAATTTTCTTTCCTGTTTTTATTTTAGAGGCTTAAGACTTTCCGTTTGAAATATTTCCCGTCTTAATGTCAATAAGAGATCTTTTAAATTCCTAACTATAAATATTTTTTGATTTCACTTTTCATCATCGCTTCCTTAATTATTAGGCAGGTTTTGAACGACTTTAGAACACCATTTATATATTTTTGGTATCCATTTTTTTTCTCTTTGATTTTTTTAACCTGTTAAGTGGGGCGTGGGATTGAAGTACTGACTTATGAAGCCATGCATGAAATATTATAATGCAAGGGTGAGTATAGCGTACTCATCGATTCGTTGCAGTGGCGAAGGTACAGCTCTTTTGACGTCAGTAGTGAAATACATAAGAAAGTATGTATGACGTGTATAATAAATCTGAGTACAATGGCGTATCTCTGACGTTGAAGGTAAAGCTCAACTTAATGTTCAATGGTTATGTTTACAATTAGCCGTAATAAAGTTTTTTAATGAAACGAGTATAATCTTAATAATTAATAGTAAACCACATATCAATGGTTTGCTGTTCCCTATACACATTTTGATACAAATACAAAGGTGTGCGTGTGTGTGAAGTATGATTTTACCGGGTATTATGCACATCACGATACTGCGCATACATACCAAACCAGTATGTATTCTCATCACGAGTAGCGCTGCTTAAAAACCACGGGGTTGTTACTGGATGGGAGATTGACTTCTATTTCGTGGTAGACCCACAGAATAAATTTCCGTCTTCTCGCCCTTCTGGTTTTGTACTAAGTCCATATCCCAAAACCAAATAACCGCATTCCCTACGATAGTTGTAATACTCTAAAATGTTAATTAAAATTATATTAGAAATATTTAATTAATACGAATTTATTAAATATTAGCTAATTTAATGAAATTTCTCAAATAGTTTAGCATTTTTTAAATCAGAGCAAAATGATAATGTTTTCAGATATTTTCCCATGGCTTACTAAAGGGGGCGGAGTGGCTCAGTGGTAGAGCACTGAGTTGCCATTCCGGAAATCCTGGTTCAAATCCTATTGCGAGGAAGACTTTTATTTAGTCTGTTTGCAGTCGGAGATGGATCTTATAGGATCTTGGACCCTCCTTGGTCTCACCTAGCCTGCATAAAATATCATAAAAATAAGGTATCCTAAATAAGGGGGAAAACCTGATGGTTGAGCGTGACCTAGGACAAGTCTCCTCCTTGCAAAACCGTTGTGCATGAAACAGTACAGTCTCTACCATGTACTGAACCCCAGACCCGTTCACGGATTGTAGTGGTACGCTTTTTGTTTTATTTTTACTGAACAAAAGAAAACAAAAAAAAACTGTACCACTACTACTCTTAAAGAGGCTTGGGTTCAGTACGTAATAGAGACTGAACTGTTCCAGGGATAGCGGTTGTGCAGAAAGGTTGTTCAGGTATATTTCAACTCTGACATGATTTAGTGCTCCCAGACTAAGAGAGCTTGTTTTATTCTGTAAGATAGTTGAACCTAAATAACAATATCTTTATAAATTTTATTTTTGTTCTATTGTAAAAACATTGAACCTATACAACGACCAATAAAGACGAAGGTTTCCTTATATGGCAGAAATTATTACTGTTTCTATGACAACGGTTGTGGAGGTAGATGATTTGTCCGAGACCACGCTCAATCGCTGTTTTTTTCCGCTATTTTAGTTACCCACTTTATAGAGGCTGATTGAACTCCTAGAGTGTTAATTTATTAAATTCAATAATACACATAATAAATTTTCTGCCCCAGGCGAATTTGAACCCGGATATTAAGGCAAGGCCATTCATCGTTTTTAACTCGCTTTAGCATTCGTTTTAATTATTTTTAAAAGAACTGCTTTTAATTTTTTTTCTCTCTTTTAATTTAATTGTGTCCTAGTATCGTAAAAATCGAAAAGCGCTGATAAATGAAAGGTAACGGTAGAGTTCTCACAGTTGGATTTTTTTACGGTCATTGTTCGCTCGGATTTCATTAGTGTGATTTAAATCGCTTTTCTGACCAACCTTTTCACCAGCTCTACTTTTTTTGGTGAAAAAAAACAAAAACGAAACTGATTTCCCGTCTTCGTTGATTTCCTCAAATCTGTTTGGCTTTCTCTTCCATAGTTCTCATTTCTCCACGGACAGTACCAATTCTCTCTAGCTTTCACTGTTTAAATTAGGATTCAATTTGTTCAATCATTCTCTCTAAGATTTGCTCCTGTTAATTCAGGTGTTGTTCCTGAAATAAATCGGAGTCTGCCCCGAAATATAAAAATAAGAATTTGACTCCGACTCTTACGGAAGTGAAACGTGGCCGCTAACGTCTTGAGGTATCCCAAAATAAGATGTTGCGTAGAATATTCGGTCCAAAAAAAAAAAAAAAAATGAGATTACTGGAGATTTTAGGAGATTACATAACGCGGAATTGCGAAGCATGCACCCTGTTAATAGAAGCGATAGTATCACGGATTAAGGTGGGTTTGTAAAGTTCCGACTAGCGTCTGAGGGTTAAACCTAGGCGTAGATGGGAGGATTGCGTTAAGAGTGATCTAGCAGATATGGGTTTGGGTAGTGGTCAGTTGTTGCAAGTTTTAAAACCAAGATTGGTGGTATCGACATCGAGCCTTTGGGTATTCCCTAAGCCTCATTATCATAAATTATAAATAAATTTATGCTTTTTGGGCTTCTAGGCATTTGATGGGAAGTGAATATAAGTGATTATTTATATTTTTTATTTATTACTTATTAACATTATATATATATATATATATATATATTGTTGTATCTTATCGCGTTACTGTCCAATTAAGGATCTTTTTTTCACATCCTTTCTTCTTTTTCTTCCTTTCAGCAGATATCTTTTTCATCCTCTCTCCTATCATCTTCTTCCTCTCCTCCATCTATTTCTTACTATCGTGCCTCTATCTACCCACCATAAGGATCTTTATGTTTCTAACAGTATTCTGGAATCCTCCTCTTTGATAACCATTCTCTCCACTTTCTCTTTTATTTCTTCCGAATACCCCTTTACATTCTTTAGTTTCATCACTCCATCGTACGTTAGTTAGTTCAAACTATCCTGGTTCATTCTCTTCATCCGAAGATGTGATAAGTTCATATGAATAATGTTCATGCAGTTCACTGCTGTTTCCTAATCGGTATTCCTCACCTATCCAATTATCAATTATCATTCTTAATATCTTTCTTTCCATAATATAATACATTTTACTTATCGCTCCTTCAATAGAACAACGATATAACACAAATTTTGCCATTTTTGAGTTAAGCCTTGATTAGCAATTGCATAGGTCGAAGGTTTTAATTAAGCAACGACATACCTGACATTCCATTTCCAGCAATTTTTTTTTTTTACGTAGTCATATTTTAAGTTGTATTATGTATTAACTTGATGTTTTATGTGAATAATGAGTAAGTTAAAATCAAAAGAGTTTCAAGGATTTAAACATTTTCTAATGTTTAATACATAATTTCAATACCATCCATACAATAGCAAAGCTGTGCTTTACCAATACCCAATTTTTATTTTTTAACTCACATAAAACTTTCAAATGCCTATATCGAAAAATTATGTTTTTTGAGTTAAGCCATACAATTGCTACTCAAAATCGTATTGGTTGAAGGTTTTTAATTCAGGAACGACATATGATATTCAATATGCAATTATTTTTTTTTAAGAAAATCATATTTTGAGTTGTATCAGGTTTGAGCTTGAAGTTTAATGGGAATAATGTCATAATTTAAAATCAAGAAAAAGTTTCGAGCTTTTAAAATTGTTCTATTGGTTAATAAAAGCACGTCAATACCATCATTACGTAAGAATACTTTGCTTAAACTTTAATAATATTTTTAATTTTTTTAACTCACATGGAACAATCAAATACCTCTATTGAAAAATTTGGTTTTGACGCTCTTTTGAAGGAGCGAAATATATCCATTGGTATATGGATACGCATTCTACAGCGGTACCAAATTTTATATATATATATATATATATACATACATATAAATATCAGAGATATCTTTTGATAACATAAGGTATCTTTTTTCGCAGGTGGTAAAGATAGGGGTAGAAGAATTAAGCAAATACGCTGGGTTCAAATTCGAGCATATGTCAGCCGATTCTTCCCTATGTCAGATTCCCTTTGTTACTTGGGGGGGGTATCGATTGAGTTAATAAAAACCTTCAACCCTTAAGGGTGTTAAGTGTGGATCGTTTATAACTCAAGCTGTGTTGGACAATAGGATGGCTTATCCATTTATATTTTTATTACTTATAGCTCGGCGCGATTAAAAAAATTAAACAGAAAAGCCTAATGCTTCTAAAATATCAGTGAATAATCAATTAGTCAACCAATTTCACGCACAAAACATTGATACTTGTTGAAGAAAAATATTTATTAGTTTTGCCATCTTTTATTTCTCTTTTTTCATTTTTAGGGAAGAGTACATTGTTTTAAAAAGAAGAATATTATTTCTGACTAAAAGTTATAAAGAGATTCCTGTTATATTCATGCATTTAAATTCATCAGATTATGTGGTGTTTATTATTAAATTAGTATTATTCTAACATATCTTTCAATAATAAATGACAAGAAATACTACCAATCTCATTCTATTTGTGTAAAATAAAATTATATTTCTTTATTTTAATGACATTTATAACGTCATAATTAAAGTTAGATAAATGCAAATCTAACATATTTTTCATAAAATTTTAATCGATGATAATTTAAATTATAATTATTATAGAGTCACGCTTATCCGCCAGGTTTTCCCCTAATTAATTACTTTATAGTTGGATGAGCACCTATGGGGGTCTGGAGATCCCAAAGAATAGTGCTATTTTGTCCACAAATTAAAAAAAAAAAGTAATTAAGGATACCCACTTTATAGCTGGATGAGCCCCAGGAGGTCTGCAGATCCCACAGGATCCATCCGTTCACAACAGATCAAATTATCTATCTATCACATCTGGATTTAAACTGGGATTTTTAGGACTCAACACACTGAGCTATTCCACTCCCAATTATGTTACACGCTCCTGTAATATCATTCATTATATTACTGTTAGTCATAGACAAGTTATAAATTTTATTTCACTTTTTTCCGCATTTCCGGGTTTCCAGACATGGTTTTATGTTTAGTCAGATCCTCTTCAATACCTAGAGGTTAATAACCTTTACTCTACATAGAGCCACAGAAATAGCCTAATTAATAATTTATTATCTAGTTAAAAGTTGGAATACAAATTTTCCAACATAAGCAAAGGAAAGTAAAAATATATAAAGAATGAAATACCTGGTCAAATTAGCAATAAAATATGCATAAAAATAATTTATATTTAATGAGAGAAGTAAACTTTAAACGAATCACGTTAGAGTGTAGTATAAATATTAGAGATAATATAAAATATTTAATATCCTGATCTGAGACCCGTAAAAGTAGGACAGAATTTCTACATTCCATCGGACCAATGATTGCAGATCTAAATAACTTCGGAAGAAAGTCCCATCAAGATATCATGAGAAGTGATTTATCTTAACCAATTAAGCAATACTTATAGATTAGTCTTAATTAGTATCGAACTTGCGGAATTTGCGAGAAACAACAAACATTCTTCGTGCCCCAATTAGGATTGACTAACGTTTGGGAATATAGTTACTAATTGTTTGTTATTTATGAGGTTGGATAATCGAGAAAATAGGCTTATGTTTTGTGATAATCTTATAATTATTAAGAGACAGAGCTTTGTAATAAATTATATGATCCATGAATATTTTCATAACCGTGTGATTATTCAGTGTATATTTTATTATTAATGGTGACTATATATAATTAATAATAAGTAATAAATTATGATTATAAATAGTATTAACCATTATGAAAGACGATCCCAATGACTTTGAACATCTGTGAGGTCAGTAACCTACTGCGGACCACACTCAATCAAGCTACCTGAACACTTCTCCTAGGTGTTCCCCCTTCGCCACTGGTAGCATTGTATCCTCCTGTGAGAATTCTTCAGATTAGTACTGCTATGCTTCTTTTGTGATTCACTTCCCCAACCACAATCCTTTTTCTAGTATCCTCCAAGCTAGGTCGAACCATTCGTAAAAATATATTTGAGGATCATTTAATGATAATAATTTTACTTGTTAACATATTCCATTACATAAGTTAAAGGTTTTTAGAGTGGTGTGCTATCACTAATAGGTTTGTGTTTTTTTTTATCATTCAAGTAAAATTTGCTAAATCTGAAATGAATTTATTTTATTTTATTTTTTCTTGCGATGAACCGATTTTTTCTTGCGATAAAACGTTGAGATCAGCTGTGGAATAGTGGTTAGCATTAGAAACTTCTATGCCCAGGATCGCGGGAACGCACCCCGGTATGTGGCCTTAGGATATTTTAAAAGAGAGTAAAAAATACTTAGTTATGCCGTCCTTAGGAAAGGGCGTAAAATGGTGGCATGATTCCAGGTATTCGTTAAAGACCACTATCCTAACTACACATGGATAGCAAAATTTCGGACGCTCTCTATAGCATCGTCAAATTAGCTATAGCAGCTTAAGGCGACGTTAAATGAAACAAACAATTAGTGAAAAGTTGACTGTTTCATTGTTATCTCGTATTTAAGATACTCAAGGGTTATTTTCTAATATATTTATTGTAACATCATCAACTCTCCTAGGAAACCACAAAAGTGTCCAATTCTGTTTTATAAACTGTTAACTTTGTTGTTTTCATTGCATATTTATAATAATCTCCTAAATAAATAACTTATAAATGCCTAACCGGAAGAAAAAATTACATAATTATCTGTATATTTTTTTTTCTTGGCTTGTTACGGAATCACCAAGAAAAAAAAGGTTCCTCCACCTAAAAAAAATTGTAGAAAAACTAGTCATTATATCTTCCGTCAGAACTGGATTCATTCAAGCGTGCAAACTAATGAAGATTAATGGTTTTCCTTTTGAACGGGAATTTCAAATTATTAATTTTTTATAATAAATCTTCTATTTCCTCCCTGAAAGTACCAAGGAATGAATAGTACAAGAGAATAGCGTGATCTGCACCCGATGAATATATTATACATGTCGCTTTGCTCATTAGCTCAGATGTTTGTGAAATTAAGATGTTGGACGATGGGAAATCTGAAAAACAGTGCTGTCAAATCTGAAACTTAGAAGATCCTAATGGGTGATTTTAATGCTCATATTTGATAGAATAAATATTTGGAAACTACAAGACTAATATTCAGCAAAAAAACCTAAAATGTAAAAATACTTATAAACTTATGTAAAAGAGTTGATCAAAAATTGATGACAATAGCCCTGAGTTGAGCCCAACTTCCACTTTATAGAGGCTGGGTGAGCTCCTGGAGGGGTCCCAGATCCCAAAGGATCCATTTCCGCCTGTTAACTTATTAAATAAAATCTGTCACAGCCGGAGTTGAACCTCAAAATAGGGGAAACCTGGCGGTTGAGCGTGATCCAAGACAAAGCACCTCCCTGCACAACCGTTGTCGAAGATCATTACATTTCCGTTGTAGAAACAGAACCCAAAACTTTATTTGAATTGGTACAGTTTTTATTTTATTATTTTTTTTGACGGATCTCGTGATCAGTAAGAAACTGACGTCTAGGTTCCGAGTTCGATATCGGCTGTGGTATTTAGTAGGTACATTGTAGGGATCACCCGTCCTCTATCATGTGGCTTAATCGGGATAAAACAAGGCGGTTGGCGTACTCGGCCATATCATATCTCTATACAACCGTTGGCTTAGAAAAAGTAAGTTCCTACCATGTACTATGCCATATATCTTCATGGGTTGTAGTGCTACAGTTTTTGTTTTTATTTTTGGTAGAAAAGGGTGGTCCAAAATATAACGTTTTATTTATACGTTTTTTTATATGTGTATTGAAAGATCTTTTTTTTTTTTTGTATAAACATATTTTTCATGTATTTATTTTGGAAACAGAATACTGAAGCAAGGTTATTTAGGTCAGATTGCTTCATTCCTAAAAATGGCTTGCGTCGTTTTTGGAACAGTAGAAAAAAAAAAGTAGAAAAAAGTTGTCCTCTGGAGACTTTCCTAACTTTTTTTTATTTTATTCCTCAACTATAAATTATCATCGAATCATTTGTTAATCTAATCTTATATTACATTTTCTATGTTATGTAAATATCAACAAAATATATTCTGTCAAAAATAAATGAATCAGTCATTTGAGAAACATCTCGTGTCCATTTTTGGCCAAAATTGAGTTAGACATATTAAATTGTTGGTGAAGGCTAGACAAATCCAATACGTATGTTTGAAAAATGTTTATATATTATTTTGAAAATAAAATACTGATTTGTGTCATTTGAGAAACAACACATCTCCAGCAACGTTTATAATTTTTTTAATTTCAAAATAAAAATAATAGAATTTTAGAGAGGAAAATAGTTGACTGGAAGACCTAATGTAGGATGGAAATAGTTTGGGGGTCCAGTCAAAATAATTTTGACTGGACCCCCCACCAATTGTATTTTGGCTGCACCCCCCCCCCCCAACTAGTCCCATCCTACATAATAAAATTTTAGTTTGGTAGAATTAGCTTACCAAACCCCTGTAGAAACATATAAAAAAATTCAAAAAATATATGATGTTAAATTATGGACCAGCTGAGTTTTTTTTTTATTTCCCGAAAGTTTACTTTTTTGGATATGATGTGTTTCTCAAATAACCGATTCAAATATATTATGCTTCCTCGTAGGTCTTTAAAGGTAAGGATAGGAGGGCATATAAAAACATGAATAAACAATTAGTATAATCATTTACTGATCTAATGAGTTTTGTCGACCTTAGTATCATCCTGAGAGTAGTTGGATCGGTCTGGCAATTTTTGTGTAGAAAATATTTTTCCTTGACTAAAATATTATTAATATCTCTTATTAACTTTTTTTTTGCGTACGACCTCAAGCAGTTTGCATTCCTAGATTTCTAATGGTAAATCGGGCCCTTAAAAAAATTTATAAAAACTCAAGACATAGATTTCTACTATATTTCGCTTTTTCTGTCGATCTACAGAATTTTCTGGGTTGAGGGAGTGGTCAGAAATGTTTTTATTAATTTAGTAGTTTTTATTCCCCATTCTGAAGACAACTTCTGGCTATCACGCTAAACGGAACGAAGTATGGGAGTCACTGGAGTGCTTGAAGTGTAAATTTAAATGCTACAATGATGACCACTCCTTACCGAGCATCATAAATTCAATAAATAATTTTTTTTTTGTAATAGATAAAAAGTTTATTATTATAACTAAACAACATACACTTCTAAACCCACGACTCTGTTCATCACACCTCAATCCAAATTAATCACCAAGTTCTTAAAATCTTTTCTATAATGAATAGAAAATACGATAATTACTGAAGCATGCACATTTTAATCATATAATACCTACTTTTATTTAAAACAAAAATCCAAAAATAATAATGTTCTGTAACCTTGCTTACCTAATCAATACCTGATAATCCTCAATGGCTTCAGGAAAAAATATGGCTTCTTGACCTTATATAAAATAATGGATATGCTGTTGAGTAGTTTATCCAATAGTAATTTAAAATATGTGTTATTACATAATTCTATATATTATTAATAACTTACTATTACTTCATGAATAATGATAATGGATAAATAATTAAAGAAAAATAGACCGTATAGGCCGAGGTGGGAGGATTGTAGGTGACCTTATGTGTTTTTAATATGGTGGATGTTATTAAGCAGTATGGTTGGTGCCATTATCATGCCTTAATTAATTTTATTTTTATTGTTAATATTATTATTACTACTATATAAATAGACTAAAGAGAGTTGCCGGAGATTATTTCATTGCTCATAGAGGGAAATTCATTAACAGGGAAATTTAGCGTGAATATTTTGAAGTAATGGTAGGTCTTAAATTCCTTTGATCCTATGCAACATCACGCTGTTTATAAATCTGTTGAATTCATTCATTAGATCCATCTTGGTGTCTCTAGGTGGTCCCTCGTTAATAGTGGTTCTCGGTTAGATATAGGTTTACTTAGCTTTCCGAAGGCTATACTTATGTGTACATTTTTCTTCATTACTTGTAAAATTATGTTCAATATTTCGGTATTTAGATATAACAGTATACAATATATTTAATATAAAACTTATATCCTTAAATTTTTTACTCCTTGTTTTTCTGCGTTATTCCAGACCATAAACCTTTAAACACCTTCAAGCAGACCAGCTTTCTTTAAAAAAACTATTATTCGTGCCGTCCCCTAAATTCTCATATCATACTTCAAATAAAATCGAATTATTTCTCCACCTCCTTAACATTTGCTTATTTTATCGCTTCATGGGTTGTACAGCTACAAGTTTTTTTATTATTATATAATTATCTATATTTTCAATGATTAAAGATTTGTTAGTCTGGAGTTACGGAGCTAAGTTTTCTGGACTTCATTATAGGAAATTTCTGGCCTTTTTTATAGGAAATTTCGATATTATCAGTAAAATGGTTATGTAGAAGGAATTTTCAGCAATGAATACAATCCAACATGCACATTTTTGTTGTTGTATTTGTTGATAAGTAAACAAGAAATGGTTAAATAATTATGAATGGGAGTGGAACAGTAGAACCATTAGTGGCGCGGTGGGGTCCTCTTGGTATTTTGTTACCTGCTCCTCGCCCGATCCCTGGTCTCTCTCTTTTTTTTCTTTTATCTTGGTTTTTCTTTTCTCTTCTCTTTTCTCTCTCTCTCTCATCTCCCGCCTTTCTCACGACGTTTTCGACCCTGAAGAGACAAATTACTTCCTCTACAACGGGAAACAGTCATAGAGGGTGATGTAGTGGAGTATTGTCCACTGGACTTAAGGCTCAACACCTCTTGAGTGGGCAAACCAGTATAATCCCAACAGAAATATTTACATAGATTTTTAGTTGTTAATGTTGTTGGTGGAGACTGCATTGTTTCAAGGACAACGATTGTACAGAGATTTGATTTGCCCGATATTAACGCAAGAGATTAATTTCCTACAATTAAGGCTGCCCACTTTATTGAGGCTGGGTGAGCCTCAGGAGGTTCGTTAGATCCCACAGGATCCAACTATAGCTGATAAATAATTTATCTGCCACAGCCGGATGGAATAGAGCCGGAACACTGAAAATTGAAGTTATAATAAATAATTGAATAATTGTTATTTTGCAACTAGACTGTTAATGTATGTATCTTTACATAGTTAGCGATCTTATTTTGTTTGTTTTGAATTTTTCCTCAAGATAATTGTATAAACAAAATGGTGAAAAAGACTAATATCAGTTATAAACATATTTATTTATTTTAAATAATTTTCTCATACAAATAAAATTTAACTCAACTAAATATAATGATAAATGAATCACAAATATATTTGAGGGAATTTAAAATAAAATTATAGCCGTATATAATCGTGAACATAAACATTCAATAGTTATTAGCAATTATAACACAAATAAATGCGTTTTTTCATGTGTTAGAATATATGTGAATGCGAAAAAAACAAGTCATATTTTAAAACGATTTATTAAACAAAGTAATATATGCTATTGTACAAGGTGAACAAAAATTAAAATGTGTAATAAAATCTAAAATAATCTTCTCTATTTATATCCTGAGATGAAAACAAAATCACTCACAAGTCGTGTTTGCAAATTACGAACACAATTATGCTAATTTAATTACAGCTTATTAATAATATAGCTTTGAATAAATAAGAAAAATAAGTTATAAATTACATAAGTGCAATATTTGCAAGGTCGCTCAGATCTAGTTATTAGTTGCCCAGTTTTCTATTGCGCATGACTGATCAGGTACACTAGTACACAATAAAACCTGTAATTACGAAGGTTGTTAACTAAATTGCTCCATTAATGGAGGCGCCGTTCGCTTCCTCTGATGAATGAGTCGTTCGGGAATTTCTCCTCTGGAAAGGTTTGATTAGCGCAGTTATTTTGATGTAAGCACCTTTTTAGGTTGGAGTTATCTTAATGTTTATGGTAAACAGAAGAAGCTTAATCCATTCCCTTGAGGAACGCTTCAGGTTATACCTGACGCATTTAAAATTTTTTTTACTTAGGAATTACACTTTTTGATGATTGATCTGGATAAAAAAAATAATAAAAAAAAGAAACTGTACCACTACAAGGGTCAAGAGGACATGATAGAGACTGTTCTGAATTGAAAGAAACTACAACTGCCGTTCAATTCCTCCAATCAAGAATACCAATTTTTTAAAAGCTGGGTGAGCCCCAGAAAGGTCTTCAGATCCAACAGTAAACTGCTTAAATAATTTATTTTCAACAGCCAGATTTGAACCAGGGACCTTCTGCATAGCTCTACGCACTGCAATACCCCACTCCGATTCAGTATTTGTCGTCAATCAACAGAAATTATTGTTTTTTATAATATTTAAAGGGCTTTACAAAAATATAATAATTTATGATTATTCCTAATTATTAACAAATTCAGTTCTATATGTAAAGCTCTGAGCTACAGTAAGAATCAAACCCTTCAACTATACCAGATAAACTGTTTAGTCTGTTAGCAGCAATAGGACACCCCTTTGGGATTTGCAGTATCTCCTAGGACTCACCCAAACTTAAATTGAAACTCTTAATTCAAGGAAAATCTCGGCGGAAGAGTTTGATCTCGACTAAATCACCTTCCTGCACAACCATTGGATTAAAAAAATTATGGGCTCTTTCGTGTACTGAATCTAAGGCCCTTTTATGGTACAGAAATACCTCTGTGTTACCTACATATTTCTCTCAATCTAAGAGATGTCCATAAATATTTAATTTATACATAATTCATTTATGTACAATTATGGCCGTGGATATGGTTTGTGGATCGATTAAAGATAGAGACCAGTATACACGATGCTGTAATCAGGAACTCTATACGCGCATGGAAAAAAAATGCAGACACAATAAGAAAACACATTATTCAGTTCTATAGGCAACTTCTAAGAATGACCAAAATGGTATTAACGTGTCTAAAAAAACTGAAAACGGCAACCACCTGGATCAAGGAGACTGAAAAGGACATTGAAGAGCTCGAGGTCTCTCCTGATGGTCCTCATGGTATTGAAGGACTCTTCTCTTTGGGAGGAACTTCAGAATTCTCAGAGCTTTCAAGAAAACCAATAGGATAAAATAGGATTTGGACATAAGATATGTGGAAGTAAAGAAAAGAACAGTTGAAATAAACGTAGTCAATAGTGGCTCAATCCTAAAAACAAACCACAATTTTATTGCATTGCTTGAGTTAATTCTGCGGTACTATTTTATTTTGCATAATATATTAAATCTTCTATTCACGATTCTATAGAACCTTGTCCATGGGGACGACGTTGCAGGAGTTCTTCCTTTGTCGGAAGAAATCGCGTGGAAGTGCTGCTGAGGGTACTTGCTCAATCAATAGGAGGACGTAAAAGAAGCAGTAAATTTGGAAGGGGGGGGGCGGACTGGGCACACCATAACACGTGCCTATGGCGCAGCCTGTGTGTGCCTTCCTGTTGTTCTAATTAGTCTAGCACCCTAGCACCCTACTCCAGGCACTTTGTGCCTCATTGGTCTTTGTTCCTGCTAAACTGCCTTTTATCAGCTCGGAGGATAATATTAGTCTCTTAATTAAGGAGATCACATGCTGGCAGTTCGACTTTGTCTTAATCCATGGGGTGCTGGTTGGGTAGGAATGCCCAACGATATGTTTTGAAGGGGTGCGAAATAAAAATAAAAAATAATAATAATTATACATTGGTCGGATTTCGAACAGATATACAATGTTGTATTTTTTTTACATTTTTATAAATTTTACTAAGCTTACTAATTTAATTATCTCAGAATTTTAATTTCTGAAAGAGATTTAACTAAAAGTGGCTGCACAAATTGACGACATATATAATATAGTATTTTTTTATTTATTTAAATTTAAAAATAATACATTACCTTACCCACTTTATAGAGGCTAATTGAGCCCCATGAGGGAATGCAGATGCCAAAAGGGCGTACTATGGCAGTTAACAGTCTAATTAATTTATCTGCCACACCCGTATTTGAACCCGTAACCTTCAGCATAGCAACTCAATGCTCTACATACTATGCTTCTTTAAAAAAAATACATAATTAAAAAGAGAAAAAATAACCAGTATTTATTCTGCTCAACTACACTTTTAATGTATCTATAAATTTAAAAACTAATCAATTAAAGTTAAAAATAGAATCGATCACTAGAAATATATAAATATAAATAAGATATTCACGAAATATGCAACATTTTTAATTGTTTGTACTAAAATAGTCTATTTGTACTGTAATAAAATAGACAAAAATCATTATTTTATTTGGCAACTGTTTGAGCGTAAAAAGATTTTTAAAAACGAATCGAATAAACACATAAATAATTAGATGATTTAGTTAATATTTAATTTAGTTATTAAATATTATGTAGATATAGATATATGTATACTTGTGGTTGTATATACATGTATGCATGTCTGTAGTATACATATATATATCTATCCCCTCTGACTAAATGATAGCAGAGGTGAATCAGAGGAACTTGCATCTGTCTGGTCTAATTTTGGATACGCGTCTTCGGATTCCAACGCTTTCAGGAATTTTCGGTCTTTGTTTATCCACATCTGAAGCCGGTAAATTAAGACTGGAGGCGTTAAAATTAAACTTGCTGATGGTGTTTGGAACCCCAGCGATGGGGAAATGCGATTCTGTGAGTAAATAGAACCTCTGGAACTGGAGTCTGGCCAAGTGATAGCCATTAGGCTACTATCTGATAACGGAGTCTTCTCTTCTTTGACCCGAAGGAATGAAGACTTAACCTCTAGTGTTATTTTATTGAGGGGATTCATTAAGTAATGTTTTAGTATAATATTGTATCTGCTTATATCTGTATACAACATAAATAAACAAATTTAAAAAAAAATAAAGATACGCATAATTTTAAGGATTCAATATCCATAAAATTGAAATGGAAATTGATAAAATCCGTGGGTCTGGTTTTAGTACGTCTCACGGGCTAACCTATTACTTCCTTAAATTAAGAATATCCATATTATAGATCCTGGACGAGCCCGAGGAGATTCTGAGTAACCCACAGGATCTATCAATGGCTGTAAACAATTAAAATCATTTATCTGCTTAATTGGATTCGAACCCAAAGACGTGCAATTCAGTAACTCTCAGATCTGCCTTATTCTATTAAAAACACAATGTTTTATCGGCAGACTTAAAGTTCTTTTGGTTCTTTTCAGGAAGTATCAACAGATATAAATACATTATCCTAAAGTGTACAAGGTCGGATTCGAACACGGGAATCTACACAATCTCAGCAACTCAGCGCATTAAGTACTGATCTATCCCACTCTCCTATTCTTCTTATAACAACCTAAAAGTAAATTCATGATGGAAAAAAGATTCACAA
Organism: Troilus luridus; assembly: GCA_964056705.1. Taxonomy (NCBI): domain Eukaryota; kingdom Metazoa; phylum Arthropoda; class Insecta; order Hemiptera; family Pentatomidae; genus Troilus; species Troilus luridus. Next base: position 14,233,783 of record OZ057417.1, read on the forward strand.
CATATATTTTATCATGGTTGTTTTAATTGATATTTTTTTTTGAAAATCCTTTATTTTGGTCTGTTCTTCAAGTTCAATGTCTGTTTGTTTTTCAATTTTTCTTATTTTGTCAAAACGAAACTAATTTTCTTTCAAATTCAAACAAGGTTTCAATTCTGTTCTTCAAATTGTGGATGATTAAAAAATAAATTAAAGGTGTGAAAAACGTTAAAATAGAGAAATTTAAGGTGAAAATGCTTAAATATATCTTTTCGAACCTCTACCACTACAACTTACGAAGGTTATTGGATTCCGTTCGTGGTAGTGATTGTAAGGACGAACGTTTGCGCAGGGAGGTGATTTTTCCGATATCACCCTCAATCGTCAGGCTTTCCCTCTATTGAGGACAACCACTATATCTATCCGGGTTAACATAATAAAAATTTTATCTAACAAAATCATATTCGAGCTCAGCACACGGGACTCTCCACACTGAGATTCCCCGCTCTTTTGAAAATATTTATATGTGTATTTATATTACTATAATAGTTTTAAAAAATCCTAAATTTTTGTACTAATTTTGTGTTTGCATCAGTTATATTGAATGATAGCTTTTAAATTACAAGAAGAGTAGAAAGTTGGGAAGACAGTTATAAAAGACCATCGTTCTCTACGGTTCACTGGAAATCAATTTCTTTGAATTCTTTTAGAGGGTTCTCTGTAAATTATTTTACGCTTCAACTCAGTTTTTGTAAAATTGATGTTTGTCAGTCTGGTGATATAATTTATTTAAATAAATATATTAATGTAATAATAAATTATTTTTTAAATCATATTTTTATTTAAATAACTAAAATGTGTATACTAATAATTTTTTTCATTTATTTTTAGGTAAGTGTTTCTTTTGGCATTTTAAATATGGAATTTCTGTAAGTACATCCCTTCTTTTGGTAATAATATTAATTCTAAACATATTGAGTTTATGCTTCGTTTACGTTTTTTTTTTATAAAGAGATATTTTCAAAACATGAGTGAGGACCATACAGATATCTTAATTTTTTCCTATTTATTTAGTAGTATTTCAGCTAATCTTATAGTTGATAGTCACGAATGAACCCTGTTGGATCTGTAAACCCTTCTAGGGCTCACCCGGCCTCTTTAAGTGGTTAGCCTTAATTGGAAAAAAATCTGGTGTTTCGCCTCACTTCACAACCGTTGTATAAGAAACAGTACAGTTACTTAACTTTTATGAACTTTAGATCCTAATGGGTTGTAGTGGTTCAGGTTTTACATATAAACTGCAGTTTAATTCTCTGTGAAATCATTATGCATTTAACATGGCCACTTGTGATGTTTTGATAACATTCAAATGTTAATCCAATCCTTGTTAATTCAGGAATGGAATCAGTTTCCGGAATTTCTTGAATTTATTGTACATTGGACTTACGGTTTTCTTTTCTGAGCTGAGTGGCTCAGTGGTAAAGCCCTGAATTGCTGTTCCGAAGGTCATGGATTCAAACCCTGCTCGCTGTCAGACTTTTATGTCATCTGTTAGCGGCCGGAGATGGATCCCTTAGGACTTAGGACCCTCCTGGAGCTAATTCTGCCTATTTAAAGCGAGTTCCGAAAATAAGGGGATAGTCTGCACATCTTCATTGCACAACTGTTGTCCAAGAAACAGCATAGTCTCTACCACGTACTGATCCCAAGACCTTTCATTATTCTAGTGGTACAAGTTTTTTAACATTAAAATTATTCGTTGCTAGCAAATGGAACTCATTAGTTCGAGATTTCAGGATTACCTAACCTTTTTCAGTTCTATCCCTACCTACGAGAAGATCTAATCCCACCTACAAACAATAAGCTTGTGAGGTTTCTTAAAACAGACATACTCATTACCTGTATAAATAAGAATGGTCTAAAATACACAGCCGGTAGGGTGTGTTTGTTATCGAGACGTAGCGAGCTCAAACACAACCTTAAGGCTAAGCCAAGATACACTAACAGTTTAAACAGCTATTTTTAGTCATCTCATTCTAGACTTTTAAGCTTTCTCTTTGGGTCTATAATTTTTTTTATAGGATGAATCATTCATGAGAACAGGGGGTTATTTTTTACCCTTTTTTTTCTCTCTCATTACCAGTATTCGTTGAATATACTAAATGTAATTAGTATACTTTCGGATTCTACAATAAATAATGCTTAGATAAAAAAATAGAAAACAGTCTACATAAGGTACTTATCTATTAGGGGAAAAAAACACTAAATTCATGAAGAGTCTTCAGTTCGATACGTGGTAGAGACTGTACTCATTCTTGGACAATTGTTTTGCAGTGAGGCGATTTGTACTAGATCACGCTCAAACGCCAGGTTTCGTCCCTTATTGTGGGGACCACTTTATAGAGGAAGGGCGAGCCCCAAGAGGGTCCCAGATCTCCAAGGATCTATCCCCGGGTGTTAATAGATTAAATAAATTCTGCCAGAAGCCGGATTTGAACCCAAAAACTTTGGCACGACATCTCAGTGCTCTACCAGTGAGCCATTCCGCCTATTCGAGTGGATTGAAGACAATTAAAACGAAAAAAGGAAAATAAGTTTTCAATCACCAGATTCTATCCTGCATCAGCAACACTTATATTCTTTTTATATGTTTTATTTCAATTAGTAAAAAAACAAAACAATATCACTATTACACACCAATTGAGGGTAATGACTGTACTGTTTGTAGGACAGGTGACATCCGTGATTACGCTCAAACCACCAGTTTTTCCCGTATTAAGCTTACCCACTTTAAAGTGGCTGGGTGAGCCCCAGGAGAGTCAGCAGATCCCATTGGTTCTATACGTGGCTATTAACAGATTAAATAATTTATATGCTGGATTTGAACCCTGAACCTTCAGCATAAACTTTCGCGAAAAATTTGTTACAAATTTTAAGAAATATTTCATCCTGGATTTAACTTTTCAACCCAGCCGAAAATAATGTTGGCAATGAGTATTATTCATGTTATCAGTAGTGTGTAATGAAGATATGACAAATTAGTTGGCACGATTTTTAATAAGTAAACCTTTATTAATAAAAGTAATTAGATAATTAATGTGATTGAAATGTAAATTGTGTGATCCAAATCATTCGCTTTGAGATTTTCTAAAAAAAAAAAAATATTTTACAGAAACACAACTTTTTCAAAACAACCTTCTAAAGAGAAGAATTAAAAATGTTCACGTTTTGTCAATTATTTCAATTGTTGCCAATGAGGAAATTGCGTCAACAAGTCCAATGCCATTCAACACGACGCAACTGCGCAGGCTACAATGAACCAAATGACAGTTTCTACTATATTATTTACGGTAAATTAATTACTGGATTCACCAATTAATGTAGGAGAATTATTTAATTGCAGTAAGTTCAAGAAAGTTTCAATTTCCAAGTTAGAACAAATCCTGGACACGATAATTGCTACTGATCCAGAAGGGAGTAATTGTAAAACTATCTACAGCGATAACATTACAATTAATAGACGAATCAATCTCTTATATCTCTTCTGTTCTAACTAGTTTTCTTCCTTATAGAACGGATAGTTACAAAACCAGTTTATGAAATTGTTTACCAATCAATAGTATAGTAATTTACCAGTCAATTACAATTTTAAATAATTAGTTGTGTTAGTAGTTACATTGGGAATAACTGTATTATTAAAAAAAAGAAAAACCTCGAACGAGACATAAAATAAAATTTTAAAAACCTGTACCACTACAACCCTTGTCGTGTGTCAGTACGTGGTAGGGACTTTGTTTCTTGGATAACGGTTGTGCAGGGAGGTAATTTGTCTATGATTACGCTCAACCGCCAAATTTTTCCCTCTTGTTTTTGTCTCCAATGTTTTGAGGCTGGGTGAGCCCCAGGAGGGTCCTAGGTCCCATATGATCCATCTCCGCATGGTAACAGATTAAATAAAAGGCTGACACCCGCGGTATTCGAACCCAGGACATTCGATAGGCAACTCAGCGCTTAACCACTGAACCACTCCGCTCAATCAGTCTGGTCCTACTATAAAAGCCCTGAAGAAGGCCTGCAATTTGGATCGAAACGTCGGCTTTCAAATTAATAATTCTCCCTATATCAGAGGATTTTTTTTTTTACCTTCACCCGGACCACTTTCTCTCTCATATATATAAGATCAACTAATATTATTCAAAAAATATAATAACATGAATGTCCAACAAACGTTTTGAGTCTCTTAAAGAACATGTAACAAAAATGCCTACTGATATTCAACCAATGAACACTGATATTCAATCATCCGTACACTACGAAAATAAATTAAAAAAGTACATCCCACAGTAACAGCCCAACAAGATACAGCATTCCACCACAATCAAAGCCCAAATACAATTTTTTTCTTTTATGTATGTATGCAGTATTGATGCTCATTATCATTATCATCATGTTTTTCTCGTTTTTTAATCCACGTTTTTCTATTTGTATTTTTTTAAATGAATTGGTTAAGTGCATAATAATAATTTATGTTAATTTACTTACAAAATCATTTTTTTTTGTACAACTATTTTTGTTTAATTACAAAGCCAACCATAGTTTATAATTGCTATATATGTATTATTATAAATTATATTGATTGACTCTTGAAGCCCGATGGAATTGAAGATGGCTCGTTCGCTACTAAGAAGTGCTGCGATAAGAAGAAGAATTCGCTGAATCTTGTTTACGACCTCATATTATCCGGTCAGCGATGATCTAAACGGATAAATATTGTTTAGCTATAAATATTAGCTCCTAGAGTAATTTATAATTTATTAGATAAAGAATATTTAAATGGCGAAATCGATATTTGTTTATCCTTTATTACTTAACTTCTTAAATATCTTGGGTTTGAACTCACGCTATTAGATCACTAACTCCTTAATTTTCATTTCATCAATGAATTAATTACTAATGAATTAAAATTGATTATTAATTAATGTTAATATTGCCAAAACGCGTTCAAATGGATTTTAAATACTTGAAGTGATTTTCCTGTGATGATTCATAGTATAATTTGACAAATAAACTTAATTAAACTAATTGCCGTATCTTGAAATAATTCTGAGCTTCTCTTCGATGACATTTCATACTTTGCAGCAGTCTGTTATTTTTCGAATGATTATGTACTATCTAAGTAAGTATATTGTAAAAGAAAATTAGTTCTAATAGAGTGATTATTCATTTAGCGTCATTTTATGCTGCTATGGCTAATCTGACGATGCTACAGTGGGTGTCCTAAATTTTGCATATCCAGGAATAATTAGGATAAGGATCTTTAATGAGTACCTTACACCACACAGGTTCAGAATCTTCATTTTACGTCCTTTCCGAAGGATGGCGTGACTAAGGAATTTTTACTTCTGTAAAAAATTCTAGGGGTCATTTGCTGGGCTGCGAACCCGCGATCTTTCCGTCCTCTTCCTTCTCTTTTTATCGAATTTTTATGAATGTAATATTAATTGCTTATTTATTGCGTGGGTTGATCTCAATACATTCTTATTAATGACTGATGCTGATAAATCTCCAACGCAGAAAGCAGAAGAGACAAGCGACTACCAAGACTGATATGGAAGGTCAGATAGCTGGGACGTTTCGACACAGCCTTCGTCGGCGTCTTTTGATCCCTTTTAATTAATAGCCGCCTTCGAGGACTGTCCTGTCTCCTTCTTACATCAGCCTATGTCAGGATATCCTCATCTTGCGGCAGCTTTTTAGGTCATCTGGGTCCCGGAAAGGAATGTTCTGTCTCGGTGACTAGTTCCAACGGTAGAAGATTTATATCATTGGCCGTATGGTTGACAATAGAACGAACTGTCGGAGAATACAGATAGATGGGGGGGGGGAGGTTGAATAAGAAAGATTATTTAGTTATGTAACAATGCTTTGACATGCGGTTTATGTCATCATCCGGCCAAGAAAACCAAGATAACTGAGTTTAACGCAGTGTAACAAAAGAAATCAGAAGAACTACTATGGACAAATATAACTTTAGCATTTAGAAGAACATATGAGGATTTGGAAAGAAACAGTTTGTTCAAAAATAGGTAAAAGCTGCCATTCTCAACATGAATATGTACTTAAATTATATTTATCCTTTCACAGCATATATACATAATAAATATGTTCATTAAATAAAATAATATATGTAAATTACAATTGAAAATAAATATATACCATCTTGGATACATTTTAACCCATTTACAATATTTCCTTGACACTAGAGATTACTGAAGCAAGGTTTGACTCCACATGTTGATGACAAAGCAAGATTCCAGGAGATCTCTGCACTTTTTATAACGGAATGCCAGCGGGGACAACTAGGACAACTCTATGAACAACAGTATTAGAAATACTTAATAATAAATAATTTATTATATTTCATTATTATTATACATCATATTGCAATAAGTAATTACACTTACAATACATAAGGGTAGACTGAGGAGTTGTTGGGAGGATTGCGTTGATAGAGAAATAACGGATTTAGGTGGGGTTGACCTGTGGTATTGTTATCATAACAACATATTGTACCTAATATCGCGGGTTCGTAGCCCTGCAGATCTCCCTAGGATTATTTAGAGGAAATAAAAAAATCCTTTGTAATGGCGTTCTTCGGAAGGGACGTAAAACGGGGGTCCTGAGCCTGTACGATGAAAGGTACTCGTTAGAGACCCCTATCCTAATTGAACCTGGATAGGCAAAATTTAGAGCTCCCGCTGTAGTCGAAGCAGCATAAAGTGACGGAAAATAAACAAACAAAACGGATCTCGGGTTATATAGTACTCCTTGGAAGATAGTTTGTAAACAGTGGAGCCTTCGGGTTCACCCAGCCTTATTAATTGTTGTTAGTAGATATGATGTTAGTATCAGCGTCTGAAGTGAATGGCTGAACGCCTTATATACTGCAATGGTATTCAAGTATTCAAGTGATGTTCCTTAGATTGGAAAGCTTCGCCATGAATTTCACGCCATATATTATAGATCTGGATTATGGCTGGAGGATGTGGAAATAGGTTATCTTCTAGACCTTTTAGCTGGAGAAGATCCATATCCAGTTCACTTCGCACCTTACCAGTAAGACTTCAGTGGACAGGTATTCCAATGGCCCTACCATAATAATAAATTAAAGAAGAAGAACACTCTCTCTCTCTCTCTCTCTCTCTCTCTCTCTCTCTCTCTCTCTCTCTCTCTCTCTCTCTCTCTCTCTCTCTCTCTCTCACACACACAACTATAGGTCTGGTTTAGGAGGGAAATCATTTCGGTTTTCTTTTCTTGATTTCTTAACATCTTTCTCGATTATCATTTAAATTTACTACCACCTAGACTAATGTGGCTTTTAGTTTCATCCGATAAACTGTTTTATTCATGATGTGGGTTTACCTTTTTGTCCGACTCTGTTAGTATTTCATTAATGATTCACTATTGCTCCGGTGAATTCATGAATAATCGACTAATTTGAATGTATAATTGGAAGGTGATTTAATTAATACATTATTGGCTAATGTAGCGTCTAATTATAATAGCTAATTATGCTTTCAAAAAAGTGTTGTAAAAAATTTCATTTATCCAACAAAAAAAATTAAAATTAGTTAAAACATTTTGTTGATCATATAACGAAACCAATCCGTGGACAATTATAAAATAAAATGTCCCATCTGAGCTATTTTTGTCTTCAATTGTTCAATACCTTAACTTAGGTTTTAATACAAATATTTTTTATTATGTATTAACTAATTTTAAATAAATTTCTATTAACAACCGTATATCTTTGTGAGATCTGCAGAGCCTCTTTCTTTCTTATACATAGTACTCGTTTATTTTAATTCAAAAGAGAACAGTTCTGAGTGTAGAGAGCTGAGTTCCTAAGCTGGAAATTCCGCATTCGAATGTGGCTGTAATATTTAAAAAATATATATATTTTTCATTATCCAAAATTATGAGCGGTGTAGGTCAGTTCGTTGGATGCTGGGTTATGGTTCTCTAGATCTGGACTTATAGACCGCAGATATATAATTTGACCTGTTAACAAAATTGATGACCCCCTTGGGATAGCCAGACCTTCTTCAGGCCATCTCATCCTCTGTAAAGTGGGTACCCTTAATTGGGGAAAAATTAGCTCCCTTATTTATTAAATTAGATCAGCTCTCTACTCCGTTGGCTTCTACAATGTTTTGAACCCAAGACTCTTCACTTTTATAGACACTGCACTTATTACAAATATCCATCAAATTTTCAGATACTGAAGGAATTATTATTAATTATAAATAATTCCATTAATATATTATTATTTTTAATTTCTGGACATCAGATTCCAGGAAATTATAAATGTAATATTAGTTTTTAGATTCGAATATATCTGCAGCACCGGTGAATCAGTCGTTTTGTCAAATTTTCTACAAATTGAGTTTCTCTTACTTACGGAAGCATAATCGTGTTACTTTCTTAGTGGATAAAGAGTCATGACTTCTAAACGAGTTATTTCTCATATTAATGCTCTATACTATTCCGATTCCCTCGATACAGTTAACTCTCTCTTGACAAAATTCGACTTAGCTTCTTGGGCTGTAGGTGTGTGTATTTAATTCTTGACTTTAATAAATATAATATAATGTAATATTTAATTCTTGACTTCTCAACAAAGGTTCGTTGTTTGTTCATTTAACGTCACTTTATGCTGCTAAGGCTAATCGGAGGATGCTACAGTGGGATTCCTAAATTTTGCCTATCCAGGTTTAATTAGGATAGGGATTTTTAACGAGTTCCTGTCATCGCACAGGCTCGGGACCCACGTTTAACGTCCCGTAGGACGGCATAACCAAGGAATTTTGTAGGATTTTTTAAATTATTTAGTATTACTTCCTTTAACAACAAAGGTTAATCTCATATAATATTTAAACTATGATATCCCTGATCCTCCTATTGATCTACCGACCTACCTGCTCTACTATCAAACCAGCGTATCCATTTCTAAGACGTGTGAAGACTCAACAAATAAAGTACTCCAGCTGTTAAGTCGCTAAGCGCCGATGACTTACCGTAAAGTCGGCACTGTTCCCATAACATTCCGAGACTCTAGCCTCCTCCGACCACCTGCCGGAGAGTGCCACTTGTGAACAGCGCTTGTAAAATTAACTTCAAAGAAGCGTCGCCGTGTTTTAGTGCCGTAATAAACGCTGGGACTACCAGCTGTGTCAGGGCTTACCCAATCCGCGCATTTCCAAACACCGCTTAAGTATCCCCTTACAAAATAATATTAAATGTCACTGCTCCAAGTTTTAATATTATGTAACGGTTATATAGGAGTACGCTCAACTGAATTTATGGAAGCGGCCTGGATAAATTTATAATAAACCCGTTTAAGGTTATCTTATACAGTTATTTCTACTAGTACATAAATTATACCAATCTAAAACTTGGAAATTGGATCTTGTTTTCCACACACATATTCATATAAATATATATGTACTATTATAGTGTTCATTTATTTATCATCTATACATATTATTAAAAAAAAGTCCTCCACCGCGTCTGTCTGTGTGCGATATACTTAAAAACTACTGCACGGATTTCCATCCGGTTTTCACCAATAGATAGACTGATTCATGAGGAAGGTTTAGGTATAAAATTTGTCAAGTTTTTTTGTAAATTGTTTGGAGTATAACGATAATTGTTGGAAGTGTTGGATTAAGTCAAGCCACCTGAGAGCTATCATTAAAGATGCTCTATGATTAATAAATTTCATACTATAGCATCTTAAAGCTGATGATTTCCCCTAATTTTCGAAAATATTAAAAGGAAAACGAATGAAAAATTAGAACTCGTTGTTAAAGCGACAACCTCCGTAATAAGTACCACTAAAACGCATGAAGGGATGCTATTCCGAAACTGAACTACGAATAATATTATGGATTTCGTTTAGACTATTTGTTTTCTAGCTAACTGCCTTTCAAACGAGTGCCTATTGTTTCGCTTATTTTCGAATTACTGTCGACTAATAACCTCACAAAGGTGACATTTGCAATTCTATAGTTTCAAGAGTCCGTAAATGGCGGCGTGACTTGGCATTTATGATGTTATTGGAATCTTAACCGTGACGAATGGAGTAAAAAACAAAGCATAATTTAAACGAGAACAGGGTCGTCGAACCTTGGGTTCCTGAACTGAAGTCTTTGGAGATGTTCTTGACTAAAATCGAATTTTGTTATTTGGAACGTAAAACGTACACATGAACGTATGTTGCAACTCAAACCATTTGGACAATGACTTAACTAGGTCAAATGGCATCCTGTAAAAAGTTGAATACTAACACACTTTACGTTAACGCAAGGTTATATACTTTTAGAGACAGCGATAAGGTATAATGCATAATACCACTTATGTATTGAAAAGTAAGTACCAGCACTTAGGAGCATTGATATAAGGTAGTAAAGAGTTAAAAATACAGTACCGAGTACCGAGAATTTATCTCAAAACTTCAGATATGAATGTTACATATTTTGAAACATAAAATTTCAGGTGAAGGAAAGAACTTGTTATTGGAGATGGGAGCGGAGTGGCTCAGTGGTAGAGCGCTGAGTTACCACACTGAAGCTCCAGGGTTCCAACCCGCTCGGTGGTAGTCTTTTATTTAATCTGTTAGCGAACTGAAATGTCGCTATGGGATCTAGGACCCTCCTGGGGCTCACCCAGCCTCTATAAAGAGGATACCCAATCAAAGGGTGAAATCTGGCGGCAAATCACCTCCCTGTTCAGCCATTGTCCAAGAAACAATCCAGTCTCTAACATGTACTGAACCCCAGACCCTTCGTGGGTTGTAGTGGTACGGGTGTTCTTGGAACTAAGGCAACCAAATTTTGCAGATTTGAATTAATTTTATATATATCTTCGATCTAATTAATTGATGTATCTTTTCCAGTTTTTGCTTATTTTTATTAATTATATTTATTTAGTTGTTTCCGGTAACAACTAATAAATCTGCTACTATAATCTAGTTGTATTCCGGCGTACGCTTCTGACAAGGGGAAACACTGAAACCATTTCTACCCCAGACGACAATATGCCGAAATTATCCGGCCAACTGGAACCACAATAGGTTTAAGAAAGAATAAAAGGACATGAAAAATGTTTCGGGACAGGATCCCTGCAATGAGCGTGCAGCCAATATCATCGCCAGTTGTTCCTTAATTCAGGGATTCATAGACACCCCTCACCGACAGCTGGTATTTTTTACTCCTGTCTTGTAAAAAAAAAAACTGTCTGGCTTTAATAGAGAAAAATGAGTATCCTCCCTTATTTGTCATGTCAAAGATATGGATGGCACGGATATTGATCCCTATATAAAAACTATTGATTTTTTAATGGGCACGAAATTGATACAATATTTATCGATTTAAAAATTTAATTATTGGCATCGAGTCTAATTATTATTAATTTTATTATAAATACTAAAATAATCTTCTAAAACATTCAATGTGCCGAAATTCTTCTGAAGGTCAATTCTAATTATATTTTAGTATAATTCTTTAATTCTGCATAAGGCCCTTATCCGCCCTGCACTTACCTGCGGTTCCAAAACTTGGACTACTACAAAGCTGAAAGATAAAAAGCTTCATTCAAACTTTCGAGAGAAGACGAATCTTCGCTCCCGTTTATAATAGAGGGGAATGGTGACGGAGAACAAACTAAGACATTTATGACTTATTCAACGATATATATATTACTACAGTGATAAATTAAATCGTCTTCGGTTGGCAGGTTATGTCGATGTCGCTAGGATGCAAATAAGTGTCATTCCAAGATGGTGTTGACAAGGCAGTTGCAGGAATAGTTGAAGGTTAAGATGGGCGAATTGCGTAGCGAATGATGCCAAGAGGTCGGAAGTGAACAGCCGGATAACAACGGCCAGTGATAGAAGAGCATGGCGATTGCAGTTGGAGGAGAACAGGACCCGTTTGAGGAATGCCAGCATGACTAATAATATTATTTCATTAATCAAAATGAGCAAAACTTAAAAAGATACATAAATTATAAATTTAGCAATTGGATAAAATTCCAAAAAGCAAAGCATTAAAAAGTCTGTAAGGTACTTGAAAAACTAAGTCAACGAAGAATCAGGTGGATGGAGGTATTCCTGGAAGCCGAGGAAGAGGATTGGTTGGATCGAGAGGCTTGGATCTCTGCTCTGACGAATTGAGGCAGCCTACTTCGGAACGGATACAATTTAAATTATATTTAAAATTTAATTATAATTTTAGAGGGTTTGAAATGTGAGAATATTACAAATAATTTTATGCATTGCCATTTTCTTTATTAAAAAATTGTTTTTTAATGTTATTTCGTTCAAATATTAATTTATCTTGGCTTTCTTACTTGATTGGCTCGTTTATTAAAACTATATCCGATAATGGAATGCGACGGCGAGCCCCCAGTGATTAGTGGTTGTTTCCAGTTCCTATCTTTTAGATAAATAGAGAAGATCTCTAGGAAATAACTCCGGAACAAACAGTCCGGGTTATCTACCCGACACCCCCCTTCTGACCAAACTGTTGTGTAAGAGAGTCATTAGGCCATATCTGTTCTGGGTCCATCACGCCAACGCCTGACGCCATTGGATTGTTCCCTTAACGAGGCGTCGGAGTTTGGAAATCCTTAACAGGTCTATCCCTAGTAAAAACGTTACGTATTTGTAACTACCGGATTTCAGGTCTGTGGATTTCATATAACAGCAATTATTTTGTTGTCGTTTATTCATTTAAAGTCACTTTATGGTGCTATGGCTAATCGGACCATGTAACAATGGGAGTTCAAAAATTTGTCTATTGGGGTAGGATAGGGATCTTATGAATACGCATTCTGAAAATTCTGCCCAAATAGATACACAACATCGCAACACCCCAAATGAACAGTCATGTATTCAGTAGCTCTTCCATTATACCAATTAATTAATAAGAGTATAAAAACACAATAAATAACAAAGAAGAGAAGCGTAGTAAAGGAGGAGGGAGATAAAATGACGGACCCTCCCCCCCTGGACGAAGCTTATAAGGGGCGCCAAATATTGAATAAATTAGGTTTACATTTAATTTACTATATTTAATAAAGGTTTTCAATGTTAGAAAAAAAAATCGACTGTTTGTTAAAATAAATGGTATTATTAGATACGAAGGAGAATAGTAGCTCACTGTAGAGAGCTGAGTTGCAGTGCTTAAGATAAAAAAAATACCCTGTACCATACAACCCGTGAAGGGTCTGAGGTTCAGTACATGGTAGAGACAGTACTGTTTCATGGATAACGGTTGTGCAGGGAGGTGATTTGTCCTATATCACGCTGGACCGCTAGATTTTTTTCCCTTATTTAGGGTACTCGCTTTTAAAGGCTGGGTGAGCTGCAAAAGGGTTCTAGATCCCATATGATCCATCTCAGGCTGCTAACAGTCTAAATAAAAGTCTTGCTTGCAGCGGGATTAGAATCAGGATTTTCGACATGGCAATTCTGAGAACTGAAATGCAGTGCTTAAGATACCAGGTTCAAATCCGGCTTTGATCGATAAATTGAAGGGTGGGTCATTCCACATCAATTCAACCCAAAAAAAATAATTTTTTCACCAAAAACCTCAGATTTTTATGAAAATTGGTAAATATGTTCTATTTATAAACATGAAAAACACCACTAAATTTTAATTTTTTATCACACATAGTTTTTGAGTAATGGCACTTTAAAGTTTTGGCGTTTTTAAATTTCCGAGCCTTGGATAAGGCCAGATAAAACGTGTATTGGAGTAGAAAATAATTTCTCATTCACTGATTTAACCTCCTATCTTGTTGAAATTTTTAATGCATGTTCTTATAACTATGAGGAATTGTAAAAAAAATGTAACAGAACCCCAAGTAAAACACAAAATATTTAAAAAAAATTATATGTTGGACATTATAAAATTTTAAAATTACAAACAAGGTTTAGCGTAAAATGTAATATCTCGACAAGGGAATGAGATAATCAAGAACTTTTTTTCCCCTAAATTATCTACATGAAATGGGCTTTAATTTAATAATATAAAAGTTTTGTGTATTTGCCTCCTTCTATTTATTATGAACATTATAAGTTACAATATAATACTTACGCATATTATGAGAATAAACTACACTTAAATATGTGGGAAACAGTTCTCTGTGAAGGCATTGTTAATAAATCATCAGCTTTTCAATTAATACTAGGCACTCCTTTGAAAATTGATATGTCCTTCCCGTTGAGGTATGAGGTGGCTTTACTACTGCAAGGATGTGAGGAATCGGCACATCACAGATATCATCTCGTTTTGGCCAGTAAAATGAGGAGGATGGTCCTGCTGGGTGAAGAAACTTCACTGTTACGTCCCCATCTTCTTTGGAAACATTCGTTATTATTCCAAAGTACCAGAGATTGTCGTATTTGCAAGCGATGTAGCGAGAGGGGTATAAATCTTTTTCATTTACATTTAAAGTCAACCCTCTTCTTAAATTGCATGTTAGACTAGGCTCTTCATCAGTACTGATTCTCCTTGCTTCTAATGTTCCAGAAGAGTCCAGTCGTCTATAGTTGTGAAAACTTCTTGTACCTGGAAGTGTATTCAAGTTTTCAAAGCGTTTTTCAAGCTGGCGGCGAATGAGATCTGTTGAATATTTAGAGATGAAGTGGAAATTTATTTTTGAAATGGTGGATATGCAGAACTGATAAAAGGTAGTTGCAGTCAGTATTTGATCTTGAAGAGGCCTTTGGAGACTTGCTTTTCTCGCCAACCTTTTAACAGTTCCTCCAATACCGTCACATTCCGTTTTCCCATGGCTTGTAGCGAAGAATGACCACTGGGCTTTGATTTTATAGTCTTTTTCATGAAGTGAAAGATTCATAAAATTATATTTATTTTTGTACTGTCCTGCGCATCCGTCACTGAAATAGTGAACATCCGTGACATTAGGACAATGTTCCTTAACAAATTCTAACAGGGTTTCTTGAATCTTATAAACCATAATATATAATTAATATTTAATATTAAAAGGTCTAATTATTAACAATATTCAGCCATTGAGACTGGCACAACCTCATATTGCTCATAATTAATGTGTTGTAACTTGCAGTGGTCTTAGTAAATAGAAGGAGGCGAATACACAAAACTTTTATATTATTAAATTAAAGCCCATTTCATGTAGATAATTTAGGGGAAAAAAAGTTCTTGATTATCTCATTCCCTTGTCGATATATTACATTTTACGCTAAACCTTGTTTGTAATTTTAAAATTTTATAATGTCCAACATATAATTTTTTAAAAATATTTTGTGTTTTACTTGGGGTCTGTTACATTTTTTTTTACAATTTCTCATAGTTATAAGAACATGCCTTAAAAATTTCAACAAGATAGGAGGTTAAATAAGTGAATGAGAAATTATTTTCTACTCCAATACACGTTTTATCTGGCCTTATCCGAGGCTCGGAAATTTAAAAACGCCAAAACTTTAAAGTGCCATTACTCAAAAAATATGTGAGATAAAAAATTAAAATTTGGTGGTGTTTTACATATCTATACATAGAACACCTGGACCAAGTTTCATAAAAATCTGAGTCAGTGGGTGAAACGGCCTGGATGAGTTGACGTGGAATGACCCGGGTGTAGATGAAAAACTCACATTCTCCACTTTTCATAACTTTCGTTAAATCGATAAAAACCGTTTCTATTATAAATATATGAAATAAATGAGTCAGAATGTTTAGGAGAAAAACTGAACAAATAAAGAATAAATAAATAAAGAATTTTTATGAAAAGTCTCAATAAATTATAATTATAGGGGAATAATTACCCTCTAGAAAAACCTGCACGAGTTCAATTTAAAGCTCTGCTATTCATCAAGACTCCCTTTGTTGGAATTAATTAGCAAGGATAATGAGTGCGCTTTGATCCAGCACTGAAGGTGCTCGGCAGGAGTGTGCAATAGAGCGCCGCTGCACCCAATCTGTCTCCTGTCGCTCAGCTCATTCAATAGCCTTAGGTACGTGATTGTTTTCAGGAGTTCCGGAAATTAATTTGGGCGGAAGAATATCCCAGGGCCCTCTTCCAAGATGTTTTCTTGTTCATTGATTGAACCTTCCTATTAAGAGGAGGTGTCCAAATATCTTGTGTCAAAAAAAAAAAAAATATAGCAGCATCTGTGCTACTAAGTATTTTTTCCTCTCAAGAAAAAAAAATATTTGCTTTAGCGTTAGGATTTAAAACGAAGTGGGTTTATTTTTTTATTTTAATTAAAATCAAAATTTATTATTTATACGAATCTAGTTAAATGTAAATAAGGGTAAATAATTTCTTAAGATACGTTTAATTAAAATTAAAGTACTTTTGCGTTTTTCGGTTGAATAAATATTTCATTAACAAAAAAGAGAGAGCAACGGCTTGCAAACTAATTTTTTCTCCCTTGACCCTTTTTTTTTTTCAAAACTCCATTTATTCAAGAAAATGTACAATACAATATAAATATAATACAGTATAATACCAATATAAACAGTACATAAATATGTACAGCATAATTACAAATACTTCTTCTACCCGGGGATAT
The DNA here is from genome assembly GCA_964056705.1 of Troilus luridus. Classification (NCBI taxonomy): domain Eukaryota; kingdom Metazoa; phylum Arthropoda; class Insecta; order Hemiptera; family Pentatomidae; genus Troilus; species Troilus luridus. The sequence continues at coordinate 14,250,386 of OZ057417.1, forward strand.
TTTAAGTTTTACAATAGATGAGGTGTAATCTGCTAAGTTATCAAGTATAAGGATAAGTTATCTATCTGACTAAAGATATGTACTTTTTTTTTTATTTTGTGAAAACATAATAAATTATATATAAAACTGTATTATTAAAAATGTCCCATTACAACAAACTACACAATTGAATTAATGATTGCTAAAGCATATAAATCTCATAAGCCTTTGAAATAATATTTCTATTTTACTATTTTTCTTATTTAACTGTTTATTAAAAAAATTATTGGTCTCTTATTTCGTTATAACGATTTCAAAAAAATTCGAAACCCTTTTAAAGTGGAATTTTTTTCCCTTATATTTTCAAAAACTATCGACACAGTAAATATCGATTTAATGTATTTAAAGTATCTATGTAAGTATGTGTATAGAAGTATGTTGTATTATTTTAGAATAGGATAGAATAGAGAAGTAACTTTATTCTGGGACTTAGAGTCCCTTTAGAATAGCGAAAAATTATTGGTAGTGTTCGCATTTAGTACCACTGTACAAGGAGTATACATGAATATATCTATTTATACAAAAAATAGTATTGATTGATTACATAATAGGCTCAAGTTATGAGGGCAATATGATATGATGTGCTTCAGTATCGATCAGGCTGTGAAAAATCGGGTTTCCAACCCATAGGACCACATCCGGGTAAGAGGAACCTACTTCCTTCCGGTGTCCTCGATGGCACTTCAAAACTAAGACTTCCGGTCTTGCAGCCGCCACTCCTGAACTTTGTAATATGATATTAATTAACATTTCAAGTGCCTTTGTGATAAAAACAATATGCGAATTGTTCATATTCTTTGAGTGCTTTTAGTTTATATTAGTGAGTGGGCTAACACAGCGTATTCTAAGCCGAAGGTCCCGGGTTCGATCTATTTAATAATAAAAAAAGAATGATGGTAGTGTTGGTGTAATTTTATCAATAACAACTTTATATGATGAGTTATGTGGATAATTCATCAATTATTGAATAGAAAAATTAATAAACAAAACAAAATGCGTAATTTTTTTATTTTGAAGAGAAAAGATTTGCCCCCAGCCGGGATTCAAACCCGGATCTCCGCCTCACCGTGGCAACGCCTTTCTCTTCAAAATAAAAATATTTAAAAATTAAAGTAGTGATTAAAAAATTACGATAAATTAATTAAAATGCGTAATCATTTGACGAAATGACTTTCTGACGATATAAACGGGCTCCACTAAGCGATCGAATTAATCTCGCATCCAATCCTTACAATCCAAAATCTTTACCTATGTAGCGTTCGGGAATGTTAAATAAAAAATGTCTACCATTTTTTATTTGCCATAAAAGTAAATGAAAATGAGTTCAATTTCCCCCCTAAATGTAATGACAAACATTTAACTTGGAATCTTCTTACTAGACTAAAAAGACATGAAATTGCACGCCGTTTTAAGTTACTTCAACACTTACTACAATGTTGAAGTAGCTCAAACATCCCAATTAATTATAAGAGACTCATACATGACTATTTTAAGACGCATTTGGACGGAGTAGAGTTCTATTAAGACATCTTCCTTAGTAAAATCCTATTCCTCTCGTATCCAATCCTTCGTAAAATCCTCAATGCCCCTACTTTTTTTACGAATCCCCATTACTATTAGTGGGTAGTTTCTCTACTTGTCTTTTCTGCTATTACGTATCATTCATTCTAGTTATTTGTTGTATTATAATAATGTCGTTGTAAATTTCAATAAATATATATTTTTTTAAATATGCAGTCATGAGGACTGTCGAAACAAGTGAAAACTTTGGAATACTTGTGTTCTTTTTTGAATTTCTACATCAACAATAGCCTGAATTATTTATATTTCATAAATTTCAAGTTGAAATTACTAAAAAAAAATATTAAATTACGAACATTAGTCTGTTTTTCACATCTCTTCAAGTAGTTAGAGGTGTTTTGATGTGTTATGTTATTATTAGTGTGAATTGCATATTAAAGTATCTTATAGTTAAATGTAATTATTATATTCATATAAATGGAATTATTACCTTTAAACTAAACTATATAATATTAAATTAAACTATAACTCATGCACAGGCCGCCAGGCATTAGGTGTCACCAGATTCAAGCATGTTGCTGACGCGAACCCACAAGTTTATCCCCTACCAAAAATCACTCAATGCAGCTATTTTATTAAGAATAGAAGTTATACTTAAAAAAAAAAGAACTCAACTTTACATTTAGAATGGTCTATGGACTGCTACTTTTCAATGGCGCTATAGCATGGCTTTATTGATTAAATATTGCTAGATATATGGGACTATTAAGCCATCTTTTGGGGAAACCGTAAATATCCTTTTCCCCAAACCTCTATTGATAAAAAGAAAGATGTGAAACCGACTACTAGTCTACTAGAGTTCTAATTTATGAAGCATTGACCCAAGAGTTAAATGACTCAGGCAGCATTAGCCTCTATTAGGTGAGAATACGCGTAGCCAATTAGGTCTCAACTAATAGCCACATGTAACCCTCCTTTATCCCAATCTGTCCCCTAGCCATTTTATAACTTAATTACAGTCATAATAATTATAACGGAGCTATATTATACAATCCTTTTGAAGTAATAAACAAAACCTGTAGCACTACTATCCATGAAGGGTCTCGGGGCACGTGTTAGAGACTTTAATGTTTCTAGGCAACGGTTGTGCAGGGAGGTGACGTCTGTGACGTGGTCTAGGCTCAACCTGGTTTTCTCCCATTTGAGGTAGTCCATTATACAGAGGCTGGGTGAATACCAGGAGGGTCTGTAGATCCAACAGGATCCAACTCCATTTTCATGTAGAATGCTGAGCTGCTTTGCCGAATTCGAATCCGACTGTGAGAGGTATTTTATTTAATCTATTATGAACCACGGATGGACTTTGTGGGGCTATAGACTCTCTTTGGCCTATAAAATACAAAACTACCCTATATAAAGTGTGTACACTTAATTAGGAGATAAACCTGGCGGTTGAGCGTGGTCTTAAACAACCCCTGTTCTAGAAAAAGTGCTGTTTATACTGAACCTAAGACTTCTGGCCGGTCACCCTAATATTCGTTTTCGGAGAGAATTCAATAAAAATAAAAATTATTTAATAGCAATTTAGTTCCATAAGCGGTAAAGATCTCCACAAAGAAGACTACCACTCACAAGTTAAATCATGAGAATATAATGGTCACATTAAGCCTGAAAATTGTATAAGTATTTTAATTCCATTACTAATTCACTACCACATTTCTCGATAGGGTTTTTGAGATAAAATTTGTTGGTATTCAATTTATTATTGGTATTATGTATTATGCGACAAATTATTGTTATGCCGGACTTAAATACACGAGCAATCATGACACAGTACTGTTCTCTAACTTTAACGATCTGCGACTGAGAAAGTAAAGATGAAGACGTGACGCCCGTAGACAACAGAACACGACCAGGAGGCTACGACTGTTGCCAACGGCTGGTCCTAACAATACCCGGGTATCTCCTCGGGGTGTCGTCCTGGCCTGGAAGTGGGGAAGAGCACGAGCCGAATTCTAATCGTGCTGTGGATGGGGCCTACCAATACCTCCAGGTCTTAGTCATAGTGTAAAGGATGGTCGAAGGATATTTGTCATAGTTACATATTTCGGGGTATTTAAGATTTCTTTTAAATATATATTTACATCAAATTATTATAGGGAACCCTTTAATAATTAATAAAAGTGCTTCCATAACCATTTATGGTAGGAAAAATCCTACCAGCCATGAAGTGAATCAGTGAGTGGTAGGGATCGTACCTTTTCCAAGCTCAATAGCCTGGGTTTTCCCAGTTAAGTGTACCCCGTTAATAGATGCAAAGTGAGTTTCAGGTCAGTTTCAGACCTGGATCAAACAGTTGTAATTCAGAATAAATAATATCTGCTACAGTCGGTATCGAAATTATGACCTAGATCTAAGCACCCCAGCACCCTACCTTCAGATCTAACCCTTCTCATTATATCTACAGTATATTCCGTTGAATAAGTGGTTAAGTCGAGTTTTCTCCAAAATGGGTTTCTTGTACTTGGTGAAGCGGAATCATGTCATTTTCGTAGAGAGTAAGTGACTAAGTAAAGAATTGGCTTGAAAATGACTTAATGCATATATTACAACTCTATTTCAAGTAAAAACTATGAGAATAACACGATTCCGCCTCCCTCAGTACAGTTAAGTCTCTCCGGCCAAAATTCGACTTAAACGCTTATTCACCGGGCTGCAGATATATACTTATGTTTTCTACTCTATCATCCAGCTTAAAATAGATCGACTCTGATATCGGAAATATATTTTTAACCCCGCATTTACACAGTGGGTTCGATTTTTTAAGGTTATCCCGTACGCTTTAATTACCCTATGAAACTTTTTGAAGTAAAAATTTTTACTGGACTTTCCTTTATGCCCCTCAAAGTACTTTTTATAAAAGAAGCAGTCATTAGTTGCTAAATTAAATTAAAAATAAATATAAACATAATATATTACATAACTTTTTTTAATATGTTTTTTTTTTCAATTCTTTCAGATACTTTCCCCAAATACATCTCCTCTCCAGCCTCTCCCGTCAGTACAATCTTCTTCTGTTAGACCTCTAGTTGCGATTTTTTCTCTCATCTCTTTTATCCACTGCTTCCGAGGTCTTCCATGTCTTCTTCTTTTTTCATTGCCGAATTTAGTTACTAGAAAATTGATTTGGAGGACAAGATAGTTCAGTGTGGCTTAAAGTAAATTAAATATGAGAAGCGAGGGATGGTTGACTGGATGATAGATGTAAGGAAGAAAATAGTTGGGGGTGCAGTCAAATAAGACACTAAATAAGTGGTTGCTTATTTTAATTACGTGCCGAAGTTGTGTACATTTTCTCTGTAATTTTTTATTCATATATATCCCTCACTTTTGTTCTAAATTTCTACCTCTCTACATATATATTTTTCTCATTTATCATATACTTAGTCTGCAATGTATTTTTATAGTTCTGTTATTTTGTCTGTTTTTCTTTCTTAGCCCTGAAGATGACCCACAAAGTGGGTCGAAACCTCGGCACGTAATTAAAATAAGTAACCACTTATTTAGTGTCTTATTTGACTGCACCCCCAACTATTTTCTTCCTTACGTAAATTAAATATGTTAGTTTGTATTTTTCATTCATCGCCACTTTAAGCTGCTATGGCTAATCGGACGATGCTACAGTGGGAGTCCAAAATATTGCCTATTCATTTATAATCAGGATAGGGATCTCTCAACTATTAAATAAATTGCATAGGCTAAGGACCCCATTTTTAATCCCTTCCGACCGACGGCATAACTAAGGATTTTTTATTCCTTTTAAAAAATCCTAAAGGCCACCTGCCGTGCTGCGAATCGGCGATCTTTGGTATAGTTGTCTGTTATGCTAACAACTAATCATTAGACCACTGGTTTTATTAATTAGATATATACTTTAGCCTAAATCCAGGCATGTTTCTTCCATATAGACCGTATAATTCATACGTTTAAACAATAATATTTACAATTATATAGAATTCAAAAATAATATTTACTTCGTTAAGAAACCCCCACAAAGATGTCTACCACTTAAAAGTTGGGTCAAAGAGGAAGCTTCCAATCCCAAGGTTTATTACAGCGTTCATTCACAAGGTCGAGACAAAAAATAATAAAACGATGAAAAAAGGATATGTTCTGATTGCTCGGTTGTTTGGCGTTTAAAACAGGTTTCCAAATTAGCTTGAAATGCCAAGTCCTGGCTTTGATGGAATGAGACGAGATTTCAGAAAGAGTTCTGACATCGTAGCACCTCCACGACAATAAGTTACATCCGCTGGAGGAATTGGATGAATTCTAATAGAGTCTTGAGTCTCTTGTCATCACAAGTCACGTCATTGTGTCGTATTCCCTTTACAACCGTTTGTGCCTCGTTGAGGTTCGTAATGGATTAGTTGTAAAGATGACGAATTGGAATAATATAAGAATGTTTTGTGCTTTAAATATATTAACCGAGGTACTTGATAAATAAATAACACAGCCTTACATATCCACGCTTTACATTACTCCAACACTTACGGACTTACTCACTAAGGATGTAATGTTATATTTGTAGGACATATTAACTCGCCAATAGGAGCAATGGGGAACGCCTGGAAGCACAAGGGGATGTAGTTTACTGATCTACTCAAGTATTCTATAAATATAGGGTAGTTCCAAGTAGGGAAACTGCTGAGTAATGATCTACGTGAAGTTTACAATTAACTTATAGTAAAGTATTAAACCGGAAATTCTGCTGATTGTTAATTTAAACATTATTTTGGTAGGTTAAGTTAATAAATTGTAATATAAAAGAAAAGATATTTGTTCTAATTCTTTTGAAACGCTATTGAGTTAATAATAATAAAATAAAGAAAAAAAAGCAATATCTTGAAAAAACATAGTCATTATAATATATACATCAACTTATTACATTAAATTAATAAAAGTGTGTAAATCAGTTGTAACAATGTGTATTAAAAATGTACCACCACTCCTATGAAGGCTTTTGGGCTGAGCACGTGAAAGAATGTACTGACAACGATTGTTCAGGAAGGTTTTTCTTCCAATTAAGGGTACCCACTTTATAGTGGCTGAATGAGCCCCAGAAATGTATCTAGTCCCAAAAGGGCTCATTACCATCTATTAACAGATTAAATGAATTATCTGCCACAGCCGGATTTGAAACCGGGACCTTCGGGACAGCAACTCAGCGCTCTACTATTGAGCTACTCCATTACCCAATGGTAATATATAGCATGACATAGATATTAGAGCTGAAAATTCCTCTTATGCTCCTTGAAGTACTCTGTATAGATATAAAAAAATAATAATTACTCTCTTATCATGGCTGGAACATACGTCACTGGACGCTTTCCAAGCATAAATATTAATTTTCTATCGTGACACGCTTCTCCTAAGGGAACGATAAATCATCTAGAAGGAGAGATTGAAATACATTCGGTAAATCTAAACGGAATCAGATTCCGAATGGATTGGCGCCTCGGGCTGACTCAGAGAGAAATCCTACATAGGATATATATATATATATATATATCATATACTTATACACACACGCACAACATTGCTGGTTTCAACACATTCCATGGTGTGATCTTTTATTGGTATTATGTTAATAGTTGATAGAATTAGGTCGTCTGGATTCATATATTGTACTAATCAGTACCATCTTTCATTCAGATTTTTTATATCAACCTCCTCTTGCAATGTCAGATATTTATTCAGATTTATTATACAGATTCAGATTTATGCGATTATTTTATATTCTCGTTGTTTAATAGATTATAGAAGAAAAGATATTCAGTCATCGAGAACTTCCTAACGAGTTTGAATGCAGATAGGAGAGAAAAAACCAATTAATTACTCCTCGACCCCAATTAAATAATGGCCTCGACTGAGATAATTAATGCTAAGAGGGTGCAGAGCGTTTATTTATTTAACGGTTTTTGTGCAACTTAGTAGTTTTTCGTTTCTAAAATATCTCGTCAAAGATCTCGATTCAGGCAGTCTCCTTCTCTAAGACCCCTCGCTGCCGTGCTCTCCTCCACATCCTGCAATCATCTTTTTTGGATCGTCCTCTTTTTCTTCTTTCCGTAGGGCAATAGTCGGAGATTGTTTTTGCCCACCATTCCTCTGACATTCTTTTTAAATGGCCATACCATTTAAATCTCCTTGTTTCTAGTGCGTAAAAGGATCATTTTTTCCTGATCTATGAGTTGCCCTATTGTTTTATTCGGGACGTGTTGAATTTTGGAAATGGCACAACAACTTCATTTCCTCCTTGTTCGTTATTGTTTATGTTTCGGATCCGTAGAGTATACATTTTCAATCATTGAGTGAAACATTTTTTAAGATAATTTTTTACTCCTCAGAACAGAATAATTTTTCTGCTTCTTACTATTTTTTCTGTCATGTCTTTGTTGTAGCTTCCATCATTAGTGAGCCATCTGCCAAGATCTTTATATTACGGGTTCCAAAACATTTATTATTTAATTTTATTTTTGAAGCCTGTATAACCCTTAATTATTTTTATTGTTATCATTAATAGCGCTATTACTTATTGCTTCTTATTTGGGATCGCACATATGCTGCTACAAGGGGCACACCCGACACCGTTGGCCGGACCAAGAGGTTAATTCGCCACAGCGAGGTTAATAGAGCATCACCCTCTTAGCATTAGTTATCCGAGACGAGGCCATTATTTAATTGGGGTCGAGGAGTAATTTATAGCCTTTTCTCTCCTCGCTGAATTCCGACTCGTTAGGAAGCTCTCAATGGAGACCAGTACTCGAGTCTCCTTTCTTCTCAATCGCTCCGATTAATTAGTTTGGAATCCCAAGTATCCGGCACGCTCCGATAACTTGTCAGTAATTTATCCACTTTAGAATCCATGATACTCTAACCCGGTAATATGCAAGCGCAAATTTTACTTTCTGATCTTAAACTTAATACGTGAAGGTTACTGGCCTACTTTGAAACACGGAAACAAATATAACCTGGTGTGTAGAATTTATGAAAAGGATAATACCACTGGAGAATTTAGGAAATTATACAACGCGGAATTGCGGAGTATGCACCAGGTTAATACTATTGAAGTAATAGCGTTGTAAAGATTAGGACGGGCTTGTAAAGTTGTTGGGCTCCGTAACGAACGAATTCCAAAAAAGTTAATAAACATTCTGACGAGTTATTAGTACCGAAAGCACATTACTCAGAATTAATACGATGTACTGTTTTATTGGGTCGTTTTCTCTGAAATGTCCGTTCAAAGGAAAGGTTGTTTACTAAAACAACTGTATGAAATTAAAACATTTCAATTGAAAATAATTACCATAATCATTTTCTACACATTTTCACAACGGGTTTTTCAGTCTTAACTAAAATATTATTTAAATAATATTTCTATATAAAATTAAATGTTCAATCTTAGACTGAAATATTCAGGTGTTCGTGATGAAATAAAGTCTGAAACTTTACCCTTAACCCTCGAGCGGTACGCCAGACATGTTTGAATCAGTGCTGCGCTTTGTCTGTTTTTAGTTGAATCTGGAAACTTCATGTAACCTCTCAGTAGACCCCCGGCGCCCGGCGAATGCACAAGTCTTTGTTATTGTCTCGCGTGTCGTGCCTGTTCTTGAATTTCTTCCCAAATCTCTCAACTGGCATACATTATACGCCATACGCCCGGTTATGTAAGTAATTTTTACTTTCTTCTTAATTGTTTTTCTTATAAAATTCGTCGTTATTTAGGCTAATATGGTTTTTATTGTTGTTAGGAATCGAAAACAATATTTCTCTGACGAACAAATTACTGGAGAAGTACCGAGAAAAAAGCAAAGACGTAGGGAATTCCGGTGAACCTCCAGCAAAAAAAAAAAAAAAAAAAAAGGAAGAAGCGCTCCTTGCGGAAGGAAAAGAAATTTAACAACCACGATAACATGCCACAAATGTAAACAATTTTGTTGTAAAAATCATTCAATCAAAACAATTGTATGCTTAGAATGTTCTGAAGATTTATCTTAAATTTATTAAAACATTAAATGCCAAATGTTTTATAAATTAGAATTATCTTATTGAGGTTTTTCTTATTTTTTTATTTTACTTTTTGTCTTTGTTTTAATTCTTAATTGTTCTTATTATTTTGACAATTGTTGGAAAAAATTTGTGTTAAAACATAATCTTTTATTTTTTGTAAATTTTTTTCTTTTTCTTCATAAATTTTAAGACTTTACTCTTAATGTAAACTGGTGAAATAATTTTTCATAGCTTTTATTTGTAAATTGCCGAAATCATTTTTCATAGCTTTTATTTGTAATTGAAATAAATGGATGCTTAGTGCAATTTAAATAGCTTTCTTTTCGGCGACTACTTTAATTCAAAATATCTAAATCACTTAAAATTCATATTTTTCTATCTGGACTCTCCTTTAAGCATAAAAGTGCAAACATGTTAAGAAATTTTATGGAACTGTGGAAAACATTTTTTTGAAAGAAAAAGTAAAAATTCTGCTGTGGCGTACTTTGTACGCCACGCGCCTGGTGGTGTATCAGATTCGAGCGCGCCCGCTGGAGGGTTAAGTAAGTTGTCCAAAGTTCTGAACAGATACAAATCAGTTGGAGATAAGTCTGGCAAATAAGATAGTTGTCGGAGAACTGAGTTGGATCCTATGGTATATAGAATAAGGGGAAAATTTGGCGGTTGAGCGTGATCTAGTACAAATTACCTCCCTTCACAGCCGTTGTCAAGAAACAGTGCAGCCTATCATGTGCTTAACCTCAGACCCTTCATGGGTGTACTGGTACAAGTATTTTTTTTCTTATGGAACGGCCCAATACTAAAAAATTACCTGTAAATTCAGGTTATGATTAAAAAGGTTATGATTTCACGCCAACAGATCGATCAAGGTCTCGAAAGTACTTCTAACCTAAATTCTAGACCTGAATAGATATATTTTTTCAGCTATTTCTCTCTACCGAACCGCCCCCCGGGGGTCGACACGTCCCCCTGCCTCTGTGGAAAGAGACTCTCCAACACAAGTGGTCTACAAGAGGTGATCTGATTGTGATACAATCTGCGGCTATTGTTAACGTTTCAGGTGCTCTTTCCCGACTTCCCCTCTTCTATCCTCCTTCTATTTTATCTGTAACGGAATCGTATTTATTATTATTTTTTATTTATTTTATTATATGAATAAATTAATAAATGCGGGGTAAAAATGGCTTAATGATATTGGTAATTGTTTAGAGGACGTCTGGCCTCAATGAACTCTGCACAAAGAGAAGCGTTTGTTTGACTTCCGTCCTATTGAATGGAAAATTCGCTTCAATCAGGCAATTAGTCTATAACTTGAAATATAAAGAGAGATGCAGATAAGGTACTGTTTCTAATCAAACGGTTGGCAATTTTGGACAATTTTCAACCAAATATCGGTAGTTGTGTATTATCCAGTACCACTAAAAACTACATCCTTGTCTCGTGTAACCTCATCTTATCATTAAATTGTTTTCTGTATTGGTTATTAGTGTTTTGTTTTATTAATTTTGTTTATTGTCTATTTAAATTGTATTGTTTAATAAATTTATTTTCGTGCCTTATTCCTTTGTCTTCCTATTTAAAAAGAACATAATAACATCTTGGGAATTTCCGAAGAAGAAGATGCGAATACTTCCAGAAGTTCGGAACAATTCCAAAGACGAAATTATCTGAAAAAGTTCATCAAATGGGTTTTCATAAGGATAGAAATGGAAATGTATTCGTCAAAAGTGGATGGAAAACATTTATATAAAAAGAGAAACGTGGCTATAGTGGTCAAGATTATTAGATTTTGGATATTACAATTTTCATTAATTTGAATAAGAAGGGAGTTGTTATCGTTATCAGAATTATCAGTGCTCAGGCTCTAAACAATGGCGGGTACTGCCTAATACACAAGTGTCTTATAATCATAATCGTTTATGGCTTTTCTTAAGAGATAATTGGTCTGAAACAGCTTTTTTTATGACATGATACACACAAGTTCTCCAACTATTGAATGTACGCTGTTCCTTTAACTGACGATAGATGAGGACGGCAAACAGGATGGTTGTTGAACGATGCCTTGTCCCGCGTGAGTTACGGGATCTCTCGATAGGGACACTTGCTTGGTACTGTTGGCAGAAGATGTAAGTACAACAGTCCTGGGGAGGTGACCGTGTTTCTTAGGTTTAGCATAAATGCCTTGATCTCTCTTCTCCCTCTACATCTGTAATACATTCCAATACCAGAACTTCTTCAAGTTACGATCCTGTTTGCAGTACAGATTACAATCAAAATTTGTCTAAACACTACAAAAACAGCTTTAATATTGTTATTAGCTGTATTTCATTGCTATAATGACCAATTAAACAACAAATAGGTCATTCAAGTATCACAAAGGTTGACTTGATGGTTTCAAAGGGATGGGGTTAGTATTTAATTTATATAATGCCATGAAACCTAAATTTAAATGACGCCATGACCGAAAAATAGGTAATGTGTTAGGTAAATTGTCATAAATAAATACTGTGATCAATACTTCCAATTTCTAATAACTGTATGATATTTTATTCTTAAGCTGTTTCTATAGGTAACAAGGAAACAAATTTTTATAGTTCAAAGTTATGGAAAATTGACTCTCCTGAACAAATACAAAAAATGTGACAAGGTGTCCTTTACTCCTATGGTGTGTATAGTTAACCTAAAATCTCAAGACCTGTCCTCGAGTAAACTAAATTTGAGTATCTATATTCGTAAATTATAGATTCCCTTTTATAAATCAGGAGTTGGCTACCTGAGTGGTTAGAGCGCTGCGTTGCAATGCCGAAGGTTCTGAGTTCAACTCCAGCTGTGGCAGATAAATTATTTAAACTGTTAACAGCCCTCTGATCTGACAAATCCCCTGGGTTTCACCTCGCATTTATAATGTGTTTCCTTAATTGGGGGAAAACCTGGCGGTTGAGCGTGATCCAAGACAAATATCTCCCGTGCACAACCGCTGTCCTATGAACAGTACTGTCTCTTCCATATCGATAAACAAATATATAGGTCGAACCTATCAGCTTTCTAGGACTTTATCTGAACAGTAAACTTCAAATAATAGTTGAAATGGCAAATTTTCCGACATTTCCGACTGCTTCGACGTTTACTTGATAAGCACTCTCAACTTTTAAGCACAAATAGGTCATGGGGAAACTAGGCAGTTGCCTGAAGTGATAATTTTAATACAATTTATTTGTAGATTCTAACAAATGTTTATAGTGTATAAATCAATATGAAAATTATCTTCACTTAGCTAATTTATAGAATGTATTTTATAGTCCTGCTTCCTCCAAATTCCTTCTTATTTTGCTTCCCCTTCTGAAATCTCTCTATTCAACAAACCTCCTGCATATTTTGTTGAAAAAAAAAATTTCAATTCAGTATGGAAAAGCTGAATAGATTCGAAAGGAGATTTCTTCGGCAAATATTCGGTCCAATTCGAGAAAACGACCAACTCAGGATCAGAAGGAACAAGGAGCTAAGTGAGTTATATGGAGACCTAATGATATCGAGCTTCATCAGGATGGCTGGGCCACTTATATAGGATGGACGAAGAAAGAACAGCTAAAAAGCTGTATAAAGGAAATCCGGATGGAGTAAGACCTCGAAGAAGGCCCAAAGCTAGATGGAAGGATGCCCTCTGTGAAGATCTGAGGCTGAGTAAGGTCTTCATCGCTCGAGCAGGCGATCGGGATGATTGGGGTAGAGCGGTTGAGCAGGCCAAGGACTTCTTTATGAGTCTGTCGCGCCAATAATGTAATTTAAAAGAAAATTGGAGTCCACGTCCAGTTATGAAATTAATAAATTAATTCGGTTGATAAACTTCACTTCCTATTTAAGCAGATTGGAAAAATAATATATTTAACTTTTAAAAATTATATTAATAGTAATAATATTTTTTCTAATGATTATTTATACTATATTCATTATCTAATAGTTTTTTTTTTCTTTTAGGTAAGTTCTCAACTCAGATCTTTTGGGAAGTGAATACTTATTGTGAGTACATCCTATGTAATATAATATACATTGAAGGGGTCCAAGGATGCTAGTTTCTCGTCGTGTTTGGCGATTTAGCGACTTCTTGATTTTTATATAAGTTTTTCTTAATAAATATTGTAAAGACGCGATTAAAGGCTGGAAATGCTTGTTGTTAATCGGCCTCGATTTATTAAAATTAAACTAAGCTAAAATTAAGTCTTTTGTCCAAAAATCTGAAAATCAGAATTTATAAAACCATAAACCATCCAACCCTCCTTTATGGACGTGAAACTTGGCCGCTAACCCTGAAGGATGAACAACGTCTTAATGTATTCGAAAATAAAGTTTTGCGTACAATATTAGGTCCAAAAAATGACGAGACCACTAGAGAATAACGGAGATTACATAACGCGATATTGCAAAGTATATACCCGGTTAATATTATTCAAGTGATAGCTTAAGATGAAGTTGTAAAGTGGCAGGGTATAGTAACGATCGAATTCCTAAGATGTTAATAAGCGAAGTACCGGCTGGGAAGTGTCTGAGAGGTACACCGAGACATAGGTGGGAAGATTGCGTTATGAATGATCCACCGGGTTTTGGTTTGGGTAATGGTCCGTTGATAGAAGTTTGTAAGCAGAGATTGGTCGTATCGGCATCGAGCCTTCGCTAAGCCTTATTATTATTATAAACATTGTAATTTTTCTTTATCCTATATCGTTTTTATTATGTTTTTCTGCTGTTAATCTTTCGACAACCTTCCGATCACCCTAGCAGATGTTTCTTGAGCTATGAAAATGAAAATCCTTTTCATTTTTTCTTGAGTTGCTACCGGCACTATGGGCATTCTAAGGGTAGAGAAACAGCTGCCGAGATGGTTTTCTCAAGCAGATGTTCACTAAAGCGCCAAGTTCTTCCGTTCCTTGTTCGTTTCATCAACATCTGTTAGTTTTTCTAGGGGAATAGTTCATCAATATTCGTTTATTTACGTGTCGATGTAACTGATAGCTATCTATGAAGGGTGTTTATCTTCATGAAGGTAACCAAGGTGTTTTTTTGTGTTTTTTTTCTAGCGTTTCTTTTTTGGTTTTGAAATACAACTCTTTAAAATGATGAAATCCCAACTGTAGCCTTTTTAACTTGGCGAATATTTGTCTAATAGTATTGTATTATTAGAGTCAAATAATTAAATAACTCATGATAAAGATGTTTGGCTATATATATAGAATATATAGACCGTCTTGGGGATGAAGCAAAACAAGATAAAAAAATAAATAAAAGATAAAATTAATAGTGTTCAATTTTATTGGTGAATATGAAAACAAATAATGTTTTATACAACAACCAAAATAATAATAAGATATCGCATTGTATATGAAAAATATAAAACTACACATGAATGAATACTAGAGTAAAAATAAAAACCAGCATTAGCATACGGTAAATCAATAAAATACCTTATTGTGTAGAAAACCGTATTTCTGTTGCTGCTAAAACAGGGCCAACAAATACATTTTTTAAAAATGGCATTAGTCTTGAAAATATTTATAACCGATTACTGAATGGTTTTCAAATATTTGTTGTTTTTTTGGGGGGTTATACTGTTTCATGGACAACGGTTCTGCAAGGAGGTGACTTGTCCTAGGTCACGCTCAACCGCCAGGTTTTTCCCCCTTATTATGGGTACCCTATTTTTATAATATTTTATAGAGGCTGGGTGAGCCCCAGGAGGGTCCTAGGTCCTATATGATCCATCTCCGGCCGCAAACAGACTAAATAAGAGTAACTGCCCGCAGCGGGATTTGTACCAGGATTTCCGGCATGGCAACTCAGTGGTCAACCACTCCGCGTAAATATTTGTTTACGGTTTATAAAATTTTAATTACTGTGTTAATGATTCTCATGCTGAATATTGTGGCTCATTATTTCAATAAATGTAAACTCGTTATTTCTCAAATATCGTGGAATTTGATTATTCAAAAAGAAAGGTCGATAAATGACAGTGTTTTCAAGGAAAATTTTTAATAATAAAGCTTATAAAACACCTTTTGTATAACTCGAGTCTTTCCTTTCCTTTCTAAAACAACGAAATCAAATGAAAATGAAAGAGCAAGGAAAACGTAAATCAGGCTTTATATTCAAACGAAAAATGTACCCGCGAAATACTTCCGTGAAAATATGTACATACATTCTACATCCTTATAATATAATCCAAGTATGTTTATTAAATATTATATATTATATAACACATTTTTACCTATACTAGCACTTTTTTCATTCAATTTGGTTGCCCAATTTTCACTTATGTATGTATGTATGTAGTACCCTGTATTGACGCTTGTGTTACCATTTATTACATTATTTCCCGCATGGATCCTCTTGGATGGATTAACATTCTATATAAATTTATTGTTGCCATTTGCTTTTTAAGTGTACTTTTATGGAACTAACATTAACTCTCAGTCTGGATTGTCGAAACGTTGATTAATTTGCTATTCGTTGTTATTTTTTTATGTAATTGGTTATCAAATATTATATATCATCCAAAAAAATGTTAACTACAATAGCACCTATTTCATCAGTTTTTACTTATTATAATATTCTTTATTTGTGTTAGTGTTTCTATTAATTAAATTATTTGCGACTTGAATGCCATTTGTGACGCCAAACTTAACAGACGTGAAGATAACCTTAGGGACAGATGTGAGGAAGGTTATGATAGATATCTGCTAACTGAGAGACTCGCTGAAGTTAACATTTGTTAAATTAATATTATTAGTGTTATTATGGAATATTTTCAATTGTGTCGATTCAGGTTTGTAATTAAAAATAGCTGTAGTTATTTAGTTATTTATAAGTTTGTAAATATGTTTTTTTTTAATTACAGTTCTTCACTGCATCCACAGAGTTTTATTCCATTCACCTCCTTGGTTAAGTCGTTGAATTCACGACTTACATATATATATATATATATATATATATATATATATATATATATATATATATATATATATATTTTAAATTTTAATGTAAGTTGTACCATCTTAGTGGTTTTTTTATCCCATCGATTTTACCTCTTTTGGCCGTGATACTCGTAGAAACGTTGACTGATTATATTTTGTTGTAATATCTAAATTATATTCTCAAACTATATACTTTTTTTAGAATTGGTTTCCAAAGTAGTTTGTTTAATATACTAGTCAACAAGTGATCCCTTCTTATAAACATTAAAAAATAAATATTAATGAGATAATTATGTTACTAGATAAGATGGTAAGATAGAGACTAAAATTAGCCCCATAATTCCTCTTATCTGATGCAACGATTGCGTTTGCATAAGATGTGAGATAATGTGTGGGCTTCTTTGGGATCAAGCAAGCTGCATCTAAATACATCCATAAATATTGTATCTCTCTGTGGAAGTAAAATTAGATATGTCTTTAAATCTGTACCAACCACTACAAACCCTGATGGAGTCTTAGATTCAGTACATGGTAGAGACTGTACTGTTTGGTTTGTCCGATATTACGCTCAACCCCTCGGGCTTTTATTCCAATTAATGGTAACTCTCAGAGGGCTCACCCAGCCTCTATTATATTAAATTATTTCTTTATTTAATAATCTGGATGAGTAAATTGATGATAAAATAAAAAAGGAAAGCGGGATTGAAAAAAAATTGTCGATGGTTCACGAATTGGTTATGAATTTTAAAAAAATATACAGTTAAGGATTTGCTCAAGCAACTAGTTGAGCAGAAAGGAATTTACAAGTCTTATATTGAATAATAATAATAATTATTATTATAATAATTAATATAAATTAACAAAAGTAAAAGAAAGGCTTAGGATAATTACAATGTTTTAACCGAATAAATAAAAAAACACTCTAAAATACCGAGAGATAACAAACAACTATTTCAGACATGAGGAGGACTGTGTGCTTATAGTAACTTGAATCCAGCCCGTGTTCGCTGCAACATTTTTTCCTGATTGCCTAATCGAACAAAAATTAATATTTATTATAATTTTTATATTACGCGTTACCGTGTCATTTTAACAATTTTTATTTAGCAACTTTGTACATTTTCAGACAATTAACAGATACCTCAGGAAGGAAAACAATCAGAGATAGAGAATTAACAATTTCGGTTTCTCATCACTTCGTAACCACCGTAATTACAGGCATGGTTTTCATACTGAAATCCACTGCACAATTTCCTTTTCACGATAACATCAGTTTTAAAACTTCAATTTCCTTTGACGTAGCAAAGATTTAAAAGGAAAACTTGGATTTCAATAATTTTTAAATGTGATTTTTTTTTTAATGGATATTTTGGACCATCTGTTCCATTATTGATCGATATAATAATATTTTAAAATTTCAATAAATAGTAAAATGGGGAATTATAATATTTCGTTTTTAAATTCATTTATTCTGCACATTAATTATTTTATGTATAAGCTCTTAAGAGCTTGTATATAAATAATAAAGTAAATGAAGATTTATTTATTTATGGAAATTACTCTACGGTACTTAATAAATAAATGGTAATTAAAACTGGGGTGCAAAGCCAACTTTATTCCGTTTATTCATTCTCGAAGACTTGATCAAGCATTCTTAAACTTAATCCTAATTAAAACCTGACTTCGTTAATTATTTTTCTCATTTCTTTTTGCCACCGTTCCGCATTCCCTCAGTTGTTAAACATTTTCTCCATAAAATCTTGCACTTAATTTCAGTAATTAATCAGCGTGATAATCTTCACCTCAATTTTTCATTATTTCAGTATAAATACAGGATATTGAGACGTAGAGAGGGAGTGCGGAGAATTATTGAACGACAAATTTCAATAAAAATTTAATTTTTAAATTAAACTAACAAATATTTGTTCCTTGTTTTCTGTTGTTTCAATCTATGTTCATCACTTAAAATTAATTGATGTTATAATTTTTTTTGTTGAAAAGGGTCTTGGGTTCAGTACGTGTTAGAGACTACTGTTTCTAGGACAGGGGTTGTGCAGGGAGCTCATTTGTCCAGGAAAGTAAAGAACCGCTTATCAACGAACCCTAAAACGTAAATTATTTTCAAACTGACGTGTAAAAACCTAATTGACAGATCGAAACGTAGACGGATAGATAATGTTAAAGACGATTTATTGTCTAATTGTTTATATTGATTAATAGTATTGTTTTATTATTGGAAGATTCTATAACAGACCTTCGAACCTCTCCAGTATCAGAAAACAACTAACTTTTGCTAGTTTCAATAGAATGAGTTCAGCCCATTTTTGTTTTACTTCCATCTTTAGTATAATTATAATACGGACAATTTTCAGTTTTCAGAATTCAACGAAAATAGCCATTTTAACTATATTCGTCGTAATCTTTTGTTCATGTTTCAATCATTCGTGTTTATATGAACGTTAATACTTATCTGATATTACTCGGAAACCATTAATTTTGGAATATTCATTTCAGAAAAATTGATATTTTTTAATAATTATAAAACAAAAAACCCTGTACTGCAACAACTCTTGGAGGGTCTGTGGTCCAGTACATGATAGAGACTACTGTTGTTTGACAATAGATGTGCTGGGTGGCGAATTGTTCTAGATCACGCTCAACCGCCAGATTCCCCCCTTATTTTGGATATCCACTTTACAGAGGATGGGTGAGCCCAAGGAGGGTTCTAGATCCCACATTATCCATCTTCGGTCGCTAAAAGATTAAATAAAAGTCCGCAATCAGCGGGAATTGAACCCGAGACCTTCGTCATGGCAAATCAGCCCTCTATCACTGAGTCACTCCGCTCCCTAATAAGTTATAATTATATAATATTATTGATTTTAATTTCATTCGGAATTACTTTTTGTGCAATCCATAGTCCTATCAAGATCAGATCTTATGCAATATCTTGTTACTGTTCAAGCATATTATAAGGGCTATTAGCTCTCTGTTTTATTATTTTGTTTATGTCTTCGCATTTACCCTGAATGTTCCAAAACAGATCTGCCTTAAGAATCGTAAAAGTCTCTCCACGGACTCGTTCAGAGCTTGGAAATTATGTACCGCAGGAGAGGAGCTTGGAGAGGGAAATATTGCCGTGTATAAAACAACGGCAACCATGACCGTAAACCTGAACAATGGCTACCTTCCTGCCAGTCCCAATCGTAAAAGAGTCGAAATTTCAGCAAGTCCCGAATCCCAAATGTCTCATATATAAACTCCTTTATATAGGCTCCTTTACCGATTTTTTAACGGTAATTTTGTATAAACTTGCATTTTTCGACAGATATAAATTCTAGGTGAATATTTTTACATTACAATAGATGTCTGTATAACAAAAGATACTGTTTTAGTCAACATTATTAATACTTGTACAGTTAGGAGTATTTTTATAATGATTTCAGTGAGGAGAATATTTTATAAACCGGAATGTTGGATGAAATAGATATGGCATGTTTGTTCACGTCAGAACTAACACAAAACACGTATTTTATTTTTCAAAATACGTCGCTCAAAATCTTGGAGTGAGCTTTCTGTGTCTGATCCGTCTGTTTGGACTGTTGGTGTGAGATCTGTAATATTTGATCGTCATCAATTTTTTCAAGTGAGAACTTCTTTACCCGCGTTTAGCAACTTTTGACAGGGGAAACACTTTCTTTCGCGTCACCGACATGCTTATGACGTATTATACGAGACTGGCGACACCTAGTGGCCGGTGTATGAGTTAAATTCGTTTTTAATAAACTTTAGTTTAAAGGTTAGAATCCATTGATATAAAAATAATTATATTTAACTGAAAGATCGTTTAATAGTTGTGCAATTGATGCTTAATAATAACTTAAATCATCAAGTGGTTGAAATTTTCGTTTCCCCTAAAATACTTTATTTGTCATAGTTAAATGTCTTGCTTTATGAAATGTTCGAAAGTAAAAATGATCTATGTATTGTTGAACTTAACGATGATAATAATGCTAAAAATACAAGGCATACATAATATGACTATATACTGATTATTATTTCAATTAAATTATTGATATTTTGAATTGAGTTTGTGCAGCCCATCATATGTTTTGATTTATAAATAAACTACATAAAGATATATATATATATATATATATATATATATATATATATATATATATATATATATACATATATATATAATTATTTTCCAGAGTGTCAATATAATGACAATAATTTATATTTACTTATTTGAAATTTAAATAATTCAGTCTAGGATTGATTTAGAAATTCAAATAAGAGCATATGTATTCTAATGTTTTGAGTTTTCACTTCTCATAACAGGCTATTCAATTTTTTTATTGTGGTTTATGTCCTTTTTTATTGATGAAGCCTTGATCTGTAAGCTATTATCCAGTATTTTTGACTAATGGTTTTATGTTTTGGAGTTTTCCAGCTGCATTTTAATAATTATTTTATGTCTAATAAATTATAACAGCCATAATCATATTAATAATTCTGCAAATAATAATTATATTATTGAGTATTTGCTTATTTTTACTTGTATATATACACAGTCATACGTTTGTTTATCTTGTAGGCCTATATATTTCCTCACTGATTTTTTCTCCCTACGCGGTAGACATAACAAGCACCTCAGGAAGGGTCTAGGTAATGCGGAATCCCACGTGCCCTTCTCGGTCCCTGGAGTCTACTGACTTCCTCCAGTGCGATTGGACCATAATGAACCATAGGCTGGAGGATATAACAGTACCGGAGGATAACAGTATTCCCGATCAGTTCCAGTTCCCTTATCGATGCCAGTCAAGAGGAAGTCAGTTCGCCTGATGTGATCTATCGCCGGGATGAACTGCAGGATAAAGCACGTTGAAGTCAGGCAAAGTTTACGAGCTTATCAACTGTTTCCAATGGCTTCTATAAAGCTCTTTATAATGGCACTTTTTTATAATCGGCTATGCGTTGGTTTTGAATTTAAAATACAAAATATTACAGACAAAGAAATAAACAATACTAATAAGTATTGTATCAACGAAAAAAGATGATATTTATAACTCTATACACAAAACAAGAATAACAAGCAAAATTACTTATTTAGTTTATGAGAAAAAGTTCTGTCTACAAATGTTTAGAATTTGTAGAATCTGGGCGAAAAGTATCCAATCAAAAACTAGTATATCCAAAAATCATAAAAAAATCGTTAATTTAAATTATTATTAGTTTTAATCCATTCATAAAGTATTTCTTCTATTTTCGACCATATCGGCAAGTTACTTGCCGAGATTTTGCAGACCATATTCCCAGCTTCCTCAGGGCTTAATCTGAGAATTTCATTATACTATATGGCTCTAGTCGGTCAATGCTACAGTGTAGATTATAAATTTTTAACATCCAGATATATTTAGGAAAAGGATTTTAACGAGTAACTGATACGGGACAGGCTCAGGATACCCATTTTACTCCCTTTTAAAAAATCCTATGGCTACAAGATCTTGGGAATAGTAGATTGTGCTAATCTCTAGACCACAGGTGACTCTACATAGTTGAATTTCTGCTGATTCATTGGATATGAAGTTTGTTGATGGCATTGAATCTACGAGTTTATTCTAATTCACACGATTACCATCTTAAGGCAAAAATGCCATATGCTTGTTTAATACATAGTATACACGAGTAATCGTTCTAAAGGAAAATAAAAAAACTCTAAAACTCGCTATGATCATGCGAAACGATGACAGTCCGAATTCCTAATCCTGGGGGAGCATAAAGGATTAAGGAAGGGTGGCCGTTAAGGGAAAGAAACGGCACTGCAAGCTCGTTGTGGCTTTGTGCATTAAAGCTAGCGTTGAGCTCGTGGGATTCCCCGGGTTTAGCAACTTCCAACACCAACTGCTTTTTGTCAGTGGGCCAATGCTGCAGTGGATATTTGGGGTAATATATAACTTAGTACTGACTCATTAGTTATAACTCATAGCTAAGTCTTGTGACCAGGTTGTGGGGTTTTCAGTCCAAGGTCCAAATTGATTAAATAAAAAAAAAGTCCAAAGAAAAATGTTGTATTCATATACTTTACATCAAACGGTAACACTAACGAAATAACCATAATATAACCTAACACCAACGCTGAGCCGCAAAATACGTTAAGGAAAAAAATGGTAAAATTTGGCAATTACTTAGCCATATAAACCACTGATGTACATCCGTATAGAATGTCAGTCCACAGAAGAGTGAGGTCAGATAGGTAGAAACACCTGACGGACGAATTTAGCGACAAAAAAAAGAAACTCGTTACAGTCTCATGTTTAATCTTATTTTATTTCTCTTATCTCAATAAATTTTAATTCCTAAGATGTTAATAACAGGTATGCGACTGGGAAGCGTTTGAGGGGAAGACCGAGGCGTAGTGGGAGGATTGCGTTAAGAGTGATCGGGCAGATTTGGGTTTGGGTAGTGCTCCGTGTACAGAAGTTTGAAAACTGAGATTGGTATCGGCATCGAGCCTTTGGGTTCGCTAAGCCTTATTATTATTATTATTATCTATATAAATTCTTGGTCTATATAATTTCTATAGCTTAGTATGTAGAGAGCTAGGTTGTGCTGAAGGTTCCGGATATAATATGGCTGATGCAGATAAAATATTTGATCTGTTAACAATCATGGATGGACAATATGGGTCTTACAGACCTTCCTGGGTCTCTTCCAGTCTCTATAATGTACCATTAATTGGAAGGAAAACCTGATGGTTGAGTTTGATGACCTCACTCCATAACCGTTGGCGTAGAGTATAAAGCTTCTACCAAGTTCTGAACCCTTTCTAGTTGTAGTTATACAGTTTTTTTGTCTATATTAATTAAGGTGGAACGGGATCACATCGTTTTCAGCAATTTTTGGCCACTTTTACCATTGGAAATCCAATGAGCAACATCTTTCGTTTTTGAACGATTTAAATCTAAGAAGCTTTCTTATAGCTCGAAAATGAGATAAACTCGAAAATATTGGTAGTTTTGCTTTAAGATAGATTGTGAGAGGTTCTAGGAATTTAAAAGCAGTTTATAGTCAAAGGTAAGTTTCTACTGCATTTGGACTGAAGTAGAATATTTTATACGGAAGTGGATTTTTAATCATCAATCTTTTATGTTTTTTCCAATTGTTTTTAAAATTGCTGTTTGAATACTACATTTTCAGATACTTTTATAATAATTGATACAGGTGGTTGATAATGCATTATTTTATCAGGTTTTGTAGAAAAAATGGGTAGATACGAAAACTACAGCTGAATCCGCCAGATCCCTAGATTAATAAAAAAATATAATATTTTTATATCAAAATTTTAATATCATTATTAAGATGTATCGGGAATAAAATATGTATGATAATATCGACTTATATTACAAAAAATACAGATGTATAGGTATTTTTTAAGCATCCTTGCCTATTTCTGGACATGCTACGATAAACTTACCTAAATCAAGCCAAGTATTGTATCGAATTTCATTATAATTATTGTTGATTACTAATAATAGTAATTATTATTATGATAATTACTTGGTTAGTGTGTATTACTTTCAGAGTATTAACTACAGCGTATGCCCGGAATGACTCGTCATCCAGATGATCTCCCGGAAGGACTGTAATTATTCTAATTATTGTACCATCATCTGGCGCCTTGTTAACATATTTTTCCTCATCAGTGTTTTTTTTTTCCTACCTAGTCATTTACAATTAAAATGTTTGTAAACGCAATTAGATAACCGGCATTATCTGAAAATAGTTTTGATCTTGTTTGTATTTGTAATTATACCTACTGTCGCTAACTTTATGTTTATGACTTTCATTATTATGAAGTATTATGAGTTATTAATAGCAATAAACTAACGACCTCTAGAGGTTCATACTCACTGAAGTCCAACCATTGCAAAAGTTACCTATTATTTTTTCACAATTGATGGCAAATTTTTTTTCAATTAATGAGAATTGTATTACTTTTATTTTTAATGACCATCTAAAATTCCATCTTGTCAGATTTTTAGGGAATAAAATGGCCGACATTTATGCAAGTATTGTTTCATCCCGGTCCAAGATCAAATAGGAAGATAGAAGTCCTTGAAACAGTTTCCATTCCAAAAATAGTGCGTTTTACTATTGATCGTTGGATATACGCCTAACTTAAGTATGTATAATTAGTTATCAATAAAAATAAACCAGATTAAAAATATTCATATACTATTACTATATTGGGACCTGAATAGATCGGGATACGTGCATATACTGTGGTATTTGAACGTGAGAAAACGCTATTTCGTAATGCTAATGGAAAACATTTTCTTATTTGATTCACAGTTATTAATTTAATCAAAACTATGTTGTTGTTTTTTATATCCTATGAAGTTCTATCTTGTTCGATTATTATGGGATAAGCTGCCAGAATATGAAATCCCCTTCGAAAATCAACTAGGAAAATAGAAGTCCTGGAAAAATTCCCCATTTCCAAAATAGAGCGTTTTACTATTGTTTATTTAACGTCACTGTATGTTGCTATGGCTAATCAAAAAATTTTGCCTGAATTTTAATTACGATAGGGATCTTTAGCGATTACCTGGCATTGTACAGGCTCGGAATCCCCGTTTTATGTCCCTTCCGAAGGACGGAATAACCGAGGAGTTTTTTACTCCTTTCTAAAAAATGCTAGGGCTACATGTTGGGTTACGAACCCGCGAACTTGGGCATAGTAGGTTGTTATGCTTACCACAACTCCACGGGTAACCCCTAGGTTTTACTTTTGATAGGTGAATATACTCCCAGGAAATCGGATAGGTGATATTTCATCAAGTAGAAAGACGTATATTTGAACTTATAGCATTACTTCTATAATTTTTATCTATTTTTATTCTTTAAAATTTATATATAAGTAATTTTTATTTGTTTGTGTATTGCCCTCAAGAACTACAATGTTGGTGAAACGTTGTGTTCAAAATATAGTTCATCCCTATTAATTCAATCCCTGACCTCCCGGACAATTTTTCTTCTCCAATAGAAATACATATATTTGAACTTGCGAATATCTAAAAATAACTAGCTCTTGTGATGAGAGTAGTCCTTGAAAAGATCCTTGTACCAAAAATATTCAGCTGTAATCCTGATACAGACCTTAGTAGATCCTGCGTTGTTATAAAGTCATATGAGTACTAAGCTATACGTATGATTGTAACAGTGGTCTAGTGTTTAGCGTACTATTCCCCATGATAGCGGGTTCGCAGCCAAGCAGCTGGCCTAGGATTTTTCAAGGAGGAAAAAATCCTTTGTTATGCCGTCCTCGAAAAGGACATAAAATGACGTCCCGAGCCTTAGACGGACTCATTAAAGATCCCAATCCTAATTATACCTGGAAAGTCAAAATTTAGGTCTCGAACTGTAGTATCGTCCGGTTAACCATAGCACCATTAATTGACGTCAAATGATGAATACACATATATGGTTGTATGAGTATCAAGTTATAAACTTCGCCACAAAGGTTTGCTATTATTTGTCCACATCCACGGCCATTTAGTAGACGGGAGGATGCGGCGAGAGAGTACAGAAGTTGTGACAACACAAAGATCTAGGCACCATTGGAACCTCGGTAACTTACCTTAGCGTGACTGCACTTCGTGACCCGGCTCACAGCTTGTCCAATCGATCTTAACAACCTCTACGTCTCATACCTTCCGAATCTTCGCCGATAGCCGTCCACTGACTGTACGGTGTCTAAACGTTCTCAGCGCAGTAATAAATATTTAAATAACACTCAGGTCTAAAAATAAGAATAAAGTGACTATATAAGATGTCTAGGTCCAGGTAAAGAAGAACCACTTGGGAATGAAAGGAAAAGAGAAGACTGATGCACTCGTTAAAAATGCAATTAAAACCGAGCTTCATCCTTCCAAAGCTAAAATGTTTTTTCTTGCATAAAAGGCGAAATTAAAATTTTATTAAAAGATGACGAAAAACTCTCTTTGATATCTAAGTTTCTACATCTTCCGTCTTTCCTCAAATATATTGGACCTAGAGAGTAAGTTTTTAAACTCCATTTTTTATTCATTGATGATCCATTGATTCCATCAACTATTCTGAGTAGATGGACGGATAGATATAAACTTATCATAACCTCCACTCACTTATCATAACCTCCACTCACTTATCATAATCTCCACTCACTTAGCATAACCTCCACTCACTTATCATAACCTCCACTCACTTCGATTATTCTTTTACTTTAGTTTCGCTTTATTTATTTGGTTTATTATTTAAAAAATATATATATTGAAATTTACAACTGTATTATAACACTACAATAAGTAAATGTAATGGGTTGAATGATACCTTAATAATGATGGGAGCTTTGAGCGTTTGTCCAGAAAGCAGTTTCCTGAAACGGCTAGCAGTTTATTGTTTATTAAGTCTAGTATGAGAATTCCAAGTTAAGGGTTTGTCATCTTGACAAATTAAATCTTAAATTTTAAATCTTTAAATCTAAGTATCGGATTTGTCCTACATCAACCAATGGATACTGGAGGACCGGAAGTCATTGGTTTCTGACAAAGGGTAAAGGTAGTTTGACTCCATTCTTCAAGTCAGTGATATGGGATTGATGAGTATGGGATGCTATAACTGGGTCAGTGTTTACTGATAATAGACATGTAACATTAACATGTTTTATTAATTTAGAACCACTCCTAGTTTTATAGGTTATTATTTAAAATTCACTTCCATAATATGACCTTTAAGGTGTGCTCTTCATTTTTATTATTTATATTTACCCTATGAATGCACCAATATTTATTAGATTGTTCTAATTCGTTTACTTACATATTGTTCTTCATCATTATTGTTATTAAAGTTATTATTTTGGTTCAAAATTTAAAAATACTTTTATTTAATAGTAAAGAAAAAAACCTTATTCCAGTCAACAATTTTTGTTAAAAAATTAACAAAAGATTAAAAAATGTTTCGACATTTATTTTTCATTTTCAATTTTAGTAGTTCTTCACAACATCCTTCAAATTTACAAGTCCAATCATAACTTGAGGTCAAAACAAATTAAAAAGTCAAATATATATAAACTCCTGGAACTCAACTTTCTTCCATGGTCAAATATACAATATGTATTACATTACATTTTTTTTTAATGTAATACATATTGTATATGTAAGGATGTTGTGAAGAACTACTAAAATTGAAAATGACAAATAAATGTCGAAACGTTTTTTAATCTTTTGTTAATTTTTTAACAAAAATTGTTGACTGGAATAAGGTTTTTTTCTTCATTATTAAATTATATAGATCAAGAAGTTAGTCCAGTATATAAGAAATATCTTATAAAGAAAATGAAATACTTTTATTTGATTTTATGTTTTTAATTATTTCAGTTTTTGTATCTTGTTTGTTTCAATAGTTTCGTTTTTATTTATTATTTCATTGTTTATTCCGATTCTTTCAATTTTAAACATTTTTATAATTTATTTTATTTGTTACTATGAGGATACCTAGGAGTTCCTCTTAACAGGAGGGACAATAATTATTTATACGGTCTTGTATTCACGGATGACCGTAAAATCTTAGGTTTCTGATTCTCATTTCGTATCTAGATCTTTCGTCTCCCTGTAGATTTTTTGTTTGGATCTTAACCTGAAAACTTCCGGTGTTTTTTGGGGGTCATAGATTCTCCTCACGATTCTTCTCTCTAGGTTCAGTAATTTTTCTAGTCTATGGAGATGACATCATCACGTACAAAATTACTGGTTTTATCTAGTAAGTGGTTTTTATGGTGCAGTGTCTTATTTTTGCGTTAGAGGGTAGGTTCTTCTTATTCTATCGCGAAGCTTAGTCTTTCAAACATAGTGTTAAATTTGTTAGACATTTATGATGTTATTGTTGATAACACATCAAGTATAAGTTCTATATACATTTTAAAACCCTTTTAACTATAATAATAATAATAATAATAAATAATTATGTTTAATTCTATACAAAATTTATTTGAAGGTTTCCAAAAAGACAATTTTGAGGCTCTTAAGCTAATATAAGTGATAACCAAGTCAGTCAATTATTTTCCAGTTCAAAGATGATGAGGACTGAAAAACATGTATGATACCTCATATCACATGAATACTGAAGGTTATAGCTGGCTCACTCAATGGTAACAGTCTAAGTGAGGTTAACCAAACGGGCAAGAAATCGCTTCAAAACAGAGAAATATTACTTCTTCACTATGTGCTAATTTGTTTTGGATTAATGTGGATATTTCCTTGATTGTCTCTTTCTATCGCTTTTCCTCTATACTATATCTAAACTCATAAACAAAATTATAATTTAAATAAAAGTAAAACATTGAGGATGTAATATAAAAGATGAAAAGTGATAGTATATTTTCCAATTATTTAATATCTTCTAATTTTTTTATATATTCCGTTTTGCAATTGTTTTGTATTATAGTTTGTAAGGTCGACAAATAATTACTGAGAATAAAAAAATGTTAAATAATTTAATTCATGGAAAAATATATGATACTAAAATCGATAAAATAAATTAAAGATCGAATTTTTGTTAAGTTATAGTAATTATGCTTAGTCGTAACGAAGGTGAATAAAAATTCAACATTTATAAAGTCATGTATGTATGACCACTGAGATTTCATATTACACTGAAGGGCATTGCTGTTGAAAGGAAATCGAAAAGGTCACTAAGCATTTGAAGGTTATTAATTATATTAAGGTTTATTTTTTTTCTTTGACTTTAGTGAAACCATCTTCGTCAATAGGTGGGCCTGTATCGTCCTCAGACATAGCCATCGTCGTGCTGCCTGAAGAGGATGTAGGGTTAGTGTCAGATACACCCACTTCGTCTCGGCAAGATCTGGGAGACGAAGATGTGGATGCCTTGGAGGGGGGAGGAGTGGGGGTGACAGGTCGGGGGAGTGGGGTAGTCGCCCAGCCTAAATTCGGGTAGGTTCAGGCCAGGCAATATTTTTATCAGTTTTAAGTGTACTTTTAATTGAATAATTAATTTTATTTTTTTGATTTCTCCAAAGAAGAAGGGAACATCGACTTGAATGCCGATTTCCTTCGTTTCTGGTTTTTTGTACTTTTTCTTTAACTATATAGGCAAAAGATTTGTTTTGGGAGTTCAGGAATCCATCTATATATATTTTTCTGGCGTCACTTAGGGATATTTTATTATTTATTTGAATAGATTTAATTTCTTTATGCGTTTGGAAAATCGGGCATGAGCGGTCAAGGGCGTTATGTGAAACACTACAATTAGGTGCCTCTTCGTATTTATTCCCTTCGTTGTGTCTGGCCTTTCCGCATTGTATACAGACGTCTTATTACATCTAATGGCAGTGTGGTTAAACCCCAAACATTTGAAACAGCGAAGGGGATTAGGGATGTAAGGATGGACAGGTATATTCTGGTAGCCTACTTTGATTGTCTTGGGTGCTATAGGTGATGAAAATGTTACCATGTAGTTGTGTGTAGCTATTTCGGTGCCATTTTTTAAAATTTTAATTCTTGCGATATTATGAATTGTTTTATTTAATTCTTTTTTTATTGGAAATCGTAGACCTTTATGATACCTTTACTATAGGTTAAAGTTCCGTGGGGGGTTTAACAGGAAATTGTCCTCCAAAATCTTTACAGGATAATAAGGATTTGGATTGAGGTCCCTTAAATGTTTGAACTAATAGTGAGTCGCCCCTTAATTTTTTAATGTTTTTAACTTCTCCTACTAGGCCCGTTATAAATTTATTGATGAAAAAAGGGGATATCTTCGTAAACCACTCGCCATCATCTCTTTTTATAATTATAAATGTGGGACTGATTTTTTTTTTCTTCTTGTATAAACATCCTATCCGGTGGGGCTTTCATCTTTCCTCTAGGACGTTTTCTTTTAGCCAAAGGGCTAAGTGGGTCATCTGGGTCTCCCATATTTTAGGAGATTAGTAACACACTAATAGTAATGAATATATCAAATAAAAATTAGAAGAAAAGAAAAGAAAATGGAAAAGAAGAAAATCAAAAAACAAATATCGATAGACAATTAAATAATAATAATATTGAAATAAACCTATTCTTCTTAAATTGTAAAAAAAGAAATTAAAAATGTAATTGTTTTGAATTAGTTCTCTTAGCTGTTTGGTAATCCCACAGAGCTCTGAGCAATGTCCGTCCTCTTCGGAGACCTAAACACAACTCTCTACCAGCAGATAAAGGAGCAATAAATTACAACGTAGGAAAGTAGACATCATCTCAAAGACTAAAGCCCAGGTTACTGCAGGACATCTTATTATAAATTTTACATATTTCTACTACCTTCAATTTATTTTACAGCTATTTTATATATGTAGATTTTTAATAACCAATATAACCAATAGTTATAACGATGTATTTAGTTAGGGGTGTTTATTGTACGAGACTACCCCCCCCCTCCATAATAATTCCTATCAACAATAAAAAATCAATATTATAACAACCATGTAATGACCCACCAGGCCGATCTAGTAAAAAAATAAATAAAATACTGTCAATATTAAATATTGCACAATGTTTAATCTGCAGAAGCGGCAGAATACCAAATAGAGGTGAAAAAAAAAGAAGTAGAGATCCGAGGTATCAATGGGATAGCGATGATATTGAACTTTGTTGGCAAAGTTTGAAAAGAATATACCTTGGTTCCTCGACTGAGGTCTGTGGTTCATTCAGAGTAGGAGACAGAAAACGAGTATCTTCTTGGTGGACGGAGGAGATAAAAGAGGGAGTCAAAGAGAAGAAGATACTCTGGAAGCAATATCTCATGGCCAAAGACAGTTCAAAGTATGATATCTATAAAAACAAGAGGAAAGTGGTCAAAAGGATGGTAGCAATGCAGAAGAAGAAGAACTGGGAGGAATTCGGAATGAAGCTTGAAGAAGATTCAAGCAAACCAGAATATATTTTAGAGTCCTAAAAAGCATGAGACGAGAAAAGTCAGCGTTACTTAAGTTCATCAAAGATAAGAAAGGAACTGCCCTCAGAAAAGAACAGAAAATCATGGAAAGATGGAGAGAACATTTCATGGATTTACTTGTAGGCGAAGATACACTCCCATCACTAGAAGAGGACCATGAGGAAGAATATGATTATATTTCGGAGGATGAACTCGAGGAGGCTGTTTCTACAATGAAGCTTGGAAAGGCAGCAGGACAAGACGATATAACCCCAGAAATGCTTGAGTATATGGGAGAAAGAGGCAAGGAGATATTGCTTCACCTGCTAAATCTGGTTTGGAAAAATAAGAGGATCCCAAAGGACTGGGAAGTGGCAACTTTATTCCCCATATTCAAAAAAGGTGACAATAAAGAGTGTCGGAATCATCGGGGCATTTCTCTCTTAAGCATTCCTAGTAAAATATAATCCAAGATCTTGGAGAGAAGGCTAAGGCAAAAAGTGGACCCACAGCTCCAGGAGGAACAATATGGTTTTAGAGAAAACAGGAGCACACAAGATTTGATCTTCTCCATGAGACAGATAACAGGGGGAACTTAGGATCAGTGAAAAGAAAGGATATGACCATGGCCGGAGAGCGAGCCTGATACGGCCAGGATGGCTCAGTTGGTAGAGTCCCAGACTAGCGATCTGGAAGACCCGGGTTCGAGTCCCGGTCCTGGACATATCTTTTCTTTTCAAATAAAAATATTTATAAATTAAATATTTTTATATTTCGTTTATTCAGCTCCGAAAGACACCTGCGACGTGGGTCGGAACGTCAATTTCTATTAAAGAGATATTAACTATTCTAAAGGAATTCTTTTTTGAACTCAACCTGGTCACTTTATTCTAAAAACTGTTATGTTTTGTTCCTGATATGTCCATATCCTTAGGAAATGTACACGTTCGATTTAATGCTCCGATAGTGTAAACTTCATCACTTGACAGATTCAATTCCAACTTCAACTTATGCGGCTTTCGTCAGGCAAGTCCTTCCAGTCTGGATAAGTTCATCTTACATAAACAGTTTGTAAAGTTTAATTGATTCATTATAGCTTACACAGCCATTGACATTATCAGGAGTTGCGTAATCTAATGGCCATCGCAGAAGTTAAGCCTGCAATCTTACATGTTAACAACTAACAAGAATTCAATCTTAGTTAGTAGTCACAAACCGCCAGGTTATTCGCCTTGTAACGAGTGACTTCAGAGAACCTTATAGGCTGGGCAGTGAGCCGGCTTCATACTGCTGTATCATCGTCTAGGGTCGTCGATAAAATTGCATACTCATATATTTTTCAGCAGTAATTATTAAACGATTTGATAGTGATTATTTGGCACCTGTTCCGCTTGGTGTTGCTTCGATTTGAATTTATACATGTTTCAACTGTTTATTCGTTTCATTTTCATATATCATCTATAATTTTTCTTGAATAATAATGAACTTATATATATGAGGAAGAAAATGGTCCGGGTGGGGATAAAAACATTTCTCTTAAGCAGGGAGAACTGTTTATTGTTTTAGTTCTCCCCCCTGTTTTCCATCACTCGGATACCTTGATGAGTATGTATTTTAATTTTAATATTTACTATATGTGATTTAAATTGTCTGCATTTTGCATATTTAGCTCTGAAGAAGACCTGGATTTTTATTTACTTCCGCCCGGACCATTCTATTCCTCATATATCGTTTTTATTTCGAAATGTTATTTGAAACTTTTATTTGTTAATAAAATGAATACCAAAGTATTTATTCCCGTAATTATATTTCCATTTTCCATACTGAAGCTTATGATAGGTTGTATAACTGGATAATATTAAAAATTAAATGAATAAAAAGTTAAAACTTGTAACTCAGCTCGAAACTACAACCTTCGGAACAGATACATTTATTTTTAGCTGAAATACATATCAACGTGAGTAACCTCTTCTTTTCCTAATATATTTTTGTATATAGTTTGTGTATTCCAAGACAGCTAGGAAAGCAGGGCTCATTATAAATAAAGATAAAACAAAATACATGCTCTCATCCAGGAAACTGTCATCCAGTGGATATCTCCAAGAAAGAGGGTGCAGTTTTGAAAATGTTAAGACATTTAAATATCTCGGCACCATTATTACAAAAGATAACAGACTGGAACATGAAATAAAGGCGAGGATTGAAAACGGTAACAATTGTCCAAAATACAGCTGTACCCCGTTGTCTCAAAATAAGGGTATATAAGACGATACTTCGTCCTGTCGTTGCCTATGGTGGGGAAGCGTGAACTCTAACCAAACAGCATGAGCGATTATTGAATACATGGGAGAGAAAGATTCTCAGAAGAGTGTATGGCCTACCAAGGAAGGAAATTGTTTCCGCATGAAAAGGAACCAAGAACTTAAAGACCTATATGGAGAACCTGACTATTGATTGAGAATCTCAATCTTGATTTTTTGTATTAAAAAAGCAAGATTGAGATGGTTGGGGCACGTTCAGAGAAAGGCCCCTAAAGCTGATTCTGGAGGGACGTCTAGACGGAGAAAGAGGAAGAGGAAGGCCTAGAATGCGATGGCTGGACGATGTGGAAGCAGACCTTAAGCTCCTGGGGGTAAGACCATGGAGAAGAGCAGCGAGAGATATGTCAAAGTAAGGGAGAATTGTTGAGGAGGGCCAAGGTCCTCCATGGACCATAGCGCCATGTGATGATGATGATGATGTTTCCAAGACAGCGTTGTTCAGAGAGATTACGTTCAACCGCCAGATTTTTCCCCTACTTAATGTTAACCAGAGGCTGGGTTATCCCCAGGAAGGTCTAGAATCTCAGAGTCCTCATAACACTAAACAATTTATCAATATTTATTTGATCTTGAATCTAACTATATTATTATTATAAATTATCGATAAGCTCGTGAGAAAATTCCAGTAGAGATAATATCTTAAATAGACTCGCCAATTATCTCAGCACACGTTGGAGCGGTGCGGCGCGTGTAACTGCTCTAACATCCGATAATAATCTGGGTGGCGATTAAGCTTGTAGTCTCTTGCTTATCATTGATAAACTCTCTTATAAAGATAAAATATTTAGTTTAGCGATATTCTTGAAGGAAAAAATAAAGTTTTATTGTTTATAGCCAAAGTATCTTATAAAGTTAAACTTCAGGAACGCGCAGTAAAGCAGAAATATTTTATTTTTGAGATGGAAGAACCCTGTTCGTCCGGAAAGATGTTGCCAAAGATTCCATAGGGTCGAACTGCGGGTGATAAAAGAATAAATAATTTATCTGACCCAACTATTATCGGTCTCTCGAAAACTTAAGAGCAGGAATACATCACCCTACTTCCATGATTAAAAATTTAACTGTGATGAGTTGGATTCTAATACCTTATGTATATTTTACTATACTACTGAAGGCTGGAATTTGGCTTCGTCCGGCAATGGTATACCATTTTCCACTGTTGACATTGCCCAATATAGCCATTTCCTCGTGGCAGTTGGCGTGTGGTGTACCGCTCATCCTGTCCCAGCGGCCAGGAATTTACGACCTCCGCAGTCGACATGACGA
Organism: Troilus luridus; assembly: GCA_964056705.1. Classification (NCBI taxonomy): domain Eukaryota; kingdom Metazoa; phylum Arthropoda; class Insecta; order Hemiptera; family Pentatomidae; genus Troilus; species Troilus luridus. The sequence continues at coordinate 14,285,547 of OZ057417.1, forward strand.
TGGTCCCGCGAGTAGTCTTGTCAATAGCCGGGGTCGACTACTGTCAGTCTGTTGGGCTTTCATCATCATCAAAATTATTGATGTGTTTCTGCCAAAGTGTAGAGGGTATTTCTGAAAAAGAAAAAGTTACTGAGATTTACTACGCCGTTCCAACCCCACCGTTTAAACAAGGTAAATATGACAGTAAGATGCCAATATCTCTGGAAACCATATTTTTTTCAGACGCTCAGGAGGATTATGGGTAATCGAACGACAGCAATAATAAATCAAACGTTATTTACTTTTTTTAAACCTACTCCTACTAGCGACATCAATCATATTTGACAGAAGCTATTAATTTTCGCAGCAAGCCTCATTAGCAATCCTTTGATCTTAGCCTCACGATTGTATGACTTCTGTTACAATGAGCAGCCATAGTTTGAATTATCTCTGTTTATTTTAAATTAATGAAAATTAAATAACTAAAATAATAATGATAATTATTTTATAATAATAATAAGGCTTAGCGAACCGGAAGAATCGATGCCGATACCACCGATCTCCCCTTACAAACTTCCGTCCACAGTTAACTACCCAAACCCAAGTCCGCCAGTTCAATACTGTCGCAATATTCCCACCTACGCCTCGGTCTACCTCTCAGACATTTACCAGTCAGCACAGCGCTTATTAACTTTTTAGGAATTCGTTATAAGCCCAGCAACTTCTTAAGGCCATCTTAATATACCTGAAGCTATCACTTCATCAATATCAACCGGGTATACGCTCAATCCCGTGCAATTCCGCGTTGTAAAATTATTATACATAAAAAATAAATATATCAAATCGTTTTATTTATCACGAAACCGCGACATTACAATTTATCAAGCATATTCGGTTACCATTTCTCTTGTTAATAGTGTCGAAGATTTTTTCTAATTCAGATGAGCTGGGACTCCACTGAGTCCGATAGGTATTCGATAGCATAGTGGATACCCAAATCCAATCCTTATAGTCCAAAATCCTTCGTAAAGTCCTTAATTACTTAGTTAAAGAATAAAGTCATCCATAATGACCTGAATATCTCATTATTGCTGATACGATCCAAGCTCGATATTAATCCTGTTTGCATGTTTAACTTTTCGTATATTTCACAATTATGACTAAACCTGTACCACTACAGCCGTTGAATGGTCTAGGGTTCAGTACGTAGTACAGACTTTACTGTTTTTTGGACAAGAGTAGTTCAGGTAGGTGAATGAGATCACTCTCAACCACCAGATATTTCCCCTATTTTGGGTACCCACTCTATAGAGGCTGGGTGAGCCCCAAGAGGTCCAAGATCCCACCGATCCATTTCTGGCTGTTAATAGACTAAATAACAGCTTACCTAGTTGGGGGATTTGAACCCAGGACCTTCGGAATGGCAACTCAAGGACCACTCTACACACTTATGACTTCGGCTGTAAAATCTGTGTTGTGCAAATTATACTCTATGATTAATGCCGGCATGAATATTTATTTCTTGAATAAATTAAGTTTACACCCAAAGCGCTCCTTTATGCCTGCCATAAACGTGATGTTACACATATCCATAATAATTCCGCTAAGACGATGTAGGAGTTGCGAGCGGAAAGGTGACTCAGCAGGAGATATGCTAATTAGAAAAACATTGATGAGGAGATAGACTAGGCTGACGCGGTCCTGAATTTCAATGAGAAAGAGTCCGTCATTTTTAGCTTCCACTTTCATCAACGTCCTTCCGTTCGCGAATTTGCATAAATTTCTCCTTCACGATATTTCTTGCCTGTTGCTTTTTACATTCTTCTACCTTTTCGTTGCGGTTCTTAGGTCCAAGATAAACTTGTGATGCAATGCCACATTTCTCTGTCCATAGCCTGCAGTGGGATTTCATATGCAATACATACACGGTGGTACAATACCGCCATCATATACTTATGATTTAATCAGGGAGCGTGTTAGCTCATTGGTAGAGTGCTGAGTTGCCGCGCCGAAAGTCCTGGGTTTAAATCCCGTTATGGCAGATAATTTATTTAATCTGTTAACATCAGGGGATGTCTCCTGAGGGATCCAGAGACCATTCTGGGACTCAATCAGCCTCTATAAAGCGGCTATTATTATATCTCAACGATTATAATTGTTTTAAACTAATTTATAAATAAATTTCTTCGTCATCATCAACGTTTCGTGGGGGGAAACCAGTCGGTTGAGCGTGTTCTGGAGCAAATCACCTGCCTACACTTTGTCCTTGTAACAGTACAGTCTGCTCTGTTAGCGGCCGGAGATAGATCGTATGGGATCTAGGATACTACTGGGACTCACCTAGCCTCTAAGTGGGTACCCAAAAGAGCGAAAAATCTGGCGGTTGAGCGTGATCTAGTATAAATCACCTTCCTGCACAACCCTTGTCCTACAGACAGTATAGTCTCTACCATGAACTGAACCCAAGACCCTTCATGGGGTGTAGTACTAGTTTTTTTAACTACCAAAAAATAAAATTAAATAAAAAATTCAAGTTAAAAAAATAATTATAAAAATTTTAATTTAATTTTGTTAGAGAAGAATTAATTAAGAAACAATTAAATTAATATAATATATTAAATAAATTATATATTATATTATATTTATTATATCTATATTTATTGTATATATTATTATGTATATAATTATATATATATATATATATATATATATATATATATATATATATATATATAATTATATTTATTATATAAATTAATATAATAAATAAATTAAACAATTAAATTAAGAAACAATTAATTTTGTTGTATGTGTAATTTGGCTCTATTTCATTTGATTTTTTTTTGCTCTTTAAATCAATCTCTTTAAATACTTACAAGATATCACTTACATATCTTTATTGCACCTTACATTAGTTGGTACAACATTACATACGAAGTACATTCTTACTACTTGTTTCTTGATGCTATTTTTTTCTGCTTCACGATGGTTCAATTTAAATTTAATTACTTCGAATAGGTTTTGCTTTGGTCGCTTCCTATTCAAAAGAAACTGTGACGTGTATAAATAAAATTAATAATAAATTTTGTATTTTTTATATCTTGAATTGGACCATTTTTCACATTATGTTTTTCTTTATCGTAGTCAGCTTTTATCTCTTTATATTTTTTCTGCCACTTATTAGATTTCATGTGCAGTACTTAATATTCCTCACTGTCCTTGATGCAATATTAAAGGTATATTCATACGAATGTTCCAGCCCTATATGCCTATACACACAAGTCTCGACAATACATGGCGAACTCAGTGGAACTATCGGCTGCCTATTGTTCACTCCTCGCTGGGGAGGCAGATATCTCACTAGCATTGACTATTATCTAGCAGGCAGCGGGTGTGCCTGTCACTTCCGCTCTCAACCACTTCCGGAAGTAGAGGCAATGAGAAGCTCATAGGCAACTGACGTGTACAGAGCTCGTGGGAATGGACCATATTGGCATGGTATGTTTTGTTTCTGTGGTATAAGTCCTTGTTTTGGTAGTACTGTTATTATGGTTCAAGTTTATTTTTCTTCTGTTTTATTTCAAGCTGGTAGAGCACTGAGTGACGATGTCGAAGGCCCTGGGTTCAAATCCTGCTCACTGGCAGACTTTTATTTAATCTTTTACCGGCTGGAGATGGACCCTATAAGATCTAGGACCCCCTCGTGGCTCGCCCAACCGCTATAAAGTGGGTACCCAAAATGAGGGGGGGAATCTGGGGGTTTAGCGTGATCTAGGACAAATCACCTCCCTGCATCACCGTTATCCAAGAAACAGTACAGTCTCCACCATGTACTGTGGTGAATAGAGTGAAGTACACAAGTGTTCCATTTTTAATGACTGAAAGATGCTCATGGAGCACAGTTATTATTTTATAATCAATGTCAAAAGTACACTAATTAAAGCATCAAATTTGGTTCTTGGGTTGAAGTAGACACATTTTTTTTTTAGGTTGACTTCGCAATTTTACAATGAGTGTATTATACCTTCGAGATTCCTCCTAGTTTAGATCCCACGATTTTATGTCATTCATTAAACGTATATCGCTGTTTTATTACCCTCACAGGGCTTATTATTGGATGGAAGCATACCGCTTCCTTTTCCTCAATAAAACCTATAATCAGAAGAAACCGCTAAGCCATAACCTAGTTTTCTGAACGATACGATTCATGAAAGATATAAGGCAGGAACAGATAACGAACGAAGGATCGATCTAGGTATAGAATATCTTTATAAATCAGATGTGATATAATATAGATCTATATATTTGTATCTATTTATATCTAATATAGATTAATCGGTTAAAGTTGGATTTTAATCGGAGACCAGCATACTACTCATTGCGCGCTATCCAGGCATTTTTTTTTTTTATACTAGTTGAAATTATTTGTTATATACTATACCTTCTTTATACATTTTTTGATATTGAGCTTTTGAGATAATAGGTATCGTTAGTTTTGGTTTTTATCAAAATTATGAGTTAGGATTGGGAGCGGAGTGGCTCAGTGGTAGAGCACTGAGTTCAAGGATTTGAACAATCCTGGTTCAAATCCCACTGCAGGCCATGACTTTTATTTAGTCTGTTTGCAGCGGGAGATGGATCATATTGGATCTAGGACCTTCCTGGGGCCCACCCAGCCTCTATAAAATATTATAAAAATAGGGAACCCAAAATATAAGGAAAATCTGGTGGTTGAGCGTGACTTAGGACAAGTCACCTCCTTACAAAACCGTTGTCCATGAAACAGTACAGCCTCTACCATGTACTAATCCCCCAGACCCTTCATAGGTTGTAGTGGTTCAGGTTTTTTTATTTTATGTTTTATGTGTGATAGGATACATGAGTGAATTACTCAACTAAACTGAAGAAGAGTAACTCAGGAAGTTATAACTCTGTGTCAAAGGCAGTTACTCGAAGATGGGATGAAAGAAATAACTGTTGGATTGCGTGAGAGATAACAAAGTTTGCGTAACAAACTGCTCCTCAAGCGCCAGTGAATAAAAGATTTAATCCTGACACTGAGAGAAGTGGTGGCGAAAAATGGCTAAGTTCATGAAAAAAATATGGCGCACTTATCTTCTCACAACGACCTCCCGACAGATCCGGTTTGTTTACTTTTCCAATTGTTTTAGATGGAAATTTCCGGAACCCTCATATGAAATTTTGACTCGATTAACAGAGTGTTTGTCAACGTGTAAGTAAAGAAGAATAAATATGCTTTTTTAGCAGTTTATCATTTTATCCGATGCGAATGGCCATAAGACAATGAACAATTTTCAGTTTCAGTTGTTATTTATTTTAGTTCGAATTATTTTCCTAAGGCAGCCGTATAACTCAGTGTGTATATTACAGCGTTGCTTCCCGGCTTCAAATCCTGTTTTGGCAAATAAATTATGTAATATGTGTAAAGCCATTGATTTACCCTATGGGATGCGCAGAACCTTCTGGGGCTCACCCAATCTCTATAATGTAAGGTACCCTTAATTAGGGGAGAGGGTTGGAAGTTTTATCTCGGTCAAATCACTCCAAAACCGTTAACATTGCAACAATAGTCTCTAATATTTACTAAACCGAATACTCTTTATGGACTGTATTGATACACCCTGTATATCTATCATTTTCATTAAAGCTTAATCAATACTAAATGATAATATAACTAATTTCATGAGGTTTGATAATGTGTACTATCAAATTATAAATGTTACATAACAGAAAGCCTACTTAGAAACAAAATAGTCGTAGTAGATTAACAGTCCTCTGGTACACTTTAATATTTTATACTGCCACCTAGAACGAATAATAAATGACAATTGATATTCTAATGAACACATCGCACTGATATTTCCAATGTGACACAATTCAAAAATCGGTGATTTTCCGGTGGTTAGTTGTGACTGTGAAAGACATTGGTAAATATCTCTTTATCATTCATGAGAACTGTATCAACCTAGCTTCACAGCTTGTCTGCCAGAATACATTTTTGTCACTATTGGTGCCCTAATGCTATTCCATTACCACTAATAGTTTTTCCAAAAATGTTGGTTTTTTGACTTAAGTCACTTTAGAAAGTGTCGCAATTTCTGAAGTGACATAAGTCAAAATCCTTCATACGTTATGGTTTATTTACGTCTGTTGGTTAAAGCATTCGGAAAACTCCTTAAATAAGTGTATGTAAACATTTGTTTCGGACGTAGTCGACAACCGATTACGACTGAAAGTTTCCATATTCATGAACGACTACTTCACTAACAACCCACTAATGTGTAGGCGGATAAAAAAAAAATCCAACTACCGCTAAGAGAAGGGAATCTTGTATCACTACACCCATGTAGTATTCGGTTTAGTAAACAGTAGAATCTGTATTGTTGCTATTATATAATCTATTCATATTATAAAACAAAGTCCTCATCCGCGTTTGTTCGCGGTAAACTCAATAACTACTGCACGCATTTTCATCAATAGATAGAGTGATTCACCAGGAAGGTTTAGGTATATAATTTGTCGAGGTTTTGTGTAAATGGGTTGGAATATCGATGGGTTTCACCGAAGACGCTGCTTGCCTAATCCCGTGCAATTATATAACGTGCAAGATAATAAATTCGAATATAAAGAAATATTCGGTTTTGTTTTTATTTTTATGATTTCTATATAATAAATTACATTAACTGAGGTGGTAAGAAAGAAAATCAAGACTCCCAAAGAAGCCTAACCAATGATATTCGCGTGATCCTTAGTAGCCGGTACGTGATTAAAAAAAAAAAAAAAAAACATTACACAGACAAATTATGTAGGCATAATATGCCTTAATACCCGAACAAAGCTGGGGTGGGTCGCTGGTATAATATATTTATGCTTATTTGAAGTAAGTTGATTGAACTTATATGACATTTTTTTTTATAATGTTTGAATGGGGAAAACCTTGGCTGCTTGGTTTCCAATTGTTGTTCAAGACACCTGAGGTTTTCATCGGCCGAGAAAGTAAAGCTGACATAAGAAGAGACCGAAGGATAAGGAAAGTAGAGACATGTGTGAAGTGAATCGAAACCATGTGGTTGCTCGCTAGACGTGGGCGTCAGGTACAACACCGCGGCCATACTAAGCAGTCTCACCTTCTTCCCTGCCTATCTAACTAGCTTCCTTCAACTTTATTCCCGATGTGGCACGAGATACTAACATCTGTTAGTAAGAATAATATAATGATACTGATAATTAATTATCAGTTTATTATTATTTAATAATTATCAGTTTATTAGAACTAGCTCATTACTCAATCTTTGTAAAAGAATAATTGATTACGGAGTTACTCAAGAAGCTTCACAAGAATATCCTACAACCATAAGACCTACGCTCAATATTTATTATTTTTTATTTATTTACATGGATTTTTAAGTTTATTTTGATATGTATAAACAGCTAACATAGTGTGGTAAAGCTCTGAGTTCTGAAGGCCCTCGGTTCAAATCCCGCTAGTTAACTGATTTTTAATTAATCTGTTAGCGGCCAGAGAGGGTTCCTGTGGGATCTAGGACCCTCTTGGGGCTCACCCAGCATCTATAAAGGGAGTACCCAAAAATAAGGGGGGGAATCAGGACAAATCATCTCACTGCACACAACCGTTGTCCAAGAAACAGTACAACAGTCCAGTCTCTTCCACTTACTGATATATTTATTGAAATTTACTACTGCGTTACAATAATAAAATTAAATAGGGTGAATGATACGTAATGGCATGAGATAAAAGCAAGTAGAGGGAATATCCACTGGTAGTACTCAAATAACAAACTCAACTCAGAAGTTCATGAGGACATCTTCTTTTCAGACGCCGCGAAGACTTAATGGGGATTGAAGAAGTGGCTAGGTTTTAAAGTTTTTCATGAAAGGATTGATATTGAGTTCGGGTCAAATCAGACACAAATGGTTATATTAAGGTTATTATGGATGAGTTTTTGGTAACAAAGTTAAGGACCATTGAAGATTTTACGAAGGATTGGATTCTAGAGAAATTCGATGGATTTTACTTATTTAAAATGCTATTTCTTACTTTTCTCACTGAATTACGTTTATTGTTGTTTTTGAAATTACTTTTATTTTTTCTAAAAAACATTTTAAAAATAAATCCATCATCCTATGGACGAACGCGCACCCACACACAAACACAAACCCACACACACATGTATATTAATTTCTAAACGTCTATAAAATAATAATATAATAATATTAATGATAGAAAATAGATAAGGGTTTATGTAGTACTTACTTAAGAATGATTAATGTTTTTTGTTATGCAGGTTCTTAGCATAAAAAAATTACATAGTATTTAGTTTCATAATGAGGCGTTTAGGATCAAAAGCAACATTCTTCGCTAGTTTAGTCAACAAATTTTATATAAAACGACACTTTACTGCCTTATTTCTCATCGTTTTAGTTCGGTCTCGAACCTTAAGTTTCGGGGGGATACATTGCTTTACTAAACTAAAACGTGAAAAAGTCGATTTTTTTACAATTTGGAGTAATCCTTTTTTGATCCTTAACGCCTCAAAGATTATATGTTCCTTGTTTGACGCGTGAAGCCTCTCATACTCGAGAAGAATGAAGGTAGACTTAATATTCCTCAGGCGTGTACCCTAATACATCAATGACCCAGAGCTCATAAATCAACAGCTCAACAATTCTCCACCCTACACCACTCCTTGGCCTCCTGTTCATCACTCACCGATGTACAATAGCGGTCCAATCCAAACCACCTGATTCGAGAACGAGCATGATTGTGCTAAGTTCATAATTTACTTACATGAAGCTCAGTCTTATAGACTTTATCAAGTAAGAATAATTCCGTATTCTCAGATCGTGAAGTACACCTCATAAATATCTGAGGCATTCAACACACGAACAATGATTTCCAAGAAACAAATGAAAAGAAACAAAATATCCGATGATTTAAAGGGCCATTATATGTACACATAATGCCGGGATTTCCTTACAAAGAAAACTTTAATAGCCGACTAAAAAAAGAAAAAGAGGTCTCATGGAACGAAGAAAAAAATTGTGGGAAGTCGCCTGCTGCCAGATGATTTGGATGGCAGATGGAACAGACTGAGTTCGTCCTGTTTCTATTTCCTAGTTCTAAGCAGGTTTTTAATTCAATATAATTAATATTTTTCTCAAATATTTAATTTTACTATTCAAAAAATAATAACTTGTGCTCCTATAAATTGGCTATAATATATAAATATGATCAGAAGAATCTGTTAGTTGACCGTATATATACGGAGAAGAAAGTGATCTGGGAGGAGGTCATATAAAGTCCTTAAATACTAATATATTTATTAGAAACTGACGTTTCGACCCACATTTTAAGTCTTCAGGGCTTTTAATGTTAGTTTGTTCATTTAACGTCACTTTAAACTGCTAAGGTTACAGTGGGAGCTCTAAATTTTACCTATCCAGGTAAAATTTAAGATAGCGATTTTTAACGAGTACCTGACACCGCAGTGGCTCGGGACTCCCTTTTTCCGTCTCTACCGAAGGACGGCATAACCAAGGATTTTTCTTCCTTTTATAGTCCTGGGCCCACCTCATAGTTGGTTATTATGCTTACTACTCCACAGGTGATCCCTTGACAAAAGTCGTTTATATTCGAAGAGAAAGACATTACCCGTCGAAGGTTGTACAAGGAAGATAACATCATAAGACGCATGCAAGTATAAGCAGAGAAGGGAGAGCACACATTGACTTAATGTGTCGACTTAAATAAACGATTAACACAGCTAAGTATCTGGGATAAGTCTATTCAGTCCATTGTAGGCGAAGCAATCATCCATCCCATGGGACGAGGATTATGATAGATAATTCGAGCTATTTAACTGTGCTTTAGGGCAGTGTAAATGCTTTAATGGGATAATCTTATAAGTAGGCTGTGACTTATCTCTGGCATACATCTGGATCTTGTATAAGACAATAATAATCAGACCCGAAGTTTCGATGCAGATATCCATAATATCCTTCAAACATTACTTAGATATCTTTAAGGCTACGTAATACTAGATCTTACTTTCTATGTAGTGATTGTTAAATTTTCAATATTTATGTTTACCACGTTTAATCCCTCTAAACTGCTAAATCATATATTTTTCTCGCTAAATATTGAAAAAAAGCTAACAATTATTCAAATTGTGCACTATCGTCTCCAATATAATTTTTCTTTTCTCTGGATGATTGTCTCTTTTTTATTGCTTTTTGTAGATAAGTACCTAGAAAAATTAATAGATTAATATACAAATATATTATGGAAATAGAAAATGTTGTTCATTTTGAAAATAAAAAACTGTACCACTACAGCCCGTGAGGGGTCTTGGTGTCGGTATGTGTTAGAGACGGTTTCGAGGACAACGATTGTGCAAGGAAATGATTTGTATGTGATCACGCTCTACCGCCATATTTCCCCTTATTAAGGATACCATCACTGAGGTATCCAGCTCCCCTAAATTTAAAAAAAATTGCTTGATTTTCAAAAATGCTCAAGCCATTCTTCTTCATACGAACTTCTTATTTATTTATTTCATTTTATTGAGTTTTTTTAAATTTTTCACGTCCTGTTTCCCATTTTCTCGTCCTTTTCCACAATGCTAACCTTTCTAAATAGATCGAGATGAGCAGGACAGCCATTCATCTATTCATTTCAGGGTCCGCGAGGATTTTTAACCCGCCCAGACCGGATTCGAAGAGGCACCGAAGTAGTCACAAGGTATCTAAGGTAGTTTCCTTTGACGTCGGCTACTCTGCCTTTGTATTATAATTAATATATATCTGATTTTGTGGTACCTTTTTAAAAAAACAAAAACATTTTCATTGATTATTTTTTTCCCACCTTCTTTCTTCCCTCCGGAGTTAGGTCTACCCTAAAGGACCATTAAGGGTCGGCGGTGACTGAAGAAGGCGGTAAATCCACTCTTTATTAGCCGGGCGAGGCCTTCCTTGAAGAGACGTAGACAAAGATATAGTGGGCCTCGAGGGACAATAAGAAGTGCCCTCGATGGTGTACCGTCCCGGTGATGGAGTGCCGCGTCACGTGCAGATGTCTTCTGTATTTATTCAATCACCCGGATTCGATATCCGCCTCTGTTTTGGCCCCTTCTTATACCCCATTGCGTAGTCAATGACTTTTTGATTGTGTTTTTTTTCCTGTATCTTTCTAGGGGAAAAAATTGGTAGTAAGATTATCTATAAACTCTATTAATAAATTAACTTCGATGCGTTTTTTTTAAAAATAATTTTCAATAAAAATGATAAAAATGTCCAAAAATACTTTTAAATAACAACCCATTCAACTTTTAGCCATCTCAGGCATCATCAGAACATAAAAAAATTAACATCAATAAAGATAAAATGTAGCTCATCTCACATCAGCAGTTTAAACAGACTCATTAATCAGAGCAGCAACCCCACTCCAAAACTTTCAATGTAATCCGCTAACAGTATTTCTAATAACTAATTGTTATTCAAAATAAAACATAATTAATCATTATTTTATATCTATTTATTTACTTCGAACCATAAATTAATTAATGTGTTAATACATATATAAGTACCCTGTGGATCTGCAGAGCCTCTTGGGACTCACCCAGTCTCTAGAAAGTATGGGCCCGTGAATCACTATTACCACTGTACAGTTACACAATCAATAAGTCTGTAAGTTGAAAAATGGTTCTCCTGCGTTACATTTATCAACGAAACACTGAGTATTTTATTAATTGTCGCATTGACAACGATAATTAAATTGCTTTATGAAGGAATTTGTTTATAATAATCAAAAGGTTTAATTAACTATAAAACATAATTTTCTCTGTTGTGGAAGTAATTAACTTCAGAATTTAATTTAGTTTATTGTTCTCTGTTCTCTCCCTTTTCCGTTTGGATTCCCTTAGGAATTCTCCACCCCTGGATATCTTTCCTTGGAAACAACTGTATTACTCCTACCCTTCAATTCCTGAAGGGCGTGTATTCTCTAACGCATGTTTGTTTGTTTGTTCATTTAACGTCATTATATGCTGCTAAGGCTAATCTGTATATTAACTAACATATAATAGAAAAATGAGGTCATATATGAAAAGAACTAAGATTTTAGATCAAATTGGAAACTGAGATGAGCTATTACACAGCTTCATTAATTTAGCAATAGATTTAAAATTATAGATTCGAAATAAAAATTCTGGTTTGATTTGAGATAAGTACTTGTAATTCCTATCTAACGGCTAAAAAAAAACAACACTGTAAGTAAGGTAGAGACTGCGTCAAGGAAAGGGTTATGGAGGGAGGTGATTTGTCCTAGATCATCCTCAACCGCTAGGTTTTTTTCCCACAATTATGGTCACCCACTTTATAAAAGCCGGGTGATTCCAAGGATATTTGCCAGACCCTAACGATGGCTGTTAACAGATTAAATAATTTTTCTGATATACCAAGATTTGAACCCAAGTTCCTGAGCATAGCATCTCGTCGCTACATAATCTAAGCTACCTCGCTCCCCCGAATATTATATGACTTAGTTAAAAATTTGGAAAGGTTTCCAAAATACCAGAGAAGGTTAGTAGAGGTTGGACTGAAGGTCAAAAGAAACATCCCAATTATGAAGGAGTATCAGATACAGAGAAACCTTTAACAGGGGAAAGAAAGAACTCAAGTTGTGTGATCCTTAGTGGTCAATACTGCATAATAATATTTTTATTTGAAAAGAATAGATATGTCCAGGACCGGGACTCGAACCCGGGTCGTCCAGATCGCTAGTCTGGAACTCTACAATTTGAGCTATCCCAATCAAGCACGCTTCTCGGTCGTTGTCATATCCTTTCTTTTCACTGATCCCAAGTCCCCGCGTTCTCGCATTTTTGCGATGTATATGAGGGGAAGAATGTTCTTCGAACATTATTTTAATTTGGATCTTGTTGACTTAAACCTGTGTTCATGTCTGTAAAACTAGAACAGTTGTTGAGCTAGAAACCCAATGTGATTTGTAGCAAAGGGGAATGGGATTCGTTCTCCTGGACAAGACAATATATATTTTCCATCTCTACTCCAGAGCAACTACAAATCCTTAGAAGACAGCTTGAAAGGTTTCCTGTCTATTCCAGATAAAACCCTCCACTACTTTTACCCTTTGGTGGCTGGTGTCGCGGTTTAAGTTATAGCTCTTGAGGAGCGACGTAATCCGAACGAGAGGAAGTACGTAGGCATATTGGTCCGGTTTGGAGACAAGGGGTTGCCTTGGCATCCGTCTGGTCGTATATAAAGCAGTCCATCGAGTTAAATATAGAAACTCATTTTAATAAGTTAATGTCGTCTTTATAACAAAATAAGAAAGTAAACCACTTGGAATTTATACATGATATCGATTTTATAGTAAATAAATAAATATTTGAGTAAATAAACATTTATATAACAATGATAAGGCTAAGCGATCCCGAAAGTTCGATACCGATGCAACCAATCTCTACTTACAAACTTCCGGATACTACCCAATCTTAACGCCCTCCCACATATTCCTCATTCTACCACTCTTGAATAATATTAACTGGCATGTTCCGCAATTCCGCGTTGTGTTCTGTAAACTCTCCGTTGATCTCATCCTTTTTCGGAACAGATATTCTACGCAACGCCTTATTTTCAAATTCATCATACACCTTTAACGACCATGTTTGAAATAGGTAAAGAAGAGTTGGAAGGATGATAATTTAATAAATAATGAAAGACGCTATCCGCTATAAAAATTCCATGCCTTTAATAGCGCATTTACTTAATTTTGAATTTCGGTTTTTCTAGTTATCACAGACCCCAAGAACTTAAACTTCTTGGGATGTTTTAACTTTTTTCCACCTACAATATTAATAATAATTAGCGAACCAGAAGGCTCGATGCCTACACCATCAATCTCAGCTTACAAACGTCTATGGACCACTCCCCAAACCCAAATCCGCCAGATCATTCCTAACGCAATCCTCCCACCTACGCCTTGGTCCACCCCTCACATTTCCAGTCGCCACAGCGCTTTTTAACATCTTAGGGGTTCGTTCTTTACTATGCCTAGAAACTTCCTAGCAATACCACTCTCCATACTTCCAGCCCTATTTCCTTACCTGGACTCATCAGCGTTTATGTATCTAGGAGTATAGTTTACGGTTTCTTCACCCAACAGTACCAAATCGCCCGCAAACCCAAGTACACAGCATATTTATAAGGGAGAACTATTTATTTGGAATCCGACGTTTCGAGCCACATTGCAGGTCTTCTTCAGGTATGGTTTCCTAATGAACAGTTTTTCCTACATATTATAAGCGTAAAATAGTGGGCGATAGACCATAAAAAGGTCGAGTGAAATAAATATTTCAAATTATTCCCATAAACTTAGCTAAATTGTTTATGTTAATGTTTAATCCAGCAACGCTGTTTTATTAAATATAAAAAAATAAAAATTATTGAAGATAAAAAACTTAAAGTGCCATCACCGTTTCATAAACATAACTCAAGCTGTTATCATTCAAAAGAGCAATATATAAACACCCCGGTTTATTCTACACCTCAGCTTCGAGAGAGAAACGAGAATAGATCCCCCCCCCCCCACCTCTGCCCCCAAATAGACAATATCAAGGGGTTGGTTGACAACGGGGACTTTTTGCCCCGCCACGGAGTTAGTGCTAACAGATGCCCACTATAGATAGCGCTTATAAGTCTCCTTTAAATAGGCACTTAGCTTCCGGCTTCGCTTTCCATGCCTTCCTGATCCGTCCAGATTAGCGGTAATGGAGCCGTAGACCGCATGCTTAATGAAGTACCGTTAATGTCCTCAAGTCCCGTCCGCAAGGACTTCGCAGTAATCTTCCCTTCTGATCTGATGTGAAGGATGAGGCTATTCTGATTCAATTTGCAGATAGAATAGCTAATTTGGCTCTGCCAGACGACTTCTTTAATTATTATTTTTAATTATTTATAATGCAGTGTATTTGCTTATTATTCAGAGTAAATATAAAAGTACGTATGGACGTAAAAAATAAAATAATAAAACGTCTTTGGACATTACGAGGTAGCGCTGAGTTGCTATACTCAAGGATTCAAATCCGCGCGTGGAAGACGAATTATTTAATGTTTTAGAAGTCATAAATTAATTCTGTGGGATCTCAGGATCTTCCTGGGGCTCAACCAGCCTTTATACAGTGTAGTACCCATAATTGGGGGGGGGGGCACCTCGGACAAACTACCTCCCTGCACAACTATCTTATTCGAAACAGTACAGTCTCTACCATGTTCTGAGCCCAAGACCCTTCTTGTTGTGGTTGTAGTGGTACAGGTTTTTTTTTATCTCTGCACAATCAAAAATATGTAAGTATAATTTTCTTTATTCTCAATATATTTATTATTTGCAGATATAGCTATTAGAGAAATTAAGATAGGTCTATTAGTTAAATAGTTATCTACAAAAGCGAAAACAAAGAAAATGAGAGAGTTATTCACAGAAAAGAAAAGAATGGACGATCCTCTCATAAGCTAATTTATATAACATATTATAGCGATAAATGGAGAATTTACACAGTGTTACCGAAGATAGATGCTAGAAAATAAATAATTATTAATGTTAATCAATTCATAAAAACATACCATAACATTTTGGAACGCTAAAATGTAACGAACGAACATCTTTTAAACCAATACATGGTAGGGACTCTTCTATTTCTAAGCAAACGGTCGTGCAGGTAGGTGATTTGGCCGAGATCACACTGTTATCTGTTATAATCTTTTTCGAACCCTTCAAGAGCTAACTCAGCTACTGAGAGAGAGGCCCCTATCCCATTATATATTTTCAAATAAATCCTAATAAATAATGAACTTTCAGGCAAAGCCAAATCAAAACATTAATTATTCAAATTACTTCCAATGGATTATATAACAGGATGTAATTATGTAAATTGTTCTACTTTTTAAGCCCTGTAACATCAATGTGTAATAATTATAGGTAATTATATAAAACATTATTTATCTTTTAAGTTTTAAACATGTACTACCTGGTTTTCGTATCCACTAAGCTTGGACAAGCGCTGACAAGACGATCATTGCGGAATTAAGTCCAAGATTACCGCTGCCACCGTCCTTCAATCATAAAGTTTGTCAGAATGCTATCTGTCTTACTTTTAAGTCCATCTTTTGGACATCTACCGTCACTTCAGTACTAACCAACTTTGTAGTGATTTATTCGTATCAAAGCCTAACAGTTTCATAGTCTACTGTTAAAGTTAGTTGTCTGTAGATCACCAAGACTTGTAAATTAATCTGTACTTCTGCTTAATAAAGTGCTATTTAAGACTGACTCTAAAAAAAGGAAACAGACCCTGTAATATTGCGATAGCCTTATGCTGTGAACTTTTAATATCATGATGAATATGAATGTCTGTTTCTTAACACAATTTGTCAACTATCCAGTAACATATCTATATATTTTTAATACTTCAGAATATTATAAGTTGCGTTAGCTCTAGGGTTGGGCGATAGACGATAGTTACTATCTATATAGACTTTGTCCCAGAATAAAGTTACTTTTCTATTCTATTCTATTATATTCTATATCGATATTTCTGTCCCATCGATGGTTGCTTTCGATAGTGTCGACTATCGATGGTCACTATCAATGTTGTCGACTATCGGTGGATCCTTTTTACCCTCAAGTTTTGAAACTTTCGGAATTATGCTGATCTGTCTCTGTCCAGTGTCGAGTTCTTTTGAAATTTAACTCGCAATTCCTAGTGCTCAAGGGTTCTCTTCTGTATTACTTTGATGCCGCACCGGACGTGTTCTTATTTAATTCTCATAAATTACTAATTATATTATGTTCGATAGAAAACGTAGTCTCACACTTGTGCAAACAAGCCAAATTCGCGGTATTGAGCATTGGCTCTTCTAGGTTTTTATAACCTTAACTTCCTCTTTAATTAGGGATCTTTTTCTACAATTCTTAAATGTTCAACTAGAAATGCTAGTTTTTCTTTCGGGAAATATGTGGCTCAAGGAGCACACTTGACTCTTGAAATTAACTATTTCGTAATTTTTCTTTTATGAAGATTTGATTTGTTCATTGTTTTTACATGTAAATTGTAAATACTTTTTTAAAATTCAAATAAATTAGTTTTTTTTCTCATCTTTATGATATAATCTTATAATTTATAAGCCTGCAAATTTCAATTAGTAGATAGGTAATTTAATTTTATTAAATTAGTTGAAATCTTTATTGAATAGGTTTGGAAAAAAGGGAAGCAGCTATCGAAAAAAAAATCGACTATCGCCCAACCCTAGTTAGTTCCAACAGTTAATAATATTGTCTTACGTAATAATTAATTAATTTAGTATAAATCATTAATAACAACTATACAACATGTAGGTCTTGTTGGGGAAAGTCAAGTAATATGTCCATAAAATTTTAATCTTTGTTTTCTTTTGTCTGCTGCCTGGTTTGTGGTATCCTATTTATTGTTATTGTTATGTATATTTTATTCACTTCAGACCAAGCGAAGCATCCATGACTATTTGTTCGTCCTATTCTTCCAGTACTCCTTCGTTATTCGTATTCGTATTCATTCGCTGAAGGTCGTATTCTTCAGTTCACTTGTGATCTTGAACCGCTGTATGTATCCAAGAATTCTGAAAGGAGAGTCTGGTCTGTGGCAGATTGCCACTTACTGCAGATTGAACTGCTTCTTAGTTCGAATCCATGCAACTGCAATATATGTTCCGCATTAGATTTTATTTGGTTTCCGGTAAACTGAATCTTTTTTTTTTTTTTTTAATCAAAGTTTCGAAGGTGACAAGTCGACCCTTTTCGGGTGTCTAAAAGTCTAAAAGTAAGGGTCACGAATTCGTGGCAAATAAATGTTAATCCGGTGAGTGAAAGGAATAATAATGGATTCAATTCCACTCCCTCAGGAATCTCTCCCTCCGTTACTCTTTCCGCATTCGTTATTCCTTCCAATAAAATACTCGATGTATCTCCAGTCAAAGTTAATTTCCCGACTAATTCGATAATACCTTGCTTGAAGAAGGATCTTCCATTTGGTCGAGTTGGAGTGTTGTATTTTACCCAAGGCCTTAAATAGTATTAATTACTTGGTATTTAAATCCAAGATAAAATACCGGAAACAGCAAATCTTGGAAATGAGCTCTTGTGATTAAGAAATAAAGTAAAATCGCATAATTTTGATCTTAATAAAATATTTTTGTAATCCTGTTTTACGGATAATGAGTGATATGATAAATGTAGGTATATAAAATATTGGCGAAGTATGCTAACAGTTAAAAGATATGAAGGAGTGATAAGTGAGATGAAAAATCTGTACTACCACAACTTACGTAGGGTTTTGATTTCAGTACGTAGTAGAGACTACCATTTATTAGCCATTAGCTTATTAGAGAAGTGGTATCGCCTAGATCACGCTGTCCTCTAGGTTTTTCCTCAATTAAGGGATTTGGTAGAGGATGGGTGAGTCCCTGGGTGTCTGATTGATCCACTTCTGTCACAAGAACATTTAATTTACCTGCCACAACTAGTTTCAAACCCGGGATCTGGAGCTTAGTAACTCAGCGATCTACACCCCGAACTTTGCATTCCCAACAAAAACTAACAACTTACAACAACCTTTTATATTATTTTATAATTGTTCACAGATTATTATCGTAATATAAACAATAGAGTTCTATCTAAATATAATTTGTTTTGATGAATGAAATTTACTACATAATTACATAATATTTTAAGCATATTTTCTAGTAAAATGCTGCATTAGACAATAATAGATAAATTAAATCACCTACCAATTGTGAATTTAAATTCCTAGAAGCTGGTTGAGTCCCGAGATTGTTTGCAGAACACAGCTTTAAATATAACAAATAATTTACATACGATAGATGTATTCAAATCCAGGAACTTACTGCTCAGTACTTTAGAATTCGACACACTGGGCCACCCCAACCCTTTCAAATAAAACCACAATTTCAATTAAGTGAATTATACTTATGATGTACTTTAAGCAATCAAAGTTAATCAGCGCTGAAACCTGGAGACCATTATCGTGGCTCTTTGAAGAGTATTCGAGCCCTGTTTATTTTTGTATGAAGAAAGGCATTGATTTAGAGATGGTGTTATTGTCCCAGTGTTAGGCTACAACAGATTGCTTCCAGCCGAGCATCTGTCATCAGCTCCGGAAGAGAGACAAGAGAGCTTCACGGGTTGGTTAACAAAGCTCTAAGCGGAAGTGTAATTACTGGCACTATAACCTCCTTCCCATTAATCATTATATATATATATATATATATATATATATATAGAGAGAGAGAGAGAGAGAGAGAGAGAGAGAGAGAGTGACAGACAGACAGACAGTACGAATCCTGGTATATAAATAATTTATTCCGATAACAGTCCTGGATCAACACAATGGGATCTGCAGACCCTCCTGAAGTTCACCCAGCCGCTTTAAAGTTGATACCCTTATTTGAGGAAAAAAACCTTGTGGTTGACCGTAATCTTAGACAAATCACCTTTCTGCACAATCGTTGGCTTAAAAACAGTACAGTCTCTATCCTGTACTGAACCCAAAACCCCTCTTAGGTTATAGTGGTACAGGTTTTTATCTTTTTTAATTTATGACTTTATAATATATGAAGACTGCAGAGGTAAAGCGGGGTAACTCGATTTTTCCTATATATTCATGATAGCGAAATTCACACGGAATCGGTATTATAATTTTATTAAAGTCCAAAGATTGTTGTTCCTGTCAATCTAAGGATCTCTAAATAAGGGCCTCGAAGCCCAACTCGGGGGATTCACATTACCTGGATATTACGTAGTTAGTTCAGATGAACTAGTTTTCATATTTACGGACATTCTTATTTAGCGGTTTTGAGCCTGGAGAACTGGTATACTGTTTTGACCACAAGATAGCGTGGGCCATCAAAAAATCAGAAACCACTAAGAAACAATGTCGAAATACTTACTCCCCCCCCCCCCCACCCCTGTAGTCTTCATATTTAACTTGACCTTTTAATAAGAAATACTTCTCAAAACTCAGTATTTTCCTCTCGGTACGCTGTGACTTTTTTCTCTTTTTATGACCTCATCAAGATTTCCTATGGTGCTCATTTCAACTCTCAACTCTCATGCTCATTTCAGAGAGGTTTCCTTGCGGTAAATCTTCACACAGAAACCGGTATGTGTTATACAGTGCGCTATAATATGTTATAACCTTATGAGGATATATAATAAGTATGAAAATACCTTATAAGGATATACACAGCAATGCACTCATGTGTAGTAGAAATTTGCATTAGTTTATCAGAGAAATTATATTTGCTTGTTTTTCATCGGGGGTGATATATTTTGATCTACTGAGTCATTAAGATGGTGTGACAGATTAGACATCATTATAAAATTTCGCGGCTTATAAAGAGAATAAAACTGGTAGGGCAGTTGAAAAAATTAAAATGAAAAAAAAATAACAGTCCATCTGTCAATAGGATGGCTGGCACGAGCCAAACTGCAGTCGATTTTTTTTTTCAACCAGTTTTTAGACGTTTCGCTGTTGCGATCCACTGGAAGAATCATTACATAAATTTATTTTATTACTTACTTAACACATAATATATTTCATTACAAAAATAAAAATATTAATCGATTTAGAAAAACAGTTATGTATGTTAGAGACTATATTTCTTCGGAGGTAAGTAAATAGAAAAGATATAATAAATGAAATAAATTATAATTTATTATAAAAATAGAGGAAAAGCTAACGCAGCCATATTTCAATATTATTAGCACTAAAAGGCTTCGGTAACTTCAAAAGAAGTTGTTAGTGAGATCTCATGAGGCTTCTCCAAGTCTCGATTATGTAACTAGTCTGGTAATATATTTAAATTATAAAATTCAGAATATGCATAGTTATAAATAGAATGTTGATTATTGTTAAAAAAAAAAAAAGTAACCTGTTGATACTAAAAAATCGATTATATGTAAAATAATGTTTTATATAAATGACTCTTTAAATTAATTTATTGATATATTCTACTTTCAGTTTCATGAAAAAACTTTCTGTAAAACAGTTTTATAAATCCTATATCTTAATGGTTTTATAATAAATATTTAAAAACCAAGCAGCTTGGGGTTCAGTACGTGGTTGAGACTTTACTCTTTCAGGACACCGTTTGTGAAGGGAGGTGATTTGTCTTCCACCACGATCAACAGCAACGTCCTCCCTCGAATAAAGCCTGGGAGCTCCCCAAGAGGTTCTGTAGATAGCCAAAGGGCCCATAGATGGCAGTTAACAAAGTAAATAATCGATCTGCCTCAGCCGGATTTGAACCTTTAGCATAGTAACTAAATCTGGCTACCTTTAATTTATCCCCGCTTCACATAAAACGCATTACGCAGTATTTTACCATCGAAAATCTGTGATGTATTGAATCATCCTATTCACAAAGAGTTCTGTTTACCGATTCTCTGGATACCAACATATTTAATATCTTTTTGCATCGATTTTGTTACTGATTACTTATTTGGGAGTGCGGTACTGAGATTCAGATATCGCTTATTCACTTGGAAAATCCATACCGTCAAATTGCCCCCAAAACCGCTCCGAAGAAAAAATTCCAAGAAGTAAAACATACCAAAATCCTGATTAAAGTAAAATTCTGCGTTTAAGAGCTAGTTTTGTCGAGTGGGGATTCACTTAATGAGCTTTATATTTGTATTTATACGTTGTTTTATATATCTTGAAAAATATTTATTTTTTCTCTAAAATTAATAAACATAATTTTTAGGTAAAATTATTCCATAAAAAATTTAACTAATGTGAATATCTTCCCTTATTCTTTAACTTTTCCCTAATTATTCTCTCTTAACACCTCTCTCTACAAGAGTTAGACTGAAGTTTGTAGCAAGTGGTCTGCCTGGAAAGTGGGTTGAATCTCTCGCCGAGAACGAGAATTGTTGGGAACCCGTTACATAATACGGATGAACACATGGCGCTGTATCGTATCGTAATTAGCCCTATATTGTCCATAAATTAACAATTTCAGTAAGTCATGGTAATCAGAATGTCTTGTTGCAATTTATGGTTATAGCAACCCATCAAACGCTCGATGGCCTTTTATATATCAGCAGATATCAGCAGAATTATTAATAGTCCTTTTATTATTAGTAATAAATGTAACCCTGTTATAAGCCAAGCATTTGTACTTGTATTTATTCGTTATTTTTGTAATAATATTTTTTATTATGAGAAGGGAGTGGCTCATTGTTAGACTGCTGAATTGCTATGCTAAAGGTTCAGGGTTCAATTTTATTTAATTTTTTACCAGCCCCAATGGACATTTTGGGACCTTCCTGGGGTTCTCCCAGCCTCACAAAAGTGGCTATTCTTAATAAGGACGAAACTTGGAAGTTGAGCGTGATCTTGGAGTAATCCTTTCCCTGTACAACTGATGTCCTAGAAACAGTGCAGTCTAACACATACTGAACACAAGATTATCATGATTATAATTAATTATTAAATTTAGAACTAATTTACTTTTCTATTTTTCCATAGATTTACCGACATAATTCTATCTATATTAACACCTAGCTTCCAAACTATAAATATGCATAGTATCAGTTACGTCACTAAAGTACTAAGGTGCTTGTACGATTGTCCTATAACTTTTGGCCTGAATTGATACTCAAATAACTGATCTTCGAAATTAATTCAACTCTCCTCAAAGAACTTGATGATGGCTCCCAAGTAATATCGAAAGGTCAGGTATATATTCCGCTGGTTTCCAGCTTCTGGGTGAATGTCCAGTCAAGTGACGTCACTTTACGTAATTTATACTTCAAGTCTATGAAATTGGAACGCTCGGGAAAAAATGGCTTCGAAATTACCCTTGATAAAGCAAAGTGACTGCTTATTTGAGAATTTCTTTAATATTTCAACTGGCATTATTTTTGCTATATGAGAAGGCTAATATATCCTGCTTTATATACAAAGGAACCATAATTTGCCATTATATATGCCAGATTCTAATTCCAAAATAAGTACATGTTAGCTAGATTACATATTTTTACAGTTTTGGCCAACTAGGGACCAACTGCCAATTTCGATTCCTTCTCATTTGTTGTTTTCTTTTCTTCCAATACTCACTCATCTTTTCACCATGTCTCTTTTATCTTTCCTCTGACCACTTCCTGACTCTTCTCTTGTTGCTTGTAACCTGGGATTCCAGGTTTAACACGATCTTTCTGAAGGCATCTCTCTGTGCTGCTGCTTCTGCTTTTACGTTGTGTATTTCTAAATATTTTTCAATTTTTCGGATCCCTGTAGCTAAAACTTATTGTTATTTTACATATTTATTGGGAAGAAATGGCTGGGGGAATCCGCCGATACATAAAATATCATAGTGTAGAAATGAGGTAACTTTCGAATCTTTAACTACCCTACCAACTAAGCTTCCAACCTGCGGGATGTGTACCAAGAGTCGGTTTCCAAAAAATATTAAGTCGTTCGTTCCACCAGTAACATTTTATTTATAAACCGTAGGGTTCGAATCGGATACAGGCGGTGATTCAGGCTGTTACTAAAGACCAGAGTGGTTGGGGAGAGAGTGATGTAGGATTGCTAGCCAGAATATAGATAAGGTTAGTGCTTCCCTAACAGTGGCTACGTGCCTAGCCTACTAAACACACTTCTCGTTTCAATTACTCTTAATAAGTTGTAAGATGCGGTTTGGAAACGGCTTTCTGGTTTAACTGATTGGTTTAAAGGGCGTTACTTGGTAATAAAGTTTAATTCGGATTAATATTCTCATAATAGACCATTAACTTCTTACGAAGTAGAGTGGCTACTTCGCCAGTAAGTACGTATGTATATAACAGAAACATTGACATTTTCGGACACTTCAAAACATCGAATTAAATTGAAACTTTGTACAATTCTCATGGACCTATGACAATATAATAATTTAATAAATTTGTTTCATTATCCTGAACAGTATCTTCAGGATTAGCGATTTTCTTATCCCAAGACACGATAGTGTCTGTGCCAACTAATAAGGCGTGTACTAAATACTTACATGACTTCGTCTTTATACTGTGGACTAAAAAAAACACTAGCCAAACTAAAAAGTAAAAAATGAATAATAGTTCAAAAAACTAAAAAAATAAACTTAAATAAGAAAAAATACTAAAAAGTAGAAAATAATTCACAAGTTTAAAATAAGAATAGAGTAATGAAAAAAAACTCATTTTTCTCATTAGAAATATTTTATTTTTTCGTTCAGTTTTTAAACTATTATTTTTTTTTTACTCAAGTTATGTCTGACGTAAGGTCTCTGGGGAGAATAGCGCTCAGTTTCTAGGCTAAAGGCTCTTGGTTCAAATCCGGCTATGGCGAATAGATTATTTATTCTGTTAAAGCTACATATAGACGGACCCTGTGAAATCTGCTGAGCCCAATGGGGCTTTCCCAGTCTCTAAAAAGTGGGTATTCTTAACTTGGGTAAAAACCTGGCTGTACGAGGGTGGTCTGAAAAGTTTCCAAAAGACGACCGCCGAATTAATGTGAGAGTGATAGCAGAGGTTATGAACATGTCAAAATAAGTTCTTTATTACATACTAAATCAACATTTAGATATGAGAAAGCTGTCCGCACGTTGGGTGCTGCGTTTGCCAAAAATGTGTTCGAATGAACATTTCCAAAGCTCTGAAGGCGCAGTTTAAGGGAAATAAATCCGAGATTTGGCGCCGATTAATTACTGTAGATTAAACTTGGGTACACCATTATACGCCCGAAAACAGTGGACTGCAAAGGGGGAACCGGCTCAAAAAAAGAAAAATCTGTTTTTTCTGCTGGGAAAGTGATGGCGACTGTTTTTTGGGATAGTCATGGAGTTATTTTAATCGATTATCTTCAAAAAGGAAAAGCCATTACAGGAGCATACTTCGCATTACTTGACGAGCTGAAGGCAGAACTTGTGGAAATACGGCCACATTTGCAGAAAAAGAAAATCTTGTTTCACCAAGACAACGCACCTTCTCACACCTCAGCGGTTGCCATGGCAAAATCCACGAATTACTGCTTGATCATCCGCCTTACTCCCCAGATCTAGCCCCAAGCGACTTCTTATTGTACCCTCATCTAAAAATTGTGCTCGGAGGACAGAGATATTTGTCAAATGAGGAGGCAATCACCTTCGTGAACAATTATTTTGCAGAGTAAACGCCGAGTACTTTTTGGACGGGTTACAGAGATGGGACCATCGCTGGGAGAAGTGTGTAGAGTTACAAGGAGACTATGTTAAAAAAAAAAAAAAAAAAAATTCAGAGCAAATGTCTTTAATTTGTTAGTTCGGACACTTTTCATATCACCCTCGTATGTGACCTTGGCCAAATTACCTCCTTCACAATCACCTCCCTTGGAACAATATAGTCTCAACTATTTACTAAACCGAATACCCTTATGTTTCACTTACGCCTAACCGTTAACAGTTTTTTGTTAACTCATCTTCCCACAATTCGGGAGTTCATCGCCCGCAAGCCATTATTCCCCGATTCCTGTCTCTTTGCGGTCTTCCTAGCCTCTTTTTGGTAATTGCTTTGAGGAATCCGATGTCCCCATTTACAAAACCGCTATTTCAGCACGATTGCATTATTGAAATCAATTTATTATTCAGGAAGATTTTTTATGATTATCTGGTAACAATTAATATTTAGGGGGGTTCATGAAGAAACTTTGGTTGAGGTATTCGAAGTATAAGGAAAAACCTAAACTAGTAAAAATATCTGAATGGCTAAGATAATCTTTAAGGATATGCCACCTAAACCAATTGTCTTTCATTGATTAAAAAACAAAATTTGATAGAAGAATTTCACTCTTTTTTATATACCACTGTTATATTAAAGGTTTTAACTTAAGATATAAAAATGAACCTCAAATTCTTTCTAATAACTAATTAATATATGTAATTAATTATGTGTGGAATATAATTGAAATTTGATCAAGATTTTCTTATTTATAATTCTTTTCATCATTTACGATATAAATTTCAGTAATTATGTAGACATTTTGGAAATGGTCGGTGGGTGCAGTCAATAAATTTTACAATAAATAATTTAGTTCATTCATTTTGAAATTAGTAATTAAAAAGACAAAAACAAATATCGAATCCCAACTTCAACAAACATCGGTCCCAATTTCGAATCCCTGCTGTGGAATAGTAATAAACGAAAGAAAATCTGGCGGTTGAGCGTGATTTTAGCTAAATCGCTTTCCGGTTCAACCGTTGTCATACTGGACC
This sequence comes from Troilus luridus, assembly GCA_964056705.1. Lineage (NCBI taxonomy): Eukaryota > Metazoa > Arthropoda > Insecta > Hemiptera > Pentatomidae > Troilus > Troilus luridus. The sequence goes on from OZ057417.1 coordinate 14,311,914, forward strand.
CTAGACCCTTTATGGGATGTAACGGTACAGATTGTAATAATAGCAGTGCCATTTGAAAATATAACTCTTTTAATTTATATTAAAATTTATTTAATTACATAAAAAACTGGGTGATGAAAAATGTAATTATTGAACATTGTCTGATTTGGCTTAGATTGTGTAGTTGGCTTAGAAACAATACAGTCTCTATCATGCACTGATTCCAAGTACCTTCTTGGCTTGTAGTGGTGCAGTTGTTTTATTCCACTTTACTGCTTTTCCCTTTTGTTTGCAGAGCCACCAATCACTCAATGATAAGAGTAAATTTATTATAGTACACGAGGGCTTGTAGGCAATAAATTTTAATGAGTTTACCTGAACCGTGTATTTGATATCCCTATTTAAAATAAATTATTATTACTAAGCCAATTAATTTCTCCTTCATTCATGGACACAATGCACCGGAGATATATAATTTAGCTGGAGTTTTTTTTATCCGAAGGCAATTAATTCTTCGTCATTAATTTAAAGCGTTTTCGTGTCGCTTTTTTGCGCAACAGTTCCTTTGATCCCGCCTTCCTTCCTGGCGTTTCCTATTCTTGAACCAGGTGCAGAGCGAAGGACGTAGGCTCCACCTGTGTGTTGAGGTGTAACGGACTTTCCCACCTTGTCCGGACGTTAATCGAACCCTTGACAGTTCTTCGAGTATCTCTTGCTGTATTTCCTTCGGAGATGAATGCCTTAGTCACTTCTTATAATCTGTTGTCCCCTGTTGAGTTGTTACCTAACATGGTGCTATTTTGATGAATGAAGAAAATTCTAAGACAAATTTAAATATTCTTTGAAATATTTTCAATGTGTGGTTATTAATTTGGGAATCTTGTTTAGTGCAGGTCCCTTCAATACCTAATCAAACCTTGTTATTTAACACTTTTTGATGACTAACTATGTGTTTTTTTTATTGTACTATTTAGTGTTAGAAGGAAACGGAGTAGCTGAGTATGTAGTGCTACGTTGTTAAACTGAAGGTCTCGGCTTCAATTTGTAATTATAGTTTGTAAATTGTAGATAATTATAGTTTATTTACTCTTGTTTCATATATTTTTACTTTTACCTTGATTTGCATTTTCTCGAGGGAATGAAGTAGCTCGATGGTAGAGCGCCGAGTTGCCATGCCAAAGATCCCGCCCTCAAATCTGGCTGTGCCCGATAATTTATTTAATCTGTTACCATCCTGGGATGTATCCTGTGGGATTTTGAAACCTCTTTGGGTCTCACCCATCCTATATAATCCTATATATAACGCTTAATAGGGGTAAAAACCATGAGCGTAATTTAGGACAATAATGATTTATACAACCGTTGTCCAAGAAACAGTATAGTCTCTATCTCGTACTGAACCTGAGACCTCACTCTCCCACTCTTTCTCTCAAACATTACGTCATTTTTCTGCCCTTACGATTCTCCGCGTTCTTAAGGTCATGTTTTGTTTTAGAATACCATTTTGTCGTATTTACTAGTCAATAATTCAAGGCAAAGCTGGGTACTGTTCTTCTTCATGCTTCTCATGTCATTATGTTTTATTTTACTGTCAGCCAATCTGCTGATTGCCAATTTTTGTATTTGACAGGTGTGGATACAAATATATAACAAAAAAACTTATTAATTCAACAAGTACGGTTTATTGAAAAATATCCATTGCTGGTTTTTGTTTATATACTTACATATCATGTGTTCGAATCAAGCTATTTTAAGGAACATTATTTTCTTGGACCGTACGCCTTCATCCTCGTGGTCATCAGATAACAAAGACCTTCTTCATTAACCCCCTCAATGGAAGATAGTGTTAACATAATACTAGCCTCGAAGAAAAGAAAAAAAAAAGCGTGGGCGTAGCCGAGTATTCAATTCTCGTCCTAGTAGACAGCTCTCTCTTCGCATACTTCAACCAGCTGTCCCATCTGCAGCCTTTTCCCTTATTATCTAGTTAAATATATAAATTTAATGATTTTTTATGTTTTAATGTATTTTATAAAATAATAATATACTTTTTTTTCCATGTTACTATTCGTAATACATAGAATAAGTGCAGTAACATCTAAAAATTGAAATTGATAATCGAAATTTCTTATAACGCGTGTTGATGGTATGTTGCTAATTATTGAACTCACTCAATGACCTTTTTTAAAAGAAAAAAACAACAGATTACCAGATAAAATCTTTCATTATCAAAATCGAATAAAGTATCAAAATGGTCAGGATGAGAAAGAAAAATACATCATATTTTGTATAAAACAAATTTTCTTAGATGGTCATTCTGCCTAGAAAAAGGCTATACTCGTACAGAATATTAAAAAAAAAAACTCCACCATTACAAATATGATGGGTCCTGGGTTCAGTACTTAATAGAGACTGGATTGTTTCTAATCCAAACACCCAATCTAAGCCAAATTAATAATTAACTTATTAATAATAATATTTTAAATTTGTATACTAACGAAATGAAATTAAATTAAAATTTAAAATTTAATTTAAATTAAATTAAATTAAACTAATGAAGAGTCTTGGGTTCAGTACATGGTGGAATGTATACTTTTTGTTGGACAACGGTTAGGCAAGGTGATGATTTCTCCGAGTAAAGCAATAAGATTAATTTTCTTTGGGAAAAGCGAGAGTTTATTTATAACTTGTTTTTCCAAAAAATTATTGTTTGTTTTTATAATTTTACTTTTGGTTTATAAAAACTTTATTTACAATAATTTTGTTTTTTGTTTCAGGTAAGTGGAGAACTCTCATCCATTTTTCATGAAATGGAATACTTACTGTAAGTAGAAAATGTTAGTCAACTTTGAAAGTCAATAGATTTAATGTGGTATTTAAATTAAAAAAATTACAATCAACTGTTTAAATCAAATTTCTTTCTTTAATCCTTTATTAAAATAAAGTAATTAGTATTAGAAAAGCTGTAAATATTTAGAATGTTATTATGTATTAATATTTTTAAAAAGTCAGTATTATAAATTGTTAGTTGAATAGATTAATTATATATATATTTATTTTTCAAAAAAACACTCATTGAAAAGGAATTTAAAAATTAGTCACACTCTTCTTGAATTAAATATTTCAACAATTTTGTAAATAATACATATCGAGTTTTTTGTTTATGCATTTGAGAATCCATTTCATATTTTTTATATCATTAAATCACGTAGATTTCAATATTATCATTCATTAGAATATTCAAGACTCCAAATTTAATCTCTCGAAACTTAAGAAATTGCTTCAAATTTACAACAAATTTATTGAACCTAAGAAGAATGTTTTGTGCTTAAATATTATATCATATATTAAAACGTTGATTTTAAAATACTTATAGTTATTTTATGCAACGTAAATACTAAATACCGTATTTGCTGTTTCTAAAATTTATTAAGGGCTTTACACATGGATATTTTAATGCAAAACAGCCAGTGGATAACAACCTAGTTTAATGATGTATATATATTAATATGTATATATATATATATATATATATATATATGCATATATGTATTAAATAACGTAAACCAAACTGAAAGACTGGTAAAATAAAATAAAAATTTATATAAAATATAATCTCATTTCTTAACAGTTACATGTACAGTAGCAAGGTTACGGCTCCGTAAATCAAAGGAAAATGAAATTTACACTACAGCGTTTTGCCGTGTTAGATCCCACTCACGTACGAGTACGTGGTGCAACTTCAGTTATCAAGTTTATTTCCCGTGTTCGGACACGAACTTTCTTGAATGGAATAACGATATTAATAGTTTTTCTCGAGTGTTTATTTTCTAAATACTCTAAAAACTGTAAAAAGTTAATGAGTATGATAAACGGCTTAAATTATGGGGACACTTCTTGTTCAATTTTGTCAATGAAATTGCAACAATAGTTGTAATGTTTTGTTGGTACTCGTTCATAAATATTTAAATTATTAGGATAATTTCAGTTGCATTGATAATTATTAATCACAAAAGTTATAACTTTTGTGATTATTCCGCTGGTTGTCGCTTCTAGTCGAGTACAATTTTAACTTTTCATTCGTTTCCTTTTTAATATTTTCCAAAAATACAAGTCATGAGCTTTAGTATGGAACGATATATAACTGTGGGTAATGAATAGAATAAGGTAATCATTTCATTTAAAAATGAACTTTTCAACAAATAATATGAAATGTTTGTTGAAACTTTTATTTCTTGATGAAGTGATTACCGAAATCTATTCATTATCCATAATTACATTATTTTATCGATAATTCACGAACTTTTATTTTTGGAAAATATTAAAATGAAACAGTCAAAACTTGTTACTCAACTCGAAACGACAAGGTGCGGAACAGATACCTCAACTTGTATCAATGAAAGTAGTTCATCAATTAACAAAATGTGTAATGATGGGTGTTACTGACCATGGTAGGGACTGTACTATTTCTACTCCAACGATTGTCCAGATAAGTGATTTAACCAAATGGATCTCAGCTTATGCAATGGATATTACGGTTATGGATATTACTTAAGCAATAATTAGAACGAAAAAAGTAATTTAAAAAATACTTTACAACTACAATCCATGAAATATCTTGTGTTCAGTACGTGATAGAGACGGCACTGTTTCAAGGACAACGACCCGGTTTTTTGCCACTTAATGGTAACCACTTTACAGAGGCTGGGTGAGCCCCTTAAGGGCCTCCAGTAGGACCAGTAGGGTCTCCAGATTCCAGATGGTCCATCCAACAGATTAAATAAATTATCTGCGGCAGCCGGATTTGAATCCGTGACCTTCGTCATGGCAACTCACCTTATGGACAATAACGACACTAAATCACGAGAAATAAAACTTTAAATGTACCAAAATTATAAAACAATTACGTATGGAATGAATAAAAAACTATCAAAAAGAGTTGTATCAGATTAAAAGGTGCTATTTTCTAATACCAGGTATATAACGAACATATCTTATTTACCTGTCGGTTACTATGAGATATATGTTGTGGAGATACAAGACCTTAGAAGATAATGAACTGCGAGATCAACGATCAGTAAGACAACACTAAGGATAAATTATTCAGACATCCAGTGCCTTTTATATAGAATTAAGTGGGTACCTAATCCATGGACAACAGTTGCAGATAGGATTAGGCAATAAGATGGTATCTCTGAGGATACTGGCCCTAGGAAGGGTCCAAATATGGCGGCGGAGGAACTTATCTGATCCCGGAGGATGTTTTCTAGACGGATAGTATAATCTAAGGAGACTTTAACGCTGGGTCATGACTTACCGAAATGACTCTCTCACCGTCTCATCCGAGATTCCTACGAATTATCTGGGGATACTTCAGAATCACGGGTATATCTTGGATTTAAAAAAATACTTAATCTGATACTTTCATACATTGGATACATATAACAGAGGAAATAACGTTAATTTTTAAAAATAATAATAAATAATAAATACTTAGCAATAATAGTAATAATAAATATCTTAGTAATAAATCTCTGTAAAGTGGATACCATTAAGTGGCAGAAAAATGGGTGGCTGAGTACGATCTAGGACATTTCACCTCCCTGAACAACCGTTGCCTTGAAACAGTACAGTCTCTACCACGTACTGAACACAAGACCATTCATTTTTTGTATTATTATTCTAAAGGGTCTTGTCCCAGAATTAATAAAGAATTTATTATTATTATAAGGGTTATAGTCCTTTTATCAGACGACACGAAACATCCATGACTATTTATTCCTGTTCTTCCAGTACTTCATTCGTTCACTACAGACGCACTTTTTTTCTCCAGTTCACTTTGGTCCTTTTGCTGTGGGTGTTGTAATGAAGTATATTTATTAATGTTATTTCAATCTCAAAGAAGTATTCTACGCGACAACGACGTATAAAATCGTTCGTGCGATCCTTGCACAACCCAATCTGACAAATTGCAGCCAATGAGCTGTGATGTTTGGCCTCAAGTGGTGCTATTAGATCCCGGCACGTGATGGTTGTGAAGGAATTTCGATCGTGACCGTTCTTCGGAAAGCAGGTTCTCCAGTTGTTCAGGTATTGACCGATCTTCGATCTTTCTCTGTTCTCTCACCTGATCTGCTAAAATAGTTTAGTGACCGATTTTCCATGATTCAATAGTATCAAAAGTTATTACGAACCAGACGTTTTGGTCCCGATATTACCAACTGAATTCCCTTCACTTAAAAACCAGTCTTCCAGTCCTCTAGACAAAACAAATAATCCACCCATGTACGTCTTAGCACTGGCGTAAGTTGTTAAAGTAGTACCAGAAACCAGTCGGTTCCAGAAGGTAAAAAAATGGAAATATAAAAAGTTATAAATAATAAAAAACATTAAAAGCAACAAAAATTTGTCATATAAAATTTATTTAATTAATATTAATATTATTATCCCTACTTTAGCAGTTCCTGGAAATTATTTCGGGTAAATACTAGTGGGATTTCTCAGTGTATAGAGTGTTCAGTTTCTGTGCTGATGATCTCGGGTTTGAATACGGCTTTAATAAATAAATTACATAATATGTTAATTGTAACAGCCATCTTTGAGCCCTGTGGAATCTGCAAACCCTCGCGTGACATATTAAAATATATACCCTTAATTGGCATGATCCTGGTCAAATTACCTTTTTGCACAAAACTATTAGCTTAGAAACTGTACAGTCCTTACTATGTACTGAATCTTTATAAGTTATAACTGCGTAACCTTTTTTTAATATTTTTAAAAACTATTTATTATATCTTAAAGATATAAGATAGTTTTACGTTAACCTTCTAAAGGCAAGGTAAACAAAAAAATTTAGCAAGGCAAGGCATATTTCATATTAACATACTCATTTACATGTTATAATGCTTTTGTTGCTTCACTACTTTTGAAACCCTTATTTCGTGCCAAAAACTGTTGGATATTCAAATTTTATTATAGTTAATGAAATTAATACTGCTTTAAATATATGGTATTTAAAATTATTAATGTTGTCTTATGCTCGCTTTTCCGATAAAATAAAACCAACTTTCATTTGAGGTCATTCGCTTACTATATCGTTATCACTGCACTTGCATTAACTCTCGCATTCCCATTTCTAAGGAATGCTTGCTCATTTAAAATACTATTAAACTAATAGTATCATACTAAATACTAAAGAACCATAAAACTGCTTTGAATAAAATTCTAGAACATATTGTTAACTCGAATATGTTAACTGTCTAAGATTTCCGAGAAACATACCGAAGGTAGATAAATAGGCAAGGAAAGTTCAGTGCGTTGTCTTTACGATAACGGAACGATTTGCAAGAAAACGTTATGACTTCACGTGTAAACGGTTATGCATTTGTCCTCACCTGTAAGCTATTCATTTACTATTTTCTTTTATATTCCGGATATGTCATCGCTTCCCCGATCAAATTTCATATTCTGTCACTGCATTCACACCATAGCAACTTAATGTTAAAAACAAAAAAAACAGGAGCACGAAATTGGTCCGGATGGAGGTTAAAAAAATAATTCCTTAAATAGCGAAACTATTCAGTAGAAACCTATTTCAGGGATTGTTTTTTTACCTCCATTCATCTGAACAACTTTCTTCTCCATATTTAAACAGTCAACTAATAGTTATTTAAAAAAAAAAGCAAATACGCAGATATTTTAAATATAAAAATGATCTTAATCTAATAAAAGAATATTATTAAAAATAAGAAAGAATTAAAAATCGTAATATAATAAATATAATACACTTATATTCAAAATAAAAAAATGATCGTAATCTAATAAAAACTACCCATACATTAAAAATTAAAAAAAATGTAATCTTATAAAAACTAAGCATATATTCAAAATTAAAAATACTGTAATGTTATAAAAAATACCCATACATTAAAAAAAAAAATATATATCGTAATCTAATAAAAAATTCGTATATATTCAAAATTAAAAATACTGTAATCTTATATAAAAAAAACCTTATATTCAAAATAAAAAATCGTAATATAATAAATAAAACATGTATTCAAAATAAAAGATCATAATCTAATTTAAAAAATACACATACATTCAAACTAAAAAATACGTTTTGTAATAAAAGTACACACATGTTAAAAATAAAAATCGTTTTATAATAAAAACTTGAAATGTTTTCAAAATAGAAAAAGACCGTAATCTAATAAAAAATAAATATTATAAATTTAAAAAATATCATTATATAATAAAAATAAATGTACATTCAAAAAAATAAAAATATCGTAATCTAATGAAAAATACGCATACAATAAAAATAAAATATCGTAGTCAAATAAAAAATATACGTATATTAAAAAACATCATTATCTAGTAATAATTAAAAAATTTCGTTATTTAATAAAAAAATACTTGAATATTTAAAATCTTTATGTAATATAATATACACATTTATTCAAGATAAAAATTACAATATCATCATCCAATAAAAAATACAGATATATAATTACAAAAACCCAGTGACAAAGTAATTGTATTGAATTATAGTATGAATTATGGAGGATTAAAACCGCATATTTATGTGAAAACGTATAAGCACTGGATAATAAAACAAATCACGCTAGGTTCATTAAGGAAAAGAGAATTATTGTTGCCTATTGTACGAAGCGTGTTCACTATCCATTGCTCCATAAATAACAGACCATCCATGCAATAGTTTATAGCGATTACATTTTACATGTTCCATGTTCATTGAACTTTCTTCTTTGTACTACTCTCATCTGCTAACTATCCAAACTACAGACTGATAGTACTCAAATAACAAATTAAACTTTAAAGCTCAACAGGCCATCTTACTATACATGTTTCGGAGGATTGTCGGGAATTGAAGAGGTAGTTAGTAGTAGTTTGAAACTAGTGGGTTTGAGTGGGATTAAAGTTTGTCATGAAAGGGTTGTATTGGGTTCCAAATCAGCAGCCAATGAGACATTAAGGTCATAATAGATGACTTTGTTCGTAACAAAGTAAGGAGCATTGAGGATTTTACAAAGGATTTTGGATTATAATGCTTGAATAAAAGAAGAATTATATGTCTTAGTGGAGCCCTAACGCTCTACTCCGTAAGTCCAAATATGTCTTATATTAGCCATGAATTTGAGTCTTTCGTAATTAATTGGGAGCTTAGAGGGTTCGTCTAACCACCCCTAACCACCCTGAAACGGCGAGTAAACTTTCCTATATTTTAAGTTAGTATGTGTCAAGATGATGTCCTATTCAAGATAGTTAAAATAAAAGAAAGTGATGAATAAAAATGTAAAATCTACTGGTCATATTTTTCTGAGATTTGGCAACAAAAGACAAAATTAATGAGTCTTGGAAATCAACAAACCAAAGCCTTAAAAAAAATTATTGAAACGTACAATTATTTCGGAGCAATAAATTTACGGTCCTGTTTTTTATTTGTAGCTATACCAGGTAATATAATTATTAAGTTCTCTTTGAAGTTGGTTTTTGTTGTTGGGTGTATTTTGCATTTCCAATTTAGTTTTCAATCAGCTGTTATAATCTAACCTTTTGTGGTAACCTTCCTCATAACTCAGTATTTGCATTTGGGCCTTGGAGGTGGTGGGATGTTCCCTCTGGTTAGTGGTATGCTACATTTTGAGATTAGGGTGTGCTTCATTGGTTTTTTTACCTAGCTGTTATTCTCTTTCTGTCCTGAACTTGCATAAATAAACGAAATATTGATAGGTATTTTTGTTTCCTATTTTTAGTTTAGAGTATTAAGGCTTTTTGGTTGGAATTTGCTCTTCTATGTTAACAAATTTAACTTAATTTAACTAATGGTTTAAGTTCCCTAACTAGACCGAAAACTAGTTTTAATGAAGAATATATTTTGTGAATAGATCAATGAGTATTTTCTGTCCCTTAATACTATGTCATTTATTATTCTGTTTGTGACAAATCACATGCGTTACTGCTGTCCTAGAAATAGTACAGTCTGTAGCACGTACTGAATCCAACACTCTTCATGGGTTGTATTGGTACAGGCTTTTATTTATTTTTGTCCAGCTAATCTTAATCTTTATGCAGTCTAAGAAACTAACATATAAATTTTCGTCTGTAATCATATTTAGACGATTTTTTACCATCTATTTCTTGTTAGACGTTATTTGATATGGTTCCTAAAACTCAAACGTTATCAAGATATAAGAGATCTGAGGTCCACCCACTCAGACTCCAAGTGGCTAGTGTGGTGGGGACCTTCGGAGGAATGTACTCGTTCGTGTGTGGGCTCCGTCTTCAGTACCTTTCTCTATAAAATATTATGTCTCGTACCTTCCAGCATTAAATTATATATATATACATATATGTATATGTATATACACATATACATATATATATATATATATATATATATATATAAATTGGAAAATAATAGTAGTAAATACAGCGAAGTGAAAGAGTATTAATATTTTACAGATTTAAAAAAAGGCACTTATGTAATAAAGTAATGAAAAAGGGAACGGTCAACAGAGACATCAAATAAATGTTAATACATTAGTGGCATTTGAGCCTTGGATGTGTGTTTTTTGGGTGCATTATTCATGTTTTGCTTTGCTATTATTCTCTTTCTGCCCTGAGGATGCCTGAATAGGCAAAATATTGGACAGGTATTTTTAATTTCCTGTTTTAGTTTAGAGACTTAAGGTTTTTAGTTGGAATTTTTCTACTAATATAGTAATAAAGTAATATAAACCAATATATAAATATTTTATTTTGAAGAGAAAGGAAATGTCCAGGACCGGAATTCGAACCCGGGTCTCCCACCTTTCCGTCGTGGTACTCTGCCTCTTGAGCTATCCTGGCTCGCATCTCGGTCAGACAAATCCATTCTCTTCACTGATCCCATATCCCCGTGTTCTCCCAATTTGCGATGTATTCAAGGGGAAGAATGTTCATTGAACATTACTTTAATTAGGATCTTGTTGACTTACGTCTTATATCATTTATAATTTATTTACCGGAGAGGGGTGTGAACACGGGGATATGGGATCAGTGAAGAGAATGGATTTGTCTGACCGCGATGCGAACCAGGATAGCTGAAGTGGCAGAGTACCACGACGGAAAGGTGGGAGACCCGGGATCGAATCCCGGTCCTGGACCTGGACATATCTGTTGTATTCAAAATAAAATATTTAAAAAAATAAAATAAAATAAATTATCAATATATAAATTATTTATTTTAGTCAATGAAATACACTATTATATATATATATATATATATATATATACATATCTGTATATAATATATATATATATATATATATATATATATATAAGATACCATTTAAAACCCTAATACAACCTTTCCTTAAAACAGTAATAATGTAATTAAAGATTAGTTTTAAACTAAAAGGACTATATGGGAGTGCATAGAATTCTGGTATTTGGGCGAAAGTCTGATAAAATTCAGTACATAATAGAGACTGTACTGATTGTAGGACAACGGTTCTTCAGGGAATGGATTAGCTCGAGATCACGCTCAACTCCCAGATTTCTCTTGCCATTTTATGGAGGCTGGGTGAGCCGCAGGAGGGAGAGTAGATCCCATATGCTTTTCTTGACTGTTAACATCCTAAATAGCTTACAGGCTACATCCAAGTTTTAACCCGGGACCTTTATCGTAGCAACTCTGGACTCAACACTCAGAGCTACCTCCCAATATAATGATTTACAAAAATATTTAATGAAAGAAATAATAAGATCCATAAGAAATAATAATAATAACAAGATCCAAATTAAATAAATGTTCAAAGATCGTTCTTCCCCTCGTATTTGTCGCAAATCTTGCGAGAACGCAGGGACATCGGATTAGAAAACAGAAAGGATATGACCATCACCGGGGAGCGACACTGATACAGCTCAAAAAATATTGAAAAGTTAATGAAATCAACAACTAATATAATGAAATAAATAATAGTTTAAATAATTCCGATGAATATTAGTTAACTCTTAAAATGTGTACACAATGTTATATTTTATAGTTTATTATTTACAACTGAGGCGTGGAGATGTAAAAAGGGTTAAATGCATACTTTATCATTATTAATTTTTTTAATGTTTTCTCATAAATTAGCGTCCTCTATACGGTGGTTCACCATTCAAAATATGCTAAATCAAATCTAATTTTTCTAAAAATAATTGTCTCAAATAAGTAATCACCTGAATTATGCATATATTTTGTGTTGGAAAATTTTCAAATTTGGATTTACCCCCTTTTGCATCTCCACGGCTCAACCGTAATATTATTTTGTACTCCTTAGTAACGCTTTCGATTTGCTGATTTATTTATTAATACTAAAATACCCTCCATTTTGAATATGTATTGGCTTTAAAAGCTAAGAAAAGATTAATAAATTGGAAAATAAAAGCGGCGAAGTTAGACTTTCCTTTGATGTGGTTACGCAATTCCCACATCCAATTTCGCAAAGCTCTCGACTTGAAATGCTTCAAACTTCAATCATAAAGTTATTTTCTCATTTACGAAATAAAACGGATTTCTATAAAAATTTTATTACAACCCCATCAAAGATGAATGACCTAAAATGCTTTAAAAATGATTTCATCTCCTTGGATATGATTAGCATTCAGATGTATTCTGCTTCCAATTACTAAAAAGTTTTTGTGATTCAGGAGAAAATCGTGTTCATCTAAAAAAAATGGGTGCAAGAAACGACTCATTTTTTTTATTCTTACAACAAATCATAATAAAAATACATTAAAGAAACATAAACAATAAACAATATATTATATCTAAAGATTTTAATTATTTATAAATGTTTTGGGATAATATTTCGGGTATCCGGACTTTTGATTATCTAAACCATATCAGGCGACATTGGTTCGGATAATCGAGCTCAACTGTTTATATATATGCCAAGGAGTTCCTCGAAGTCGTTTTGTCTTCAATTCTACAATTGTTATCAATAGGATATAACAATTCAAACTAATTGACAGATACCAAGAAGTACTCCCAACATCTCTACTGCTTTCTTTGCAACATCTCCCTTAGTTAATTAATACAAACTATACAGTTTATTATAATTACATTGGAGAATTTTAATTCTTAAATTTTGATATTAGAACATTGGTATAGTAGGGGATGTCCTCATATGCGTGGTACTAAAATGTGTATTCTTGAAACAGCCGTAGATTGGGAGAACCGGAGAGCCTACGTGGGCTCACCCAGCCCATATAAAATGGGTCTATAATTTGAGGAATGCCTTGCGCCTGATATATGTAACTCGCCTCCTAGCACAACCGTTATATGCAAACAGCACGATTCTTACTAGGTACTATGTAAAGATTCTTTGTGGATTATAATTTCTACTTTATGAATGGTAATATCTATACCACGCAGCTAAAGGACACCATGTCTACAAAATAGGTAATATTTTAGGTAAATTGTCATAAGTAAATACTATGATCAATTCTTCCAATTGCCACTCCGGTCCCTAAATAGTCCTAAATAGTGGATATATTCGTCCTATATATATATATATATATATATTCCTCCATGCATTCCTCTTTGCAGAACCGTTTTCCATGAAACAGTACAGTCTCTAAAATGTAATGAACCCCTGACCCGTTCACGGGTTGTAGTGGAACAGGTTTTTTTATTTAAGACTTTATCTGGACAACTAAACTACAAACAATGCTTGAAATAACAACACCATTTAAGAGCATTGGTATTAATTAGTTCAATTTTAATTATTAATATGTAATTAATTTTCCTTCACACTTCTTTATTAGTAAAAGTAACCATATAACGAATAAGCCTTGTTTAGTGAATGACAGGCGTTGTTACTAAACTAAACTATCCTCCGTGTGATTTTTTTCAACTTCTTTGTGCCTCGATGAATTATTCAAAACCCATTGAGTCTCCCGTTGATTGTGCGCCGCCTACGCTGAACCTCCGGTAAAAGCTCTCGAAGAATCCCAGCGACCGTCGGATCAAAACTCGTCCGAAGAAACCACCCTCGATACAAGAACATTTATTATCGTCATTCTTAGAATAGAATAGAAATAAAAAACAGCTCCACTACAACCCATGAAGGGTCTTGGGTTCAGTGCGTGGTAGAGACTGTACTGCTTCTAGGATAACGGTATTGTAGGGAAGTTATTTTTCCTAGATTACGCTCAACTGCCAGATTTTCCCCCTATTTGGGTACCCACTTTATAGAGGATGGATGAGCCATATGAGGGTCCTAGATCCCGCTGCTAACAAATTAAATAAAAGTCTGCCAAGCTGGGAGATTTGAACCCAGGACCTTCCGCACGGCAACTCAGCGTTCTACCCTGAGGCACTCCGCTCCCTTGAATATAATAGAAAAATAACTGTATTCTGGGACTAGCAAGCCCCTTTAGAATAACAAACCTGAACAGAAAAAGAAACATAACATATACCTTGCCAGATGGCTACATAATACAAACCATAAAATGTTTATCGTGTGCTAAAAATGTAAATAAAAAGTACGAATCATGACAAAACACTAAGCAATCAAAGGGAATAAATAAATTAATACTAACCAATAAATACTTGAGCTAGGGCTTTATAATTCCTTAACATAATGTATATCTTCTTTACAAAAAAAAACTAAACAACAGTATCCAATTTTCGATACTGATTCATTTAAGCAAATTACTAACCTGCTTAGAGAGCATATTTTTGGTTAGCCAGAAGATGTTGGGAAAGGACAAATGAGGATAAAGAAGAAGCATGGCGGATGATAGGTGGGAATGAGTTCCACACTGAGGTGGAGCGGGCTCGAATGCTTTGGTTCTGTGGGAACGAGCATAGAAATCGGAAAGGCGAGATCTTATTTAATGGTGCTGGACTGAGGATTTGAATTGGAGGATATTGTAGATATTTGAAGGGTGTCGAGAGTTAATGGATCGGTATAAGAATGAACCGAGGAAATATTGTCTACGAATGGGAGAGAAGAGCCACAATAACTCATCGTAAAGGTGACATAGCGAGACCTCCTCGGAGTACCAAGGATAAATCTTAGGAAGTACAAGCTCTGAAGTATTAAGCCCCATGATAAGTACGAAGTATGAACGGGAGGATATGAATGATTCATTGATAAGAAGAATGAAAGGGCCTGGTAGCCAGGTACGTGTTCTTCCGCTGGTGGTACCAGTCGCCGGAAATATAAAGAAAATAAAAGAGGCCAAGGTCCTCGCAATGACACCGGCCTCCGAGTCTCCTTCTTATTGTTTCTCTTTGGTTACACCACGGCCTTCGTAATCTCTCTCCTCGGTTACAAAAAACAAACTAGTATTAACAATCCGTTGGGGTAAAACACTTTTGTGACGTCTAACGTTGACACAAGTCAACAAATTTTGACTTTTTGAAAATAGATATCTCAACAAAAAATAAAAAAACTCATGGAAATTAATGGAAAAAATTAACTTGAGCGATAGTTGGATTTTTATGATGGGATCTAAAAAATGGTTGGATGTAAATGGGAGTTTTTAAAATTCTTTGCTCAAAAACCAGAACCGTAATGAGATAAAACAATATAAAGAAATTCAATTTAAGTTTCAATTGTTTCAAACTTTAGTTAATTGTAATTTTATGGAAGAAAATGGTCCGGGTGGAGGTCAGAGAAATGATTTCTTAAATAGGGGTTAACTATTTACTTCAAAACCAACGTTTCAACCCACATTGCAGGTTTTCTTCTGGGCTAGATATACAAGAAACTAATATAAACAGATTAAAATGATATATGAAAATATATATATATAGGTATTTTAGTTTTGGGGTTCTTTTCTGTTATTTTTTTTATGTTGCAATTAGCTCTGACTAGCATAATTTTCGCTATATATCGCTAATGCGATGATATTTAATTATGAGGCGACCCCGATGTGGAGTTTTACCATTTTTTCCTTGAAATTCAATAAACTCTTAATGAAAAAGATAAAATAATTAAATAATTATAAACCCTAATAAGTCAATAATACCATTTGGAGAATTCACGAGATTTCACTACGCGGAATTGCGAATCATGCACCCGGTTATTAATATTCAAGTGGTTACGTCACGAGATTAAGATGCTTGGCTTAGTAAAGAACGAATTCGTAAAAAGTTAAGCGCTGTACCGACGAGGAAGCGTCTGACGGGTAGACCAAGGCGTAGGTGGGAGGATTTCGTTAAGAGTGATATGGTGGATTTGGGTTTGGGTAGTGCCCCGTGGACAGAATTGTGTAAGCAGAGATTGGGGGTACCAGCATCGAGCCATTAAATCTATAATAATGACTTACCAATAATATAAAAAGCGCTGATCCTGGTTCAGACCATCTGAATAGAACAAATCCAACATTACGCTTACCAACGATCAGGTATTTTGGTTGATTAATGTCGTAGTAAAAATTGTATCATCAATTTGTAAGTAACATTAAGCATTGCATGATAAAACTATTTAAAAAAATTCACTTTTGAAATATGGAATTATACACTTTTAATCCTAAAACCCTAAAATGTTTCGATTTCGATGATGTATTTATTATTTTCTTAATTTATTTATTTTATTATTGTTATTTTAGAAAAATCAATTACTATAATGTTATACATAAATTACTCCAGAATTATGAACAAATACAGTTTTAATTCCTCCCATAGCTTTTCTCTTGCCTCTCTTTTCCACCTTTAATAAGTTCCCTACTTAATTAACCTCTCCACTGAATATTCCTCCATTCCCTTCTGCACCTCTCTTTTAAGCGTTCATCGAGTGGGATTCATTTCAGAACTGCTTGGTGAACAAACAATGAGTCCTGAAGGCACATTTCCGAAGCAGGCCTTCGAAAAGTTGGTTCCTTAATACGAAGCTAAAACTTATTGGGAAGCTCTATAATATAGAATCCTTAAAGGATTGACTGAGAACAAGTTAGCCCAGTGTGTAAGAGTACTAATAATCGAAAAAAGGTTCTCCGTTTTATAGGGGCTTTGCCAGATAACTTATTTATTCGGTTATAAGTAATAGATGGATCGTGTTTCTTGTGACTCATCCAGACTTTTTATGAAATGGGTATCTTAAGTTGTTTTTTTATTCATTTAACGTCACTTTGTGCTGCTAAAGGATGTGAAGTGGCTCGGTGGTAGAGCGCTGAGTTGCCACGGGTTCAAATCCCACTCCTGGCAAGACTTTTATTTAGCCTATTAGCAGTCGGAGATGGATCCTATGGAATCTAGGACCCTCCTGGGGCTCACCCAGCCTCTGCAAAATGGGGCTGTAGCTAATCGGACTATGCTACAGTGGGAGTCTTAAAGTTTGCCTATCTAGTTATAATTATGAAAGGGATCTTTAACGAGTACCTAACCTCGGACAGGCTCTGGATCCATATGTTACGTACTTTCCAAAGGACGGAATAACCAAGGTCTTTTGCTCCCTTGCGATGTTGGCCATAGTTGTTTAATATTCAACCACTACGTGACTGTGGTAGTCATCCTTTCATCTATAATTAGTGAAAAAATGATCGGTTCGGAGCGATCACATCTCTCTTCGACCATTGACTTATACAGTACAGTCCCTATCATGTACTGAACACAAGACCTTTCCTACATGGCTTGTAGTGATCCAGAAGAATATAGTGTAGAATAAATATGTATTCTAAGGTAATGGCATGATACATCCAAATTACTAAGGAATCAAGTGATTAATAAAGAAACATGGTTTTCTTACAAAACAAAAGAAGTGGATCTAACACCTTAAATTCTTCATTCATTAAATAGAATATCATTATTATAATTTTTAAATATTTTTATTTTGAAGAGAAAAGATATGTTCAGGACCGGGATTCGAACCCGGGACTCCCAAAATCCAAAGTTTCTCTTCAAAATAAAATATTTAAAAATTATAATAATTATAAAAAAAAATATATAAAAAAAATTATAAATGATATAATGACGTAAGTCGACAAGATCCTAATTAAAGTAATGTTCAATGAACATTCTCCCCCTTTTGTACATCGCAAATTGCGAGAACACGGGGATATGGGACCAGTGAAGAGAATGGATTTGTCTGACCGAGATGCGAGCCAGGATAGCTCAAATGGCACAGTGCCACGACGGAAACGTGGGAGACCCGGGTTCGAATCCCGGTCATGGACATATCTTTTCTCTTCATAATAAAATATTTAAAAATTATAATAATTATAAAAAAATAAAATAAAATAAATTATCATTATTATAATTATTACATTGGTGCTACACCCGGAAGTCCTAGCATCCCTCAACTTCAATGACAATTCTTTTCTGTCGTTTTTCGTTGTTATCCAGCTGTTCACCTCAGCTTTCTTGGCATCATTGATTCAATCCTTCAAATGTTTGTTTATTGTTGTTGTTATAAACGGTGTCGCCATATAGACTGGGAGGGATCTGATCAAGGAACGGAATGCAGATGAAAACTGTTTAAAGATCCATCCATCATATTATTGTTGTCAGCCCGACCAATTGCCAAACCTAAATTGGATTCATTAATCGCTCCGAGGGGACTGATTTCTTCCTCACTGTTTAATGGATGATTGTTATTTCAACTTATCATTCATCTATATGGATGTGTTTTGTAAATAAATGAATCTTTATGAAATATCGAACAGAAATTCGAAATTCTGGAATTCTTTTGTCAACCTATAATAATTATCCATTGAGTGTGATCTTGGATAAATCACCTCCCTACTCTACCTCAGTCCAAGAAGCAGTACAGTCTCTACCATGTACTGAACCCCAGACCCTTCATGAGTAGTAGAGTCACAAGTTTTCAGATAATAATCATCTATTTTGAAAAGACTCCTTTGAAAACTCCTCGAACTACCGCATACACTTTTTCACGTTGTCTCTCAGAAAAGTACTAATACCATCTAAAAATTGTTGTTCCGCAGTTCTTTACTTTATATATTTTTATTTTGTCAAATCTAAAATAATGTTTAGCAGATTACACAGGCCAACGATGAAAACACGTTTGTACTGAAAATACCTTATTCCTATAGTTTTTAGAGTGCTGAATCCACATGCAATATTATGTATTACAGATTTTATAGTTATCTAAATTTATTAAATTAAGCGATTTTTAAAGAATTGAACAGCTTGAATATTTAAAATAAATAATTGAAAAACTAGGTCTTTTGGTGTGGATGAAGTTGGTAGCACTGTTGCTGTAAACCTAACCTCACTTTCACGTTTCCTGTACATGTGCTCAGTACAATGCCTAATTGCGGTTGTAAAAATTCTGCTGACAGTTTTTGTTATATTTGTGGTGAGTTTGTGATTAAAAAACACCAAAGAAACATCACAAACTTTTTCAAAAATGTTTATCTATCATACTTTGGAACTAAATTTGGTGATCAGGATAAGTCATGGGCCCCGCTTAAGGTATGTTATGTATATGTCGAAGATCTAAGAATATGGTCGAAAAAGAAGAAAATAACCCTATAAATTTGCTATGATATGGAGGGAGCCAAGAAATCATTCTAATGATTGCTACTTTTGCAGTGTCGATATTACTGGTCATAACTCCAAAAACAAGATGGTAATAAGCTACCCTAACCTTCCGTCCGCCATCCGACCAATAGCGCACGGTGTAGATTTACCGGTCCCTGAACCACCAGATGATTTAATTCTATTCCGGAAGTATTTTCTGATGTACAATCGGAGATAGATGAACAAGATGATGAAGAATTCCAATGTTTTACAGAAAATTTAGAGCCTAAACTGTTTCGAGCTTAACGACTTGGTTAGGGATCTTGGCTTAACGAAAGAAAAAGCTGAATTGCTTGGCTCTAGACTAAAAGAAAAGAACTTGACGGTTGGAACCAGCATTTATGTGTACAGGAAGAGAGAACAGCAATTTTCTAAGTTTTTTGAACCAGAAGGTGATTAAGTGTACTACTCAGACATTCCCGGTGTGATGAATGAGTTTGGTATTGGTATGGGTGATACAAACAACTAAGGCCAGATTTAGATTCAGCTCATAAAATTCTATAAAGATCAACTATTAAAGTTAAAAAAGTTTTCAAAATTTTTTTTTGTTGGCCTGTATTATTAATGAGAGCACGTTAGCTCAGTGTGTTACTTATATATAGGTCTAGGGTTCTTAGCCATCAGTACCAATTAATTTATTTATTCCGTTAACATCCGTTGATCGAATCCGTGGAATCCGCAGATCCTTCCGAAACTTTTTTTTTTTTTTTTTAAATGATTTTATTGAATTGTACAACTGTAATATTATACATCTAGTACAAAGGCTGTATGAATAAACAAATGCATGAAAGGACGTGTAGAGTCACTACCCATTGGCAGCACACTAATTACATTTCTATTATAGAAGGTCTCGAGGCCATCTTCTCTTCAGACGCCTAGGAGGATTGTCCGGGATGGAATTGGAACCAAGGATGGAAACTAGTGGGTTTGGATGGGCCTGGAGTTTATTATGGAATGATAGGTATCTGGAATGGGCTAAATCGGTAACATATGGAACGTTCAGGTCATTATGGATGGTTTTATTTGTGACAAAATAAGGAGCGTTTAGGATTTTGCGAAGGATTTTGGATTGCAAGGATTGAATACGAGAGGAATTTGATGGTTTGGTGGAGCCCCATAGTCTTCCGAAACTAACTCAGGAATTATGAATGGGTTCCTATGTTTGGGTGTGCGTGATCTACTTCAAAACTACGCAACTGCTGGCTTATTCATAGTACAGACTCTACCACGATTTATTACTACAAAGATAACAATAAAGTTATTAACAGAGGTGAATAGTGCATTTTGTTGAGGACTGGGTAAAAATGTTGTTTGGAATACTGCGATTTTATCTCGAGTCGTGTAATATAAATAAAACCCGTTTTCGTTAATTTTTTCTTCCTTACAAGAATCCATTTATCGTTCGTATGGCACTCTCATTCTATAAAAAGTGGATAAACCATGTTACCCGGTTGTTGCAGATAAATTATTTAATCTGCCTAAAGCTATAGATAGACTCTATAGGATCTGCAGACATTTCTAAGGCTCGTGCGGGCTCTATATACTGGTTACCCTTAACAGGAGGAAAACCTGTCGGTTGAGCCTGATCTCTGCCAAATGACTTCCCAGCACAAGCGTTCTCTTACTAGCAGTGCAAGATGTAAATTTGCCTGAGACCAAGACCCTTCGTGGGTTGCAGTAGTACATTTTTTTTGTTTCAAGTATCTGACATTCCAATCTTTGTGAATAATTTTTAAATTGATCGGACCTTAATTGAATTTTTTTCTCTACGTCTATTATAAATTTCCCCTCAATGCTACCGACAGCCCCAGGCCATAAACATGAGGCTGTAAGTTTTAAGTGATAGCTATAAAGTCGCGCACCTGTGAAGTTCATGACCACACCTGTCCTAGATCAAGATCGTCTATCTGTCTCAGTCTCCCAGCTACTTGTATTAGCATCGCTATTCAAAGAATCTTATTTATCGGAAGTTTATTATTATTAATAAAAATAAAATTACTTTTAAAAATACTTCCTTTTTTTAATTGCTTCATACTCCTGTGTTCAACTTATAAAATTCGGAAATAAGAATGAATCAGTTGAAAATTTGTTACATATTTACAATTAAAAACTAAATACATTTATTTAACGTCACTTTATGCTGCTATGGCTAATCGAACAATGCTGCGGTGGGATTCCTAAATTTTTCCTATCCATGTTTAATTAAAATAGGGATATTGAACGAGTACTTGACAACGTACAGGCTCGGTCCCCCAATTTACGCACCTTCCGAGGGACGGCAAAACCAAGGATGTTTTACTCACATTTCAAAAGATAAATTTGCGCTAAAATATGCAAATTTTACATATTTCACATTGTTTTATTGCATTATAATCGTCATTAATACATAAATTCTGTACTCGATCATTAATACTGAACCCGAATATTAGTGTTACAAGAATAACACTGTTCTGCAAAAAAAAACTTTTCTCCCCTCCCTTGAACAATTTTGCCTGTTTCTCATGTTTTCAGGTGTGCTGAGTCCGAATCCGAACTCAGAAAAATTCTATCACCCTCTGATTTTGAGAGAAAAGAGGTGAAACTTGGAAAAAAATGAAAAATTGTATTTGAAAATTATTGTCTTTATTATAACAGATTTTTTTTCTTTTTTAACGATAAAATATAATTAATTGAATCCTGGATGCTATCAGGTATAATACTAGATATGACACAACTCAAAAAATATACACACATCGTCAATGAGTAGTTTTTTTTCTTTTGTACTCTTCCTCCTCTGTCTCCCGCTGCAGTGTCCAGCAGTAATCCGCCAGCATCTTCTCATTCCATTTACCAATATCTTTTTTCCATTCTGGATATGTCTTGGTGGAATCGTTCTCCATGTTCGTCTGAAACTGCACCCAAACTTGGGGCGAAAAAGTCTAGGTGACTATGCAGGAAATGTATTTTTAAGGACATATTGCATCCCAATGTTTTATATGAATTAAGCAGTTCTTGGACTATTTTTCGGTAGTCTCTAGATTTTTTGTTTC
This sequence comes from Troilus luridus, assembly GCA_964056705.1. Classification (NCBI taxonomy): domain Eukaryota; kingdom Metazoa; phylum Arthropoda; class Insecta; order Hemiptera; family Pentatomidae; genus Troilus; species Troilus luridus. Next base: position 14,334,471 of record OZ057417.1, read on the forward strand.
CCAAAAACTTAGCACATACCTCTCGAAAAGCAATCCAAGCCTTTTTCTCAGTAGTATTTAACTTTGCTTCAAAAGTGAGGTCCTTGAGTAGGTGGCTAATTTGGGGTCCTACGAAAATTCCCTCCTTTATCTTAGCATCGCTGAGATGCGGAAATTTTTGTTTTAAGTACATGAAACCTTCTCCTTCCTTGTTCATTGCTTTTACGAAGTTTTTCATTAGCCCCAATTTTATGTGGAGTGGGGGTAAAATTATTTGTTTTTTGTCCACTAATGGAGGAGTGGCAATGTTTTTTTCACCTACTTTTTCCTTACGCTCAGGCCATTTTTCTACGACATAATGGTCTCCTCTTTATCTGCTGTCCCACTCGCACAAAAAACAACAAAATTTAGTGTAACCTCCTTGGAGTCCTGTAAGCATGGCTACCACTTTAAGATCTGCACAAATGCGCCATTTGTACTCATGGTACTTGATTTTTTGTAGAAGTATCTTCATGTTGTCATAGGTTTCTTTCATGTGGACCGAATGAGCTACTGGGATAGATGGATGTTTGTTTCCATTATGAAGGAGTACTCCTTTTAAACTAAACTTGGAGCTGTCAATGAATAGTCTCCATTCCTCTGGATTGGTTGGCAGATCAAGTTTCTGGAACAAATGAAATACATCATTGCAAAATACAAGATTTTCTTCCATCGAGAAAAAGCATAGAACTCCTGATTCCCGTTTTCTGAAGAAAGATATATTCACGTCTCCTTCCAAGAGATTCCATTGTTGCAACCTTGACCCAAGCAGCTGAGCTTTTGATTTTGGGAGATCTAAATCACGAACAAGATCATTCAATCGGCTCTGATTTATGAGCTGTGGCTGAGTTTCAGAGGGGCTGGACGAACTTGAAATTTCTTCTTGTTGACTGGTTCCAGGTTGAGGTGAAACGCTTTCAGAATCGCTGCACTCCTCAGAACTAAGACGGAACTTAATCGGATTTGGTGGGATGGGCATGGAGGCATCATGTGGAGCTGGTCTCATGGCAGAGGGGATGTTGGGATAAACAATTTTCTTTTTATTCTTGAACGAGAAACCTTTGATTGTGGTCATGCAAAAATAGCAATCGGTCACGTGATTTGTAGGTTCTCGCCATATCATGGGAACTGCAAATGGCATTGACTTATGTGTCCCATTTAGCCAACCACTCAGAGAACGTGAGCATGAACTACATCATATTTTAGGAGCCCATGATTTGTCCTGATCACTTACTTTACATCCAAAGTATAACTCGTATGCCTTCTTCACCAGCGGAGTCAGAGGTTTCTGAGTGGATTTGAATGTGACTTCACCACAAACATAGCAAAAGGATTCAGGCTTATTTATACACTGTCGTGACATTACAGAGAAAAAGTGAACTGTTCCAAAAACAATGATAGCACAACTGAATATCCAACTAAGTGAGTTTAGCGAAAGCCTCGAGAGTACTGATCAAATCCTAGAAGAAAATAGTGACAAGATAGGGGCTGAGTGGGAGGGGGGGGGAGTTGGGGTATTGAGGGTGAAAGGGGGGCAGGTAAGGATTTGAATGAATAGGGTACCACCATAAAAGATAAAGGAGGGTCATTCCCCTAAAGATCCAGGTAGAGACCAAATCCCTGCCTCAAGCTCAAAAACTGAAAAAACACTTTTAGCCATATTTCTTTAACCACTTGTAATATTCCCATCAAATTTTTTTCGTTCAAATATACTTCATTGCGCTCAAAATCATCGGGCTTTTGAGTTTTTTTCACTATGTTTTGATGCCGAAAAAAAATTCGTCAAATCCACAAAAAACTCACCTTTTTGGATAAAAAACTAGAATTTCTCAGGAAACTGTGCGTGATAGACAAAATCTGACTTCAAATTCGTGTTCAGCACATCTGATAACAGTAAGAAAACATGTTTTGGTTTGAAGGAGGATTTTCGTGCTGAACAGTGTAATAGAACAAACAAACAAAATGTACAACTACAATTCATGATGGAGCATGGTCTTCATTTCCTGAACTCAAAGGTTCAGAACGTGGTACTGTTTCTAAGACCACTGTTGAGCAGGGAGGTGATTCGTCATATATTACACCCAATCGTTTGCATTTATAACTTTCTATTTATACTTATCATGAATTTTATGTCTAATTTGGTCTTTTGCTCTTCTACATTACCATTTATCTTTGTCCTGTACAGAATATTTATATAACAAAAAATAAAATGATTGGGATGAGGTCAAGAAAAAGACGCACTTGTCAGGAATAGTGGACTATGGAGAACATAGGCCAAAACTTCGTAAAATATTAAAGCAGTTTTTTTACTTGTGTCAAGTTATGTTATCTTAGTGGCCCTAGAAATTTTTTAAAATGGAGTAAAAAAATCTTTGTTATGCCGTCCTTCGGAAGGGGCGTCATAGATTCCGAGCCTGTACTGTCAGGTGTTAGTTAACGACCCTAATGATTCTTGGATAGGCGAAATTTAGGGCTCCTACTATAGCATCGTCCGATCAGCCACGCATAATAAACAATAGTTACACATAAATGAATAAACAATAGATACACTTGCAATTACAATCCGCAACTTCGATTGTCTTTAACTTGATAACATATATGTTTAGCCTTATAATATAATTATATAATATAGCCATATTATTTCCTTGTAATTTTTATGCTGTATTTTTGTTGCAGCTGAAAGCGATCTTACGGAGTTCTGGGCGCTGAAGAACCACTACAAGACCCGACAAGAACAGACGAAAGGTCTCTTCACCGAAGCCTCCCGCCCGGATGCGGTGAAGAGGCTCTACGAACAGGCCAGGGAGGCAGACGACTCGCTCTGCGCAACGAGAAGTGAGAGGATCATCTCGGTGAGTCCAGTTCTTGGAAAGCGGAGGAAGAACTTGCCTTTGGACATCGAGACAAGAAAGGTTAGTTCGCCATGTTGTATTCTTTACTATTTATCTGGTACTTATTCCGCAGATTGCCTGCTCAGTTTATTGGTAGTTGAAATCTCGTTAAGTGACGTCAGTATATGTCATTTCTACGTCACGATCTTATAGTCTCCTCCTTGTGTCCTCAAGCATGAGATTCGTCGTCATTGGCTCTATCAGTGGGTTTGTGTAATTTGTCTTGGGAACACTTTTAGTATGTTCGAATGTGTTCTTCGACCGATATCCTAAGATATTTAACCTTGCCAATTAGAACTCATCTTGGTATTAGACTTGGCGTAATCTACTATTCCGTTACATATAATTAAGTTTATATAAGCCTTTTCTTATAACATGAAATTATACCGGTTTAAATTAGTCATCTTGAATCACCCATTACTGCGTATGTAGTCATCCTTAAATTAGCCGTCACTTGGTTTTATTGAGGTATATTTTCAAGCCTATTTTTTTCTAACCATTCCAATTTTATAGATTACAAAACGCATAAGTCTGTGGTGTCACTTGACCAGATTATAGCTACGCCTACCACCAAGATGAGCCGATCCAGAACTGCTGATGTTCAAAAGGAAAAACTAGCGATCGGATTTTTGGAAATTACAAAAAAAAGTTTTATAAATTTAATTTGCTAAGAAAATAATAGTTTCCACGCCTTTTAGTTAAAGGTTATTAACTCCCCCCAATTAATAATACACAAGGTTTCGTGACTCGATGGACGGCACCTTACAATCTGGCAACCTGCGGAATAATGACTTAAATAAATTGTTATAAATATTTTGTTAACTTATTTTGTTGTTCATTTCCTCTGTAACTTCCTGGTGCTTTGTTGTGAACCTAAGGCAACACGCCATACTCTATCCTTCAACAATACTTCTGAGAACAGAAACGTTGTCTTGTTCAATCTACATTTCCGAAACTTCAGCAAATTTTATATTTGTATTTCACTCACAATATGTTTCTATGCACCTCTTCATGTAATTTGAGTAAATTTCCCTCAAAATTTGGGTACAGTTTTGAATGAAAGTTTAATTATATGCATAGTTGAATTTGCAAATAATCTTAATAGGGTCAATGTTAGTGAAAATATAGCAACAAATTATTATATTGCACATTCGCCTGATTCGGTTAAGAAATCGGTTTGAGTGGATACAGGAGATATCTTATTCTATTTTGATCTAAAGGAATCGTTATCGATTTCTCGGTCTATTTCTGATCCGACGAAGGAGATCTGGCTGAACCTGATTTACTTTCGAGAGTGTGAAAGTCTTCTCTAAGCATTCCAAAACAATATTTTACAGTCAGTGCAGGAACGGATTATTCCCTGAAGGAGTGAGATGGCCAATGAAACGTTGAACTCGAACAAGAAGCATCATCTTCCAGTTTTACGGTAACCTGTTGATGCGGAACAGGTGTGGGAACTGCCGAGAGATCCGATCCGCTATTTTTTCCTTTTGACCATCAGCAGTTCTGGATCGTCTCATCTCGCCGAAGCTGGTCCGGTATAGTAAAGTACTACCAACAGCACGTATTAAGCAAGTGTAAACAATGACATGCTTAGGCCTCATTGTGGATAATAGGATCAAGAAATTGAAGATGATTCAATTCAGTATCAATATGGTAAATGGAGCACGGTATCTCAGTGGTAGAGTACTGAGTTGCCGTGCCGAAGGTCCTGGGTTCGAATCCCCAACAGATAACTTGTCGATATTGGTTACCAATTGAACTAGTTACCCTACTGATTCTAAGCAAATTCGTTCCTTTTACAGTTATCTACTGTAACGACTTCTGCGAATAACTTGTTTGAGGCATTAAATTAGTTTTTAGGAGACTATAGAGTCAATACAGAGCTGAAAGGCTCAGTGATAGAGCGCTGAGTTGCCGTGCTGAAGACCCCGGGTTCAATCCTGTCGTGGCAGATATTATCTAATCTGTTAACAGCCAGGGATGGATCCTGCGGGATCTAGTGACCCTCCCGGGGCTGACCCAACCTCTATAAAGTGAGTGCCCCAAATTGGGAGTTGAGTGTGATCCTAAATACAGTACAGTTCTACCATGTACTCAACCCAAGATGCTTCATGGGTGTTGGCAACGATGAGAAATGTTGAAGAGGAAATTCTATGATGCAAGCACGAAGTTGGCAGGATATGCTGCATGCCTCCTTCAGCTACTTCCGCTGCAGTTTTCCACTGATTCCAGTGATCAACTGGATTTCCTGTTGTTGGTACAGATGCGTTAATGATCTCCACATCTTGATCTACCAAGATAAAGAAATAAAGTTCTATTTTTTTTCTTTAAGGAGGTTTAAAGGATTCATTGTAATGAATAAGTTTTATTTTCATTTTTTTTAATTGAAGAAAAAGTGTGAGGATATGCCCAAAGAGAGACAGCCATTAGATAAGACCGTTATTGCAGATACATTGGGACGTTAGTTCTCTTCCGGCATTCTACAGGCGGACTCTAAAGGAGATAGCTGGGAGCATCCAGTTAGGTCGGGATTCCCTTATATGTCTCAGCTCGGCTTCACTCATGTCCACCGCACAGAACGGTTCTCACGATAACCGCTCTCCTACGGTTCCATTCCTCTGCTACCATACCGTATCTAAAGCACATGAGGCGGGTGAGTCTTAACAAGAACTCTAATAAACGGATATATTAGTAAATAAAAATAAACAACTAGTCCAGGATCCATGGTCCATTTTTTGCACTTGATTGGTATCAAGCTAAATCATCGGGAATAGCTTCGTTTCGATGAGACGCCCAACAATTTCCTGTGCGAAAATTTACGATTGTGGTAGCTAAAAGAGGTAGCAAGGATAAAATATGTCGATTTGATGATTCTCAAAAATTTATTACTAACTGGGTTTTTTTGTTAAATATCAAGATAATTATCTAGATTATTTGAAAAAATATTTGTCCCACAAAATGTATGGTTTGATCAAAGAGTCCCCTCCTTCCAATATGTATCGATAACGAAGTCAAAAAAGAAGAAGTAATAAAAACAGCTGGTTTGTAATAATTTTTGATGACCTCGAGGGGACTCTTTGATCAAACCATACATTTTGTAGAACAAATAATTTAGATAATTATCTTGAGATTTAACAAAAAACCAGTTAGTACCTAATAAATTTTTGAGAATCATCAATTCGACATATTTTATCGTTGCTACCTCTGTTAGCTACCACAATCGAAAATTTTCGCACAGGAAATTGTTGGTCGTCTCATTAAAACGAAGCTATTCACGAAGATTCAGCTTGATAGTAATCAAGTGCAAAAATAGACCAGGATCCTGGACTATACTATTTTCATAGTATTTATTGAAATGGACAAATCAAAAGGAGGATCACCTGCTGTGCAGTTGTTGACGTAACAGCCTACAGAGACACCACCGTTACAGACAAGATCGTGATGTAGAAATAACGTAACATGAGATCACTTAAGAGGACTTTAATTACCCCTGCCACCCAAGTACATTATTTTTAATCAATAATATTTTTAAAAATACTTCCTTTACTCTTTTTCGTCCGTTAAAAATTATTTATCACAAAATAAATGGGTAAACGTTCGAGGAATAGAATGAGGAGTTGGTGGAGAATGGTGTTATGAAGCAAGGATTATTGGTATGATAAAGCCATTGATGGTATCAGAGTTGAACCTTCAGGTTCCAGAAAACTTTTGTTTTTTTATTTAATTATGTGATTAACAAGTTGACCTGTAGTTTGGCAGAGGCCTTGCCAGTTCATAAACCGTGGTTCTTAATTAATAAACCGTCTTAAGACTTAATTTTGATGTTCATTTTCCCTTATTTTTAAAACCAGCCCAGGAGAGAAAAATCTAGTCTTATGACCCATCAATTACGACACTTATTCAATAGTACGAATCCCAAAACATAAATATGTAATTGCGTTAATCTTTAAAACTGTAAAAAAAATTTAAACAGAATTTATGACAGTTATTTAAGGTGTAGAAGAAGAGAAAAATAAAATAAACACGGATATTCCAGTTTTCTTATTACTATTATGGATTAAGACGGGGAAATGTATGTAAATACATATACAGGCACATACATATGTGAATATGTTTATTTATTTGCTAATGTAATTGACAAGCTCCATAACCTATTCGGCTTTTTATGTGACCTCGACCAACAGAAGAAGTGTCGAAGTCGAATCTGGTTTTCGTAACCTTGAGGTTTGGCGGGAACATTCCAGTACTCGTAAACTATGGGCTCACAAGCCCCTCATTCAAATTTTCTCCTTCCCTACGTTTTCATTCCAAGGGTTTTTAGCGTATAGAACCACCTGTGGAATCGTTAATCTAGTATATACAAATTAAACAGGTTAATACAAAAATATGTAACAGAATAAGAAATGGATTGTCGTGAATCAAATATATTATTAGTCGTCTTGGAGTATAAGTAATTCAATATTTCCAAAGCTACACAAATACTCAGAATGAAATGATAAAAACGGATCGTTGTGTATTTCTTTTTTTTTTAACTCATTCAATAACTTCAATATTTTAGGCTCTTCTAGGCCAAAATATAAGCAAGAAGTTGGTATGCCCATCACCCAGTTAAAGGTATCACAATTTTGGTTTAGGGTATCTTTGAATAGCCCATTTTTCTGCTTTGTTTAACCTATTTTGTGAAACATAAACAAGACTAATGAAGATAGGGTCCCGTCAGTATTAATTATAACATTTAGTCATTGGTGAAGTGTGTGGCTATCAAACAATTTTACCCTATTGGAAGGGTAAAATGACATTTTCAGTGTCATTTTTAATGAGATAAGTATTCAGACGGGTTTGGAAAACTGGAATTAAAGTGTTGGATGAATCAAACTAACATTTTAAGAATGTCTTGGTGTTGTTATTAATTTAAATACATTTATTTTAATTGGAAATACTGTTATAAAACTTTGACTTATGAGATGAGTAATTGGATATGTGTGTTGTGTGAAACATTTAAGTAATCACGTTTATAACCGCCCATTCATTCAATCTAAGCTTACACGTTATCCTTCATGATCATGCGGTCAGCATCCGGTGTCCTATAAGAACCTTGTAGATCGCAAGGTAACAAAGAAACGGGTGCATTGTGATCTGGTAACAAAGAAGTCTACTTCCCAAGCCCAGTGAAAGCTTCCGCTCTATTATCTAACGTTTAATCCTCCTTGTCTTAGCCTAGGTCGTCGTCAGGTTATTTTCTGCCATCAATACTTCTAAATAACTACATTAAACTTCGTAATTATCTATTAAAACATCAGAACTATATATCACGAGGTACGTAAATACGTTCTGTAAGCCATTTTTAGTACCTTCAATAATTATGTTCGAAATTTAGTGGGCAGATTCACATTGGGATTTACTACTAGGAAGAAGAAACATGCCTTGTCTATCTGCGAACAACTAAGGAGATTATTCAATGCCACCTGTTTTAATTGCTATTAGATTTGAGTGGCCGCAGATATTTATTTGACTTGTTAGTTAAATTGGTTAAAAACTGTATATATCTCGTCTGAAAAAAAAAAAAAATTGTAGTGAAAAGATGTTTAAATAGAATGGTAATCAATTATGTCTACGCCGCTTATAAATTACACTTTATATTTAATTAAAGATCTTACGCGTATACCATAAAATTAATATGAAGGTTTATTTAAGCTTCGTTTACATAGGAGTTCGCCATGCTTCCGGCAATTTGTTTATTACTACCTATAAGAGCGATGACAAAAAATATGTTAACTACATTTTGTTCAACGTGTTTTAAAAAAATTATTTATAAACAATGAGCTGTTTGAATCCATTCATGTTTCAATATTCTGCACGAATGTCTTAGTGTAGAGCAATTAAAAAAATTCAGTCTAAACTTTTAACTTGGTATAAAATCTGAGATTTTGTACGAAAAGCGACAACCTATGGAATAATTATCATTTTTAAATATTGTAAATTATAATCTATAACAATTATTGCAACAAATTACAGGAAATTTAGGAAGTAGATAAAGTCTTCTTTGCATTGGGGGCTTAAACTTGCTGACTCGTTCGCGATCGTTATATAACTTGGCGTCAGACCCGGCGTTTTGCTTATGCATTTCTTTTCATTAGTTGATAAGTGATAATACAATATGAATTTATACAATTTTGTTTAAAATAAAACTAAATGATGGACGTAATTTAAAATATGTACTTGGTATCTTAAGCATTACGTTTATTTACGAATCCAAGTTCCTAATGCATTATCACTTATGCTCTCTTTGATTACTATATTTAAATAAAAATAATATTTTAACGTGAAACATTAAAATTAACTGAAAACGTTGTGAAACCTATTTTTTTAAACAATTAGTGGACAATGAGAGAGTGGGATATTATGGATGAGAATATTTATATTGAAATAAAGGTGAGAAATTCATACAACTTTCTTATAATCAGTCTGTTTTAATGCAAAATTAAGTATAATAATATATATAAAAAGGGTAATACTTGAATCATAGGATTAATTACTACAGCTTAATAATATTTAAAACATAGTAGTGCTGAATACAGATTGACATTGTCTGTGATTATTCAATAATCAAGCAGTAAAGAATAAGTCCAACAAAAAGTAATTATTTTGCTCTTAACTCCTCTTAAAGTTTATTCCATTAGTTCATTTCAGCATTGAATTAATGAAGTTGACCTTGTGACCTGTTCTTTATTATTTGATTTGTTATTTTCTTACTTGAAAGTGAATATTTACCTGTACTATTGTATTTTACTTACAGAGATCTTACTGCTCTCTCATTCTATAATATCTTTCTATCTATTTTCCAGAATGTCATCAACTTTATTGATAATCTATTATTAATTTCTAAAACGAAACCTAAATTTATTCCTTTGTATTTTCATTTCTTATACATTTTGTAGCTTGTAGTATAAAAGTTCAATACTTTCATAAAACTTATTTTTCTTTACAGCCTGCAGCTCTGAGAAAACTTAGGCGATGGACATCTACAGAAGCTCTTGGAAGGGTAACCGTTGAACCGGATTCAAGTCTTAGGCTCGAACCAACACCAGATATTACAGACCACACATTACCGTCTCCAGAGGAACAACTTCAAGCTATTGCACTTAAGTATGTTATATTTTTCTTTAATTAATTATTATCATTCTAACCAACAACTTTTTTCTTTTAAAAAAATAAATACATTTTATCTTATTGATTATTATTTTTCAAATTTGTATATGCCCTAATAATTATTAATGTACATCTAATGTACTTTTATTTCATTCAATATATACATACAAATTTGGACATATAATATTTTAAAGTTTTAAGATGGACAGTACTTAGCGGTACTTTTTATGTTATAAAAAGTGCATACTTCATATATCATTTGGGGTTAAGGATATTTATATATTTAATAGATAAAAATGAGGAGAAAGAAACTGAAAACATTTTATTTATTACCAATAGAAAAACTATTTGTTGATTTATCCTGTTAGAATTCAATGAATTTCTAAATCAAACAGCATACATCATGAATCTTTCAAGATATTTTTTAATATCACTGTTAAATGTTATAAATAAGAAAACTGAATTTTATTTTATTTTCATTTATTTTGGGCTTTATTTATTATTGTAAATTATAAAATTATTATTGTTTTAATGTATTCATTTTGCACACTAGATTTCCTCCTGAAATGGTAACGGTGGATGTAACTGGGAAAAACTTCGAACGAATGTCTAGCCTACGTAGGTCTATGATGAATTCAGAACATGACGATACTGTAAGAAGAAGAACGAAAACAAAGAAACCGAGAGGCAAAAGACGAAATACAATAGCTGGGACTGATACTAAAGAATTGGCAGCAATCGTTGGGTAATACATTTTTTTTTTTAATGAACAAGTAGTATTATAAACTTCATATCAATCATACTTTAACATAAAATAATATTTTTATTTTAACTAATAATAAATCGATATGATGATATAGAAAATATTATTATTACAAATATTTATCCTACTTGTTGTTAATTATTATTTATTTTGCATAATTAAATTAATAGTTCTATATTCTGAATTTCAAAGTTGTAAAAATATTATGAAATAAAATTTTACATAAGTTTAATATTTTAATATTACATAAGAGATATATTTTATTATTATTATTCTTGTATACTATAAAAACAACCTGTACCATTTTAATCTATAAAGCATCCTGGATTCAGTATATGGTTAAGACTACTGTTCTTAAGACAATGGTTGTGCAGGAAGGTGATTTGATCGAGATCATGCCAGGTTTTTCTCCCAATTATGAGTACCCATTTTATAGATGTTGGTTGGGTCCTGGGAAGTTCTTCAGATCCCATGGTGTCATTTTCCCTCTTGAATTACTATATTATTCAAAACATTAATCAAGTTATTTTTCTATTCAAGTGATTGCATTTTTAGGGAATCATCTGATACAAACATGGGTAAGTCAACACCTGAAGGAGCAACATTAGGTCCGGAGAAGAAATCACACCTGGAAAACTTGAAAGAATGGGGAAGATCTCGACTACGGCAGATCAAGAACATGGAAAGTGGTGTCAGACTCCGTTCCGTATCCAGTTCCAGAAGGAAATGGGATAAAGATGAACCTAATCCTCATTCCTCTTCAGGAAACTGGAGTGCTTCCTCAGAAAGTGGTCATTCTACTGCCACTTCCCATGTACCTCGGTGTGTTATGTTTTATTTTAATTAGAATTTTTAAATTTTATCTTCTTTGTAAAATAAAATTTTATATCATGTTATTAAACCTTGATTTAACAAAAAAAAATTAAAATTTAGTTTATCGTGGCTATTATTTCCATTAAATATTTGAATAATGGTCTCTTTCATCCACGTATACTGTTTATTTCATTGAAAATATTCTCTTAAGAAATTAAACTAAATATGATGTTTTTTCATTTGTCTTCAGGTCCAGTGCTAGCAGTGGTAGTGGATGTACTAAAAACAAGAAGTGTCCGATCGTGTCCACATCTTCGTCGGTAACTAGCGAGAGTACATTGACCCCTGATGAAGGAGAAACCTCATCGATGTATTCATGCGATACAGAAGGTTATTATACCTCGTTTCATTTGGACAGTGGCCTCAAAACTCTTCGTGAAGAAGAGCCATGCACTCCATTGCATTCGACCTCAGCATTGTCTGTCAATAGTCAGTCTAATAATCAGTCTGCAGAAAGTGAATACGAGCTGTTTGGTAAAGGTTCGACATCTACTACAGCTAGCTCTGCAGGAACGGTTTGCACCACACTCCTTGTCCCACCTGCACCATCGGTGCCGGAGAGAGTATGCAGTCAGCTCTCGGGCATAAAAACTCTTCCTGAGCGAACGACCAGATCCCATGACCAAGAGAAAAGGGAAACACAAAGCCTCAAACTTGCAAAACATGTAGATATGAAAATGCTAACTTTTGATGAAATAAAAAGAATAAATGAATCCAATGAATGTCTCAATAAACATAATAACTCAGATCATGACCAAATGGAGAACAAAAATTGTATAATAACTGTCGATGTCCATCATGAAAGGAATACCACTCCTGAAAAATGTGGAGATTCTCCAGATTCAGGTCATAATACTTGCAGTTCACCAGTCGACTCAGTCGCTAGTCCATCATTAGACCTTGAGATGTCAGAATGCTCAGATCTAGAGGGTGTCGATAGAATGGAAAGGATTAGAGTAAAAACTACTATAAATTCCAGTAGGATTCCATCAATGTGCGTTATAACACCCCCTCAAAGTGATGATGAGGTAAGTCTTACTCATTCTTACAAAGCTGTCGATTCAGGAGAATACGTTACTATTGCTGATATAAGAGGTCCAAGTTCCCCCAAAGCCGTACCACCATCCCCAGTTCTGAAGCTTGAAACTGAATTTGTTTCATTAAATGACCTTCCCAAATCAGAAGGATTATCAGAACCGAAACGCCAAGGTGCTCGAGTCACTCTCAATGCAGAAGGAAGAGTTGTTTATTCTTCCGACAGCTTACGTAGGAGAAAAACTGTTCACACTACAGGCACCTTCGAACCTGGTCCTTATGTCGCACGCAATGAAAACAGCCCAGTTCCGCAGAGACAAATAAATGTCCGGCCTATTAATATACAGAGTCCTTTATTTGCAAACAGGAAAGTTATCACACCTACTCCTGTTCTGAAAAATCAGCCGAAAAATGTCCAAAAAAATGAAAAAGAAACGTTCAATATTAATACGAGACAACCTTTGACATCTGTCAATAGGACATTGTCCCCACAAAGCCCAAGAAAAGAGAGTATTTCAAACCAAAAACAATATTTTACAAAGGCTGATGTGGACAAAGCTCCTACTTCTCCGACATCCAGGCCTCTGTCGCCTTTAGTCTCCCCCACGAACCAAAGAAACTTCATGAGGACTACTTCGCCTGTGATGCTTTCGAACAGGGCCACTTCACCAAAAATGATCGTAAAGGCCAAGCCTGGAATGAGGCCCCTGAGTCCCACACAAAGCAGGGGAGCTTACGTCAGGGTGAACCAGCCCTCGCCACCCGATGACAACAAACTGATCGTAAAGAGGAGCGACAGCTATAGGATAGCCAACGATGAAACAGTTTTCAATCCGAATTCACTCGGCAGAAAACAGTACGGGCCAGGAGTTATAGCAGGACCAAGCTTGATATCAGCCATTCAAGCGGCTCGCAATAATAAAGGTAATTCTAAAATTGAGAATACTGATATTTGGTAAAGTTCTGTAGTCATTGTATTGTGAATAATGTTTTTTTTTGTATTTTTATTAGATGTATTTTATTAGTAATTTATAATTTCTGTACTACACGGAATTGTAAATATCTTGTATTTGTACTCACGGAATTTTGTATTTTGACTTATTTGTATTGTTATTGTTTTTTTTTACACTTTTATGTAGTATCATTCACTGATGTGTGTAAATATTTTGTAAATAATAGATTGTTGAAGAATATAGCTAGTATCAATGTTTTGCTTAGTCATTGCATGTATATCTGTACAGTTCATGTTTTATTTGTTTGGTGCACTTATTTGTATGGAATTTGTGGCTTTTTTCCTTGTGTTTAATTGTCTGCAATAAACATTTCTTACAGCTTGGTACGTATTACTTATTAAGTTTTATTTTACAATTTATAGAAGTATCAATTTCCTATCAATTCAATATTATTATTATTATTATTGTGATAGCTTGAATAAATGGGCACTGTGAATAAAAACATGTTATAAAGATATATATATATATATATATATATATATATATATATATATATATATGCTCATTTAAGCTTTAATCCTAATTACGGATTAATTATTTAAATATTTTTATTTATATTATTCTGGCCATAGTTTTAATGTTATGTTATGATATAAAATTAAAATTATAGAACTTTCAGATTAAGAAAAAGCAGAAAATGTAAAAAATTAAAATGGCTTTTTATATCAAATTATATACAATAGGCTTACTTAGGTTTTTGACCTCAAAGGACTCATAAATATCTACAACAATAATTCATTCATATTTCTCTCTTTTAATAATTAAAACAACATGGAATTATCTTATTATAACATTATTAGGTTCCATCATGCCAATCTGTTTCAGTAACACATTAATTTATTAATTACCAATAATATACTCGATATTAATTTCATTCTTTCTGAAATAGGAAGAATTAGAACAAATATAAAACATGAGGAAGATAATTGATGACACTTTAATAAGACTTATCTTAAGAAGCGAGGGGGTGGTTGACTGGAAGATAGAGTAAGGAAGAAAATAGTTGGGGGTGCAGTCAAATAAAAACACTAAATAAGTGGGTACTTATTTAATTATGTACTGCCTTAATTATGGCACATAATTAAATAAGTACCCACTTATTTAGTGTTTTTATTTGACTGCACCCCCAACTATTTTCTTCCTTACTCAGACTTATCTTAGATATAAACTTTGTTTGTGTATATATACATGTGGTTTTGTATGTATGTATACCTATTTTTTCTACGTTTGTTGTTTGTTTTGTTTTAAAATCATCAACACCAGGTCATAATTAATACTTGTTCACTTATAAATTTATCTCTTACAGAACAAGTATTCAGCAAAGAGAACTTATAAAAAATAAATTAAACTCAGTAATGAGTCAACCATTATACAAAAGTTGACTTTAATATAGTCAATTTTTTTTTTTTTTTTTGTTACAAGGTTAATAGTACAAAGATAAGATAATTTTTTTTAAATTAGTTAGAGGATTAAATAAAACTTATAAGAAACTAGTACATGAATTTAAGAAAAACTATTAATAAATAATCAAATTAAAATGAATGAGAAAATATATATGTAAAGAAAAATAAGAGAAAATAAAAAGGGAAGGGATAGCTGCATTCATGAATACATTTTACAGTTACAAAATTAAAAAACTTATTAATTTTTTTAAACTATTTATTACCAAGCAAATAATGGATTTTAGGAAAACAGATAAAGAATATAACATAAAAGAAGATTGTACAAAAATGTTACAAAATCACTTCAAATTAAACAAAAATAAAGATACAAGAAAGTTTTACAATGTATAGTTGCATTTATCTTCTAATGAACCAACAAGTTTATTTAGAGGAGATATTTCTCATATAATTCTCAGTTGAGAGATGTCGTCATGTCAATGTTTAGCTTATTTATATGTTGTACATTTAAACGTGATATAGATCTATGTTCAAATACTAAAATGTGGTCATAAGCTTATTAATTGTTACTACTCTAGGATAAATTTTATCAAGATTTTTTGTTTTGGTTTAAAATTATTAAACCATTAACAGCTAACAAGAAATGGTGTTTGTGGCAAATGCACGGCTTTTTGTTTATTGCACTGAATATTATTTAATTTATTATATAAAAAATGTCACTGGGCGATTTGAAGTAACAAGTCTAACAGTCAAGGTGAGATATTTCTCTTCTGTATATGCATGTTTTGTGTTTTCTTTTATTGCACTATTATCATGGTATATTGGTTACTCTTGATTCACTATATAATTATTATTATTAATGGATTTTTTTTTTAATTAACAAGTAATGTTTTCCTTTATAGCCCCGGAGGAACAAAAAAGTAACGACTGTAGCAGAAGCTTTAACAATAGCAGTGAAAACAGCGGACAACTAACCTGGCCTCGTTCAACATCTACGCCCACCAAAGCTAACGAATCTCCACCTCTAAACTTTTCTACGACTTCACCAATTAGTAAAAACGTTACTCCGACTAAGAATAGTCGTTCCGCCATGGATCTATACGCTATAATTCATGAATCCAAAAAAAAAATTCAGAGTTTGCAGAAACCTCTTAGTCAGCCAATTAACTGGCCTAAAGCGATTCCGGCAAAGAGTGTTGCCCCTGTTCCAGTACCGGTAGATAGTAATATTCCAAAACCCATGCCACCTTTGACAAATATCAATCAGCAAAGGTATGTAAAACAAGCTAATATAGGTTATGGGTCGTTACCGAGGTTGCAAGTTCAGACTCTTGAAGAATCTCCAAGAAATCTCCAGAGGAAAGCGTATTCGAGGCAACCTCATGAACCATTCTCGAGAAGCACACACAATCCAGAACGATCTTCATTGGCTTCCGACAGGCATGGTCCTCAGCAACCGACATCTAGGAACGATTTTAAAAAGCTTCTCTTGCAGGCTGCATGGGGAACTACCCCCACTAGAGGATCAGCAGTCGAAAGGCTCAAGAATAAAGACTTACAACCGTCGATTAAACCGCTGTCCCACAATGTTCTCTCTTCCACAATACTCGAAGATTGTGATGATGAAGATGAACAGGAGGAACAAGTAAATCACAAGTTGGCATCATCTTCATTGGTTAATGACCTTGATAAAAAATTTAAAACAAAATTATCGAAACTGGAAACAGCTTTATAGTAATTATTTATGTCGGTTGGTTTTAAACCTGTAACTGTAATGCTTCATACCTTGTTACTCAAAGACATAGTAGCTTCAATTACAGCTTGGAATTACATTCACCCCTTTATTCATACAGTTTTTTATCTCCGCATATTGTCATTTATGGAGAATGGAATGTATAAAATACTGAGGTGTTTTATACCTATATTTCATATATATAAGTAACAATTAAGCCTACTATTTGAAGTAGTCAATAAATAATGGTATCTGTTCCGCAGGTTGTTACTTCGAGTTGTGTTACAAGTTTTAACTGTTTATTTGTTTAATTTTTAATATTTTCCAAAAAGACAAGTTATTGTGAGCTTTAATATGAAAAAGAGAATGTAATTATAGGTAATGAGGTTTCAGTAATCATTTCATCAGGAAATGAAAGTTTCAACTAACATTTCGAGGTATAGACGATATATGTTTGTTGTAAAGTTGATTTCTAGATGAAATGATTACCGAAGTAAACACATTTCCCATAATTACATTCTCTCTTCCATACTAAAGGTCATGATAACTTTTATTATTAGAAAATATTAAAACGAAAAGTTAAAACCTGTTGTGACTCAACTTGAAGAGACAACCTGCGGAATAATTACCAAACTAATGCTAATTTATCACTTAAAATAGTTTGAACTTAAATTCAAACTTGTCTCAAAACCTTTAAAATTGTACTGCCAAATGCCTCCTAAATCTTTTCCTTTGATGAGCACTTCCATTAGAAGGAAATAGGCTAAATAATTATCAGTATTATTATTCTTACTTTAAATTTAACTAAAAAACTGTTCCTGAGACAATTTTCAAATATTTATTAATAAAAATTTCATCATATGATTCTATAAGGAATAAAAACAAAAGCAAACTCATTATAATTTTTTATTAATTGTTTTAATTTTTAAATATTTTTATTTTGAAGAGAAAATATTTCAAACTCATTATATTTTGAGACTATTTTTTTAGTGATGAATAAATTTTGTAGTATTGATACTTTTTTTATTTTTGTTTAATTAAGTTACTTAGATGACAGAATATGTGATTAAAGAAAGTTTGTATCATTTACGTATTCATGTAATATCAAAAGTAAACAATACTATTTTTTTCTTTTAACCTTTTCAGAAGTTTTGTCTTATCTTTTAATGAATATCTATTTTCAGTAGAGTTTTCTGAATAGGTCTTATGAAACCATTTTGGAAGAAAAGTATTCTTTTTCGCATTTAATTTTTTTTTGTAAAAGAAAGTATATCAACTATCCTCATCCTCCAAATCTTATTAAAAAAATAAAAAAAGATCCTGCTGGGTTTCCTAATTCCCTTGGTTTTTTTTTGTACATCTCAAATGACATTTAATTTATACTCATAATCTAGTGTCTTGACATAAAAATTATGGAATTTTTATTTATAAATTCAAATCATCTTAAATAGGAATGGGCAATCATTCCTCATTGTTATATAATGTTAATTTATTACTGTTTGTTATAAAATTTATTTAAATGAAGGATGAATGAGCAATGCTGTAACCAATTTTACATTGAATTTTTCTACCATTAATCACAATGTATCTATTTACATAGATTAATATGTATTAAACTTATTTTTAAATTAGTGCATGATGAATCGGGGTGAATGTGTATTATATATTTTTTCTTCAGGTTAATAAAACGCAAAACAAGACTGTAATTTTTATTAATTTAGGTGATAAAGGTCAATGTAAATAAAATTATGTTAATACAATCACTATTTTATACTTTTAATACTTTTTCAAATGTAGCCATCCTAGGTCTAATAATTATGTGGTTAAGAATTAAAAGATGAAATTTTATGGATGTGTACAGTGTACATTATTGTTAATTATTTTATTTTAAAGGTCTATTTTACATTCCAAGAGTGTACTATTTATTCCTATTGTTTTATTATTTATTCGCTTATTTATTGAAAGAATTTAAATATGTAGATGTAGGATTTCCTAAGAAGTTTAAGAACTTAAAAAAAAAAAGTATATGAAATATATATGCTGAATAAGAAATAATCATGTAAGTGCATTTTGCATAGTCGTTAAAGATAAGAAAATAAACTGTAGTTTGTTTTATACATCTAGTCTTAATTTATATATCCAAAGACATGAAATTCAACTCACAGTTCAGGTTATTTGTAAAGTGCCTTAAATATTATATGAATGTAAAATTAAATTAATGTTTTTTTATGAAATACCTATATTTTATTCTAAATATACCTACCTACTTTTTGATATCCTGATAAACATGCTTTATTTCAACCATACCACCAAGTAATAATCCTATCCAAAATTTATATAAGTGATTGCCAGTTTTGGAGGTGATGTTAACAATGTTTTTTAAGTTAGCAATGCATAAATGATTGGAGCAGAATTTTCATTTTGAAAATTATAGTTTTCAATCAAGCATGGGGCCAGTCAGTCGCAGAGATCGCAAGAGCATATCATCGTTAAAAGAGCTAGTATGTGTCTAAAACCTGAATTTTTTTAGGAAAGCAATAAAACTGATTTGGTCCTAGTGAATTGATCTAGTATCCTACGCAAAGCTGAACTATTATAATGTAATTTATAACAAAATACTTTAAAATAAAGTATTATAAAAAAAAAATTACAGCCCAGGTGAATAAGTGGTTAAGTCAGTTTTCACCAAAATGAGTTTCTTGTACTTTGGGAAGCGGAATCCTGTTATTATGATAGTGTGGGTGGAGGTAAAAAACTTTCTCTTACGAAGGGGAACTGTGTATTAAAGAGCCAAAGTTTCGACCCACATTGCAGGTCTTCTTCAGGGCTAAATATGCAAAACACAGACAATTAAAATTACATAAAAAAATGAGGCATATGGTATATATGCCTCAATTTTTTATTACTTATTGTATTGTTTATTATTTTTTACTACCTTTCTTGTCACTTTGTTATTAATACTCTACTTATTAATTATCCTTGCTATATATATATATATATATATATATATATATATATCTCAGGTTCTCCCCCCATTTTTATTTTCCACCACTCAAATACCTTAATACTTATGTATTTTAATTTTAATATTTACCAATTGTAATTTTAATTTTATCTTTATTACCTTATGCTTTAATTTTTATTACATTCTGTACTACTTATTTTATTCTTTATTACTTTTTGTATTACCTTCCTTGACACTTAGTTATTAATACTCTACATTTATTCCCCTTGCTTTGTATCTAAATCTCAGGTCCCCCGCATCTTTATTTTCCACCACATATACCTTGATGCTTATGTATATTTATTTCAATATTTACCATATGTAATTTAAATTGTCAGGCCCGAAGAAGACCTGCAATGTAGGTCGAAACGTTAGCTCTTTAACAGTTCTCCCTTCTTAAGAGAAATTTTTAGACTTCCACCCGGACCATTTTCTTCCATACACACAGACATATATATATATATCAGGCATTGTCTTGAAAATGGAGTTATTGTTTATAATATAAATCTATTTCAGAATAAAAACTTCAAGAATAACACAATTTTGCTTCCCTCAATACAATTAACTAACTCTCTCTGGATAAAATTCGACTTAACCACTTATTCACTGGGGCTGCGAATATATCTAATAGCAGTCAACAAATAGGGTAAAATAAATCAAGAAATAAGACTTAAAATTTTCATAATTTATTTACCTATACTTGAGAATAATTTAAATTTATAAATATTTGAGCTTAGAAAAGCTTTCTGCAGCTATACTTCACTCGATGAAATAGAATATAAACAAAATCAACAAATAATTTTATAAAATTCATATCTCAATGCCTACGCATCTTGGGTGTACCTTCCAAGAACAATAGCTCTTAGCAAGGAACCTACGTCTTCAGGATCTTTTAGAGCTTCGATCAGCATTTTTTCAACATTTCTCATGATCGCTAGTTTCTGGTGTCCTTGTAGAGGATAAATAATATCCCCTGTGGGGCCAGCCTAAAAAATAAAATATCAAATATATTTTTTAATTAAATTAAATGAGAAAAAAATTTAAACTTCTATTGTAAGAAGCTACAGTGCTGTAGTGAATTATTCAATACCAACCATGGATAAACAGGTTTGATCCCTAGAGCTACTGAGACATTCCTATAATCACCTTAACTAATCAATTAATTCATAATTAATATTACTAAAACAAGGAACGCACCTTTATATCTTTGACACATCGGCATATCTATTAAATATCCCTCTGCATGCCTAAAGGCCTCAAAGAAATTACAGAATATAACAAAGCATTTTTACACATATTTTAAAATGTTGCTATTATACATTGCAAAATCTTCAGGTTTAATAAAGAACAGCCTAACCTAACCAAAGTACTTCCATTAGTAGATAAGTATATTTTCATACTTCTAAATCAAAATTATAATTTCTTATTAATTCTTCTAAACCAGTCGTAAAACATTTCCAGAGAGATACAAGATTAAGATTAAAAAATTTCACAAAAAAAGATTGTAAATCCAGCTCTCTCGATAACTAAAATTGGAACCATTTCCGCACATTGTCGCTTTGAGTTAAGTCACAATAAGCTTTTTGTTCTTTTCCATTTTAATATTCTTGAAAATAAAAATAAGCGTGAGTTTTAGTATGAAAAAAAGATTATTTTTTTGGGAAATGTGTTTTATTTCGGTAATTATTTCATAAAGAGATAAAGATTTCAACTAACCTTTCAAAGTATAGATGATGATTTATGTTTGATGATACATTCATTTCTTGATGAAATGTTTCCTGAATTATTTCTCATAATTACATTCTTTATTTCAGATAAAAACTCATGATTATTTTTATTTATCATTAATTAAAAAAGAAATTAATGAAAATATATAACTTGTGACTTAACTCTAACCAATAACCTGTGGAACTGGTACCCTGAAATTTCACAGGAATACAGACGAATCTTCAAGCTTTAATGAGTAAATTTAAGTAATAGAGGTAACTAGTTACTCATAAAGCAAAATGTTTTCAAAAATAATTTTCAAGCTGTTGTCATAATTATTTTAAAGTATTTTTAAAAATTCAGAATTGTAGAATTATTAAACACCATAAAAAATGTAAGTAACCAAAAATTAATACAAAGAGGTTAACTGCATTTAGCCATTTACTTTAACAACTAATGAATTAATAACAGACAGATATAAAATATTTCTTTTTTAAACAAATCAATGATCTATATACATTCTAATAAATCAGAAATGGTATACCTTATACCAGAAGTTGACAGAAATTGTATAACCTCCATTAAGGAGGGATTCTACATGATGCCACCAGTACACAGGTATGTAAAGAACTTCGCCTGGACCAACGATAGCTTCTTCTCCCTGGACCTCTTCGAATCTAGGAAACTTCTTTAAATCTGGTTTTTCGAAATCTACCTATAAAGAAATTTATCAATTAGTTTTGGTGACCATTTAAAAATTATTATATTGAAGCTAAGGGAGGAATCAAAAAAAAAATAATAATAAAAAAATAAGTATACATATAAACAAAATAATTATTATCCTAGTCTGGAGAGATTTTAATTAAAAACATAAAAAGATTAACGAAAGCATAAACATAATAACAAACAGGAGAAAACATAGTGACTAAGCCTTATCCCATTTTTCTCAAAGCAGAACTTTGACAATGTAAGCACAAAAAATTGTGGCCATTAGTGCCAATGGATTCAACCATGATCCAAAATAAAAATAAAATTAAGTAATCAATGTTTCATAAGAACGAGATGCAATTCCTTTTTCCATTTTTTGTTCTTTCCAGAAATATATTCTATTTATATCAATCAATTCATATAGACACAATTAAATAAAATGTATCATTTTTATAAAAATAAATATCTTCTAGATCAAATTTAAAAAAATATATTTATGAAGGAAAAAACTCAAGTAAGCGAATGCCGATTTGATTTTATTTCAAAATATTTATTATAAAGGATGTCCTCCGAAATTGTTAAATTTTTTCGGAATGTTTTAGCAAATATAGTGTTGAACCATCAGAAAATTAATGAAAAACTTTTATTTTAAAGCAAATTAAAATATAAAATTATCAAGAAATAATTTGTTTGTTTAATTTTAAATAAATTGAAGTAAAAGTGTAGTTAATTTGAAATGGTCAGGAATATTCGAAAATTGGGAAAAGTGTATATCTAATTTATTTGTTAGCTGTATTAAAATAAATGTTGATGATTAAAAAAAAATTTTTCATTTATTTTATTAATACGCAAAAAATGAAATAAAATATCGAACAATGTTTCTCAATAGATTGAAATATAAGAAGACAAATGCTGGTTCAATAATTTGATTTCAGCTGAATTGCAATAATCCTTTAAAAATAAGCAAACTTTACTAATCTGCCAGGTAGCATTTGATTATAGGTCACAAAGTTTAAATGCCGTTTTTTGGTTATCAGGTTTTCGACTACTTATAATTTGCTAATATTATTTTTTGATAAAATAAAAAAGTAAAGTAAAAACATTAAAAAGGGAAAAAGTGACAAGGACATTTAGTTTTGTAATAATACAGTTCTTAATTTTTTTTAAACTAAATGGATAAAAATAAAATAAAAAACAGTAAGGAAGGATATGTTTATTTAAAATATAGAAATACCATACTACTTTAATCTTAACTCCTTAGAGTATTTAATTTTATACCTTGGTGACGCAAAATTTAACAAGTTACCTTTTATCTAGATACCTGACTTTGACGATCGTGAGGATGAAAAACAGTGTGTGGATATAAACATTCATAATGTTCTGGCGAGAACAAGATAATTCTTTTCCAGCCTTTGACTTGAGCAAAAAAGTTCTGTTGTTCATCATAATGACATGGTGTTGTGTTTCCTAGCAAACGAAACAATTATCACAACAAATATGCATTTTCAAAATTTTTGATTCAAAAATCAATCGTAGAAAATACCTTCCATTCCTATCAGTAATAAATTGGACGTAAGCGGGCCCCAAGACATCTTTTTTTGTATAGCTGTAATCCAGTCCCATCGAAATCTGATAAAATCCTGTACAATAGCAGGTCCTACGGTGTTATTTAGGGTTTGCTGGAGGTACAACCTAAGAGATAGAATATCCTTTTTAAGGTATAAGTTCAAAACTGGGTTCTTGACACTGACTTCCTAAAGTTTTGGTGGATGTAAAAAAATTACACCTACCTCTCTTCTCCACTAGACCAACTCTTCAGTTTTTTAGAAAACTCACTAATTTTCATCGATACTTTTTTTGTAGGGGGTGAAAATTTTTTCTTCATAGCAGGGGTTATCGCTTTTTCATCAAAATACTTGAAAATATGATTTGGCGACATGATAACAGTACAGGTTGAGTTGTCCATATGCTTCTCTAGATATTCCAGATTCCATTTCGAAGCAGAGTAAACTAAATTAGAACCCGTGATAATAACTGGTTTCTAAAACAAATTTAAATATTCAATGACAAACTAACACTATTTTTATTTTTAAATAAAAACTGAAACATACATTTTCTGATATCAGTTGTTCCACCTTAGGATCATCAAATGGGAGTTTTGGTACACTTTTTAATGGAATATCATAATTCCTTAATTGACTTTCTTTCCAAGATGTACCATCACACATTTTTCTTATATATTAATATTGACTATTTTAACAGTATGGATAAGGCATTACAGCATAAAATAAGCCCGCAACTCAATTGAGAATAAATTAAAAATATTCGCTACTGACAAATATAATTTCGATGAGAGATACCATGGTGAAAAGCCATGACATTTAAAGCCAAATCATAACAAAGATGCCGAGCTAAAACAATTTTGGAAATGACGTTCGTGAACGAGTAATAAATCGATATTTGATTTCTGATTACAAAAGGCAATTGTTAAAGACCGTTTTAATTATTATTTGATATGACTAGATATTCATAAAAAATAATTGGAATATATCGCTAAGACAGCATGTTTGAGTAACTGATTTAGCTCCTTTTTTATTTTAAAAGAGAAATTGGGCCTTGCACAGGGCTGTGTATGAATTTTATATCAATTATCAATCCTAAAACAAATACTATAGCTTGAAAACAAATAAAAGTATTATTTTAATTTATTTTTTTAATAATTGTTGTAATTTTAAATATTTTTATTTTTTAAGAGAAAAGATATGCCCAAGGCCGGGATTCGAACCCGGGTCTCCCACATTTCCGTTGCGGTGCTCTAACAACTGAGCTATCCTGGTTCCTACCTCGGTCAGACACATCCTTTCTCTTCACCAATCCCATATCCCCTTGTTCTCGTAATTTCCGATGTATACAAGAGGAAGAATGTTCATTGAACATTACTTTAATTAGGATCTTGTTGAATTACGTCATTATATATTATTATAATTTTCTATTTTTTAATTAATTGCTATAATTTTAAATATTTTTATTTTTGAAGAGAAAAGATATGCCCAGGGCCGGGATTCGGTTGTGGTGCTCTACCAATATTTGAATTGTGTAATATATTCTGCACATCTGTGATATGATGAGATGTTATCAATGGGTTAAATCCACAAACTTTATTATCAAATATATTCATTTTTTTTTAAACTGATACCATAAATGGAAAATGTATCTCTGAAGAGGTGAGGAGCCAAGGAGTATTAGTAATAACTTTGTAATTTATAATAATAAAACTTTAATCACTATATGTATGTGTGTGTGTATATATAAACATACATGCATATATATCATAATTATCTTCTCATTGCTAAAATGGCATAGCTGTAATTTACATGTATTATGTAGTTAAGATTGCATTAATTTTTTTAATATACAGTAAGCAGGAGAAAAAATAAATTTACTAAAAACTTTATTATATAATAGGTGTGTGTGCTTGTATATATAACAAAAAGAGTAAATATATTCTCCATAAAAGATAGATCAAAGTAATTAATTGTTGAAAAGTTCACTAAACTCAAGGTATTAAATATTTCTCCACCCAAGAAAAGTTTTTAGTTTAAGTTGTATTGATATATGTTATGAAAAAAATAAAATAAAATATATTTATTACTGTTTTATTCAGACATAATAAATAATATTGCCTTACTGTTACTATAACAATATACTTCTTCTACTAAAAAGTATTCTTAACCTGCTGGAAAAAATAAAATATAATCTATATTTCCTAGCAAAACAATAACTGTCTTATTTATTTACTTCAAAGGTCTATGATTAGCTTAGCATAAAAAGTTTAGAATTAAGAAGAAACCTTTGAACTCAAAAATCCCACAAGAAAAATGGAATGTTTTTCTAAAACATTCTCCCAAGGAGGCTGAGTAGAACTGTATGTAAGTTGCTATTAAAAAAAAATTTTTTTTGTGTGAGACGAATAGTGATTTTTAAATTCCATTTTTATTATTTGAATACCTGATATCAATTAGTTATATTTTATTTTTTTAATATTAAAATTATCTAAATAGTCATCACCACTATTTGAAAAAAATCTTTAGTTTCATGAATATTTGTACTAATAAGAAATAAACATAAATTTGAAATAATTAGCGATAATATTTTTTATATTAAATAAAAAATATATTACTTAAAACAAAAATTTAAAAAATTGTACTAAATAACATTTGGAAAGATTTTTCAGTTTTTTTTTCAAAAACTTTCCTAATATCTTGAAATTTAAATTATCAAATTTGAACTATCTGGAGTTCTATTTATTTGGAATTTTAAAATCATTAAAACTTAACATTTAATTAGTCATGTACAACATATTGAAGGTAGAATATATTTAATAGAATACTGTTGAAATGAAATAAGTGCTTTAAAACTTGATACATGTTTAAGTTTATAATTTGAATTCATTCTAATGTTTCCTATTTTGTTCAATTTAATTTTGCAAAAGACACTCTAAAAACATGCTTTACTACACAATGAATATTTTTCTATTGGTGATATATATGTTTACAATTTAATAATAGCAATTTTTAAAACAGTTCCCTGAGTATTACAAAATAAAATCAATCTCAATTACTTAATAATTTTTTTTTTTTGTTTCTAAACTCCATTTAATAAAAAAAAATGTTTACACTACATTTAATATTCTAATAAATTAAAAGTTTTTGCAGGAATGGATAAATCATAGTTATAAAAATTGATAAAATCTATCTTCTTTATTCATTATAATAAAACTTTTATAACATTGGACAACAAAATTTTAACTTTTTGACTGTTAAATTAATTGCAATGGCTGTTTCTTTTAGAATTTGGTGCTCTGATTGCAAATTTGAAAAGCATTTTTGTCTCAGGGGCAAGGATTTTGTGTAATTTCAAAATAAAAAAATAATATAGTGTTAAAAGAAGCAATCTTATTTAATCAGCTTTCATACCGTAATTTAAATCAAAATGTAGCCTTTGATGATTTCCTGCTGTATTTTGCGGCTGGTACATCTCTTTTCCAAAAGACCAACAATAGTCTGCCAACATATATGGATTCCACTTTCCTTAGTATCGTTTCTTCATAGTGGATATGTCATGATGTAATTGCTCACCTAGTTCATCACTCAGAGCACCAAGATTTTCAGGAAATAAATCCAAATGCGAGTCAAAAAAATGTATTTTTAGAGACATATTACATCCTAAAGCCTTATAATTTTGTAGATCAGAAACTAGTTCTCTGTAGTTTTCTGCTTTTTATTTATGTAGTTTTATTTCCAAGAAATTCTTTCTCAACATTTTTAAAAGAAATCCAAGCTGTTTTTCGGCTCCATTCAAACATTCCTCAAAGTCTTGATGCTTCATATGCTCCCTTATTTGTCGACCAACAAACTTCTTTTATTTTTACATCACTTATCCGAGGAAATGTGGCTTTTAAATATAGAAATCCAGGGCCACTTTTATCCAGTGCCTTAACAACATTTTTCATCAAACCGAGTTTGATGTACAATGGTGGAAAAGAAACGTTTTCTGGGTTTACTAGTGGTTCGAAAAGTACATTTTTTTCTCCAGGTAAAAGATTTCTTCTGGGCCATTCCTTCTTATATAATGATTTTTGGGATCTCTGCTGTCCCACTCACACAGAAAATAACAAAATTTTGTATAACCTGATTGAAGACCTAACAAAAGTCCTAACACTTTGAGGTCTTCACACACATTCCAAGAATGCTTCTGGTATTGTATCTGGACAGTAAAATTGTCATATTGTCATATGTCTCATTACACAAGACACGTTCATAGCTATGAAATATGCCTTTTTTTTTTTTTACAAATTTAAAATTACAAAAAATCTGAGCCCCATGGACAACTTTGATGCTCGTATTCCGAATTATACACATGACCATAGCAAAATACATATGAGACAGCCACATTTACCCATTTAACAAAAATACTGTTGACCAGTGTAATGAAACATTTTAAAAAGAAATATATACTTTAAAAAAAATGAACATTTTTGATTTAACCTCGTTAACTATATCTATATCAGAGCAATGAAAAGTAATAACAGACAATAGATTAGAATGTAATCCTTTTTCAGTTTTTCAAATATTATTTTCTAATTTCATATTTTTAACAATATAAAACTTATATTAGAGTTCAAAACTATTTCTTCTTCATTCACCAATTGAAGTGTTTTCAACACTCAACTAATATATATTGTTTTTTTGATCAATCAATTTTCTATACCCTAAATTTAAACATTTTATTTCAAATGTCATTTTTTTCTTTAATCAATTCAGTGTTAATAACCAACTTTTACTGTCAATTTTATTTATACCATAAAAAAAATTACATACAACCAAACTTAATTTTTTATTAAAATTGCAAACTTCACCTATCATTTTCTTTTATCATGTTTTGGGAGATATCTAAATAAAATTAGTTTAATTAATCTTATCCACAAATACTTACAAACAATATATTATTTTTTTTTATAATTTTTAAATATTTTTATTTTGAAGAGAAAAGATTTGTCCAGGACCGGGATTCGAACCCGGGTTCTCTGCATTTCCGTTGCAGTGCTCTGCCACTTGAGCTATTATCCTGGCATGCACCTTGGCAAATCCCCTCTCTTCAACGGAAATGCAGACAACCTGTGTTCGAATTTCGGTCTTGGACAAATCTTTTCTCTTCAAAATAAAAATACTTAAAATATATAGTTTCAGAAATAATATATATTATTTTTATATCTAATAAAATAACATCCTGACCATTTCTTGACTTACCTCACTGAATATTTTATTATTTTTCATTTTTCTCCTTCTCATTCCCACCACGCCCATCTTCACTTCTATTTTATAGTCTTAAATTCTTTATTTCTATTTTAATTTTTTATGATTCGCATGGCCAAATTTTCAAATCATATATTATTACAGTTTATCATATGTTTGCAGGCATACTACTTGATTGTTTTATATTCTCCTTGGTACACCTCATTATATTTTTATTAGAGGTGTTTTCTAATAACATTTTCTTCTCGAGAACTTTAGTCTTATTAACTTTATTATTTAAAAAAAAAACTAGAATGAAGTACATTGTTAGTACGACAGTAGTACTAAAAATCAATAAAAATCAATTTTGAGCAGCTGTTTTTGAATTGCATTCGCTACCACCCAACATCCATGCTCTTCTCTCCTTATTAGCCAAGGAATTTCTGTGCCTACCATTCTCATTACAAAACATACTCTGCTCAACTTTCTGGTTAAAACAATTTATTTTATTAATAAATTACAGCAATATATAATTCAATATTTATAGCAAATTTTACTAATATTTATTCAAACTACAAAATTAAAGGGTTGAGGGATAAAAGCATTAAACACAAATCTTTCTTCTGAGAAAAAAATATTTTAAAGTTTTGCAACAATCCGTAGCCTTAGTGACACAGGAACTATCTGCAAGATTGCTATTTTTCAGAAATTATTGAAATAGTAATCTATAAGTGAAAATAAAAAGATTATATTCAGGGAAAGCAGGCATGAGGTATTGTGACTCTAAAATAAAACATGAAAAATAGAATTACATACCACATGCATTTAAAAAACATTTGTAGACTAATGCAATGAATTGTTACCCGTTAATTCAATATTTATTCCTCTTTCACTATGTTAATGAGTTTAAAGTAGTTAAAAACACATGAATGAAGATGTTATTATTCCCTTTTAAAGATATAAGAAGGAACTATTCACTCATTTTTCATTAAATTTACTATTAATATTTCTATTAAATTGTTTAACTCCGTAATCTTTCAATTATATTCAATAAAAATATTATATTTGTTTATTATGTTCTGTTTCTGTATTTAGGGACACTGGAAAGGAGGTAGGCATCGAATGGAATACATCTCAAATATCAGCATCGACCTCAGTATTTGATATAACACACGACGAATCAGAAGAACTGAACTATACAGTCATGTCACAAATAACTTTTGGAAGCAGCTTGAACGATGCATCCTGCAGCACCGTCCCCTCGCAAGAGTCTATTGTAGTTGATGCTTTAGCTGCGTGGGAACATGAAGAGTTCGACACTGAAAATACATCAATAAGTAGAAAACTTGTTAAAGAGAAAACATCTAAAGGAACTAAACGGAAACACAGACAATCAGTCTTATCAAACGAATCATTACTTTCAGAGTCGAGTGAAAATTCCATCAATTACAGTGCTATTCAAAATGCTGTTCTCTTACCAAAAGTAAATCAAAACTTTCCAAGCCAAGCCGTGAGTAATGTCCAACATCCAGCACTTAACGCTTCTCTAAACAACACAAGCTTGAACAATGAAAAAAGCTTAATCAATCAAACATCAATCAATCTATCCCAAATCAGTAGTGTGGGTCAAAATAGTTTTAACCATTCAGGGAGTGCAGATACCAGTAGTTCTAATCTAAACTCTACCTACATCTCTTCTCAAAATTCTTCACTAGTTTCTAATTCTTCATCAACCCAAACCGATGGAGAAATAAAGCCATCCTTGATCAGTTCAACACAACCAGCTAAAAAGAATACTGTGAAAAAGAATAAGTTGCCTTCCGTCCCAGAAGCGGGAACAGATAAAAAACTGAATGTTGCTCCTAAGAATGTAGGAAATAAAAAAGCAGCAACAGGTGGACCAAAGACGAAAACGAAAGGGACTCAAGTGAATATTAAGACAAAAGCTACAAAAAATGGTCCGAAAAAAACAACGGGGAAAAAAGTAGTAACAAAAAAACTTACAGAAAATAAAAAACAAAATAATCAGCAGATGGAACAATCTGTCACAGGAAACGTTATCGTAAATGACTTGAACGTCAACCTGGGTGATCTTACCTTAAAATCAAAGGAGGAATTACTCAAGGAAAAAGTTAATGAATTGCTAAATATGCCAAGCACTAGCAATGAAGTTGTTGACGTTAATAGCACAATTGGGTCTGTCGAGATGAATATGAACAATACTATTGGAAATAGCAGTCTAGATCAGAGTCAATTAGAGACTTTGATTTCACAATCTTGTTCGATTGAGATCATTAAAAGTGCAAACAGTGCTCCGAAAATAAATATCACTCTTCCACCAGAAACTAATTTGTCCCTTTCTAAAAAGAAAACGGCTACAGCTAAATCTAAAAAAAATAGTTCACCTGCTGGAAAAACTAAAAGAAACTCGTTGGCCGCTAAAGGTAATGCCCCAAAACTGGGGAAAGTAAACATCAAACAAGAAAAACTCTCACCAAAACCCAAATCACCCAATTCTTTAGCCAGATCGCCCAATTCGGCATCTCGATCATATAAGTCTGCTGCAGCCCAGCAACGCAAGTCTGTAGCCCGGCTTTCCAAGCCAGTAGTCCGATCACCAAATTCCTTAGCTGGATCGCCCAATTCTTTACCCCGATCACCCAATTCTTTACCCCGATCACCCAATTCCGTGGCCCGATCACCCGATTCTGCCGTCCGATCAACCAAAACGAACCCAAAAAAAGTTGTTAAGAAAAGTGATAATAAGCACTCAAGGAATAGTCTTCCTACAGCACTGCCCTCTGGAAACAAAGAACAGGAAAAGGAAAAGGAAGTTCCTGCACATAAACCAAAAAGGCATACGATAACATGTAAGAGTTACACTTCAATTAATTTAATTTGAAACTTTAATTATTTCAAATTATGAAACCTTATTTAAAATGCTACTCAGATTTGTTAACAGACAGAATGTACTATTGAACAAAATTAAGGAACATTTATCTATAAATCATTACGGGTCAGTACCTATGAACAGTTTTGATGACCATTTCCATTTTTATTTTTTATTTATTTATTATTCTCCCACGGTTTTTTTTCTAAATAGTTTGGTATGTTTTTCTGTTGATGTTTAGAAACAATAACCATTTTTCTTGGGTCCTACCAGCCAAATTAAGCTCATAAAAGTTGTGGTTTCGTCGACAGATCCAAAACTATAACTTAGAAACACTAAAAAAACACTATTTTAAACTTCATGTTTTGCGAATAAAATCCTCGTTACATTTAAAGAATAAAACTTTTAAAAAATTTATAAAAATCAGTTTTCAATTCTATAATAACATGGTTATGGTTGATGGTTAGCCTTCTTGAAGGAAACCAACAAATAAAATTCTATTAAATTCAAACTTTATGCTTTTTAACAATCGAATTGCAGTTGAAAATGTTAAATTCGCAAAAACACATAATTCTAAAAGACCATGCTTGTGTCTCGGTTTGGTGACTAGTCAAAAATGGTAGGGAGAAAGCGAAAATACTAACAAAAATCATTTCAATTTTAGGCTAATTTTAGATATATAAAATTATTCTTAGTACATTTAATGTATTCCTTCTTCTATTATGATAAAAATTTATCCTGAAGCATAACGCTGTATTTGGAAAAAAATTATTGAATTCCAAGCATCTTCCTTCTATAAGAAAGAATGCTATAAACAGGACGTTTTTATATTAAAAAGCTAAACAGAAGTTATTTATAGTTAATAATAATAATGATAAGTTATCAGAGACACTTGCTAAAGTGCAAGAGTAACATTCTTGTTCGATCTTACTTTGGATTAGCTCCCAGACTTGTTGATCATTATAAGAGGTATTTTTATTAAAAAAAAAAAAAAAGAAAAAAGAAAGGAAAAAAAAAAGAAATAAACCATTTCTTTGCCATAAGTTAAATTTCATACAAAATGTATGAAGTAAATAAACCATTCACTTATTTATTATTTAAAGTATTTACTTTATCGAATTATATAAAGCACGACTTATGTACCTTCTTCTGTTTCAGGTGGTTATGTATCTTCAAGTAGTTCAGATGGTAAGACCATTTTTACAAATTAAATTCATAATTTAAATATAAATTTATTTATTGAAAAAGGGAAGGTCAACAGAGACATTAAATAAATGTTAATACATTAGTGAAAAAATTCCAACTAAAAACCTTAAGTCTCTAAACTAAGAAAATACCTGTCCCACAGGACAGGTATACATGGACAGGTATTTTCAATTTCCTGTTTTAGTTTAGAGACTTAAGGTTTTTAGTTGGAATTTTTCCACTAATGTATAAATTTATTTATCCTATAATTTTTTTAGAATAGAAATTTTTATGAATGAATTTATTTGCAACAAAGTCAGCAGCATTAAGGATAATTTGTAAGATTAAACTTGAAAATTAAGAAAAAAAAAAGCAAAATTATCATTTAAAATAAATTATCTTCCAAGTAACATTACATTATTACCTATCAGGTATATAAAATAGGTTTATTTAACAGTTTAAAAAAATCAACAATAACCTAGAAATAAACTTGTAGTATTTATAGAAAGGTTTCAAAGGTTTATTAAAATATCTAAACAATAGTTTCACTCATGCTCTTTCTGTTATTTTATTCATATATTTTAACTGTGATCATCTGATTTACTTATAAGTATGTACTGTAATGGATTCCCCACAGTACACAAAAAACCCGTCTGGGGGGGCATGTGCCCCCCCTAAATCCGCCCTTGACATGTAATTATAAAATAGAAAATAAGTTGTTATTGTAGTCACAAGTGAGACCCAAAGAGGTATAAGCTCTGAGAGGAAAATAGATCCTCAATATATTTATTTTTATTTAATTTTTTTACTTGGTTCATATAAATTATTTTTTCATTATTTTTTTTGGATTAAAATAAACTAAACAACTAAAGCAGTGGTTCCCAACCTTTTTAGTGCCACGCCCCCTCCCTGTTCAAATGAAATTCCTCCTACGCCCCTTTTGCACAATAAATTGTATGGATGTTTGAAATAAACAAAACAATAAGTATTACATTGAAAACAAAACATTTAGTTTTACTGTTACAAGATACAACGTTATAATTTTAAAAGTTAAAAGTTATCGGTTATTTACAGCCATAAACTGATATCAGATTTGTAACTATTTTTTTCATGTGATTGGTGATGGAATGTTAAGTTATTTAATGCTATTAACGGGGATTGAGGCTTTATGTTGGAATCTTCCATTAGCACTCAGATATTAACAGTGACACACGATTTTTAGAATGAGGGGAAAGATTCTTGTTTAAATTGTTTGAAGGCTTCTTTAGTTTTTAAATGCGGCAATCTAATCTGACATTACAATATTTGACATCTGTTCCGCTTGTTGTCGCTTCGATTTAAGTTACAACAAGTTTTAACTGTTTGTTCGTTTCATTTTTAATATTTTCCAAAAATACAAGTTTTCCTGAGCTTTAGCATGGAAAAAAGAACGTGGTTATGAGAAGATTCCGATAATCATTTGATCAAGAAATAAAAATTTCAAGTAAAATTTCGAAGTATAGGTGATATATGTTTGATTCACTACTAAATAAAATGATTTCCGAAATATACACATTTCCCATAATTCCATTCTCTTACCCCAACTAAAGCTCATAATTACTTGTATTTTTTGAAAATATAAAAAAGGGAAAGGAATGAAAAGTTAAATCTTATGACTCGACTGGAAGCGACAACCTTTGGAACAGTTATCAATTTTTAGAATAAGGGAACTAGATTCTTGTTAAAATTGCTCGAAGGCATCTTTTATTTTTGAACACATTTTAAAAATATTTTTCAATTTAAATTATTAGATCATAGTACAAAGAATATTTTTTTACAGAGTCGGATGATAGCTCAGAAGATGAGAGTTGTAGCTGCTGTGGTACTTCTAGTTGCAGTAGCAGTTGTAGTTGTTGCTGCAGCTGTACCGATTGCAACGATTGTAGTTGCAGTTCTTCTTGCAGTTGTTCCGATTACAGCACATCTTCTTACGAATCCTCTCCTAGAAGGAGGCGTCACAGATGATATCCATCTCGATCCTGATAGAATTGTTGAACGGTTGTTGTTTTTAGTATTTGATACGTGTATTGTTATTTTATATTTTATTAAATAATGTATTATTATATTTGAAAATTTTATAGTCCCAATGGATGCATGAAACATTACGATATGAAATAACGTTTTTGTGTTTTAAATCATTAATAGAAAAAAAATATAAAAAAATGGTATAATATGTTTTATATATTGATAATGATATTTCTTAAATTTTATACTAATTGTTGATAAAAATAAATTAATATAATTAGCAAAATGTGATGTTTTTATGAACTAGTCTCAGAAAACTTATAAACCTTCTTCACTTATTAGCTTTTTTTTATTTTCGACATCTTTGGTAGCTAGATAGACCCCCAATGTATTTCTTTGAAAAGTAGTAAGTCATCATAGCATGCAAAAACTTCAAGTTTTTATATCAACAAATATACCAGGATCCATGGTCCGTTTTTGCGCTTGATTACTATCAAGCTGAATCTTCGTGAATAGCTTCGTTTGATAAGACGCCCAACAATTTCCTGTGCGAAAATTCTCGATTGTGGTAGCTAACAGAGGTAGCAAGGATTAAATATGTCGATTTGATGATTCTCAAAAATTTATAACAAACTGTTTTTTTTTTTGTTAAATCTCAAAATAATTATCTAAATTATTTGAAAAAATATTTGTCCAGTGTAGTTTGATCAAAGAGTCCTCTCCTTCCAACATGTATCGATAACGAGGTCATCAAAAATGATTACTAACCAGCTGATTTTTTGTTTTTTCATTTATATTGTAAGGGGGGGACTCTTTGATCAAACCATACATTTTGTAGGACAGATATTTTTTCAAATAATTTAGATAATTATGTTGAGATTTAACAAAAAAAAACCCAGTTAGTAATAAATTTTTGAGAATCATCAAATAGACATATTTTATCCTTGCTACCTCTGTTAGCTACCACAATCGAGAATTTTCGCACAGGAAATTGTTGGGCGTCTTATCGAAACGAAGCTATTCACGAAGATTCAGCTTGATAGTAATCAAGTGCAAAAAAGGACCATGGATCCTTGACTAAAAGTTATGAATTTAAAATATGTAATCAGTAAAGTTGAACATGGATACGACCTGCTGTCGCGAGCAGAAATTTGGATTTACTAATGAAATAATAAGTTTTATTAGATCTTAATAAATGTTTAACCCTATTTAAATTCATAGTTCATTAATCTCATTATTGATTTTACATGTTTTCTTCTTATTTCTCTTTCTGTGTTGTGCCTCTCTGTGTGGGGGTCACGAATTAAGTTACTTTCCTAATACATTTAAATAAATGATAATGTAATTTATATTGATATCGATATGTTCTATCGAGGTAACATAAACTTATCGAAAATATAAAATTTTCGTGAAGAACAAGAGGAGATGTAATCTACCTTATCGTGAAGATTAAGGAAATCTTAATTTAGATGCATTGCAATTGTGAATACATCAAAACATATTGGGAAAATGCTTTCAATATCCAGCTCGTAAATAAGGTACTAACTATTTATTCTTTCTTAACAGTTCCTTTATGTTAAAGTAAAATTTGTGTTTTTTTTCTTTATTAAATTATATAAATAAGTTTAATAATGTGAAGGATGATTTTTCTTTTTAATGAAGATAGATCAGAGTTTTTTCCGGGATCACCTGTGCGTTAGTGTTCAGCTTAATAGCATTCTGTGCCCAAGGTAGCGGGTTCGCAGCCCTAGGATATTTTAAAGGGGGTATGAAATCTTTGGGTACCGTTCTTCGTCTCTATTTATTATGGGTTTCCCAAGCCTGTATAATCGTTAAAAATCCCTATCCTAATCATACCTGGATATTCAAAATTTAGGACTCCCACTGTAGTATCGTCTGATATGCCATAGCAGCACAGAGTGACGTAAAATGAATAAAAAAACACAATTTTTTTCAAGGCCCCAGCTTGAAAAAAAAGTTAATAATTTTCCTCTATAGTTGGAACTTCAATCGTAAATGTTTTTCACTTTTTATCCCTCGTTGTTAAAATTCCTTGGGAAAAAATAACTTCGTAGTTATCTGTTATCTAAAAGTGGCTTCCTTGGTTTTCCCCACTTCACTTTATTTGTTTAGTTGTTTTATAATTTTATGACCGAAACATAATAATTTAAAAAAAGTAATTATTAAATACTTTAAGTTAATAATTGTTTTGGAACTATGATCTTTAACTTACAACGAGAACGGAATATATCATTAGAAACTAAATATCGATTTTTTTTAAATCGAAGCAAAAACATGCTTTTTCGATTATATCGATAACTTCAAAAAATCACAGAAAGTTTAAGTTAAGATGAGGTACGTTCCCAGTTAAAAGTTGTTAATAAAATATATTGATAGTTGATTAATCTGGAAAAATCCATATAATTGCTCTGTTAAAGTTTAAATTTACATAAAACCAACTATTATAAGGTGTCACTCATTAATTACTGCTTAATATATAAAAATTAAAATTGTTGTATTCATTTTGGGTCATTTTATCTCATGAATTGTTCATTAATATTAAATTATAGCGTTTCATGTTTTAATTTTATAGATTTTATGTGGAATCATGAATTAGTTTTATTTTTTTAAATGTTTCCGTATGTGAAATGTTTTATCAGTTACTTGTTGCATATCAAGTTTGATTAGCTACTGTACATTTGACTAAATATAAGTTTTACCAAATAGGTTTCTCCTTCAAATAATCATTTCTTTCGAGAGTCATACACTGCCAAATGTCAACAATACCAGTTGTAAAGGAGACCCATTTGTATGTTAAGTAATTTAATATTAAGCAGTATTTCTTCATTAAAATTGCTAATTTATATGTAAAAGAAACTGGAGAAACTTTGATTTGTTGCAATATAGTAAACATCCAATATTAACCCTTAGGCATTTTGGACTTTTGATCAAATTTCTTTCTTGGCCGAATCTACTTCAATATAATTATTATCAGTTATTCTTTCTCTTAACTTACTTTAAGTTGGTATTTTGTTTATAAATAAGCAAGTATACATTTTCGTTTTAATTTTTGTTTACGGTCCGATATTAGTGAATCTGGATAAAGCAGTTATATTGATGAAATAGCTAATGGATCTAGTCAATGATTCTTGGGTAAAATCCTGTTTTTATTTATACTTGTTAACTCTGCTTAAAATAAAAATTCATTTTCAGATGAATAAGTTTATAAATACTATTATTTATAGTGATATAAATACAATTATATTTCTATTCTTGAAATTTTAAATATTTGGTTACGAAATTGTAAAAATGAAATTATCCTTTTGTTATTTGTTCATTTTAGATTAAAAATTGATTCCTGATATGTATATCACAAATCAGAAGCAATTATTTTTAAACAAAATATTTACTTACGTATAAATGTGGAGTGTAATGATCAGTACTGGTGATTAATTTTGTTCACAGCAATGATCCCACCAAACTCGGAACAGGCTCCAGATGATGTTGAGAGATATACCCAAGAGTTTGATCCGGATACAATGATAGGCAATGCAGTTATGGATAGGTTTTCTCCTGAAAAGTAAGAATTATTTATTTATTCTTAAAAAAATAAAAAGTATAGCAAATATAATATAAAGTTTGAAAAAAATACACATATTGTACAAGATAATACAAAGAATCTTGTCATTATTCCGTCATAATTTTAATAAAATGTCAATTATGATTATAAGATGAATTTTTTT
The DNA here is from genome assembly GCA_964056705.1 of Troilus luridus. Classification (NCBI taxonomy): domain Eukaryota; kingdom Metazoa; phylum Arthropoda; class Insecta; order Hemiptera; family Pentatomidae; genus Troilus; species Troilus luridus. Next base: position 14,373,383 of record OZ057417.1, read on the forward strand.
ATGTATCTTAAACAGTAATTTATATTTTCGTGATTTTTACAGATTTCCACTGCATACATATGCAGTAGGCGAAGATAATACTAATGGAATAAGAAAATCAGAATATAATGAATATATTTATGATGAAAGGTATGGTTATTTAGTCAACATATTGTTGAGTTATAATGATATTGACTTTTCAAAATGAAGAATCTAATAGATCAGCATTATTTTTGTATCACTTGGAATACAATTTTCAACAATAGGCTCAGTTATTTTTCTATGATATTTTGATATTGTTTTTCCTTTTAAATTATAAAATATTTTTTTGTTTTGATTTTGTGGCTAACGTAGTTATTAGTTAGATTTACTACGAAAATTTAAAAAAATCTGCAATACTTAGTTGTTTATTTAACAATGCTCTTCACTTCTATTGAACATATGAATTATGTTAATGATAAAGTTTTACAGATGCATTAGATAAACATATGTATGCATTGTCCTATTAAAATATATTTATAGAATGAGGACTATTTATACAATGACCAGGCACATAACCACTAACCAACAGGTTCTTATGCCACTTAAGTATGTATTGGTCTAAAAAAGTGTAAAACATTAAGAATAGTTTAACATCATTGATAGAAATTTGAAGTATTTGCCCGACCTCACAAAATATAAAATAATTCAACATTATAATGAAATTCCCTATATTTTAGGAGATAAAAATATAAGTGCATTAGTAACCCTTTAAAAAAAGAGTGTATAAATTGTCTTCTCCTTTATAGTTTTTAGTATAGTTAAAAATAAAAAATTATCGATTTCAAAGAAAACTTTATACTTGTAAACTCCATCTCACCATAGAAATAAAATTAATAAAAGTGAATCATGTTTCAAAAACATTTAATTTTCAACAACTAATACCATTGAAGCAGGCAATTCAAAACCAATGCCCAGATTTGATCAATAGAATTAAATCTATCACGACAACTCTAGACACACATATCTCTAGTGACTTGGAGAAAATTGAGATATTTTAGCTGGGAATTTTTGAAGCATCCTCTGTATAGTCTGGACCTTGTGAAACTACCATTTGCTGTGTTCTCCAAAGAAGTCTTTCAACGGTGTTAAGTTGGCTTCAAAAGAGGTTTGTAAAAAATCACTTGGTTCAGTTTTTCACTCAGAAATCTGAGAAGTTGTTCAGTGGCAGAAATTTGGTTTTACCAAAAAGTGAAAAAAGGCGATCTATCAAATTGGCACATATATCATTGATTAGTGTTTTAAATTTGAATGAAATTACTTTTACTTTTTAAAATTAACAATAAAAATGAATAACACACTAAAAAGCTTTTTTTTTTTGTTTTTCAAGGTTGGAAACTATTACATAAATCATAGGTCTTAATTTTAGAAGTATTTCAAATAAGATTGTAAGTTATTCATAATGTGAACACTTTAGCGTATCCAAATCTACTTAAAATGTATTATGGAGTAACATGATTATATAAATAAATAAATATATATTCGGGTTTGGGGAAAAGATAACTTCCATATCAATTTCGAAAAGTAAAAGTAATTTCATTCAAATTTCAAACACTAATCATGATATATGTGCCAATTTGATCGACCGCCTTTTTTCACTTTTTGGTAAAACCAAAATTCTGCCTCTGAACAACTTCTCAGATTTCTGAGCGAAAAACTGAACCAAGTGATTTTTTACAAACCTCTTTTGAAGCCAACTTAACACCGTTGAGAGATTTCTTTAGAGAACACAGCAAATGGTAGTTTCACAAGGTCCAGACTATACAGAGGATGCTTCAAAAATTCCCAGCTAAAATCTCTCAATTTTTTCCAAGTCACTAGAGATATGTGTGTCTAGAGTTGTCGTGATAGATTTAATTCTATTGATCAAATCTGGGCATTGGTTTTGAATTGCATGCTTCAATGGCAGTTGTTGAAAATTAAATGTTCTACGAATTGTTACCTTTCAATCGTGCTATATTATGCCTTTATTCAATTAGTGATACCAGATTTACGCAAATTTTTTCCCTAATCTATTATTTATTTAAGAGCCTATGAAAAAGAATGTTTTCTAATTAAATAACACAAATTCTAATAATCATTATTAAAGTTGTTTTTCCAGAAATGTTTACTATCTTCATCCTTATTGTTGATTATTAAAGAACATTTGTTTTTAATTACAATCGACAATTAATTTTGTTTTGATCTCTTTCATATCAGAAATTGGAACAAAACAGCTTCCTAAAGTTGATAAAGATTTTCCAGTTCTTGTTTTTTTATTTCAGTTCGGTGGATTTGCCTTATCCTGATAGTCCTGCTAGTACCATCATGACTGGTAATTATCGTAATTATTCAAGTTTTAATTATTTAAAACATTTTTTAAACTTAATTAACTGTCGGTTTGGTGTTTGATATTTTTATTTATATGTGCAACTAAAAATATTATTTTTATTTATTAACTGGAGGATTGAGGTCAGTACTGGACAATTATTGGTATCTGTTCTGCTTGTTGTCTCTTCGAGTTGAGTCACAACAGGTTTTAACTTTTTATTCCTTTTCCTTTTCAAGTCATCATGTGCTTTAGTATGTAAAAGAGAATGTAATTATGGGTAATAAGTAGATTTCGGTTATCACTTTATCAAGAAACAAAAGTTTCAACTAACATTTTAAACAGATGATAAATGTTTGTTGAAACGTACATTTCTTGATGAAATTATTACTGAAATCTACTCATTACCCTTAATCACATTCTCTTTTCCACACTAGAGCTCTCGATAACTTGTATTTTTGAAAAATATTGAAAGGAAAATGAATATAAAGTTAAAACATGTGCCTTAACTCAAAGCAACAACCAGTGGAAAAACCAAATTATTAGTTAGTTCCTTTATGGGTTGTTGTATTACTTTTTTTTTAAACATTTTAATTACCTATACAATAAAATGGATGTATAAAATTATTATTTTTGAGAGAATGATTGTCTTTTCTATAAATGAATTACTTTGTTTTAAAGGCATCTTTATTTTAGTGAATGGAACAACAGGAAGACTATTTGTAAGCCAGCATGCTTTATACGTTGTTACTAATGACAATTTTAACTTGTCTGGATTTATATATTTATTATCATTTAATAAGCCTTTTAAAGTATAGTTAATTAAGATTTAATTTTCATTTTATAGATTCAGGAGAAGAGCTAACGGACGATGAGGACCAGCAACCTGGAGAACAACCATCTCGTGAGTAGTTAGTTAAGAAGTTATATTTGAAGGTTATAATTTATTGTTATAATTACAACAGAAGTTAGAAGTATATAAGTTTTAAATTATTTTATTAAAAAAAATATAAATGCTTATTAGAGCATTGTGCACTAAATTATTTATATATATTTTTATTTTATAGATGCTTTACCTGAAAGAGCATTAGGGAACAGTAAGTTATACTGCCACTATACTCAACGACCACCAGATAGTGAGTAGTTGTTGAACTATAAATTAGCTCTATGACCAACTCCTCCATTATAAAGTTTGCCTTTATTTAATTGTTTATTAATTTAACTTCATTATTGGCTCTAACTAGGACAGAGAATTGTTATTTGGAAGATTACTTAACTTAACATAGCCAGGATAGTTTTTTTTTTAATGATTTATTCAATGAAATTTACAACTTTATTATACTAATACAACAAGTAAATAGAATGAATGGTACATATTGTCATGAATAAAGACAAGTAGAGAAACTAGCCAGTGGTAGTACTCAAATAACTTAGGTCACGAGGCCATCTTCTTTTTAGACACCTCGGAGGATTATCAGGAATTGAAGAGGTTGCTAGGTTTTGGTGGGAATGAAGTTTATCATGAAAAGATTAATATCGGATTTGGGCCAAATCAGGAACAAATGGGACATTAAGTTCATTATGGATTACTTTTTTCGTAACAAAGTGAGGAGCATTGAGGATTTTATGAAGGATTTTGGATTGTTAGAATTGAATACGAGAGGATAGTTTAGTAGAGTCTCAAAGCTCTACTTTGTAAGCCCAGATGGGTCTAATGATTGTCATGTATATGAGTCTTTTGTAATTAATTGAGAGCTTAGAGTATTTTTCTAGTAAATGTTGAAGTAGCCTGAAACGGTGAGCTGTTTCTTGTCGTTTCAGTCTAGTATGAGGATTCCAAGTTTATATCTTGTCAAGGTGTAGTCCTAAGTACCGGACCTGTTCTACAGGAATCTGTGAGAAGTTATTAAACGATACACGAGTACAGGAGTCATTGGTTTATGACTGAGGGTAAAGGTGATTTTGACAGGATTAGGATAGAGTTAAGGCTTATTTTATGATTTTGCGACAAAATTTGCCAACCTAAAGAGGCTGTATTGAAACTGTTGCTTCTGAAATAAAACTGCCCGAGGTCATTGCCCCGTACTAATTGCTTTTTTTTATAATTAATTTTAATGAACTTTGGAGCACTCTATAAATGGGTCAAAATGAAAAAGTAAAGTTGTGGGACATATCATATGAACATCATTTTTTTGAATTAATTATGATTGTGTTACAATTTATCATTAATCATTGGTGAACTTAAGACTTATTTTTATACATTTATTAGTTTTATAAATCGCAATATTTAAATATCGGATATTTTGATGTTTATTCCACGTTGGCCTGGAATCATTTTTAACAATAGTATTTTTAAATATACTAAACTTTTAAATTACTCTTCTTTTGTTTATAAAGAGTAATTTATAACAAAACTAATGGGTAAACGTCCAAAGGGTAGAACGATGTGTAGGTGAAGAAAGCAAAGATTGATGGTATGTTAAAAGGCATTGATGGTGTCAGATTAACAAAAATCCTCTGTAATTTAGCAGAGGCCTTGTCAATTCTTGTGCGATTTCTTTGATCATAACCACCTACCTGAATTCACATTCATATTTCAAAGGTATAGCTGAGGCTATCATCATAAAATGGCGATCCCAAGCCTGTGCGGTGTCAGGTACTCCTTAAAGATCCCTGTCCTAATTATGTCTGAACTGTTCCATGAAGTCTGTTAACAAATGTTATTTACCTTTTAGGGACTAATTGGTCTTTTAAAATTATCCATTATATATAACAGCATTCTCTAACTTCCTCATATATGCTAGGAATTATGTATAGCTTTATTTATAGTATCAAATGATGTTATTTAGATACATGACATTTAAATATATTCTAATTAAAATTTTGTTTTCCGATAACTAGTACCTTCAAGAAGGAGGCCAATTCATGAGGATAACGCATTTCATCAGAATACAGATCAGAATTTCACCATCACTAAAGGTAACTATAATAATCTAGGAATATGAAATGCTTGAATAATAAATAAAAAATAGTTTGATTACCTAATAATAAAAATGATTAGGGTCGTCTGAGGTGTAGCGATTAGCATAACAACCTACTGTGCCAAAGATCGTGGGCTTATGCAGTCCTTTGGAAGGGACAAAAAATAGGGGTTCCAAGCCTTTACGATAGATGTACCTGTGTGTACGGTTTAGTTCTCGTTAAAGATCCTATCTAACAGTGTCCTAATAGGATATCAGGATCTTAATCCTAATTACACTTGAATAGGTAATCAATGAAATAGAGCCAAAACTCAATAGGTAATATTTAGGTCTCCCACTGTAGCATCATCCGATTAGTCATAGTAGAATAAAGTGACTTTAAGTAAATAAACAACAAAAATAATTAGGCTCATGGGGCAGATGTTCTTCCAACATAACTTTTTAAAGTTTCTTTTGGATGCCAGGGTTTGTATTTTGCTGTAGCACCAGAGATGAGTGAATGTATGCATGAAAGGCGTTCATGGATTTCGCGAGTTATATGAAGTGAAACTATGTTGAAGAACAAATGGTAAAAAGAACATACGAGGGTGGTCTGAAAAGTTTCTGATCCTGACGTGAAGATGGCAGCACTCGTAAATAAAAGCAAGTGAATTTCGTTGTTCATCTGTTGACAGTTATTCACCAAAGTTTTAGCCATTTTGGACGCACAGGTTTTATGTAACAGTCCCTTGAGTGCGTTTATGTGAGTGTTTTTGTGAAAATGGACATAATCGAGTATCGAGCTGTCATTAAATATTTCTTTTTGAAAGGCAATACACCTACACTAATCAAAGATGAGTTGGACTCTGCATTATCATTTACAACAGTGAAATTTTGGGCAAGTGAACAGTGAAATAAACTGAATTTAAACATGGTCGTAAGAGCTTGGAGGACGATGAAAGTTCGGGACGTCCAAAAACTTCAACTACCGACGAAAACATTGCCAAAGTTCACCAAACGGTGCTAGACGACCGCCGAATTAAAGTGAGAGAGATAGCAGAGGTTAGGAACATGTCAAAAGAACGTGTTTGTTTCATATTTAATCAACATATAGATATGAGAAAGCTGTCCGCACGTTGGGTGCCGCGTTTGCTCACGTTTGACCAAAAATGTGTTCAAATGAACATTTCCAACGCTCTGTTGGCGCAGTTTAGAACTCTTAGTTTGGCGCCGATTAATTACTGTAGATTATATGCCCGAAACAAAAATACAGTCCAAACAGTGGACTGCATAGGGGGAACTGGTTCCAAAAAAAGCTAAAACTGTTTTCTCGGCTGGGAAAGTGATGGCGACTGTTTTTTGGGATAGTCATGGATTTATTTTAATCAATTATCTTCAAAAAGGAAAAACCATTACAGGAGCATACTACCCATCATTACTTGACAAGCTGATGGCAGAACACCAAGACAACGCATCTAAGCGGTCTCATACCTCAGCGGTTGCTATGGCGAAAATCCATGAATTATGGTTTGAACTGCTTGACCATCTGCCTTACTCACCAGATCTAGCCCCAAGCGATTTCTTTTTGTTCCCTCATCTAAAAATTGTGCTCGGAGGACAGAGATTTTTGTCAAATCAAGAGGCAATCACCTTCGTGAACAATTATTTTGCTGAGAAAAACGCTGAGTACTTTTTCGACGGGTTACAGAGATAGGAGCATGGCTGGGAGAAGTGTGTAGAGTTACAAGGAGACTATGTTGAAAAATAAAAAATAAATTTCAGAAAAAAATGTCTTGTATTTTTGTTAAGTCGGAAACTTTCCAGATCACCCTCGTATTAAATGTATCAGACTCATTTGATGTAAGAAACAGGCTGAGACCAATCAGCTCTCGGACTGTTTGGTGCTTCCTAAAACATGGTAAGTTGAACTGACTGAGCCTTAGGTAAGTTGAACATTTTCAACTGCCTAGTATACCTTATCAATGAAGATATAAGTATGGGATATGAGCAAAATTATGATTTGGAAACAAAACATACTTTGATCTTGAATAATTTTAAGAAGCAGGCTCCAGTGAAATACCAATTAATAAGGTTATACTTGTAAAACCTTATTGCCTGATTATATAGCATAACTTATGCTAGTAAAGCATTATTATTCGACAAACCTGCTACTGGCAAAATTGAGTAGTTAGTTGATCTCAGACAGAGCTTACGATCAGATTAATTTATCAACATATTGGTGATTGGGAACAATCTAAGAGATATGGCAGTCATCTATCTTGAACTTTGAGTGACCATTTTATAAAAGTGCAGCATCTAAATTTGGATGGATGATAAATCTACTGTCATGACTTTATAATCAGCCTCTATAAAGTGGCTACCCTTAATTAGGGGAAAAACCTGACGGTAGAGCATGACCTTGGGCAATTCATCTCCCTTCACAACCATTGTCCTAGTGACAGTACAGTCTCTACCATGTACCAAGACCCTTCTTTAATGGGTTTAGTCGGAGTAGAGCTTTTGGGCTCCACTAAGCCATCGAATTCCTCTCGTATCAAATCCCTACAATCCAAAATCCTTCGTAAATCCTCAATGCTCCTTATTTTGTTAAGAATTAAGTCATCCATAATGACCTTAATGTCCCATTTGTTGCTGATTTGGCCTGAACCCGCTGTCTATCCTTTCATAACAAACTTCATTCCCACTCAAACCCTCTAGTTTCAAACCTAGCTTCGTCTTCGATTCCCGATAATCCTCTGAGGCGTCTGAAAAGAAGATGGTCACGTGACCTTCTTAGTTGAACGTGCGATTTGAGTACTACCAGTGGGTAGTTTCTCTACTTGTCATTATGTATCACTTAGCCTATTTACTTGTTATATTATTGTAATATAGTTGTAAATATCAATAAATAAATAATAAAAAAAAAAAAAAAAATGGGTTTAGTGGTATAGAGTTATATTAATCTGACAAAAAAACAAACACAGTGGGATAGTCTTGTTGAGCTGTATTATTAAAAAATAAGAACTACTTTATTCAGCTATCTCTTTTGTTTGACCAACTAGTGTTTCTGGAAATTAATAAAAGTTAAGTGTGCTATTTTTGTTTAAATGGTAATTTATTTGTAGATTATCAGACTGTAGTTTGGCTATAATTTCTGTAAAATTAAAATATAAATACATATTATAATAACTTCGAAAATTAAATTATACAGAACAGATTTTTAAAAATTTTTGTTTCATTAACTCATAATATTATCCTTATCATTAATCCTGAATTTTACAATTTTTTAAAAATATTACTTTCAAGTTATTTTTTCTTTTTTAGTATTAAAAAAAAATTCTAAATATGACAGAAAGTTTGAATAATTAATAGAAATGTATCACATACATTGTGTGCTTGAAAGAACTATTTTCTATTTAGACACATTGCCAGTTTTAGGGTTAAGCATTGTGTAATATTTCTACATTTAATCCGCTGCAGTCTGAGCTAATTTAAAAACAAACAAACACGGCCACCTGTATCTAGTGGTTAGCGTAACAAACTACTAAGCCCAAGATCGCGGGTTCGTAGCCCGGCAGGTGGCCCTAGGATTTTTTTAAGGGAGTAAAAAATCCTTAGTTACGCCATCCTTCGGAAGGGATGTTAAACGGGGGTCCCAAGCCTGTACGATGTCAGGTACTCGTTAAAAATCCCTATCCTAATCAAACATGGGTTGGCAAAATTTAGAGCTCCCACTGTAGCATCGTCCGATTAGCCATAGCAGCACAAAGTGACGTTAAATAAACAACTAACTAACTAAAACAAACATACAAAATATAAAAAGCCACATTTAAAGATTAAATAATTCTGTATTTCTATTCTTAATTCCTTTAAATATTTTGCCATTCATTCTGCATGGAAATTATCAACTAATTCTATTTTTTTTCTTTTTTTCAGACAAAGTTATTGAATTTATTAAAGAATTTTATGATAAATTCTTAATTAAGAAGGAACTTATGGCAAGCATTATTGTTATTATATTTCTATGTATAATTTATAATCTAGTGCCAACCATGAATGAAAGTTCTCCAAAGAGTATGCTATACTATTTACATGAAGAAATTATTAATCAGTACCCTACTCAAGATAGGAGGGAATTGAAAAATTTGATTCGTATCATCAACGATGTAAATCAAGGGAGACACGAATCAGATAAGGTTGCGGTTATAACGATTTTGTATTCTCATAGAGAAACAGCAGAATGTTTAGCGAAAACTACAGCGACTTATGCAGTTAGAGTTATTAACAGGAATGTCGATTTTGTGCGATTGAATGGATCTTTGAACAATGTCGATTTCCATTTAGGTAATGAGAATTTCAGAAAAGATATCGAAGGTAAAGGAGTCTTAGTCGTATACGATTTTCACAATTTTCCTGCGGAAAAAGTTCGTTATTTTCATGGGATATGCGATAAACACACCCCCTACATTGAGGATAAGGCAGTGTATATAATACTTTTAGAGATAAGTAAAAACCAGGAAACAATTTCTAAGAAACTCGAAAAAGTCCAATCGAGAATAGAGGAGTTGTGGTCCAATTTGAATTCGGAAATTTTATATCCTTTGGGAGTTAGACTCATGGATAATGTGATGGTTGTTCGCCAAGAACCTAAACTTCTGTGCTGAGTATCATTTTATCATTTTACGTATTATATTATTTTTATGATGTTTTACTACTTCTTTATGAATTTGCTACTTTTTCGTTACCACTTAATACTTAAAAAAGGTTGAGCACGTTCGTATTTTTGGTTTATAACTGGTCCTTAATACTTCCAAGGTATATTATAAGGAATACTATAGATGAAATGATTAATGTTATTTAAATAAATATGGTTTCATTAAATTGAGGTAAATTTAGAATTACTCCAGTAACCGCTATTTGCTATTTATATATCATATTTAATACAAAATCATTAACTTATATAGTTATGGAAATAATTTTGAAATTTTTTTTTTTTTAAGTAGATACTGAAGACAATTTTAAAAATACCGATAATAAATTCCAATAATAATTGCTCTTATGATTTCCTTTAGGGAGCAGAGTGGCTCAGTGGTAGAGCACTGAGTTGCCATGCCGAAAATCCTGGTTCAAATCCCACTGCAGATAGTACTTGCAAATTGATGGATCATATAGGATCTAGGACCCTCCTGGGACTCACCCAGCCTCTACAAAATATAAAAATAGGGTACCAAAAATAAGGGGGAAAAACCTGGCGGTTGAGTGTGACCTAGGACAAGTCACCTCATTTCAGAACCGTTATCCATGGAACAGTTCAGTCTCTACCCCACAGAGACTGAACCCCAGACCCATTCACGGGTTGTAGTGGTACAGGTTTTTTTTTTTTTAATGATTTCCTTTAAAAATTATCTACTTATTGGTTATAACATTTTCCAAAGTTGTTGAAAGACTTTTGAATTAACATTTTTACAATTTCAATTGGACTGCCATTCTGTGAATTAATTATCTTGTTTTGTGGGATTAATTTATATTGCACTGCTTCTTGTTTAAAATGTTAAGTTGGTAAAAAAAAGTATTAAATTTACTGGAAAAACTATGGATTGTGTTGAATGTACAAACCTACTTTTAACAAATAACAGTATTTTGATTAGTAATTGTCGATTTGGGGCTTACTGGTCTCAATGATTTTCTTAAAAAAACAAACAATTTTATTGATTTAATTTTTTTATGATCATGTGATATAAAAATTGTAAATACAAATTGTATAAATTGTAATAAAATGACAAAAGAAAAATTTCAATCATATTACTGTATGAAATTTAGTTCCTCTCATCTTACCTTTAATATGTTTTTATATCAATACTGTTCCTACACACATATATATATATATATATATATATATATATATATATATATATATATAATAGTTATAAATATATATTTATGTATATAAGTAACATTAACATGGTAAAAAAAATTTATGTTAATGTTTTTCTTAGGACTTGCAATATCATCTTACAGCTGTACTAAATAATGCTTTTATTTAGATTTTCTCTGGACTGTTTTGTCTAGAATTAAAATATTAATTCACTAGTAGTTACTGTTACCTATATAATATATAATATAAGAAAATTGACTTTGTGATTTGCCAATTATTATAAATATTTATAATTTAACTGATCGAGCAGGACAAATGGATCGTCAAAACGTAGTTCCTAGATCTATTGCTAGGCAATGCTGATAAAATTAGCATCACTGAAAACTAAATAATATATTATATAATAAAGATACATATATTTTTTTATATCAGCATCTGTCATATTTATGGGAAGTGGTGTACTGAACTAAATCTATGTTTGCTACAAGTAGATTGTAACTATTCCCTATGTTCTTCGGAATTTCTTCCCGTACAGGTCTACAAATGCTCCAAATGACTATTCAATTCAATACAAGTTTAAAAAATATATAGTTGGAGTGTAGTAAAACCGATAGAAGAATAGTAAGCAAAACCGACCACCTCATAGCTACACGTTTGGAAGACACACTTTCCAACGAGTGTCAAGTTTCCAGTATTTAGTATTTTTTTAAACTTATTTGTTAGATAAAATAAAATGGAGTAAATAAAAAAACATTTATTTAGGTAGTCATGAGGATTGCCGACAGTAGTGAAAACTCAAGACTTTGGAATAACTGTCTTATTTTTTGAATTTCTAAGTCAATCATAGTATGAATTATTTAAATTTCAAAATTATAAATTAAAATTATTAACATTAGTATGATTTGCACAAATATTGACACTGAAGCTGGATACAAAATATAAGTAATTTAATTTAAATAATAACTAGAATATGGTTATATTATTTATACCTTGTAAAATTGTATTTACATAGATTTTATTTTATTTTTATAATAATAATGCTTTATTATCATTGTTAAGTTCAACAATACTTAAAACATTTGTACTTCCGATCATTTTATAAAACAAGACAGTAACTATTACAAATAAAATCTTTTAGGGGAAACGAAAAGTACAATTGATGTGTTACGTTATTATTTGTATCAATTGCACAACTATTAAACGATCTGTTAGATAAATATAATTATTCTTTTATCAATGGAATTTTAACCTTTGAACTGTAGTTGATTAAAAGAAAATGTATAACTCATCCACAGGCCGCTAGGTGTCGCCAGTCTCGACCTTATTTGTGATGCGAATACACAAGTTTATCCTCTATCAAAACTCGCTAAACGCAGCTAAAGTTCTCACAAAAAAAAAAAGGCTGGTTAAATAAATGAAATACATATTAATACCACTTCTTATGATTATAAAGAACGTTGCCTCCCAAACTCCAAAACATCCCCGATCAATTTTTAATTCTATACCGATGGATCCAAATCCGAAAACTCACCGGCGTTTTCCTTTGTAACTCGCGATTCAACGCACAATTTTAAAATACATAAATTAGCTTCTGTTGAAGTCCATACAATATCTATTAGGCAGTTAGCCAGCCCTACATGTCTGCTTATCGATAACCGATGGGACTATAGCAATATTGTTAGATTCGCTAAGCTCCCTAGAAAGCTTGAAATATATCTATCCGAACCATCCACTTATTACTAGAATCCAAAACCATGTTACAATACTCGTAGAACAGGGCTAGTCCATATATTTTACATGGATCCCTGGTCACATAGGCATTAAGGGTTATGAGCTCGGAGATCAGGCAGCCCTGGAGGCACTTCGATTCTCAATTCATCAGAACCGACCTCTTAAAATGGAAACTTCAGAGAGCATGCCATGAAGGCCATCCTAAAACTAAAAAGTATGAAATAACAGCCCTACCGCAGCAGCCGTACAAAGGAGTTCGCCCTGGACCGCTTGAGACTGGGCTCACTCATTCATATATTATTAAGAAACTGCCACCTCTTTCATCGAAATTTTGTAATGCCATTCTAACAGTTAAATATATTTTTGAAGGATTTAATTGTTCTTTCTTTCTTTCTTATACAGACATCTTTTCTACCTTGCAGTGTAGAGATTTTGCATAAGGAGCGCCACCTGTCTCTGTCAAGGGCGTCCGCCCATCCAATCTCTTTTTCTTTGATGATATTTTGGAGGTTATTCTTCCAGGTCACTCTCGGCCTTCCCCTGGGTCTTTTTCCTGTTGGTTTAACCTCCATAGCTTTGTTCATTGTCCGGCAGTCATCCATCCTCATTACATGGCCGAACCATCTTAGCTGTCCTTTCTCGATTATCTGATTAAGGGGTTCAATTTTGAGTGCAGTCATATTCGTATTGTTTTGTATCCGGTCCCTCATATTCTTCCCCTCTATTTTCCTCAGGTACCGCATTTCCATGCTTTGGAGTCGGCTCCGATCACAGTGTTTTAGGGCCCAGGATTCACTTCCATAAGTGATAATATGAACGTATGTCGAGCGGTAAACAGCCAATTTAGTTTCTTTTGTGACTTTTTTCTTACTTAAAACCTTTTTATTGATAGCAGAAAACATCCTTCCTGAAGTGGCAATTCTCGCGCTGATTTCATCATTTTATTTCCCATTCTTACTTACGGTCACGCCCAAATACTTAAAGGTGTGGATCTGCTGAACCTATCAACAATAAATAAAATAGGACTAGCAACAATTTTAAGGAAGGCACAAAAGTTTTTGAAAGCACATACAACCCAGTTTAATTATTCCACCTTATACAGGGTCATTCAGAGGAATCGCATGTTTTTGAAATAATGAGTATTCGGTTGATTTTACATGAATAGTTTATTTATTAACATGAAATTACTTATTACATAATGCCATTTACTATGAATTGAAAAAAAATATTTAATTCTACTATTTACGAAAAATTACCTCACTTAAATGACGGCCTCTTACTGCAATACAAATTTCAAGCCTACGTTCGAAGTTGGTCATTACATCTTCCAACATTTCCTGATCTATTCTCTGCAATTTCACCACGTTTAACATAGTTATCGTACACACGGTGTTCCTCATTCCATTGCGACATGGCGACTAAAATGGCAAAGCCTGCTAAAATGAATAATACTGTGCTGGTTTCCCCCACTCTTCTAGTCGTTTTGTACTGTGCGCTTCAAAAACATGCGATTCTTCTGAATGACCCTGTATAAAAAGTAAAATATTTCACTGTAATGTCTAAAAAACATTTTCATATAATAGAAATATTATTATATTAACTCGATTTTTTTCTCACGAAACGGCCTCTTAAGACCACGCGAATATCACAACTTTTCTCATTTTCTTTCCTCCTTGTATTTTCTCAGCCTTTGCCTCTTTTCTTTTGACCACCTTGTACCTTTTCGTTAATCTTTATTTTCCACAGGAACCTTTATTTCTGTTAATTTTTTTTTCCATATTGTTCTCTATCTAGGCTGTCTTTATCTGTTATTTTTGATTTTTCTGCTTCCTCTCTCAATTGTTTTACATACCCTCCTACGCTCTTCTATTCACGGATTTATTGATGTTTTATTATTTATTCTGCAATCAAGTACCATTAAACTACCCCTTAATTACTTTTCTAGCGACCTTAACAATTTTTCTGGAATACATAATTAATGTTGTTAAAATTGATAAAATGTGTTCTGGTTAGTTAGTCATATAACGTTTTATGAGAAATTCGAGTATTCAATTTTGTAATACAATTGTCCTTATTATTATAATTACAATATTTTTCTGTTTTATTTATTTGTTTTTCGATTCTCAAAAGCAATAAAAAATATAAATGAGTGTGCTTATTCAAGTATAATTTTATAAATAAAGTGAGAATGTGGATTTTGTTAGTAATGAAAATTTATTTTGTCATTAGTTTTGAACTAAGCTTGAAGCAATTTGTTCGCTTGACATTCAAAACAAGAGAAAGGTTAAACTATCGATGTATGAATTTCAAAGAATTCTTACCTTTACCAGTAAAGCATAAACTATCATTTTCTTATTTTTTGATACAATTTGTTAATATACGTTCAATATTTAAAAAATAAATAATTCTAAGTTAAATTTCAATAATAATCTAACAGACACGGACATCTTAAGGACAGAAAAATACTTGGTCTATTCATTTATACACGTTTCTTTGTCGCTTTAGGTTCAAAGTCCTAAAAAAATTTGTAAACTATGGAAGCTAATAATAAAAAAACACTAACCAACAATAAAATTATGCAAGTTCGTTAACAACGAAAACTATCACTGCTGTAAGACCCATGGAAGCATATCAACCATGAAAGTAGAGTATAACATAAGCTGGTAAGAAAATGGAAACATGTTAAACCAAGGAAAACAGTAAATCCACAAAATCCATGAACACCCAATAATGCATGAAAACGAGTAAAAGTATGGGTAAAAAAAAAATGTAACACTACAACCCATGAAGGATCCAAAAGTACGTGGTAGAGACTGTACTGTTTGTTGGAAACTAGTTTCTTTTACGCTTCCCAAACATGGCCCCTTGCGAAACTTATAATTTTTAACTACAGAAACCATCACTTCCATGTCTCATTATCCCATTCAATTGATAAGATGGTATCCATTCCCGACTTACTTGTATCTCTCAAAACCATAATCATTTGATGGATTTCATTTCTGTCCTATTTTAATCCATAATTAAGATAACTGATGAACAGGAGAGATGCTGCTAGAAGAATACGAATTCATGATTATTTGAACTTCAAATACTTCAAAACATTTCGTGGCGAAAACGCGATATTTCCATGGTATCCTATTGCAAGCTTCAAACCCTAAATATTTATTTTTTAATTCCTTTATTGAAATTTACAGCTATATTATAATACAAAAAGTAAATAGAATTTATGTACATAATGATATGAGGTGTATGAAAAGAGGAGCAGAGAAATTCCCCACTGATAGTGCTTAAATAAATTTAATTTAGGTCACTAGGTTATTTTTTTTCAGACGCTTCAGATGACTATCGAGAATTGAAGAGTGGGTAGGTTTGAATCTGGTGGGTTTGAGTGGGAATAAAGCTTGTCATGAAAGGATTGATATCGGATTCGGGCCAGATCATCAACAAATGGGAAATTCAGGACATTATGGATGACTTTATTTGTAATAAAGTAAGGAGCATTGAGGATTTTACGAAGGATTTGGATTGCAAGGATTGAATAGGAGAAGAATTCGATGGCTGAGTGGATAACCAAAGCTTTAAAGTCCAAATAGGTCTTCTAATAGTGATGCATGTTATATGAGTCTTTTGGATAGTTCAATAAAATGCATTATCTGTTTTATAGTGTAGATTTTCTGAGTTATAAATTACAAAATTATTACTAACAGAATAATGTCATAGAATGTTCGAAATTACTACCAGCAGCTCGTGTACAACCTCAATTTCGCAAACGGCAGAGTGAACTACAGCTGTCGGAATATCTGTCGTTATGGCAGTACATGACAATACTTAACTCGTTGATTGTAGCTAGTCTCTGTCTGCACTTCATCCTAGACGGTCCCCCAAAAGAGAAGTCAGCGCTTTTAATCAGGTGACTCAGGTGGCTACTCATCAACAGCGCCCTACCCACTGTCTAGGTACAGTTTCCTCAAAGTACAACTGATGGTAGTAAGGTTGAACTCATCTCGTTGAAAATATAAAAGTTTCATTGTCATAATGAGCTTGGACAGCAGGCAAATTCCTTGTCTGATGCATATCAAAGTATGCGTGACCAGATACGTTACGCTCAAATAAGAAGGTAATCAAACTACGTGATGAGGGCCCGCACCAAACAGTAATCACGAGTGGGATCACATCTTTGGCCATGGGAACGTGAGGATTATCAGTCATGACGATTTACAGTTCCGTCATGTGTAAATTTTACCTCGTCAGACAAAGATGATGTTTACACATGGCATAAACAAGTGTGTTTGAAAACCATTGAGTTCGACTACATTTTATTGAACTATCCTGAATAATAAAAGAATCATCGAAATTTTTACTCTGAGAGAACGGGTTTAGAAGTCTTTGAGCAATGTGATATTTCTTATTAAACCTCAAGGACTCGCAGTGGGAGCCCGAGCGCCGTCTTTTTGTTTGTTTTTGTCCCGCCACGATGCGAGTGAGCTTAGGGTTTCGATCTTTCATCTACCTTCCCAATGAAAACCTATTCTACATGGAACACAGGCATTAGGGTCATATTCCCGAACTTTCACATCGGTATCTACATATCTTTTTTTTGGGTTACCATCAGGGGTGCTCAGATCCCCGTAATTCTTCCAGGATTGAAGTAAGTTGTTAAAAAATGCACAACTGCGTTACAAGATTATTTGTTTTTTCAGAGGAAATATTCTCAGAAATCATACGAAAAAATCAGGAGTATGGTGCAGAACGCAAGATCCCTTGACTGTAAAAAAAAGAGCACATTGCAGGTGATAAAAGCTAAATTGGACTTTTATACCCGAGTGTTTGCTTGAGATCTTCACCTCTCAATATTTGTGACTTATGGGACGACGCGATCGGAGCGTTAGTAGGTTTTGCACAGATGGTTTTCATTACTTTTTAATGCTGTAAGATTGCACAATCAATGAATTCACAATCCGGTCACCAGGAGTCCGATAAGACATAAAAGAGCAGCTGGAGGTGCAAAACCCCAATTTGATGTTCCTATAATTTATTCTAGTTTTCAGTAAATTTATTGAGTTTGAAACTTTTTTTTTAGTTCTTCCACATTATTAAAGATATCTTAAAGTTAAAAATCTTAGTTAACAAGTTTCTGATGGGCCCAGAGTGAGATATGGGGGTTTAAAAATCAAAAAAACTGTAGGCAGTGCTATGACGCCCCTACCCGCGAGTTCTGGAGGGTTAACAGTACTTTTATGCACTTTTGCTCTGAGGTTTTCTAGTTGTTTAGTTCGACCTTGTTCTTTACTTTCTTATCAATTAAAACGCTTTTCCCTCTAACTTGAAGGCAATTCCGTGTACTCCTGCCCATGACCCTAATCCGTCATCAATGGTGCCATGCACTCCGACCTCTTCCAGGACGGTCACCCGACGATGAGGGAACGTTGAATGAGTGTATCGGACGGGATTGATCAGGATAGGGAATGTAAGGCAGGGGGCGGAGCAGGTTGCTCGCGCCGGGATCAATACGATCACGCCCACCCGACAGTCCCTCGCCGCCGCCCGCTCCGTAAGTACCCGTTCCACCTCAACCTCGTAGCACCCTCTGTCATCCCGTATCCCGCATTCCGTATCAGTATAATAAACTTAATATATCCCTTATTATGTTTATATAAACTGTATTAATTGTAATAATCACGATGAACCAAAGTATATGGTCAGCAGGAACAAGAATGCGTTCAGAATGATATAGCAAGGAATGGGTTCAAGTATTTACGGAATGTAGGGTAGTGAGAACTTTGGGTATTTGTTTTTGACGATGTCCATAGCACAATTTACGAAATTAAAGGCGCATCCATGTTGGATCCAATTTCCAAATCCTTTTTACCAATGCCGGACAAAGTTTTCTTGTACTATAGCTGTGCAAATTCGGTATGTTTATATATACTAAATATACATCAATTAACCTTAATATTTGGTCAGAAAGAACAAGAATACTTTCAAAATGATATAACTTGGGATATGATTAAAATCTTTAGGTATTTAGGGTAGTGAGAGGTTTGGGTATGTTGGTGTAGGGGTATACTAACCATAGTCGTCTTAAATTAAAACCATGAGGAATGGTTTCCAACCATTTCTAACCAAACTCGGAGAATACTCGATCCACTGTGGCTTTCAAAATCATTTCTCCTCCACATAAAGGAGTTTTTTTTTTGTTTTATGATCTTAGATAAGTTACAAGTAGCAAGCAATAATATACATAATAAATTATATTTAATTTAATTATAAACCGTATTATTTATAAACTGTATTAATTTTAATAATTACTAGGTTGAAGATCACAGAAAACTTTCGTTTAGTAATTGCACATAAGGCACTCTGTACACAGGTACTTTTTTATGCTTACTATGCATAATAAACTTGATATTATTATACTGTATATTTTAAATAATTAATTAGGCTTCGGAAAGAATGTTGGATCCACTTTCCAAATCTTTCTAATAACACTTAGAGAATGTTCGACGTTTAAAATCAGTTTTCCTCCACTAGAAGAATGTTTTATTTTTGTTGTATGATCTCAGATAAGACACAAAATACACGCAATAAAAAACAACAAATTGTACTTTATTTAAATATAAATAATATTAATTGTAATAATTATGATAAACCAAATTGTAGATCGTAATGCCAGATGGGGTACTTGGAAGACACCTTTGTTATTTACTCGTATAATAAATTTTATATAAATTTTAATTCATTTGTTTTACATAGCTAATCAGGCCAAGGAATAAATGATAAAACTACTTTCTAAATATGTTTAACAACACTCAGAAAATGTTCGATCCTCATTGGCATTCAAAATCATTTTCCCTAACTAATCAGGTCTGGGAATAAATATAGGTATCATTTATATAATATAGGTATATACTTGAATATATAAGTAGGAATAGGAATGCGTAAAGGATGATATAACAAGAAATAAAATTACAAAATTTCGGTATTTAGGTTAGTGAGAAGTTTGGGTATGAGTTGTTGACCATCAGTAGTATCCTTGAAGAAACTAATTGTTCGATCCATGTTGAATCCAATTTCCAAATATTTATTACCACAATCTGGGAAAGTTTTTTATATTTATCTCAGGTAAAGAAACGGTACTAATAATAGTATAATAAATTCCATATTATAATAATGAAAAAACAAATTATGCCAGCAGGAACAAGAATGCACAATTGGGCTACGAACGGTGCCATGCAGTACTCCGTTTTTTTTGTTTTACTTCTTTTGTAAAAATTGTTGCATAACATCGAAATTTGAACTTTTAACAATACTAATTTGAGAACGTGCGATCGACCATTTCCATACTAGCTATCACGAAATTAAAAGCATGACCTACATCGACGTTCCGAATCGTTCTTTCCAAGCTCGGACAAAGTTTATACTTTGCAATCTCAGATGAGGTACACGGTACCCACTTTTTATCATTATTGATTATAATTAATTCAATACTATTTGATTATTTATATTATTAGTTGTAACTGAAAAGGCCTCGAACTAAATAATAATTTACCAAATGATAGTATAAGGACATCAGGTACAAACGATACGTCTAGGATAACATTAAAAGCAATAGGTTCGAAATTGTTGGCATGTGAGATAGTGAGAACTTCGGGTCGGAAATTTGTTTTTGTTTTTTGTAATACCATAGGGTTTGTTTGTATATTAAACGTCACTTTATGGCACTATGGCTTAACAGGACGACCATTCCCTATATTCAAAGTGCGAAGTCAGAAGCTAAACAGTTATAACCTAGTTAATCATGAAGATTTTTGATGATGTAAATAATCTTATTTATTTTAAAGCAATATTGGATGGGTAGGTTGAAAAAAAATGACTAATCGAAATTAAGATATAGGAAATAATACTTCCACATTATTAAATTGTAGTTATGTTGTTAATTAATTTAATGTAACTTTATGGTCCGATTGACAATACTACAGTATGAATCTCTAACGAGTAACCAACACCGCACAGGCTAGAGACCTCCATAATACGTCCACACGAAGGACGGCGTTACTTAGGGTTTCCTATTTTCTTCCAAAAAATCATTATGCCAACTCCCGGGTTCGAACCTGTGATCTTGGGGATGGAAGGTTGTTATACAAACCACTATATATAAATTAAAGGAAATTACTTTAAGGTCTAATCTCTAATAACGTATTATTATTATGGATTATGATAATTATACATTATTTTATTAGGTAATACTAAAAGATATAATTGGAATTAAGACGGAAGTATCTATGAAATTCGCTCAGCATGTTTCCACTGCTTTGACTGGTGTTTTGTCTCTGGGGTATAGTAGTGGACCCAAGTTTCGTCTGTAGTCACAAACCGGCCCAAAAAATCTTGTTGGTTGCGCTGAAAACGGGCCAGATTTTGTTCCGACATTTCCAATCTGGTGCATTTCCAATGTCAAGAGCTGCGGCACTCATCTTGCGGATAATTTTTTCATTCCCAATTCTTCGGTTAATATGTGATATACCCGTTCAGATGACATCCCTACTGCTTCAGCAATCTCTCGCACTTTCAGTCGACGATCCTCCATGACCTTTTTATGCACTTTTGCGATAAATTCTGGGGTCGTAGCACTTTTTGGCCGACCACTACGCGGATCATGATCTAAGCTCTCCCGACCAAATTTCGCTGGTCAACTTGGCAACTGTTGAATATGAAGGAGCAGAGTCCCCCAGTGTGTTGTGAAAGTCGACATGAATTTCCTTTGCTTTCATACCTTTCTTTACAAAGTACTTAATCACTTCTCGAATCTCAGTTTTTTCCATTGTCATGTTGTCACTACGCAAAAAACAACAAATAGTCGCCACTACCACTCATGCCACGTGTTCACTCAAAAACGATGTGTGATTATTGCGCGGGAACCTCGTTGCTCTAGCACTGACATCTAGCGGTGATTCCGAGAACTTTACAAACCACCCTCGTATATTGTTTACTTAGTTTATTTTTAACAATTATTGAAGATATGTTTTATATAAGGTAGATTAACATTTATGAAAATTAATTTTTGTCTTGTTAGTTAATTTTTGTATAATTGTTATTTTGATTTTATCACATTAGAATATCTGTGTTTGGTAAATAAAATCGACTAGGAAATTGCTTTTATATTACAGCACCTTTTCTTTTCCGACCCTACAAAAAGACTATCAACTGATTTCTGCACACAACATCCTCTTCCACATAAATTACTAAGTCATCAGATTATAGTGAACTTATTATTAGTAATTTAACTTTATATCTACATAAAACACTATTGGACTAAAAACGGTGCCTTGCCATAATCCCTATACATAGTTGTTTTATCACTGCGAAAATCGTTGAACCACATCGAGATTTGAACTTTTAACATTGCGAATTTCTAAATTGTTACCTTTAAAAGTATAATATACAGCGAAGATAAACCAGGTGGTAAAAATCCCTAACTTTATTAAAAAAGTTCCCGTATTCCATCAACCCCCAGGTGATTCTTTTATATTCATATAACGTAATCAAGCCAATTTACTTTATTAACTCTGGAGCATCATGAAATAATTACACTGAAATAAGTTAAATATCCTATATATAAGTTAATATATATATATACATATATATATATATATATATATATATATATATATATATATATATATATATATATATATATATATATACGCAAAATACCGTTCGTAATTATTATTTTTTTTTGCAATTCCTTATTTTTTATTAAAATAATATACTATGTTGTCCCGTGTTCGAATCCAGCTGTGGTAGATAAATCATTTAATCAATTTACAACCATGTATCTACAGACCCTTCTGGGGTTCTCCCAGTCTCTATAAAGTGGATACCCTTAATGCGTGAAAAACCTGCCGGTTGAGCTAGGTTTCGGAAAAATTACCTACCTGCATAACCGTTGTCCTAGGAACAGTCTCTACCATGCTCTGAACCCGAGCCTTTCATAGATTGTACTGTAGAAGTACTGTTTTTTTTTAATTTTTATTGGTGTAGTATTTACGGGAAAAAAACATGCATTGATAAAAGTGGTTCACACAATGGAAGCAGTTGGTTTACGGTTTAAGGAGAATAATTACATTTTCCCCTGAACGTAAATCTATAAATATATAATTAGCATATATAAATCAACCTTTTACCACTACGACCCGGGAACGAGTCTGGGGTTCAGTACATGGTAGAGACTGTACTGTTTTACTGACAACGCTTCTGCAAGGAGGTGACTTGTCATAGGTCACGCTCAACCGCCAGGTTTCCCCCCCCCCTTATTTTGGGTACCCTATTTTTTATAATATTTTATAGAGGCTGGGTGAGCCCCAGGAGGGTCTTATATGATCCATCTCCCGCTCCAAACAGACTAATTAAAAGTACTCCCTGGAGCGGGATTTGAACCAGCATTTCCGGCATGGCTACTCAGTGCTCTACCATTGAGCCACTCCGCTCCCTACACATATAAATAACATTCTTAATATAAATATAAATATTTTACAACGAAATACATTTATTCCCTTGATTTAAAATAACATGAATTTTTTGTTTTTCCACATGAAATACTAAAATCATTAACAAATAAACAATACTTAATAATGAAATTTCAATATGTTTTTACGAATAAATATCAATAAAACTGAAAACTGGAAATAATATTTGTGATAACTCATACGATTATAAATTGTTTTATTCAAAATATAATAATTTAATTCTTGAGAAATTAATTTAAAACAATATTTTAATATAATTTATAATACAAATTTTTTAGCATTTGATTTTATCTACTATTAAAATTAATTGCCTTAATAAATTATACTGTTTAAGTTTGATTATGACAGGCCATTATTTCCGGGTAATTACCTTCACATATTCATTGATAAAAAACAACACATCGATTGTAATGTATATCTCACGGCGTACTAAATAAAGATATTTGTTTAAATAGAACTGTGTAAAGAATAGGGCACGGGACTATTAACACATGTTTCTGCTGCTATTAATCGATTTCTCAGTCCCAACACGCGAACCAATACTATTTTTATTCCCTTTCTATCTTTGCAAAAATTCTTATGTTCCTTAAATAATCTTTCAGGGCTAAAACCAAAAATGTCTAAAAAAATCATACCTATTATTTCTTTTATATATTATATCTTATTTATATATTATACCATTATAATAAGTAATTTCTGGCGATTTAATAATACCTGATGCGAAGGCTAACGGATTTTAAAGGGTTTCAGGATCACTTTTTTGAGCCAATTTCAAGTATGACTGTACTATTTTTTTTAAATTTTAATTTCTGCCTGCCTATGTATTGTAAGAAATATACAGTAAGTAAAAGTATTACGATTTTCGAATTCATGTTTCCAGCGAAAAAAACATGCACTTTTTAAACTACACTGGGTCTAATATAAATGAAATTATAGGGTATGAATGATATAAATACATACATAAATATAAATACAGTAAAACTTCTCTTAAAATTAAAATTTGGCCCTACTGTCCGCTTATTGGAAGTTTTTACTTAAAACTATTGATAAATCTCTGCCAGCGTCCGCTTATGAAAATGTCCGGATATCAGAAGTAAAAATATAAAGAAAACTTAAAAATAATGAGGGGGAAAATATAATCGTCCGCTTACGAGAAATGTCCGCCTGTTAGAAGTGTCCGTTCAAGGAAGTTTTACTGTACATATAAACGATAGGATTGCTTGATTC
This sequence comes from Troilus luridus, assembly GCA_964056705.1. Lineage (NCBI taxonomy): Eukaryota > Metazoa > Arthropoda > Insecta > Hemiptera > Pentatomidae > Troilus > Troilus luridus. Next base: position 14,398,028 of record OZ057417.1, read on the forward strand.
GAACATGGTGTGCTCTTTTAAGCGAAAAGTTATGCGAAACTTTTTTTCTCTTTATATTTTTATCCACACCAGGTAATCTGGAATGCCTTGGAAGAGAAGAATATACCCCCGAACTTAATAAAAGCTGTTAAGTTAGTGTATCAAGGCCCGAAGGGTATAGTTCGCCTCAATGGTACAAGATCTCCATTTTTTGGAATCTGTAAGGGAGTGAAGCAAGGTGACAGTCTGAGTCCCTTCCTTTTTAATATTGTGATGGACCAAGTGTGGAAAGTTTGCAAAAGAAGAACTCCTAGAGCTACAGTTGGTTATTGGAACCTGTCTTGGTCCAAAGTTTTACCTATGCAGATGACATAGTAGTGATTGCAGGTGGGCCTGAACGTCTACAAGTAGCTGTCGATGAGTGGTCTGAAGAATTGAAAAGAAAATGATTGTGCATAAACCCTAGTAAGACCAAAATCATGCATATTGGAAGGAGAGACCAACAGCTTACAATTAACTGCATTGGACAGAAACTTGAAGTGGTAGATAATTTCGATTATCTAGGTACTGTCATAAGTAGGGATGGACGAATGGACTAAGAGATCTTGAACCGAATAAGAAAGGTGAATGGAGTGTTCTTCCAAATATGTTCAGTATTGGTAGGCAAGCGAGAAGTAAGTAAAGAGGGCAAGATAACGCCTGTTTTACTCTGTAATATTGCCTGTTCTTCTATATGGGTCTATAAAAGCTGGACGACGCTTAAGAAAAGCCAAGTTACCGCAGCGGAAATGAGGTTCCTAAGGAAAGTCGCAGGAAGAACCCGACGGGATTAAGTAAGAAATAACAGCATCCGTGCCACACTGGGTGTGAGATCTGTTATTGATGTCCTAGAGGAACGCCAGCTGAAATGGTATGGCCATGTTTGTAGGATGGGAGATGACCTTAAGGCTAGCTGGCTGATGGAAGCAAGGCCATTAGGAAACCGCCCTGTAGGTAGGCCAAGACTTAACTTTAGTTAATATATAGAGGGGCTAGGAAAGGAACGCGGCTGCCGATGGATCAACTCCGAAGAATGGCTCTGGACAGAGAAACTTATAAAAGATGGACTGAGGCTACTCCTCGCCTAACAGCACTACGGAGGTAGATAAAGAAGAAAAAAATAATATTTTTATCCACACTTGTCAAATATAAAAATTGACAATCAGCAGATTGGCTGACGGTGCAGTATAAAAAAAAGACATGAGTGGCATGGAGAAGAACAGTATCCAGCGATACCTCTCCCGTGGCTTGATTATATTTCCTACTGTAATAGATCCCTCATTCTCGTTTTATTTAATCTCCTTATAGTGTTCTCAGGCATGATAATCGTGGCCACGGGTTCTATTAATGGATGTCCGTGCAGTTTTTCTTGAAAGCGTGTATAGTATGTTCTTATGTGTTCGTCAACCGTTGGTATTTTTAAGTCAGGATGCTGAGTTTTGTTATTGACATAGCAAGGTGCTTTTGTGACAAGTCTGAGTATTTTTGATTGGAAAGTTTCTTATGCGAAACTGAAATTTCTTATTTAAGCGAATTACGAGCCAACGATTTCACAGCAACATTTTGTTGGAAGCCTCCAAATGCAAATGAAGATGGTCCAAACCGAGGTATAATATCGAGGAATTTCGTGTAGAACATCCATAGCATCTGATTCAATCCTATCCTGATGAAGCTGTAACAGTGTGTTGTATAACTTGTATGTGACAGAAATGTATAACATAACACTACTGTACTTTACTTTAGACAAGCAAAGTTGCCTTTACTAACTTGCCATTATTTTTATAGTTGACACGATATTTACTTGTTGTATCATTTAATAAGGTCGTATCATTGATCAATAAATAAATGAAAGATTAAATATATTTAAATTCTAAAGATTACAGTATGGATTCGACTTTCTACAGCTTTTCCTGTTTTACCTTTCAAAGGTTACTTTTTTTTAATTTTTATTATTTTATTGAATTGTACAACTGTAATATATACATCTAGTACAAATCCTGTATGAATAAATTAATACATGAAAGGACATGTAGAGGCACTACCCATTGGCAGTACTAAAGGTTACTTTGAAATAGTAAATGACTGTTTTTTGGACAATGGTTGTACAGGGAGATAATTTGTCCTAGATCACGCTGAACCGCCAAATTTTCCCCCTTATTTTGGGTAATCACTTTAAAGAGGCTGGATGAGCCCCAGGAGAGTCCTAGATCCCATAGGATCCATCTCCGGCCGCTAACAGATGAAATCAAATCTGTATCAAAATCTGCTACAGCCGAATTTTAATCCGGAATATTCGGCTCTGCAACGCAATCCTCTACCACTGAGGCCGCCTATATAATAAACAATAAAACTAATTAAATTAAATATAAAGTTAGTTCATCTAAAGAGTCCTGCATTACGTTTTAACTAAGATACTACAATTTGAAAATAAACGAAATATAGTTGAAAATGTCTGGATGGAAGAAGGTTGTGCGTGCTTGAAGGTAGTTTATTATCTTTCTAACATGACCTGTCTTACCTTTGCTTGCATCGATACAGAAAAGTGTATATATATTTTCATCCATCTGTCTACTTAATCTAGAACTAGAATACCTTAAAAGATTTTAATCGGAGTGGTAAAATATCGCTGTTCGGATATGCTCATGCTTTGATGCTGTTGCGTGAAGACTTGGAAACAATTAAGGTCAAATTGATAAACGGTAAGGAGCTGTGATTTACCAACACCTGATCATTAAAGAGGACCAGGGAAGCGGATTACTGATAAAAACGCTCACCTTGCTCCTCACTAACATCTCCCAAATTATCCTGGAAGTAATCAAGGTGGCTGTTCAAAAAGTGAACTTTCAGGCTCATCAAACATCCTAACTTTTTAAACTTCTGTAACATGTTAGCTACAATAGAAACATACTCTGGGTCTTTTTCATTTCCCAAGAACTTTGTAACGACTTGCTTGAAGGATACCCATCCTTGTTTCTCATTTAAATTCATTGTGGATTCATAGTTAACATCAAACATAATTTTTCTAATGTCAGTCCGGCAAAGACGCCTTCTTTTAGTTTAACTTCTGAAAGGCGTGGAAACTTTTGGCAGAGATACTTGAAACATGGTCCATCTTTATTCAAAGCATTTACAAATTGTTTCATGAGGCCTAACTTTATATGTAGAGGTGGTAGAAGCACGTTTTTGGGATCTACGAGGTTTTTGCGTTGAATTTTCTTCTCACCAGGTTTTAAAGACTTCCTCACAGGCCAGTTCTTTCTGCATCAATGTTGATCACTAGCCATTCACTCAAGAAACATGGAAATTTGGTAAAGCCACCTTGCTGACCAAGGTATAGTTAGGTTGACATTAAACAAAACATCAGCTGATAATAGAAAAAACAATCAACCTTTTTTGGCCAGCAAATGTGTTTCAGCAGTGCTACCAACTTCATCCACACTAATAGACCTAGTTTTTCAGTTATTTATTTTAAATATTAAAGCTGCTCAATTCTTTAAAAATCGCTATATAGTCAATTTAACTATAAAATGTGAAGAAATTGTGGGTGATACAGCTTTTTTAATACCATATTTGGATTCAGCACCCTAAAAACTATAGGAATAAGGTATTTTCAGTTCATATGTTTTTTCATCGTTGGCCTGTGTTATTTATTCTGTTAACCGTGAAGCGACAGTGGGATCTGATACGAGTATTAGCGGAAGTCCAAGGGGCCACGTTGTCTTTAAAAGTGGGTACCCTGAACTGAGGAAAAACCTGACGTTTGAGCGTGATCTCGGCCAAATCGATTCCTCTTACAACGTTAGGTTTGAAAACAATGCGGTTACTACCATGCGCTGGTCACAATACTCTTCATGGGGTGTGGTATTTATAAGGTTTATTTTTCACCTACCGACCTATAATGGATTCCACGCCTTTTCATATGCTAATAGTAAAGGCATTACAATTTATGTATTTAATATTATATTGTGCTAAACTTACTATAAAATATTCATACTAGACTGCAACGACTAGAAAGCCTTTCAGGCTACTTCAACACTTACTAGACAAACGCTCTACGCATGACTATTATCAGAACTGTTTGGGCTTACGGATGACAGCTTTGGGACTCCACTAAGCCATCAAAAATCCTTCTGCTATTAAAGTCCTTATAATCCGGAATACTTCGTAGTATCCTCAATGCTCTTTGCTTTGTTAGGAATAAAATCATCCATAATGAACTTACTTTTCCATTTGTTGCTAAATTGGCCCGAATCTGGTAACAATCCTATAGTGACAAACTTAATTCTCATTCAAACCCACGAGTTCCAAACCTATTCATCAACTCTCTATAATCCTCCGAGGCGTCTGAAAAGAAGATTGCCTCAGAACTTTGGAACTCTTTTATTGAAGTACTATCAGTGGGTAGCCTATCCATTTGACTTTTCATCTTACCATTATATTTCAATCACGGCATTTACTTGTTTTATTCATCTTATCGATGAGTACTTGGTCGCAACCACAGGTCAACCTAAATTTTTCTGATTCTGGTGTTTTCTCTTCCCTTCTTTCCAACATTCTTTCATTCATTCTCTTCTTCTTTTTGTCCTCGGACCTGGATTCTTTTTCACTGCTTTGTTATAAGAAATCATGGTAAAACAGGAGGTATTTACACGGTTCTTGGTCAGGTAGGGCCATTTTCTCCCAAGTCATCTTTCGGCTTCCATTCTTCCCCAGAGGTTAAGCTACCAGTCTAGGCAACCTAGTTTTTATAACCGTCAGTTTTGACGATTCATATTTTAATTTATCACTTCGCTACCTTAGTATTACAAGTTCGTATGTTACAACATTGAAAAATCAGAGATTTTTATACCAAATGATTCTGCGGGTCGAAAACTATACATAGATCTTCAAAACGTCAAAAAATCGCGACCGGGTATCATCTTCAGAACAAAAATACAAAAATGTATCGCTACCTTAGTATTACAAGGTTGTATGTTACAACATTGAAAAATCAGAGATTTTGATACCAAAAGATTCTGCGGGTCGAAAACTATACATAGATCTTCAAAACGTAAAAAAATCCCGACCGGGTATCATCTTCAGAACAAAAATACAAAAATGTATCGCTACCTTAGTATTACAAGGTTGTATGTTACAACATTGAAAAATCAGAGATTTTTATACCAAATGATTTTGCGGGTCGAAAACTATACATAGATCTTCAAAACGTCAAAAAATCGCGACCGGGTATCATCTTCAGAACAAAAATACAAAAATGTATCGCTACCTTAGTATTACAAGGTTGTATGTTACAACATTGAAAAATCAGAGATTTTTATACCAAATGATTTTGCGGGTCAAAACTATACATAGATCTTCAAAACGTCAAAAAATCGCGACCGGGTATCATCTTCAGAACAAAAATACAAAAATGTATCGCTACCTTAGTATTACAAGGTTGTATGTTACAACATTGAAAAATCAGAGATTTTGATACCAAAAGATTGTGCGGGTCGAAAACTAAACATAGATCTTTAAAACGTCAAAAAATCGCGACCGGGTATCATCCTCAGAACAAAAATAAAAAAAATACTCAGAAGCTTTGATGTCGTTTTTCTCATTTTCATATATGTGTATCATACAACTTTGTAATGCTAATGTGGCGACTTGTAAAACCTAATATGGTCTGTACGATTCATAGCATTGATCCAACCTGAATTTCTCCATGCACAAGATCCTTTTCCTAAAAATCTCTCTGTCCACATAATCCTCATCTCTTGTGCGGTTTCATTCTAAATCATTGATTACTTCCTGAACCCAGCTAGTTGTTGAACCTTTTCTCCCAAAGGTATAGGAATATTCTTTTCATTAATCTGGAATCATCCGTTCTGAAAAAATGTCCCAAAAATCATCAATTTTCTTAATGTTTTCGTTAGGTTTTTTATGTTCCTGTATAATTCATCATTAAATCTTAATCTATACAGTTTTCTCATGATTCTTCTTAGTACCTCAAGTATTTACTTGCTTTATTATTATATAGTCGTAAATTTTACTATATATAGATACATTCATTTCGTTGTTAAATGTTAATAAACAAGTTTACATTATACTTGGAACAACCGGAAGGTCATGAAAGGGGCTACACCCGGGTCGAGTTGTGCGGCACTGAATGGAGCGCAAGGTCACTGGTTCGATTCACTCCGTGTCAACTTAATTATTTCTATGGCCTATCGACCCTAGGGTTATTTTCGGCACTGCACAACAATCGGGTAGAGGAAGAGTTCATTTATGTTGTTAGTAAAATATCGATCAGGATAAAGTGTTTCTAAGATACACATTTAACAGAATACTGTTATGAAATCATTTGTCGCTGATTTATCAGAAATTATTAACTGAAATCCTCAATACATAAACATGTTTTGAGTAAGAATGGTGTTTTTAATTCATTAAAATTCATTGAGTACTTTTATTTTTTTAAACTATAAAATTTTAAATATTTATGGTGTAGTTTTCAAATATTCATTGCTCGTTTCTATAAGTGATAATAAGCAATATTTAGCGCCATTTAACAGAAAGAGATTTCCCTGAGTGAATACGAGGAGAATTTTCGGATTAGGGGTAAAGACGGTGCAGATAATTTTGGGTTTAAATCCAGGTGAGGCAGATAAATTATGTAATCATTTAATAGTTACGGATGTACCCTGTGGAATCTGGGGCTCACCCAACCTCTATAAGGTGGTAACCCTAATTGAGGGTGTTTTTAGCGTGGTCTGGGTTATAGAGGTAGTTATTTTATATTTTTTCTTTTTAAACAGTTTAAACGAATAAAGTATAGACTTATATCCAACATTACTTTAAATGAGTCAATTTTAAAGGGGAAAAATTCACGTTTTCTGTCGAACGGGAAGAGATCTGCAGGAAAAAAAATAATACAATTAGGATTAAATCAAATCATTGTAAACGTAATATTAAAGGCTATCATGTACGTTTTAAAATAGTATTTTAATTGAATACTTAAGCAACAATTTATTGTATATAAAAACAAACTGTAGGATGCAGTATACGGAAAGAGAAATATGGCAATTTATCGTAAGTGAGGCCAAAGTTCATCTTGGACTTCAGAGCTGGAACGGAAAGAAAGAAGGATATAGAAAGAAACACTAAAAAGAAAAAAGAAAAAGAGAAATATCACCAAGTCACCTACTAGTACAACTGTTGTCTTCAACAGGTCGACAGTACAGTTTCTACCATACCCCCGATATCGTTCATGGGTGGTACTGGTACAGGATGTCCGATACTTATAATATTAGGTATTAATTGCTCCAGCATAGGTTTGGTCGTTTTAACATGCAGTGCTTGAATGAATTGCCTCTTTCGCCATGTTGTGTTGTAGGCGCTTTATATCCTAATGAACAGAATGAATATATAAGTAATAAATGAAAAATTAATACTAATACATTCGGAAGGTATTTTCATTCTCTTGATTTGTAGGAAAAGTAATTAACTTTCTTAAACAAATATTAAAGGGACTTATAGTCCAATGAAGAAATATACAAAAATTTGGAAGATCTTGAAACAGTCATCAGGACCAGGAGACTGAGGTTCTACGGCCACATGGTAAGAATGAACAATGGGAGTCGGAACAAAAAAATCTTTGATAAAATATTAAGCTACAAGGGTATAGGTGGATATGTGAAGCAAATAAAAGAGGGACTGGATAGGCTAAAAATCAAGGATAAAGACTGCTTGAACAAAGAGCTTTTCGGGAAAAAACTAAAAGAAGTTGGGTTCTTGCGGGAAGGAAGAAGAGACGAGGGAGAAAATGGACTAAGGAGGAGCGAGAGGAACACTCCAGGAAGATGAGAGAGTATTGGAGTAGACGGAAGGCGGAGAGTGTGAAGAAGATTTGAGTGATATTCGCGTGCTCCTTGGTGGCCGATTCGTGGAAAAAAAAAAGGGACTTATATTTCTTAATGATGGTCATAAAACAGACTAATATTAGTTATACAATGATTAATTCTCTTGGTTAATTATACTAAAGTCTAAGACTGAAGGAAGGTTTTCTCGTAGCGTTAGAGATTTTTCCAATATAATGGAAAACTTGATAAAATTAACTATACAGCTAAACTCATAAATTCCGTACACCATGAAGTACACTATTATTGAATTTCATTTATGAATTATATGAACAATTTATCCTAGAATTTCCCAATTCTCCTAGTAGCTTGTAGACCCTTACTGATAATACCAGTAGCTTGTATACCCTCACTGATCATACCAGTAGCTTGTATACCCTCACTGATAATACCAGTAGCTTGTATACCCTCACTGATAATACCAGTAGTTTGTATATGAATCCACATCCTCACCTTTGTCATGAATATCTTCTAAAACCCAATAGCTTTAATATTAATTTATTTTTTAAAATATCGCTAAAAGAAATATAAGAATCTATATTATAACATTTATAATGGAACATGATAATAAAAAAATAAAAATAACAACTGAACAATAATTTTGTCTATTCAGTCGTCACTTAACAGTGAAAAAGTCCTGCACATATCAATAGTTCAAATGAGATAGACACATTAGACAAAAAGTATCCAACTAACTGAATGATCTGTAGGTAGTTTCTATTATTTAAATATACTCTACTAACTGCTAAGAGAACACTAGAATAACCACGACATACATGGCCAGACTACTGACTGGATACTACTTAGCTATGATAGATAGAGATAAGATATTCTACAAGAGATAGGTAGTCTTCTAGCAACCTAGAGATCTATCAAGTCAAATAACCCAAGACCTCTGCCATGAAACTGCTAGTCTGCAAACCAGAAATAACCAACTACTAACCAGAAATAAATAGACTACTAACTAGGGTAAGTATTCAGAGATCGATGGTACAAAAACTAGTGATACGTAGTCTTTTAGCTATCTAGAGATTCCTTGTCTAATCACCATAGAGATAGGCAGTTTACCAACCAAAGTAACTAAATATAACGGAGATATCTGACCACTGACCAGAAATAAATAGACTACTAACTAGATGAAGCTGTATTCAAGCTATTAAGAGATCGCTGATCTACAAACTAGAGTACGTAGTCTTCCAACTTACCAACAGAACCCTAGTCTAATAACAGCGGAGATGGTCCACTAAAGAGAGTAAAAAATATAACAGAAATAACCAAATACTAACCAGAAATAACTAGACTACTAACTAGATAAAGCTGTATTCAAGCTATTAAGAGATCGCTAATCTACTAACTAGATAGAAAACTAGTATGCTAACTAGAGAAAGATAGTCTTCTAATTCCTTAGAAAACAGTAGTCTAATAACCGTAGAGATAGACTGCTAGATCTTTAGTCAGTAGAATAGTTAACTCTCTAGCCTGCTAACTAGAGTAACTAAATATAACAAAGATCATTAACTACTAACCAAAAATAACTAACCTTCTAACAAACTAGAGAGGTAACTATTCAACTTACTAAAGATAGGTAGTCTTCTAACCACCAACAGATTCCTAGACTAAAAACCATAGAGATAGCTAGCTTAGTAACCAGAGTAACTAAATGTAGCAGGTATAACTAACAACTAATCAGAAATAACTAGACTACTAACTAGATCTAGCAGTGTATTACCTGTCAAGAGATCGCTGGTCTATTAACTAGAGAATGGTAGTATTCTAACTACCTAGAGATCCCTAGTCTACTAGTCATAGAAATTGATAATCTACTATTAAGAGTAACGAAATTCAACAGAGATAACTAATTATTAACCAGAAATAACTAGAGTTCAATGTAACTAACTTGGTATAGTTATCAAATAACTACCAACAGAACTCTGGTCTTATGGTCTTCAAACTAGAGTAAACATTATAACAGAGATACGAGATTACTAACTATAAATAATTAGACTTCTAATTAGCTAGCTAGAGCTATTTACTAGCTATCAAGAGATCCCTGGATTATTAACTAGAAAATAATTAATCTACTTAGTAAAGATAGGTAGTCATCTAACTACCTAGAGACCCCTAGTGTAATAGCCACAGAACCTACCCTAGTAACCAGAATGAATAAATATAACAGAAATGACTACTAACCAGAAATAACTAGACTTCTGACTAGATGTAGCTCTGTTTTCGATATCAAGAGATCCTTGGTTAACTAACTAGAGAGGTAAGTTGTCATCTAACTACCTAGAGATACCTAGTCTAATAATCATAGAGATAGCTATTCTAGTAACCAGAGCAACTAAATATAACAGAGATATCTAATAGTTAGTTACACTAGTAGTTAGTACCAGAAATAACTGGAGTTCTAACTAACCGGAGATAGATAGTTACATAATTACAGAGATAGTTGTCTACTGGCAATCAAGAGACTGACTGGGGAGATCCATTATCAGTAACTACTAACTATTCCACTAACCATAGATACACAATCTACAAACCATCACTGTTTACAAATAATTACTAATCTTACATATAAAGTATTATGAAATTACCCTAAGGCTACACCTACATTGGATCCGATTCGGTGCGACGTGATTCTATCACATACGATGCTGGGGTGTATACATCATATATATTTTACTATACATTATTGTAAAATATAAATGTATTAAAAATAATTAATAAATAAACTTAATTTTATAAATTTAAAGAACCAAATGTTATAACTCTCGATATATTTCAGTCATTTGGTTTGCTAGCGACGTATCCCACCGGATCCAATGTAGGTGTAGCCTTAGATATCTCAATTAATGTTATTTGTACTGTTGACATGAGCTGTCTTAGTCTTGCACTTATGCGATTTTGATGATGCCTGAGAAGGCGAAACATTAGTTATAATATCTTTTCACAGGAGGGGGGTTAGGATATATTTTTTTTAATCTTTAGAATGTATTATTAATTTATGATTTTTTCTGTTGCAGGTTGTCTTTCCGGATGATAGTGTAGCCCGGGAGACGCCCGGACTGCGTGCTTTAATGCCCTTAGAAGGTCTCACCCATGTACAGCCTCCCTTTTAAGACGAGAAACAGTCCTTCGCAGAAGACATCCCTCCGCTGGGGCGATTGCTGTTTCTGTCCCACCAACAGGTCCTCTATTAACTAGTCTCAGAGCTCTCAATCCCAGATCCCACAGTTACCGGAGCCTAGAAGGACTCTATTAGCCTAGACACACAATTAGTGCACTTCTTAGAGGCTCACGAAATTACTAACTTGAGTAAGTACTTTACTTAATTACTATATAATTAATTAGTTATAGTAGTTATGTTCGTAACCGAAACGTATAACAAAGTCAATCAATGTTCTGTTAAGTTTGAGCTCGGTTCAGAAAACATGATTTTAGCCTTTACAGAATTTAACTCTGGAAAAGATAAGCAAAAAGACTCTATTGTATTTGTTTGAATCTCCTAAAAGTTAGTTATATTATACTGGCTCTGCAGTCCTGCAATCCCTGCTATCTTGGGTTATTCTTCTCCATCCTCGTACGCCCATCATCTTTAAGTCTTCCACATCCTCCAGCCATCTTATCCTCTACTTCATTTGCAGCCCGAATTCTCCTAGAGCATTCTCTTTGGTTTGTGTTTTGACATTTTTTCCACATGCCCCAACCGTCTAATTCTCTCTTTATCAACGCCACCATGCCAGGTTCTCTTTAAAGCTCCATCATTCCCTCTTCTTCTCCATAGCCCATTTTCGGCAACTCCGCCCCATATTATTCTTAATATAATTAGTTTATATACGGAACTTTTTTTTGTATTTCATGCTCATAAAAATAAAGATATATTCATGAAGTTGATGTTATTAGTTTGAGAAATACAAATAGTAACTCAAATTGATAACCGAATCACTTTGGGACCGATTTATCAATGCCCGACAAACAATACTGTTTAAGTGATAAATCGGTTGAACCCCAAGTACTATGGATTATGGTTGTTCCGGGTCAGCGGGTGCACTAAGACCTATGCTTTTATCTCAAACTGACCATACCTGGACCTAACTTCAGGCAGACTACCGACGTCTTGAAAGACCACAAACCGATAATCAACAGAGATCTACAGAGTAAGATCATAGTTCATCACACCTAGGTATAAGTTTGTTAGTTGGCCCCATTAGGCTGTTGACCGTGAGAGGAAATAATATTTGCCGAATCTCGAGCTTCTCTGAAGCGGTCACCCATCCAAATGCTGTCCATGATCGTTTCATTACTTTAAATATATATATATTAATTCAGTTTAACTGGAATTCTGATCCCACGTCATATCCGTATATGAAGAGATATGCATTTTCCAGTTCACAGATTTTATTGACGTGTAAACCGCAGCTGGATGGAGAAATTGACATTTGTATATAAAGTAATTTATTTAATGCTACAACGTATAAAGTAAATCTACAACGTCAGGAAGTTATGACATAATCTGACATTTTTGTTTAAAATTATATTTTCGCGCTTAATAAAAACCTAAGGTCAGACCGCGTGGGTTGGGAAAATCACGGAAACTGAAGGAATTAGTCTGATTGTGGCCCATCAAAAGAATCTCGGGGATTCGCCTCTTGTTATTTCAGTAGTGTTCGTCTTCGTAGATGTCTGGCTATGCTGTAGGCGTTTAAGGTGTATCTCAATGAGGTGAGGTATAAGGTCGAACTTTTCGTATTAAATCATATATAAATTCTATATAAAATGTATATATATATCTCTCTCTCTCTCTCTCTCTATATATATATATATATATATATATATATATATATATATATAGAGAGAGAGAGAGAGATAGAGAGTGATAGAGAGTGAGATTGAGATATATATCTCAGAGTGAGATATATGAGGTATATAAGTGAATAAATAACTATGTATATATACCTAGTTATATATTTAAATAGGACTTTTTCCAGGGTATTGAATTACATACTTTATGTTCTATTTTCCGTAACGTATTAAAGTTATATATATTTTTTTTTTAATTTAATTTAATGATATTTACAACTATAATGGTATTATAACAAGTAAATGTAGAATATGACATGAAAACACTTGTGGAGAAACTACCCATCGGTAGCACTCCAATAAAGTTCTATAGTAGATGATCTCGAGGCCATCTTCTTTTCAGAAGCCTCGGAGGGTTATCAGGAATAGTATGGGAAGCAAGCTGAGAGACTAGCGGATTCAAGTGCGTATGGAGCTTGTCATGGAAGGATAGGTATCTAGTTTGGGCCAAATCAGTAACATATGGGATATTAAGATCATGATGGATGAGTTTGTTTGTGACATAATAAGGAGCATTGAGGATTTTACGAAGGATTTTGGATTGTAAGGATTGGATACGAAAAGTTATTTTTAAATATACAAAAATATATAATGCGCTAATTAATTAAAATTAGGCTAAACATGAGCATGGTAATTAACTATTGCGTGTAGTTGGGAATTTGCAAAAGGTTAATTCTATTTTTAAATGAAAAAGTCACATTTTACGATTTATCACATTATGACGTGTCGTTACATCGATTATATAAACAAATAAAATAAAATGACAGAGTGATTTGTTATTTATTTAGAAAAATATTATTCGCAAATATCTGATGAGTTTATTCATACGTCTTATAATCCTCAAAACTTCGATTATAATTATTTTATATTTATATTAAATATATGTTTTAACCATTAGGAATATTTGAGGTGATGGAACGTATTAGAGTTATCAGATAATTAAAAAAATCGGTTTTCATTACTACTTTAGAAAAGAATTTTATCAACTTTAAAAAAAAAAGTCAGAATAAAACCCTGAAACTTAAGTTTCTGCTTTCAATATATCAAATTCATTAAAGAGAGTAACGTAGTTTAGCTTTTAAAAAATACACTGTTCACAAAGGGATAAATGTATTGTTTATTTGTAAATATATAAACATCACGCTTTCGGAAATCGCTTTGTAGTTTTCAACAGTATCAAATAACCGCCCGGAGGTTTGATTCAGGGAGAGTCTGTTTTGAGTAAAGATATACAGGTCCTCGTGAGCCTGCTGACCCCAGGTAGCCATAATTCTTGGGGAAGGACACTTCGGATTCAGTCCTAAATTGACCTGCTATGGAGCTATAAATAGTTTGATGTTGCACCATAGAAACCATGGTTCGCAACAACGTAGGATTGGTTGGCAAGTTAGCATTATATATCTCCAACACGCTCAAGTTTCTATTGTTGTCGAGAAAAATAAAATAAAATTATATAAACATGGTATGAAACCAATAGTCGACCATGGATTGGTATCTTAGTATTTGTCTCTAAATGAATTCCTAAAACTGAGACTGCTCTAAAAAAGGAGTTTACCAAAGCAATTTGGCAATGGTGCGAAGAATACAGGATACAGATGGTACATTTTTTATTTCTTAAATGGGCAGTTCAGAGCTGAAGTTAATCTTCAGGAGCTTCCATGTTTTACTTGTGTTGCTACTGGTTAAGAATTCTGATAGTGGAGGCTTATAGTTCCAAATACGCTATGGTAAAAGAACATGATGACACTGACAAGGTCTTGAGCTAAAATATTGGTTGAATAGATACTTCCATCGAGTCTACTCAACACCGAAAGATACAGGGTAAGAAATAATGTGATCCTCCCGTGCACACTTCGGCTTATCTCCAGGATGTTCATAAAAAGTTATTAACCAGTAATTCTATATTTGTCTATTTGACAATCTTACGAGAATATTTTCTTTTGTCTTTGGTTACTTATTAATTAATTAATGTTACCAATATTTACACTGGCAGTTTATACTTATGGCTTTCTTCTCTTCTTTGCAGAACATGATCAACATCAGCGGTGTTATTTCCGTAGCCCTGTTCTACCTCCTCATCTTGGGCGTAGGCATCTGGGCCGCGAGGAAAAAGCAAGCTGGAAATGACTCAGAAGAGGAAGTCATGCTGGCCGGTCGCAGCATTGGCCTCTTTGTTGGAATATTTACTATGACAGGTAAGTTAAGTATAATTAAAGATAATGCATGAGCTTAAAGGAAGTTTACATAAGTATATTTATATGTACTATATAACATATTTACTAAGATAAACAACATACATTACAATTAAATAGGAAAAAAAAGGCTCAGAATTTAAAAATCAGAAGCTTACCTATTTCACTTAACAATAAAATTCTGGTAACAAGAGCGTAGGAAAATATATGTACTTCGGACTGTAAAGACAAAAAAAAAACCTACAACACTATTGCCTATGAATGGTTCGGTTACCACTGGCTATATTACAAGCGAATACCTTACGCATTTTAAAAACATCGTAAAGGGAATGGTATGTTATCGATTTTGAGAATATTTGTACAAATTAAAATAAACACTTAAACATAAAAATATAAGGTAATAAAAGAAAGATGATATCGAAATATCAAAAACTTATGAAACAATAATAATGTTATTGTAAAGTATAATTGCGATTAGTTGTTGAAAATTTATAAAAGAGAATGCATCGCTTTGGTTTGCAAATAACTCTAGTTAAACTAAGATTTATTGTATCTAATTCTAATGATGATTCAAGAAGAAAAAAAATTGTACTACTCGACCAAATAGGGGTCTTGGTTTAAGTACGTGGTAGATACTGTACTATTTTAAGCTTAAAATTGTGCAGGAAAGAGATTTGGCCGAGGTAACACTTAACCACCAGTTTTCCCCTCCTATGGATGTATCTGATAAGGTACACCCGTGGCTGTCAACATATTAAATAATTTATTTTCCACAACCGGATTAGTTGGAAGTACTTGTTTTTAGAGTTTCTAAACTCCTAGAGTGTCAACAGAAAACCATCGCTAATTTTTAGCTGGATGCATGTTTTATTTATAATCAGAAAATTAATGACCGAATTCTCAAGTTTTCTTCAACATCGACTGCTTTATCTATTATTACGGCAACAGTTCTGCATTATTTAAATTAATTACAGATGACGTTTATTCAACTTCAAGTTGATATGTTGAATAATCATTAAAAATACACATGTTTTTACGGTGCGGGATAGCTAAGTGTGTAGTGATGAGTTGCTATGGTGACCCTATTATTGTTAATTATTTAATCTGTTAATAGCCACGAAGGGACCCTGCTGGATGCCCTCCTGGGGCTCACCCTTCCTCTATGGATTTTGGGAAAAACTGGGGGGCTCTGAGTGTGATCTCGAACAAATCACCCACCTGCAGAACTTCCAAGAAACTGTATTACCATTTAGGTTCAAGACCCTTCATAGGTTGCAGTGGTGAAGTAATGATCTTTTCTTATTTAACTCATCGGACGTATAAAAAACAAAATTTTATCCTTAACCTTGCACTATGGATTAAAGTATCTCACAACAGAATGGATTTATTCTTTATCAAATACTTCACAACTCATTATGAAAATTTCGTTTTATACACGCGATCGTTTGATCTTGACTGGAGTTGTTGATAAAAACTTAAACGTCATATCTTAATCGGTCAAAAAGTTATACCTGTCGGAAATAAAAAGTGGGGAAACTAATTAAATATGGCGGCCTTCCATGTCAAACTTAGCAAGTTAATATGTCTTGGGCATATTGCATCGAGTGCAGTAGAATTTTTATACGTAGACAGTCATTGAGTGCTGCGATGCCAAAACTGTATGATTGCTTTGTTTATTCATTTAACGTAACGTTTATGCTGATAAGGCTGATCAGGTGATGCTATAGTGCCCAGGTACAATTAGGATAAGGATCTTTGACGAGATACCACACAGGAACCCTCATTTTACCTTCCTCCTGAAGGACCATATAACCAAGGATTTTTACTCCCGTAAAAGATCTTAGGACCAATTGCAGGGTTGCAAACTCGCGATCTTGGTCATAGTAGGTTGTTATACAAAGCACTGGGTGGGCGGGGAAATAAAATATAGCCAACGACACATTTGGAAATATTGGTAAAGAAATAAATCCAAAACATCCTCATATCAAAAATAAAACAAAGTTATATTATATTAAAACAAGATTAAAATTAAAATACACCCAAATAATTCTAAAGGCACTAATAAATATAATAACTTCAATTTAAAAAAAGATTCACCATCCCATCTGTTTAGTGACCGAAACGATACAAAAAAAAAAAAAAAAGAAGAATCTCAATTTTAATTTCTATACTTGGTTTTTTTTTCTTTTTTTGAAAAAATAACGCTCTAATATTTAAATGGTTAATTCCCGCTAGCGTAAACATTTTCAATACTCCTTCCGTAAGGTGCTGCGCCCTATCAGCCAGATTTGACTAAATTCTTTCTGTGCCATGGGAATGATATACAAATCCTTACAATTTCCGGTAGAGGAGTCTGCAACATTTTCAGAAGCTGAGTGTGGGAAATGATTGGGTAGCAAGTCACGAACACAGACGAGAACCTTAAAAACATAATATCTTACTTTAATTACAATTTTTTTTTTTCTTTGGTTCATTTCAACGTTAACATTATTAATGACAATTACCAATATAATTGTTAAATTAAAGAATAAAATATAATTTTAATGACTAAATGTTCTTATTAATAGTCATTCATAATCACTATATAATAAAATTTTTTATTAGTTGTTTTCAACGGCTCTTACTGTTTTATTTATAAATTGAACGTTATTGTCAACCGGTTGAAAACAAATTATACAAAGTTATTTTGAGTGATGTTAAAAAAAAAAAACCTCACGCAAACTTTTTCAACGTAAACCTGCCTAACAGTTTTATCGGATAAGTTGTGAAAGGGTTTAAAAGTTGGCCAAGTTTTCTTAGCGTAAGAATAAAGTTTAAATTACTAAGCGGTGAAGTTTTTATTTTACAGGTTTAGGAATACTTTTTATTTTTTTCTTCGGCGGAATTTTTATTTAGATGTTAACGCCTCGTAAACCTTAAATAGTGACTTTCTGATATATATATTAAAAAGTTCCCAACTTGTAATACATTTATAACATAGCAGTATTGTGCGGATAGAGTATTCCAAAGCCCCGAACTAAAACAGGAATATTATACTCAGATGAGGTTCTATGTATAGACCAAATTATTGGAAAAGAATGAATTCATAAGGACGCCATAAAAAAATAAAGAGAACCTTAAAATAGCAAAAATTGAAGTAAAACAAATATTCCATTTATAACTGTGTAAAAAAATTAAAAAATTGTTTAATCATCATCATCATTGTCGTTCCTTTCTACCGCTCTGCAGTGTGAGGTTTCTTTCTGTATAGCCCGGACCACACCGTACGATCTTCTACCATTTCTCTTCTTCTATTCCATTCCAGACTTCTCTTTGGTTCCTTAATACCATCTTCCCAGGTACGTCGGGGTCTCCCTCTGGACCTTCTTCCTTCAACCTTAGCCTCGTATGTCATCTTGGCCAGCCTGTTATTTTCCATTCTTAAAACATGTCCAAACCATCTTAGACTGTTTTCTTCAATGACTTTTTCCGCAGGGTCCACTCCGAGGCTTGTTCTAATGATCGAGTGGCGAATTCGGTCTCGTCTTGTTTTTCCCCTCTATCTTCCTAAGGAATCTCATTTCTGAACCTGGGTCCTACTTTTATGTTTGGTGGTCAACGCCCAAGATTCCGAGGAGTATGTTAATATGGGGAGAAAAGTAGATTTATATACCCTCAACTTTGTGTCCTTGGATACTTCTCTTTTATTCAAGAACCTTTTATTTAGTGCATGGAACATAGAACAATTTACCAGCTTTTTATTATACGTAATTTTAAGAAAACGACAAGTATCCGTAAGACAAGAATGAAGACTGAAGGTAGTTCAACTGCGGAAGCTACATTAGGTTGAGATGAGGAGACAATTAATTTCTGAGAAATGTGTGCGAGGAAGCCTAGGTTTTGAGTAAACAGCAGATTATAGGAATCGAATTTGTCAAGACACAGCGATTGATTCTTAGCCGGCGCCTATGACTTTTGCAACCATACAATATATACACATCTTTTTTTTTTTCTTTCTCAAAACTGACGTGACGGATAATAGAGGTTTTAATGTAGTGAGTGGTATAGGTTTATTTCTTTTCACTTTAGCGTGTTTCCTACAACTTTTCAACGGAATCAGGCTATATTCTGCTTTATACAGTTAATAAACAAAGACGACTTGTTAGAAGAAAGTTTATTTATTGCTGAATGGAGTCATATTACATGAATATACAAAGATACTGATACGAACTAACTTGACTATCAACTAGACTAAAATTATAAATTATGAACAAGCTTAGTGACTACTCTGGAAGTGGATTGGTTTGATGTTAGGGCGCTGAGTTTCCCTGCTGAAAGCCCCGAAGGTATTGGATACATGATTAAATCTGTTAACAGAGAAGGATCTAAAGGCGAACCCAGCCTCAAAATGGATAACCTAAATTGGTGGAAAAACCTGGCGGTTGAGCTTAACCTAGAAGAAATAACCTGCACAATTGTTGTGAAGAAGAACCTTCATGGACTGTTCAACGTGGTTCAGGTTTTTTTTCCTGACTTTTCTACTCTCTTATCTATACTTTTAATTACCCATACTATACTCTGAACCTTTTCGATAACTCAGGACATTCGGAAAATTTGAAAACATACATACTAAATATATTTTAATACATTAGTGGGAAAATTCCAACTAATGTATTAACATTTATTTAATGTCTCTGTTGACCTTTCCCTTTTCAACTAAATTTTTTTTTTTAATTTTATTTATTATATCGGTTATGCTTTATTTTTATGCGGATTTTCTTTAGAGGTATATAATTAGAAAGAATGTACGAAGGACTGTGGTAGTTTGATTAAAAATAAATAAAACTAATAAAATTTTAGGATCCATTTACCCCGGTCTAGTTCATTATATTATTACATAAACTTCATCATATAGCTCAATCTATGATATAAATTATTATTATATATATATTTAATAAATATAAACTATAAACATATAATAAATTTATTTTTTCTGTTCATTAGCCACGTGGGTTGGAGGTGGCTATATAAACGGTACTGCAGAAGCGATATACACGAAAGGACTCATTTGGTGTCAGGCACCTTTTGGCTATGCACTCAGTCTTGTATTTGGTAAGTACAATTAAATCACCAATAATTACTAGAGATAATAATTAATAATAATAAAGAAAAAATAGGAAGTCATGAGGACTACCGACAGAAATGAAAACTCAAGACTTTGGAATAACTGGCTTCTTTTTTAAATTTCTAAATCAATTATAGTCTGAATTATTTAAATTGAAAATTTTAAATATAAATTATTAACATTAGTCTGGTTTTCACATATATAATCAAAACGTAAGATGGGATGCACAACATCAATACAAAATATAAATGATTTAATTTAAATAATAATTAGTATATTATTATATTATTTATACCTTGTATTTGTATTTTCATTTTTAACATTATTATTATCGTTAAGTTCAATAAAACTTAGATCGTTTATACTTTCAATTATTTCATTATACAAGACATTTAACCATAACAAATAAAATCATTTGGAGGAAACGAAAAGTTCAACCAGTTATTAATATTTTAAAGTTATTATTCTTATGAAGTGCACAACCATCAAACGACATTGTAGATAAATATAATTATTCTTATATCAATGGAATTATAACTTTTAAACTAAAGTTGATCAAAAGAAATTGTATTGAGTGGACATCAATGATCCTTCTAGTATAATTTTGTGCGTAATGAATTTTATTACATGTTGTTATCAAGTATATAAATATATAATTCAGTCTATATATCGTTAAAAACATATAAGGCTAAAAGTATGATTGGAAATTATAGTGATTTATAAAAATAAAATAAAAAATCATGAAAAAAATTGCTGAAATACAGCTCTTATCAGTTCCCGTGTCGGCAAATAATGAATAATTGTATTTATTAATAAAAAACTAAAAAACTATTATTTTATTATTTATAATGTCGAAACTATTTAGAGAGCTTCATCAGGGTTTTTATATATAATTGTATCAGTGTAATAAAGGTTTTATATAAATAAATAGCGTATCTGAAAATATGTCGAACAGATAATTATGGTTTTGAATCATGATTAAAAAGAAAAAATGTTAATTTCTAATTAAATTTCCCACATTTTAAGTCTTTAGTTTTAATTATTGGTATGTTTATTATTGTGAAGGAGACAGACAACTATACGTGAAAATACGATACTTAGTCTTTGAACCAACAACGTGTTCAAGTGCATCTGCTTGCGCCTGCAATCATTAAGGTCTTTTAAACGCTCATTACTTAACTGAATTGCCGGAATACAGTTTCAGAGGCATTAAGGCGACTGATAACATTTTCCCACGAGCTAATGTTATTATTATAATTATTTAGGAAAATAGTTAATATAATTCGGCGGCTTGCGTCTTTGTGGTTAATATGAATAAAAACAATTTCTATGCAAGATTGGTCTTATTTATTTATTTTTGTATTTATAGCCGTTATATTTAAAACGCGAAGTCAGACACTAAGTAGTATCAACCTCGTTAATCATTAATAGTTTTTAATATTATTGTTATTTATTTTGAAATAATTTTTAACAAGTAGGATGAAATAAATTAAATGACTAATCGTAAAGATACAGAAAATCATGTTTCCAGAATATTAAATCGTTATGTTGTTGTGTATTGATTTAACGTCACTTTTTTGGTACTGCGGCTAATCGGATGATGCTACAGTGGGAGTCCTAAATTTGCATTCCCTAGTTTAAATAGGATAGGGATCGTTAACGACTACCTGACATCGCGCAAACTTGGGACCGCTGTTTTACGTCCCCTCAGATGGACGGCATAACCAAAGAGGTTTTACTTCTTTTAAGCTATACCGAGGCCACCCCGGCTGCGAACAATCAAACTTGGCCATGAGAATATGTTATGCTACCACTGGACGATAGTTGACCCTTTAAAGCGTAATGTTTCCTATAGTAAGTACTTTGGTTTTTTTTTTATAAAATAATTACATGGGAAACATTTCTTTCTAAGCTCCTGTTATTCGATCAAATACCAGGTGACTTAAATCGTGCTGCCATTAAATTCGCTGACCATTTATGCAACTAGTTTTGGAAGAAACTCATTTAATATACAGAAAAAAACCTTTAGCACGGCAATATGAAGCGTAATCTGAATCCGTACTTCGTAGAGACTGCTCCCAAACCAAAAGTCATGCAAGAAGAAGTAATTTGGAAGAGATCATGCTCAATCACCTGGTTTTCGCTCCAATCAGGTAATCCAATTTGTAGAGGCTGGGTGAGTCGCAGGAGTATCTGTAGATTCCATAAGTTCGATTATTTATTTATCTGTGGCAGTTAAAAAAATGAAGAATTTATGTTCCTTTGTCGGTCTCAAACTCGGAATCTTGATATCAGTAACTAAGCAATTTTCGTACAGGGCTATTCCCTAATATATCAATTTATATACTTTATTCTTTATAATAAATATATATCTACAGCCCCAGTGAATAAGTGATAAAGTCGTTTTTTTCCGAATAAGTTCCTTGTATTTAAGAAGCGAAATAGTGTTATTTTCGTCGCCAGGCATTGGTTCGGAAGGAAGTTATTACTTGTACTATTCCATTTCAAGCCAAAAACTAAGAGAATGCTACAATTCCGCTGTCCTCAATACAATCAACTATCTCCAGACTAAATTCGACTAATACACGAGGTTTCCTCCTGAGCTTGTTGATTTGGTTTTCGTTAAAACCATTAAATTTTTTACTGCTGTCCATAATTTATCGTACTCTCTCTTGTATGGTCTTCTGATCATTTGCATATACCTCTTTTTCTGAACACGTTGGCTGGTTTTCTTTAAGACGTTTTTTTTTTTAATGTGGCAATTCGGAAGTCAACGAGTGGCATTTTTTATTATAGATAAAAAAAAAACTATCCAATTTCTTATACAATGTTGAGAAGGAAACGTACTTGAAATGATAAAAGACCTTCAGACGTTTCATACTTAACGTGTTGAGATAACGCCAACCTACCGACGCTACAGGAGATACGACTTATGGGATCGGGTCTTATCTTGTATCTTAAGAGGGGACTTTGTAAGTGTCCTCAATAACAGATAGTCTCCAGGCCTGCCACCCAAAGTGCTCGACAACTTAATTCCAGTTTAATAACCAACTTACCAAAAAAGAATCAATGTCACTACTGATCCAGATTAATAATGCAGTGACTTAAATGGCTGCTAAACTAGGAATTTGATTGTTTCGTAACTTAGGTTATATTGCACCTGGAATAAAACATGTTTCAGTCCATTTATTCCCTTAGATATTCTAAATATAAATAATAAATGTTTAGCTACGTATTCAATTAAGTGTAGGTGGCTTGGAAAATCTCTTGTTCTATGAACGGTTTTTTTCCAAAACCCCTCTAAATAAATAGTTCTTAAGTGCTTTTTCGTCTTCTTATTGTATTGCCTTGTACTGAAATGATGAACGGTTACTTTTCAATCGCGTTGTAGTATGCCTTCATTGCATAAGTATTGTTGAATAAATGCACTTGCGTTACTCTTAGTCTCGTAATTCTATTCCCCTCCTTGGGTAAGAGTGACGCATTGTAAGTAAAGTCTTGAATCTTATGGTGGATCAAAGTGAAACAAAGTTTAAAAGATCATTATTTCGAGTTGCGACATTGATACTGTTTCAGAGTTCGAGAAGACATTTTCCCGTATTTCAAAAAATGTAGATTTTTGGATTTGCCACTTTAGAATTACTAGTGCGATATCACGGCCGTATATACAGATAACTTTCCTGCTCAATGGTAATGCAATGCACTTCGTAAGGAATTGATGTTTCTTGACCAACGACCACATATGTAGTTAGTATTGACACTCAAGCTCCGGATTTTACTAAGAACCTAATTATGAGCTATATATCCTCTTTAAAAAGGATTGATATATGACCTCGCATACTGCATCGAGCTATATGAGAGTCGCGTATTGCTGGATTCGGAACAGAAACCGGCAGTGATATGGGTCACCTGTGGTGTAGCGGTTAGCATAACAACCTAATATACCCAAGGTTCGCAGTCCGGCAAGTTGACTTAGCATTATTTTAAGAGAGTAAAATCCTTGGTTAAGCTGCCCTTCAGAAAGGACGTAAAGTGAGAAGATCCTTAGAATCACTTTACCCCCCAAAATTTAGAGCTCCCACTGTAGTATCTTCTGATTACTACAGCAGCATAAAGGGGCGCTAAATACATATACAACACACAACTTCTGGAAGACATACTCTAAAGCTAAGTAATTAAATAAATGAAACAAGAAATAGCCAAACAATAATCATAATTATTTTATTTTGAAGAGAAAAGATTTGAACGGGCCGGGATTCGAACCCGGGTCCTCAGCATTTCTAGCGCGGTACTCTACCAACTAAGCTACCAGCCTCGTAACCAGGGCAAACAAATCCATTCTCTTCACCGATCCCATATCCCCAGCACTTGCAATTTTTGCAATGTACATATGTTCATTGAAGTTTACTTTAATAAAAATTATAAACAAATTGACGTACATCAACCAGATCCCAATTGAAGTAATGCTCAATGAACATTCTTCCCCATATGTACATCGCAAAAATTGCGAGTTCTGGGGATGTGGCATCGGTGAAGAGATGGGATTTGTCTGGCCTGGTTACGAGCCTGGTAGCTTAGTTGGTAGAGTACCGTGCTAGAGATGCGGAGGACCTGGGTTCAAATCCCGGTCAGGACAATTCATTTCTCTGCAATAATCACAATAAAATAAAAATAAAAAAAATTATAAATAATCATAATTCTTTCTTATTTATGATATTGTGAATTTAATTTACGTGTTTTTTTCTTTGCTGTTTTTAAAACAATTTATCTTTGAATTTAATATTGATATTAGAAAAATAGAATTTATCTAAGACCCAATATCAACTACCCAAAAATAAGCATTTCCTGCGTACTTAATAACACTTGGTTTAATAATACTTCCATATTATATTAGTTAAACATTGCTTACAATCAAATAGAAGCGGTGTAGCAATGTGGGTAGAGCATTGATTTGAGAAGTTTCCGGGTTAAAATCAGGCTGTGGTAGATACATTATTTACTCTGAGGTAGATACATTATTCACTGTGTTATATACAACTGCCGTGGTTGGATCCTGTGGGATTTAAGGACTCTTTTTGGGCTCACTCATAATAGGGAGAAATACCTGGTGATTAAGCGTGATCTATGACAAATAAGCTTATTGGTCAACAGTTATCCTAGAAACAGTACACTTTCTACCAAGTATTGAACCAAAGACCCTTCATGGGTTGCAATAATATAGGCTTTTATTTCTTCCTATCAACTAATGGAGTCTTAGATTTTTTTCTGATTTTACTGATTTCTTGATATTAGTATTGGATTAAGGTCGCATATAGTTTATTAACCAATAACTAATAGGAAGCTCAGGTTATCCGAGAAGAAGAACCATCAATTCGAGTTGTGAGGTCTAGATGACGGGCTGGTCAGAGGGACCTAATACCCTCAATCCAATTTGTCCGGGATCGATCGGGAACTGGGGGTCAGGAAAACTAACCAGCACTCCGTCACCTTTGTAACGTAAGAGGGCGAATATCTCAAAATAACCGGTGTATATGTTATAAAGAACATGAAGTACATATGTTTTATAAAAATATAAAAAAAAGGCAGAAAATTAACGCTGTAATTACAACAACTACAATATGTACTCGTAATTAAATTGTAATTAACGAAGCATCATTTTCAATTACGTATGGATTATTGGTTCGTTTCGAATTTCCGGTTCTATTGTTTGATACTGGAATTATTGGACTTCAGTTGTTTACTGATTGTATCAATTATTACAGTTATTAATCCACTATTTTTGATAATACTTACTATCACTACAATTGTACGGACGGAGTATGTAGTATGTTTAGTATATATTCCTTAAGGTAGTATCCTTGGCACAATCCTTTATACAGCTGAAATCCCAACTCATCCTAATACTATCCTTACCACGTATGCTGATGATACATGTGTATTTTCAGTCAACACCAATCCAGTTATTGCATCCCAAAGCCTCCAATCGCCTATCATAACACTTACTAGACAAACGCTCTAACCTCCCAATTAACTACAAAAGACTCATATACATGACCATTATACGACCTATTTGGACTTATGGAGTAGAGATTTGGGGCTCCACTAAGCCATCGAATACCTACAATCCAAAATCCTTCGTAAAATCCTCAACGCTCCTTATTTTGTTAAGGATAAAGTCATCCTCCATAATGTAATGCCCCATTTGTTGCTGATTTGGCCCGAACCCGGTATCTATCCTTTCATAACAAACTTAATTTCCTCTCAATCCCACTAGTTTCAAACCTAGCTTCCTCTTCGATTCCCGATAATCCGCTGAGGCTTCTGAAAAGAAGATGGCCCCGTGACCTTCTTAGTTGAACTTGTGATTTGGGGTACTACCAGTGGGTAGTTTCTCTACTTGTCATTTTCACATGTCATTTGTATCGCTTAGCCTATTTACTTGATGTATTATTGTAATACAGTTGTTCGTATTTTGTAACGAAAGGACCAATCGACGTCTGTTTGATAGATTTTGACAACAATTGACACAGATTAACACATAGATAAATAACTAATTGTGAAATAATCTATTTCTTCTTTCTACCCAAAGGTGAAACCATCACGTCCACATCGTGCTGCAGGGATATTGACATAATGAAACCAATATTTATCATAAAACAACTTCGTTAATTGGGACCGATTCTCTTACACAACTCCCAGACCTCGTATGATTAAGAAAGTTATACTTTAAAAACATAATTGTAAAAAATATAACAAAAGGTCTAATATTTTATACTTTTAATATTTTTGGTCGAATACTTTAATTGTGTAATTAATTTAATACTCCTACTGAAAATATTCAAATAATTTTCTCAACCTTTTACCATAAAAAATAATTAATATGAAAATATTATTAATAGCCATAATGCCCCTGAACGTGATTCCGGCAATTTAGTAAAGCAATGAGGGTTTAAACAGTCTAAATAATTGCAGGCGCAACCAGCACGTAAGCCAGAGTACCATTTCCGAAAAGATTAATATTAACATATTAACATATTATTTTAATGTTTACTTATCTAAAATAATTATAGGATATACAATATGGCTTATATTTTTTTAAATGAAATTTTTAATTATAATTTAAAACGTGTGATGGGAAAACTCCATTCACCAGAAGATTATTAAGAAAATGAGCAATAACGGACATATAAGGCTAGCGTAGTCAATAAGGCTAGAAAAAAAATCTCGGGGTATTTCAGATAATTCAAAACCATTAATTACTATTTTGAAAATGGTTTGAAAAATTTATAAGGGATTCTATAGAATCTTTAATTTCTATTTTTTAAAATTATTTTATTTAAAAAAATTATTCTATGTTTTATTAAATTGGGAAGCGAGGTAGAGCAGTGGCACAGCGCTGAGTTGCCTTACAGAAGCCCTGATAACATTCGTAGGTGAAACCTGTGGAATCTGGAGACCCTTCTGGGGCTCACCCATCCATTATAAAGTGAATACCCTAGATTGGGGGAAAAACGGAGTTACCATCAGCGATTTTCCGCCCTTGAAACCAAACAAAAAAAACCAACATTCTAGGTTCCAAACTGTTTCGGATTAGCTATTTTTCTGCAGTATTTCGTTAGACTTACACATTGATACCAAAGTAAACTAATAAAAAATCTTCCAATAGTCTCTTCATCATAACGATAAATAAATATTTTTAAATAAATGATTGAGATAAGGGAGCAGGGTTGCTCAGTGTGGAGTATAGGAATGCTTGGGTGTAGGTTCTGGGTTCAAATACATTATACCGTTGGTGACTGAATAATTACTACCTTTTAACAGCCTTAAAAAGAGGAAGAGAGGTAACGCTGAGTTACTGTGCTGAAGGCTACTGCCCGGGTTCAAATCCGGCAGTGAAAGATAATTAATTTTATCTGCTAACTGCCAGGAACGGACCCTTTGAGATTGGAGACCCTCCTGGGGTAAACCAGCCTCTATAAAGTGGTTACCCTTAATTGGGAAAAACCTGGTATTGAGTGTGATCTCGGCTCACCTCCCTGCGCAATCCCTGAGACAGTGTATTCCCAACTATGTACTGAACCCAAGACTATTCATGGATCTTTGTGCTACAGGTTTTAAACATCCATAAAACGACCCTGTGGGATCTGTAATGTGGGGTACCCTTATTATGGCAGACGCTGGTGGTTAAGCGAGATCTCAGCCAATCACCTCCCAGCACAACCGTTGCTTTAGAAAAAGTAAATCGCTCTAACAGGCTCTCTGCAAAACCTCTCATGGATTGTAATGGTTTAGGATTTTTTCTAGCGAAAAAGCGAATTTTGATAGGAAAAAAATATATGGTTTACGTCACCGACATGAGCGTGATACTCGCTACGTCTTGCGCGGTACTGACGATGCTTAGCAGCGTGTGTATGAGTTATACTTGTTTTAATACGTTAGTTTAGTATTTCATTGATAAAAGAATAATTATATTATTATAAATGGTCGTTTAATAGTTGTGAAATTGATACAAATAATAACTCAATAGCTGGCTGAACTTTTCGTTTCCCCTAAAAGATTCAGTTTGTCATAGTTTAATGCCTCGTTTTATGAAATGATTGTAAGTAAAAATAATCTATATATTGTTGAACTTAACGATGGTAATAATGCTATTAATGGAAATAAATTTCATTTACATACATGTAAATACCCAAGGCATAAAAATAGTAGTACATATCATATACTGATTATTATTTAAATTAAATTGTTGATATTTTGTCCAGCCCATCATATGTGTTGATTAATAAATAAACTACTTCAATATATTTTTTTTATTTGATTTTTTAACGTCGCTTCGACTGCTGGTGCCATTATTGACGACTGCTCTTCTTATATTTCTTTTATTAAATTTTTAAGTTTTAAGTACATCATAGTCCTCTGTAGTTCATTATTATTTTTGAAGGGTTGGCACGTTTCGATGGCCAAATTTGTTCTTTCCATTTGATACTGCATTCAAATAGGTGCTTGTACGGTAATTTGTATATTTTTACAGCTTTGGCAGGTTGGTTGGTACTGCCCTAGAAGTAGGTGGAGATGTGTCAGCTTAGTATGACCAATTCTTAACCTGCTTGTTACACTGGACTTTTTAGGCGTCATGCCGTTCGGAGGGATCCAAGCAGTGTTCTCCCACTCTTCATCCCAATTTTCTTTAATTTTATTTCTTATGATTACCAGCCATTCGTACAAAAAGGTGGATCTTAATAAGGGAGCATCACTCTTTGCAGCTGCTTTAGCCCCCGCATCAGCTCGTTCGTTGCCGCTCATTCCCACATGCGAAGGGATCCATAAACTGTTTTATTATTTTCCTTTAAAGCCATATTCATGCTCTGAATTTTCTGTAAAATTACGTTTCCTGTCCAAAGCTGTTCTAATGGGTTTATCACTGATAGTGAGTCAATTACTACGACGGATTTCTCAATGCCATTGTTTCTCAATGCTCGTATGCTTTTAATATTGTCCATGCTTCACACGAAAAGATTAGAGTTTAGCTCGTCCATTCGCCATTGGCATGTGCTTGCTTGCGTCACTATACAACATCCCGCACTGTTCCCATATTTAGATCCGTCTGTGAAAATTAATTCATGATTAGAGAATTGGTCGAATATGATTTCACTGTACCTACATTTTATCATTTCTGGTGTAGAGTTCTTCGAAATTGGTAGTAGTTTTTTTTTTTTACTTCAATATGTACACAATTATGGTTCGATATGTTAATAATTTAATACAAATATTAAATAAAAAAATTCAGATTGCTTGATTTAGTACTTCAAAAGAGCAGAGAGTTTTTCCAAAGTGAAGTTTCAATCGTGTCAGGAGTCCTATTTAATTAACTTTTTTTTGGAGCGTAACTATTTTTTATGTAAAATGTATTAAGTTGTTTATTAATTTTTATTTTCAGGTGGGTTGTTCTTCGCTAACCAGATGCGAAGACAGGGCTACATAACCATGCTTGACCCACTTCAAGACGCCTTCGGAGGAAGAATGGGTGGTCTTCTTTTCCTACCAGCGCTCTGCGGTGAAGTCTTCTGGGCAGCCGGCATCTTGGCCGCACTCGGTAAGTTTCATGTGTCTTACGAAGTAGGAGTATACGTTAGTAGGAGTATGATAAATATACATATTAGTTTATATAAGAACACATAAGTACATACTTACATTTCAGCATAAGATAATTGTTACATAACTCATGTACGTGTCATTTCTGTTTATTGTGTATTAAGAATACTTAAGATAAAACAAAGGCACTGATGACTTAGCCGATCCCCATGGACTGGTATCTGTCATTGTTTGTAACCTGATCACGGATATTTCTGAAACTGATAACACCTACCTTTTTATTTATATTAATGGAAACTGAAAAATAGGAATTGTAACAAAAAAATGATAATTCTAGACCCACATTCATCTTCTTATTAAAAATGTTTCCCTACTTTCGACAAAAACATCTCCATTTCAATCCTTTTCAAAATCCATTTGATGACGCTGGACTAGTATGCTACAAGTACTCGGCATGACATCTTTCGGCACTCTACTAATTTTTTCCGGCGGCTCAGAGTGTAGTTCAGCTTGTGAAGATGATTCAAGGCCTAAATAAATTTAAATATATTGAATGAACCGGATACAAATAAAAATATTTCATCAAATATCCATATGAAATATGTAATGCGAGAAGGTAATGGACATGCGATAGATGAACGAAAAATTTTGGGGCGTTAGAATAAATTTTCATTAAATTAACGTTTAACGGTTAATATTCTCGTTTGTAATGTTTAGAGTTTTAATTTTACGGCGTAAAATTAATTCATCGTCGGATCTTTTCGCACTATTCTTGGTTTTTCCTTCTTTGACCGGTTTATTTAACTCACTAGCTGTATCGTTATCCTTCACGATAATGTAAATAAAAACATTTACATTAATACACAGATCAAAACACACAAAATTCCGCGGAACACACGAATAAGTGAGAATATAAATGAAATGCTACACGGTCAGCTGACTGGGCGCCGCCATATTGGCCTTGGCTGCTCTGGCCTTATCCATACTCCAGCTGTGCGACATGCAATAGAGAAACGAAAAAATTTGGGACGATAGAAAAAAAGTTTCATTTTAAAAAATTGATATATGTCAGACTGGCATGACACTCGCACCAAAGCTGTTCAATAGATCTCGTAAGGATCGTAAACTAAAAAACAAAATCTGTACTTTTTATACGACACGGTTGTGTAGTGAAGTTGTTTGTCCGAGACCATCCTCAGGTTTTCCCCCCAATTAAAGGTACCAACTTTTTAGATGCTGGTTGGGACACAGGGCTGTAGTTCCCACAGGACCCAAATGTATCTGCTACAATCGGATTTGTTCCCGGAATTTTCAGCAAAGAAATTCCCCTCTACACACTGAGCTTCTCAGCTCCAAGTTGGGTCTTATTTCTTCCCTTTGACTACCGCCAAGATTTTGTAGTTCTGGACTTTTAAAACTCAAATATAACATATATCATTGGTTATATGATAAGCTACGAAGGTATTTGGTTCAAGAAGAAGTCCTTGACCAAACTGGTGTGGATAATCATTGCCTTTCAAAGGGGATTACAGTTCACTTTCACACAACAAGAAAGAGGAGTTCGTATGACTTATTTATAACCAAACTGAATAATTAGTGTTTAGGTTGTTAAATAATTTTACTAATTTTCAACTTGAACGGTGGTTTGTCAGATATTAGGCAGGCAAATCGAAAAATTGGTGGGACTTAATATTTTAAATTGGGAAGGGAGATATCGCTCCTTCAAAAGGACTAGGTAAAACTTAAAAATTGGCATTTTTGAGTTAAGCCTTCAGTTACACTTGTATTGGTTGAAGCTTTTTAATTAAGGAACGATCTATCTGATATTCCTTTTCCAACATGTTTTTTAAAAATTATATTTTGAGTGGTATCGTGTTTGAACATGAAGTTTAATTTAAAACGACATAAGTTTTTTTTGTTTTTTTTATATATTGATATTTACAACTGTATTACAATAACACACCAAGTAAATATGCTAAGCGATACATAATGACATGTGAAAATGACAAGTAGAGAAACAACCCACTGGCAGTACTCAAATCACAAGTTCAACTAAGAAGGTCACGGGGCCATCTTCTTTTCAGACACCTCGGAGGATCATCGGGAATTGAAGAGGAAGCTAGGTTTGAAACTAGAGGATTTGAGTGGGAATGAACTTTGTTATGAAGGAATAGATAGCGGGTTCGGGCCAAATCAGCAACAAATGGGACATTAAGGTTGACTAGGTTCACATTATGGATGACTTTATTCTTAACAAAATAAGGAGCATTGAGGATTTTGCGAAGGGTTTTGGATTAGATACGAGAGGAATTCGATGGCTTAGTGGAGCCCCAAAGCTCTACTCTGTAAGTCCAAATAGGTCGTATGATTCCAGGTTAATCGTATGTCAAGATGCAATCCTAAGTATCGGATCTGTTTTACAGGCATAAGTGGGATATTATTAAAGGGTACTGAAGGGCAGGAAGTCATTGGTTTACGACGTAAGGTAAAAGTGATTTGATGGGATTTGTTAGGATTTATTTTAATTCTCCAGTTTTGACACCATTCATCAAGATCAGTGATATAGGATTGGAGGCTTTGGGATACAATAACTGGATTGGCATTGACTGATAATACACATGTATCATCAGCATACTTGGTAAGGATAGTATTAGGATGAGTTGGGATGTCAACTGTATAAACTGAATAAAGGATTGGGCCAAGGATACTACCTTGAGGAACAACATAAGTTAAAATGAAAAAAAAAGTTTCAAGCCTTTACAAATTTTCTAATAGTAATTAAAATAATTTCAATACCATCATTACAATAGGAATGCTATGCTCTACCAATATACAATTAACTCACATTTCATATACCTCTATTGAAAAGTATGAGAAATTGTTTTTGAGTTATGTTGTTCTAATAGAATGTTTAGATCTAAAAGAATTCATTTGACGAATTTATGATATTATCGTCTCAGAATTTTAAATAATATGTGTTGGGATAATCTAAAAAGTAACAAAATGGTGAACTATAAGTATTTAAATATCGGGGTAGGTCATTGTGGGAGCGTTCAGTTGCTTTACTCTGGACCCCAGCTGTTTTCAAGTCGGATTATGACCAATACCTTTACACATTAAATCTAAATGTATACCACATACTAATGTATCCAAATTCATAGTATACCAAATACAGTACAACATAGATCAGAAATAGTTTTCGCAAGGGTTTTACATAACTTTATATGAGTTCACATATGGTAAAGATTTAAATTATATAATCCAGATTTTTGTATCTGGTTTACTCTAACAGTATTATTTATATATCTCACTTTATTTATTTATTTTGCCGCGAATGCTGCTCACATCTTTCGTCCATTTCTTTTCCTTTGGTTTTTCTTGGAAACCCTCGTGAGTATTCAGTTACATCCTGAGACGGTTGTTTCCAGAACATCCACGCAGATTATCTCCATATCTTATAATTCTTTTTCTACTTCTTCGAATCAAGCAAGGTAGGACTTCTTTCTATTAAATATGTAAAAATCCGGTTTGTCAGTCTTATGGGTTTCATTCTTACCAAGTGGCCATGAAATGCAATTCTCGTTTTTCTTATAACGTCCAATATTTTAGGAAAATGAGTTATACCTTCGTCGGTATTCACCTTGGACTTTAATTAGACCAAGAATTTTCTTTGTTTTAGCTCCAATTTTTCTACCAGGCCTTTCTTATCCGTATTTAGGTGTTCTGCAGCATACAGGACCTCCGACATAACAGTGCAATAAAGCCTGAGTTATCCCTTCAAGGACATTGGTCTTTTGCAGTAAATGTCCTTGGTGAGTTGTTACGCCATACCCATTTTATTTTATTTATTTTTATTCTTTCTGATTCTTATATATCGTTTTTATATCTTGTATCTAGTCCTGAAAAATACCTATAATTTGGTTCGAAACGTTTCCAAATGAATTGTTCGATGCTATTTAAGAAATTATTTCTCGGCCCTACACCATGATCGTTTTCTTCCCCGTATATATAAGGTCAACTAGTATTACTCAAGAAAATTTTTTTATAGCCATTTAAAATGATAACATAGAGGTTACCTGTAACCTGATATAGGTCATAGGTCTGATAAACATATAGGTCATCTATGATCATCACAGTTGGAAGCTCGTCATGCATATGTGCCCAGCCAAATTAATAAATATCAGACACTGCAATTTTTCCGTGACTAGCCATTTTTGCGTAAGATGTTTAGAATTCACAATCTGTGAAAATGCAAATTTTTCAATTTTTTATTTATTCCCGAATGTTCTAGTGTTTAGCCATGAGATAAATTTTTATAATTTAATATATTTGGGAAGAGCATTAGGCATCAAATATTATCATATTTTTTTTGTAACACAGTCAATCGTTTATCGATTATCTGATTAATTTATGATTGAGGGGAAAATTGTTGACTGGAAGATCTAATGTGGGATATAGATAGTCTGGGGTGCAGTCAAAAACACATTAATAAGACGAACTTATTTATTATAAGTGGCGACGTTTCGACCTACGTTGTAGGCCATCTTCGAGGCTGACAGAAGGCTGGAGCTACTGTCTGTTTTCTTTACTGCACCCGCAGACTATCTATATCCCACTGATTTATTTAATAGGATTATTTCCTGCTTATTTCCTACTCCTAATATATCCAATTCCAAACGATTAGAAATAGATTTATTTAATTTTTTACTGAATGAGTATATTTGTAAATATTTATTTAGCAGTTTTCTCAACGTTTTGTCTTTTTTTCAGTTTTTAAATATTTTTTTTTAAATCTTGAGATGTTATTGCTTTATTTATTACCATTATTTATCTTTTGTTAAATCAGTAATAATAATTTCTTGTAGACTCCTCTTGAGCCATATTCTTCTAGGGCAGTCGCTCCTGAATAGATAAAAATTAATATTCTTTATTTTTATAAAACTGGTTTAGAATGAGGAAAAAGTGGGAAGAAAGAAGGAATGAGAGAATGAAGTGAAAATTATGACATTGGCGTGGTCTCTAAGGTCTTTCCGTGAAAATAAAATTATTTAACTAGAAAAAGCTTCCGTATTCTTTGAGAATTTCGAAAACTATTCATTTCATATTACACTCCTTTGCCAATTAAATCCATCCCAATAATTTATAAACAGGACTTCAGGACCGGAGTAGGTCGTAACCAATTAATTTAAAGTATCAATTAAGTAAAAAAAAACCTATACCACTAAAATGGTTCTGGGGTTCAGTACAGAGATCTTTAAAGTTCTTAAGAGATCTATCTTTATAGTTTAGTACATGATAGAGACTGGGCTGTTTCATGGACAGCGGTTGTGCAGGGAGGTGATTTGTCCTAGATCACTATCAATCACCAGATTTTCCTCCCTAATTTTGGGTACCCAACTTTATAGTGGAAGGGGGAACTCCAGGACCCTTCCTGGATCCCATATGATCTATCTCCAGCAGCAAACAGACTAACTGAAAGTCTTGCCAGAAGCGGGATTCACTTAAGTAATGTCGTTGAAATTTATGTTAGATAATTTAATTTTATTTGTTATATTATGACGTCTGAGAATAGTTGCTGAATGCCGATGCCCAGAATTTTTCCATTCTATTCTCTTCACTCAGACTCCTCCATTAATAGTTCTTTTGCTGGTATTCGCTCTTTTTTTTTTTTTTGATCTTCAATCCTTGTCTTCCTTGACCATCCCCACTTTTTCCTACATTCTAGCCTTTATAAGAAAACCTTCTTTGTCCATCCGTTTTCTTCCATCTTCATTAAGAGGTAGAACCATTCAAGTTTCCTGGTAGATTGATTCTGTTCCTCACCATCGCTATTGACCGTATTGTTGCATTGTAGTTAGTTAAAATATTTATTTCTTTTAATGGAATGATTACCGAGATATGCAGATTTTCGATAATTACTTTTTTTTTTTTTTTTTTTTTTTTTCTTAGCCCCTTTGGGTTTGAAGATTTCTATGTAGAATGGAAGATATGACGGAGAGGTATCTCTTGTACTGTACGATGTACATTTTAAGAGGAGGATGAGAAGGTGGTAGGTTCTAATTTATTCATTTCTATTTTTAACTTTAGATTTTTCCGGTGATGGGGCTCACCGTGTCCTTTTCCTTTTGTTTGTTGATTTTATTAATTTCTCAGTTCAGGCTGAGACTTTGTACGTGATCTTGCCACGTTTGTGGCCGTCCTGCTGGGGTGAGTGTCCGAAAAAGAGGGTTAGTACAGTATTTCAGGCTGTCGAAAAATTTAATGTGTCTACGTTTAATGAAGTCAGTAACTGTCGGTATGTCGAGAGTAGTGTGTAGAAGGTCCGTTTTTGTTTTGTTTAATGTTGTGTGTCTCACTATGCGTTGCAGTACGCCATTCTGAAACTGTTGGAGCTTTTTCGCTGTTGCCGGCGTGATGTTACCTAATAGTGGTGCTCCGTAAAGGAGTGCCGGTCTTAGGATGCTCTTGTAGATGGTCAACTTGAGGCGGAGGGATAAGTTAGGAGATGTAAGCAGGTGGTTAAGTCTGTAAGACTTGGTCCTAACCGATCTAAGTTTCTTCCTACAGTGGTAGGCTAGTTTAAGGTGCCTGTCAAGGGTGACACCTAAGTAGACTATGCTGCTCGCTGGTCTGTTTTCACGTCCCGCTACCCTATAGACCTTAGGGAGAGGGCGGCGCTTTTTCCCCTGAAAGGAAAAAATTATGCAGTCCGTCTTTTTAGGATTCACTGTGATGTTGAGTCCTTCTAGCTTCTGTGTGATGCTCGCACAGACCTCCTCCGCCTGCCGTAGAGCTCTCTCTGCGCTGATCGAGGTGCTGTAGATCGCTATGTCGTCGGCATAGGCAGCTACAGTAGCTTTTTTGTAGTTGGCTCCAACAGTTTCAGCTGTGTATATTGAGAAAAGTACTGGAGATAGCACAGACCCCTGAGGAACTCCGCAGGTGAATGCGATGGCTTCCGATGATGTTTCGCCGATACGAACTGCTATCGTTCGCTGTTGAAGAAACGACCGTAGGATCGAGTAGAGCTGTTCCGGAAATTCGTTGTCCTGTAGTGTCTTGCATAATAGGTTATTTGCGAGAACATTCAAAATGAATTGAACGTATTTATTCCAGACGATATAATTTCGAATATTTACACCCCAAATCCATATTGTATTGGAAATATTAAATTGAACTGTGTAGATTAATGTTTTATCAAACCAAAATAATTAATTTAAATTTTATATATATTAATTTTCTCTTGCAGGAGCTACACTCAGTGTCATCATCGACATGGACCGCGATACTTCAGTTGTCTTCAGCTCATGCATCGCAGTGTTCTACACACTCTTCGGAGGCCTCTACAGTGTAGCCTACACTGACGTCATCCAACTGTTTTGCATTTTCATCGGGCTGGTGAGTCTTTAATGATAAATTCCTATCTATTATGAATGTTATTTGTATAATTTTATCAGGTCGTCATGACTGAACATGCTACGTTACAAGTAAAACAGGGCTTTAGGACGTTATTTTTACTGCGGTATACCAACGTTACAGTACAAATGAAATTATTAAAATCGACTATTAAAATTCTTTAATAGATGAACAAATGAACAATTTGATACATGTATTTAAGATATTACGAAAAAGATTGCCTAATACGAATCGATTTAAGGTTTCAAAATTTTTATATTGATTATATTAATAGAAAGCTTCATGGCCAGCAGTCAACATTAATAACGACCAAGTACATTCTAAAAACTATGTACGTTATTTCGGACTTTACATGGACAAAAGACATATATGTTTCGGAATATACATGGACAAAATACTTACATATTTACAAAATAAAAAAGACAAGAACTGACAAGAAGCTACAAACAACTATCACATATTCTGGACTACGGATCTTCACTTGACTTACGAAAAAAACGACTGATCTATAACACTATACAATACTATAAGACCCATTTAGATATATGGAGTAGAACTTTTAAGCAGGGCTATCAGGGTAAACAAAATTAACGGCGAACAGGTAACTTATTTCAAATATCTGGCAGTGCACATGCAGGAGAGTGGCTAC
Organism: Troilus luridus; assembly: GCA_964056705.1. NCBI lineage: Eukaryota > Metazoa > Arthropoda > Insecta > Hemiptera > Pentatomidae > Troilus > Troilus luridus. The sequence goes on from OZ057417.1 coordinate 14,436,254, forward strand.
ATCGATAGTGAAATAACAAAGCGTATTGGGGCAGCAAGTTCAACACCGCGAAAAAAGGCTTCCGAGTGACAAAGATGGCTTCCAGTCTATCTTCATTCCGATCTTGACATACTCCTCAGAGTCATCTAACAGCCAAGCCTAAATCAAGGCTTCAGGCTACCGAAATAAGCTTTCTTAGGAAGATGGAAGGGAAGACCAGAAGGCGAGTGTGTAATTAAACAATCAGGACAGATCTTTAGACAGTTTCAGTCACTGAACTAATAGAGCAGAACTGGCTCAGATGGTTTGGACATCTGTTACGTATGGAGACAAGCACAGCAAAATGTGCATACAATGCAAGAATAGAGGTCAAGAGAGGGAGGGGAAGACCAAGACTGAAGTGGGAAGACGGGGTGAAGGAGGCTTTCAGGAAAAGAAAAATGGATAGGAATAAAAGAAATGTGCTGTTACAGGACAGGGACAGCTGGGTCTACAAAGGGTCTCCTCACACTCCTTAGGCGGTAGGCGAGGATAAAAGATTATGATAATGATAGAGTAGAACAAAACATATCCATATACACAAGATACAATTTTTTTAGGAACATTGTTAATCCTCCTTGGTTTATTTCGAATACACAATCACATAGACATTCCACTATCATACATTCACTGCAAATACATAAATACATATATATCCACTGCAAATACATAAAATTCCAGGAATCAGCATAAAATGGCAACACTTACCTTTCCCTATTTAATCGGGTAATTAGTCAATTCAATTCGCGTCAACGTATTATTACTCGGTTGAGCTTTACAAGAGTATCATGTATCATGTATATATATATATATATATATATATATATATATATATATATATATATATATTATTTATTTATTGTTCTTTATGATTATTTAAATATTTTAAATATATATATTTTTTTCTTTTGAAGAGAAAAGATTATGCCTTGGCCGGGATTCTAGGATCAGCGAAGAAAATGGATTCGTCTGGCTTGGAAGCGAGCCTTGGTAGCTCAGTGGTTAGAGCGCCGCGCTAGAGACCCGGGTTCGAATCCCGGCCAAGACAATGTTTTCTCTTAAATATATATATATAATACATGAGAAGCGAGGGGATGGTTGACTGGAAGATAGACGTAAGGAAGAAAATAGTTGGGTGTGCACCCACCTTCATAACGTATTTTTTTGTCAGTTAAACCGCTTCTAGTCTTGCTCCAGCCTCCTATAGCCCTGAAGGTGACCCACAAAGTGGGTCGAAACGTCGGCACATAATTAAATAAGTAACCACTTATTTTTATTTGACTGCACCCCCAACTATTTTCTTCCTTACCTTATATAAATATATAATAGTTACAATGGTTTTAAGGAATACTGCGAAGAAAGAAAATCGGGTTGAGTATCCTATCCGGTTCAATAAAATCTATTTGTTCAACATTAAGGAGTTAAGTATGGGGTAAAGTTGATAAACAATCTTATCGATTGTGTTCATCACAATTCACTTCCCTCCATTTACTTTAATGGCTGTCAGTGTGCAAATTAAAGATATTTATACTTGGAGTTGGATATATTGGTTCAACGTATCGACTTAGTTGTAAAAGCAGATTGATTAACTTATTATAAAATAATTAAATTTACTTGTTATTAATGAGAAAGTATAATATCATATGTTTAATAAGATTTCAATTAAATCAGGCATTGTTACAGATTTATAATTTTTTTGAAAACATACCTTTCTAAATGCCTCGAAATACCCTTCTAAATGCAGACCAACCTCCATGCTACGAATTATACAACTTTTTATTTAGTTTCGGGAAGCTCAGTGCCTCAATGGCAGGTGACTTGTCATGCTGGTTCAAATCCCGCTGCTGGCAAGACTTTTATTTAGTATGTTAGCAGCCAGAGATTGATCATTTGGGATATAGGACCCTCCTGAGGCTCTCCAAGCCTCTAATAAGTGGGCCCACAAAAAAAAGGGGGAATATCTAGCGGTTAGGCATGATCTAGGACAATCACCTACTGCACAACTGTACCTTGAAACAGTATAGTCTCTACCATGTTCTGAACCCCAGACCCTTTCGTTTTAGTAAAGGTACCCCGATATTATTATAGTAATTGAAGTGAGCTTATTAAAATATGAATAACCAATTGGTATTTTTTTAAGATATTGAGTATTGTTCATTTGTGCATTAAATATAGCTCCTTCGAAAGAACAACGACATAACAAAAAAATTGGCATTTTTAAGTTAAGCCTTATGTACCAATTGTATTTTTTGAAGCTTTTTAATATAAAATATTCAGGATAGAGAAAAGAATAGTAAGAAGAATTTATGGACCAAAGAAGACACAAGAAGGCTATAGGAAATATAGCCTAGAGGTAACAAGGTTGAGACCTAACAAGGAAATATACAAAGAGGTAAATGATTTGGAAACGGACATAAGAATATGAAGATCAAGGTTCTATGAACACATGGTGACGATGCACCTAAACAGATTAAATAGAGAAATCTTCTATAAAATGAGAGGATACAAGAGTGCTAGGGGGTACATCAAACAGATGAAGGAAGAAACTGAGAGACTGAAAATAACAGACCAAGACTGTTTCGATAGGGATGACTATGGGAAAAGACTAAAACAAATTAAGGTCCTTATGGCAAAGAGAGATGCGAGAAAAGGAATAGCGCGGACCGAGGAAAGAAGAAAAGAACAATCGGAAAGAATGAGGAAAAGGTGGGCAGAAAGAAGGAAGGTGAGAAGAAAGTGAAAATTGTGATATCCGCGTGGTCTCCTAGGCCGTTCCTCAAAAAAGTCATGTTTTGAGTTTGAACATCTTTGAATTTGTTGTTTGAAGTTTTGTGTAAATAATGACATAAGTAAAAAAATAAAAAAAGTCTTTGCATTCCATTTTCCACAGTTAAATTACAAAACAATGCTATTTTGTGTAACGGTTTAAAGAAGATTAGGACAATGAGTTTGTATTTCACAATAATTTAAGTAGTCGAGCACGAGAAAAGATTAAACAAAAAGTAATCTCTATAAAATATTACATCACCAAAAGCTTTGTTATAGAGTAGAGATATTCCTTTTTTTTGTGTTTTATAATTTAGCATCGTATTCATTTCATAGGCTTGAAGTCAGGCATATCGTTCTGTTGGCCCGAAATGTCAGGATATTTTTTTTTCTGTTCAATGACCTCCAATAAAAAAAATATTACAGATGAATTAAAACATAATCATAGACATTCCGCGTAATTGATAATTACAATTAGAGCAGGTGAGCACTACTCAATACGAACGTGATCGTGTTGAAGCTTCGCAACACGATACAACTTCGATGGCATATTAAGATACGGCGTCATGCAAGCGGTTGCGTGGGTCCATTCTGAAATATCTAACGTTGATGAGTTTTAAGAACATAGTTTTTCCTAGTCATAATAATAACACTAATATATAATACAGTTATTTTTATATAGCATAAGTTGTTCCACTAAAATCCCAACGATTTTTATATATTTGCTAGTTTCATATGAGTTTCCGTTTTGTATATTTCTGAAATTCAAAGTGGAACTCGTTGATTTCTGTTGTTATTAATTGAACGAATGTTATTGAGTAAACAATCAAATATGACCATGGAAGCCTATATGACCATTTTTTTAGTATGTTTACACTCGGACGCAAAAACTTGAAGAAATATTACCACCGCGTTCGGGGAAAGGTGTAACGAACGGATCCTTCGCTTTTGGCTTAAGAAATTTTCATCTGATATCACAGATTAATTCATTTCACCTTTCTACCCAGAGGTGAAACCTAAACACCCACATCGTAAAGCAGAGATAAAAACAAAACATAACAAAAATTTATCCAAAACAACCTGCTTTGATTAATAGTAAGAAACCTGTACTCTTACCTGAAAGAACTCTTGTTTCACGATATACGGTGAAGAAACTAAACCAGCTAGGTTAAGAAGTATTCCAACACCCACCTAATTTGCTAGAGTTATTTCCAACAGATTTCAATCTGTTCTGAAATATAGACAACCTGCTTAAGGGTAAAATTTTTGAAAATGATCCTCAAAGTCAAAAACACATTTTCAGACTTTATTTCATCAGAAACCCCTGATTTTTTCAGTTCTTGGATTAAACAATTCGATATACCAATAGGTTGGTAAAAATGTATAGAAAATGATGGTAAATATTTTATATAAAATTTTTTTGATTTCAAAAAGATTGTTTAACTAAAAACCCTTTCTTTAAAAACGAGTATTCTATATAAAACGGCAAGATATTTTTTATGATTAATTTTTTTAACTTATTTATTTTAGTAGCCTGTTTGCTAGCAATTTCCTTAGTGGCTTAGAGTTTCCACAACACAGCTATATATTGCTTGTTCACTAATTAACAGATCCAGAAAAGTTAATTAACTAAACCTCTGGGAGCCAATCCATCCCTTTCCTATATTTTATTAATATTATATTTTTTGCGGGAGCACGGTACTGAGCTCAGTGATTAGAACGTTGAGTTGGAGAGCAAAAATTACCGGGTTCAAAAACACCTATGGCAGAAAAGTTATTAAATATGTTAACAGCTAAATATGGGCTCTTTGGGACCTGCAGGCCTTCATTGGGCACACCCAGCCTCTATAATGTAGGTGCCCTTAAATACGGAAAAACTTGGTTTCACCTCGGACACCTCGCAGGAAAACTTATAAATAGTACAGTCTCTGCCATGTATTGAACCCAAGACGCATGCATCATGGATTTTAGTGGTAAAGTCTTTTTTTTTTAATATTCCTTTTTTTTATTTTAGTAAATGTAAAAGTAAATTTAAACAATTATATACGTTAGAGAATAATTTTTAATTACTTTTTCATTTGAATGAAAAAAAATGAATTTACGACTCATATACCCTTTATATATTTTCCCATTACTAAAGTTCATTTCAATTTTGTAAATGAATAAAAAAGTTTTTAATTAAAAGTGTTGTTTTTTAATTAAAATTTGTTTAATTTTGGTCACAGAAGCGAAAACTTATCACTATATCAACTCAGTTGACGCTACAGCTCACAGATTAATTTATCAAAACCAAACCTCGAAGTTAAAGATTATTTCATTACTTTTAAATATTAATGTTTTAAAACGTAAATATTATTATAATGAGTAAATACGTAACTGTTAATCACAATAACGAAAAATATATTTATTATCAAAAGAATGTATTTATTAATTAATAATGTTCTTTGTGTTACTGCCTAAAGATTTTAGGAACAGTGGGTTTGTAATTTGCTAGTTTTTAAAAATGTTAATAATTTAACTAGATAGAGGGACAGCTGAGTGGTAGAGCGCTGAGTTGTCGTGCCAAAAGTCTCCGGTTTAAATCCGGATGTGGGAGATAAACTATTTAATCCGATAACACGATAGAACTCGAAAATTCAAAAGTACGGATTATTGAAATTCACTAAAAATACTCTATGTTCGTATAGTTTTTTTTTTACAGTGCATATGTAACTTCTTCGGATAACTGTTTCTAGTATAAAAATTTGGACTATATGTTTAATTAAACGGTTTTTATGTTAATAATTAACATTCTTGCCTCATATTGCTAAAAGTGAAGTTATTACGAAACAACAAGACTGGATCTTCATTACGACACTTCTAGGAAATCTAATTTTAGAGAAAATACTCTTCAGATATATATATTTATGTATCCAACATTCTCTCAGTAGTTATTTTGGTATCAGTGCCGCAGATTGTCGCTTCCAGTTGAGTCATAAGAAGTTTCAACTTTTCATAATTTTCCTTTTTAATATTCTCCAAAATTAAAAATAACCATGGGCCTTTAGTATGGAAAGGAGAGTGTAATTGTGGGAAATGTGTATATTTCGGTAATCATTTTACCAAGAAATGGGCGTTTTCACAAACATACATCATCAATACTTCGAAATGTTAATTGAAACGTGTATATCTTGATGAAATTATTATCGAAATATACACATTTCCAATTTCTTTTCCATGCTTAAGCTCACGATTATTTATATTTTCGATAATATTAAAAAATATACATTTTTTAAGGAATTATATACTTATTATAAGGAATACGAAATTCAATGCGAGGCCCGTTCGGTTAATTGAATATTCGGATAATCGAGGCTCTACTATATCCTTTTCATCGTACATACGAAGGCATAATTTCCTTGCAGATTTTTCAGTTTCTTCAAGAAATCCCCTTAGTTCTTGATCTGTCATGTTATTTACGTTTTATACATGAGATATATCTGAAATACTAATGTGCTTAAATAGGGGCTTTTTTATTGTCATAAGAAATTATTATCTTCTCACATAACTAGTTAATAAGCGCTAAAAATTGTTATCAGGACCAACAACTGTTTCAAGCAAGGTCTGAGCAAATGTCCTAAGTATTTGATTTATGTGAAGAGATAACCAAAAGCACGCTACGTTAATTAATTTTATAATTAATGGTCATTACTCGGGTCTGGGGTAGAATAAATAATAGCCAATCTTGAAAATATGTATGCTCTTACAATATAAACACCAAGAACTTTAATTTATCTTGTTTGAAAACCATCATGAATAATTTATTTACTAATTTAATAATCCAGATTAATACCTATAAGGGTATTCAAAGTCCCGTCAAGTAAAGTCAGGTTACATGAAAAATAAAAGTCTAAAAGTCGAAATATACATAAAATCCTATTTGACCATGGAAGATAGTTAAGTTCCAGGATTTTATATATATTTTGACTTTTAAATTGTTTGACCTCAAGTAATGATTTGGACTTGTAAATTTTGAAGGAAGTTGTATGAAGAACCACTTAAATTGATAATGACAAATAAGTGTCGAAACGTTTTTTAATCATTTGTTAATTTTTAATAAAAATTTTTGACTGGAATATGGTTTTTTCTTCATTATTAAATTATATAAATTAAGAAGATTGAGTCCAGTATATAAGAAATATCTTATAAAAAAAGAAATATCTTATAAAGAAAATTAAAAATTCATGTACACTTATGATAGTTTATGGCTCTACAAGTATAAAACTTCTATACCCCATTAAAAAAATCAATTGTTTTAGCAAAACAAATCGCAACCCTATTATAAATTATTCTATAATTAGTTATAAATTTTATTAAAGATATTAATACATTTCTTGTGATAAATAAATATATAAAGTATTTTTTTAAATTGATGAGTAACCATCTGTTTTCATTAATAATGTGTTAAATTTGCTAATTTGCAATTTCGGTACAAAAAAGTGACCTTAATGCCAAAAAAAAGATGATCCTAATTTGTCCATAATTATTTTTATAGGAAAATACGGAAGTGATAATAAAAATATTTTTATGGAAATTTTAATTATCAATGGTTCTTTCCTTCTTTTTTTACTATGATCATGAAACCAAAGAAACATACTTAATATTAATGAATCGATATTCTGAGATATTTTTTTATCAGAAACTTTGGAAGGTCTTCCACTAGCTTTTCTATCGTCAAAGCTAAACCTAAAATATATTTTCTAGCCAGCTTTGAAGAAGGCATTCACTCAAGCCGCCTTTGTTACACACCCCATTGGTTTTTCTGGTGTCATGGTTCTCGTTCTAACGTACAACTCTAGCAAGAAAATTTGAAAAAATTAGATTCAACTATGGATTATTAAGTTATTATACTAAGTTACTAATATTAACGATTAACAATGGACGCTTTTCCCCATCAAAGAAACAAAATTTACCCGAATTGTAAGGCGTTGTCGAAATTTGGAATTTTACAACTTTGCTGAGGAGAACCCAGCCAGGTACTGAACCCATGGATCGTAATGGTACAGTTAATTTTATAAATTTATTTTTTTCAAAAATTGCCTTTTCTATTGCATTAAAACAACGCGAATATCATTAATTTTCTTCTTTTCGTCTTTCGTCTTTCTCCCAGTATTTTCTCATCAATTATGAGTGCCTTTGCTTCTTTTCTTTCGACCATGCAATACCCTTCAGTTTTTCTTTATTTTCCACAAGAACATTGATTTCTGCTAACTTTTTCCATATTGTTCTCTATCTAGGGCGCCTTTGTCGGTTATCTTTAATTTTTTTGCTTTGTATGTTCTCTCATTTGTTTTACATACCCTTCTACGCTCTTGTATTCACTGATTTTGTCAAAGACTTTCTTGTTTAGTCTCCCTTAGTCCGTTTTTACAATGCGCCCGTAGAATCCTAGTCTTCTAATTCTTATTAACGTTTCCAGGTCATTAATATTTCCTGGTTGAATATTAACCTGTTGCTTCATTCTCAGTAATTTTTCTAGTTTAGGGAAACAAGTAGTCTCAATACCATACAAAATTAATGGTTTTATCAATGGTTCAGTTCTTTATTTTTTTTTTTTTTTTTGTAGCTCAACGGTAAGGATTGCTTGCTTAATCTCCAAAAGTTAGGACATTAGTAAAAATATTCTTGAAAATAAAAATAATTTTACTATTGACTGTAAATCGTAATTATTATTGACTTAACCGACCTAACACATACAGTTTAGTTTATAACATCATCTATACTTCGAAATGTTAATTGAAATGTACATTTCTGAATGATATAATTACCGAAATATACACATTTCCCATCATTAAACTCTTTTTCATACTAAAACTCACGATTATGCTTATTTTCGAGACTATAAACAATTAAACGAATGAAAATTTAAAACTCGTTGCGACAACCAGCGGAACTAATACCATTTGTTTGATATAAAGTATTATCTCTTTCAGTTTTTCTTAGTCTAGTGAAGTCATCCTCATAGTAACATTGTTATAGAAAATGTACTAAAAATCGACTACGGAGTCTATTATTGCTTATTTATTTGCTATAAATTGTAATGTTACCAATTTGGTATCTGTTCGTCAGGTTGTCGCTTCGAGTTAACCACAACAACTTAACTCGAAGCGACAACTGCGGAACTGATACCATTTAGTTTATTTATTGATAATAATTTAATAAGTTTCCTCAATGATAAATCCAATGTTGCAGTGGATGTGCGTCCCCTTCGCCTGGGCCAACGAGCACGTGCAACCTCTGTCCAACCAGGAAGTGGATTGGATCGGGAGCGTCGAGCCCAAGGAATACGGCAACTACCTCGACCAAGGGCTTCTTCTTATCCTCGGAGGAATCCCATGGCAGGTAATTAACAGAAGATTTATTTAAACATCACATTATTGATTAGTATTTAATTAGAAGAAAGGGAGCGGAGTGGCTCAGTGGTAGAGCGCTGAATTGCCAAGCTGAAGGTCCTGGCTTCAAATCCAACTGCTTGCAGACTTTATTTAATTTGTTAGCAGCGGGGGATGCTTACTTTGGGATCTAGGACTTTCCTAAGCCTTGCCTAGTTCTTATGCAGAGGGTACCGAAAAGCTAGTAGCCAAATCGTCTCCCGGCACAACTGCTGTTCAAGAAAAACTATAATCTCTCCCACAAACTGAACTCAACCCTTCGTGGGTTGTAGTGGCACAGATTTTTTTAAAGTAGAACAAAACTTATCCGTTAGGTTTTTACTTAATATGTTTTGATAATCTGAACAGGAACAAAAAAGTGTATTAAAAAGAAATAAAGATATAAATATATAGTAAATGTTATGAGTTTCTTAAAGCCAAAATCGAGTTTCTGAAATTGACTTTTCTTCTTTTTTTATGTTTATATTACCTATTATATTTTTTAGGAAACTCATTAAGATACATACATTTTTAAAATGTATGCATCTTAATCTACAAGATGCGAAATATAAACTGTTTTAGGTATTTTAATAAAACTTTCAACCTAAATCAATTTATTAACTTAAGAGCAAACGTTGATTTGAAATCCTCTTAAAAGGACCTTAAGATGTTAATAAAGTATTCATTCGACGAACTGGCTCCATCTTCATTTATATTTAAGTCGCAATCTCAATAAATTACTAGAGCGGAAATTCTTCGGAGCTCAATTTTCAAAATGAAGTCTCACCTTCAAAGAATAAAACAATAAAAAAACATTAAGATATCCAAGTGAGTCACTAGAGGTTCTGCAGATCCCAGAGGATCTACCCTCGGATGTTGAAAGATTAAATAATTTATCTGCCGCAGTGGGACTTGAACCCGCAACCTTCGGCACAGAAATGCAGTGCTCTACTCACTGAGCTACCCCGCTCGCATAGAAAATAATAAATTTAGATTTATGAAAAGAAAAAATAATGTCCAAAAAATTCGTTAATAAAACGTTACAGAATGTTACAGGACGACAGTTGTGAAAGGTAAATAAAATTAGCTGATAACTTTGTTTTATAATGTGTATAAAGTCCTCGGCCGCGTTTGTTCGCGGTAAACTCAATGACTACTGCACGGATTTTCATGCGGTATTAACCAATAGATATAGTGATTCACCAGGAAGGTTTTGGTATATAATTTGTCGAGGTTTTGTGTAAATGGGTTGGAATATCGATGGGTTTCACCGAAGACGCTGCTTGCCTAATGCCGTGCAATTATATAACGTGCATTCGTATAAATTCGATAAATAAATAAATGTATAAATTCGTATATAAAGAAATATTTGGTTTTGTTTTTATTTTTATAATTTCTATATAATAAAGTGAATTAGAAGAGATGGGAAGAAAGAAAATCAAGACTCCCAAAGAAGCCTAACCAATGATATTCGCGTGGTCCTTAATGGCCGGTGCATGATAAAAAAAAATACACTATACAGAGAAATTATGTAGGCATAATATGCCTTATTACCCGAGGAAAGCTGGGGTGGATCGCTAGTAATAAATAAAAATAATATAATACCACTTCACTAGAATATGATATAACTAAGTATTAAAAAAAAGCAATATAAGGATTAAGAAAATAATGCAAATAACAAAAATATAGACCAAAGGAACTAATGACACCAGAGGGCAAAGTGGCTAAATTCCACCATAAACAATGAATGGTCTTAGGTTCAATGCTTATTACAGATTGTACTTTTGTAAGCCAACGATTGTGCAGGGAAATTTATCCGAGACCACACCAGGTTTCTCTCCAATTAAAATGAATGAAGAGTGATTTCCATTGGGATCTGCTAATCCCACGGCGTCCACCAATAACAGAAGTGCAATATTGGCTTCATTGCCTAAGAATTATCTCAAGGAGAAGTAAGATCCTTTGTTCTGAATAATTTTGAAATAATAGAATGAGACGCCACTGATCTCAGGGTTACTTAAATATAGTAATTCTAAATCATCAATGAATACGAGACATATCCCTCTCTTCTCCGAAGGTTGACGTGGTTGACTGATTAGGAGTTGATTAGTAAATAATAATAATTATTGAATAACTTTATATTTATTTATTGTTACAAGATAACTTATATATCAACTTACAATGACCTTTCGTTCTATTTGTGACTGGCTATTTCTCGACAATTTCTTCGTTCAGTTCCCTGGCTTAGACTTGCCCGCTCCTTGCCAACAACTGCCTCTTCTCTATGTTAACAGTAAAGGTACCGCCTCTAAGGGACACTTAATGCAAAGGCAAACTAGCAACATAGCAACTACCTAGAGCCCTTATCCTATTTAGCTAGGTACTCCAAATGTTCCAATTTGAAATACTCCACTAACCTCATCTAGGATAATAGAGGTGTCATCATCGAAGACCCTTCTATACATCCTCACAATACTAAGCTAGCTTCTATTCCTCATTGAGAAGGCCCAACGGGTATGAACCGTAGGCTATAACTTAAGAAACTTAAACCGCTTTGTAGGGAAGATGGTTAGGGACATTATGAGCTGAGGACCTGGGGTGAGGCAAGGAGTTCAGTGCCGGAATACCAAGTGGGAAAGTGCAATGGCCTACCTTCAAGATGACTTAATCACGGGTGCATTAATTCATTGCACTTCTGTAACTCTTTAATATTATAGTATAGTTAGCTTCGATAAAAAAAAAAGAATAGTTTCGTAAATTTATTGGCTTTATAAAACCTTTAGTACTTTATTAAAAAGTGGTGGAATCTGGAGAATTATAACCTTCTACTAAGCCTCTACGGTTCGTTTATTCCTTTAACGTCACTTTATGCTCCCATGGCAAATCGGACGTTGCTCCTAAATTTTGCCTATCCTAAATTTTGTATTATTAGGATAGGAGTCTTTGACGTGTACCTGACATCGCAAGGGTTCGGGATTACCATTTTACCTCCCTTCTGAAGGACGGCATAACCAAGGATTTTTACACCTTTCCTTTACTAAAAATCCTGGGGCCACCTGGCGGGCTGCGAACCCACGATCTTGGGTATTGTAGGTAATTATTCTAACCACTACACTAGTCATCTCTCTGTAAACGTTGAAAGACGGTTAAGTTATGTAGAGTAATTTGGAGTTTCGTTGTATAAAGCGCAGTTCTCGTGCATAAATATTAAAAACCTAATCTCTAAAACGGATTAAGATAGGGACGTACGGTAACATGTATTTGACTGTTGATAACAGTCAAATTCATTTTTGTTAGACTATTCCTCCTTTAAAAAAACTGTACCACTACAACCTATGAAGGGTCTTGTTTTCAGTATGTAGTAGAGACTGTAAGGGAGCGGAGTGGCTCAGTGGTTAAGCACTGAGATGCCATGCCGGAAATCCTGGTTCAAATCCCGCTGCGGGCAGTTACTTTTATTTAGTCTGTTTGCAGCCGGAGATGGATCATATAGGATCTAGGACCCTCCTGGGGCTCACACAGCATCTATAAAATATTATAAAAATAGGGTACCCATAATTAGGGGGGAAAACCTGGCGGTTGAGCGTGACCTGGGACAAGTCACCTCCTTGCAGAACCGTTGTCCATGAAACAGTACAGCCTCAACCATGTACTGAACCCCCAGACTAAGGTTCAACAAAGGCCAACCATACGACCGTTCAAAAAGTGGTACAGGTTTTTTTTCAGGTAGAGACTGTGCTATTTCTAGGACATCGGTTTTGCAAGGTTATAAATCGTCCGAGATCATGCTTAACCGCCAGATCTTACCCCCTATTTTGGGTTCCCAATTTATAGAGGCTGGATGACACAGGAGGGTCTGCAAATCCCACAGGGTCCACCCTCGACTGTAAACAGTTTAAATAAAAATCTGCCACAGCAGCCCACACACACTTCCTCCTCTTAACTACTGAAATTTCTTCCTTGAGCACCTTCTTTATATATTCGTATTTTTTTTTTCCAGGTCTACTTCCAGAGAGTGTTGTCGAGCAAGTCGGCAGGAAGGGCTCAGGTGTTGTCCTACGTCGCCGCCATAGGATGCGTCTTTATGGCAATACCTCCGGTTCTCATAGGCGCCATCGCTCGATCTACCGGTGAGTTTTCTAATTACAATAGCATATGCTTCCTTAAAGAATCCTGATTACAAGAAAATAAAAGATGATTAACATAAATATCATAATGGATTGGGACTGAAATAGCACGCCAACATTAAATACCGGGGTGCACGCAACAAATTCTGTTATCCTTGCAAAATGAAAACGTTGTTGTTAGGATGGAGCGCGTTGTTGGGAAAACCAAGTGTTTAGAATGAAGTGAGAAGAGATCTGATTGGACTCTGATGATGTGATGCCGGGGACATCTTTATGCCCTCGAACCATAAAGGGGAATCTTCTCAACACTCAGTTATATAGTTTTATACTTCATTATTATTATTATATATTATTTTTCAGATTTTAATCATTATATGAAGACAAGAGAAAAACGAGGTAACAAGATTTTTCCACAAAGTTTGGTAACAACGCCCTATGTTTTAAGGGAAATAACTGTTTATTCTACTGAGTTTGTATAATTACTGACATGAGTAATTATTGAGTTTATAATAATAATGTCTTTATTTATTCTGGCACAAGTCCCTTTAGAATAACAATACAGGTGTTGTAAGCTATTATGCCTTAGAGTGTAAAATAATTGCATTTAATTAATTATTACAAGTAATTTAGTAAGTGAGAAAGAATAAGAAATAAATAAAAAGATAATGAACAAAAAAAAGCGAATTACCTCCAATAACAATATTTTAAAAACAAATTAGAAGAAGAGAAAGAAAAAAAAATTACTCAACTTATTATTTATTTATTTTAATGCACTGACTTTATTATAAATTGGATTATTTTCCAGAGGCTGGTTGTGTGGTTACCAATTTACTAATCAGCCAACTTAATACTTTAATTATCCCAATCAATATAGTAATCATAGATAAATAGTGCAGCCGGGTCAAGTAAGCACCTGATGAATTATAATGAATATACTTTATTAATACAATTTCTTATTTTGTATATCATTTAATATATTCATGAGCTAGTGTGATTCAAATTAAATGGAGGATTGCCATAAAATACGTACACATATTAAATCAGCACTTAACTGGTAAAAGAAGGATTACTTTTCTATTTCTTTGTCAGCTATAACGGTGCGCCTCCTGCGTATTTCTTCATATTTTGGCCTCCACTCCATATTAGCGTCTACTCCTCCAGTCAACAAGGGAAGTTTTCTTCTTTCTTTAGTGTCTCCTTAACCTCCTCACCGTCCTTTGACTATTCTTTTTCTCTACATTCGTAATTCAACTTGCCACTTCCAGAATCAAAAATCGTCTGTATGATACATAGCAAGCGGTTTCTGTAGTGTAGGATTTTTTTGGTGTGGTTATAACAGGAGAAAAAAGAGTTCAAACGGATCGAAACGGGTAAAAAGTGATGTCCGTAAGTAGAAAGAAAACTAGTTTATCCGATCAGTGCCCGGGGAAGGTCGAGGTAAGGTGACTTCCTCGGAGGGGGCTTTAAACCATTCAAAAATCTTCTTCATTGTCAAATTGAGACGAATTGCAATTCGAATACATTTACTAGTTTCAATTATTTGGAGAGTTTGGGATTTATCGGTATAGAAGAACTTGATTCCGATCATATCTCCAGGCCAAAGAAGTCACTCAATCGTTTTTGTACAAAAAAAAAAATCTGATTCACGATCAAGGGTGATTTCCTAGATGAGGGAAATACCAAGACTTATAGAACTATACAAACGAAACCTCAAGAGAAGGTTTCAAAAAAACGTCGTGATGAAAAAGGGCAACTCAGTGATAGCATCGAACGATGTTTCGCACGCTTCGCTACTTTTAGGGAACCGAAGTGGAATTACACATTGGGTTTTTATGACTTTAGAATTAATAACACAGTCTCTATACAGTTGTAACGTCAATCAGGGGAAAACAAGGTGGTTTTCTTGGACCAATCACCTCCATACACAACCGGTGTGCTAGAAACGGTTCAGTCTCTGAAATACTGCCATGTACGGAGTTTTTTTTTCATTTTTCATTAGTTATCTGTATAATTTTAATAATGTATTATTATATTTATCTGCCTCAATTGATAGTACTGTCATTATTTATTATTATCTGTCTCAACCGATTTCGAACATGGGTCATAGAAATTAGGATTGGGACCCTCCTGTGGTTCACCCAGCTTCCAATTAGTGGTACCTTTAGTTGGTTAAAAAACCTTTGTCACAGAAACTGTAGTCTCTACTATGTAATGAAACCTCACCTAACCGCTTAAAACAAAATCTGTACCACTACAACCCTCGAAGGGTTTTAGGTTCAGTGCACCGTAGGGACTGAACTGTTCTAGGAAAACAGCTAGGCTATCCTCAGGAGGGTATCCATATCCCGCGGAGTCGTTCCAAGGCTAATAACAGATAATTTATCTGTCAGAATAATTTAGATAATAAATAAGGTAATAGCTTATATTTAGATTATGAAATCATTACTTGATCTACATTAAGTAGGAAAATTGGAATTAATACTTGTGAAATGTATATCCAGTTTGATTTTTATCCTTTCTCATCTAACTCAGTACTGACGAGATGTGGTTAGATTTGTTGAGGCCTTTCACAAGAACTCGGAAACAGTTATACGTGAAAGTAAGAAAGAAACACGTCGAAGCGTGACTAGCTATATCCTTTTATTTATATTTTTCCAGGAATAAGCTAACCAAAAAAATAATTACAAAACCATATGAAACGTATGGAAGCTATGTCTTACATGTTGCGTAAAAGGCATAGATATTTTCTATAAATAATAAACTCATGATGATGTGGTATTCGTTGTTCAACTTATGAAAGATAGAATTCAGTCGCCAAAATAATTTTTATGATATATATCAAACTTGTTTTAAACTTTATTCTGGAATATATACTCATGTTCTTCGGCGTGATTTTGGAAACTAACTTTCAATAAGGATGGCTGTCATTAAGGATGATACAACACCACAAGTTATATACAGTTTTATAAAGTGTAGTATAATTTAAACTATTCTAGAATTAAAATTTGTAATATTTTATTTTATTTTAGAAATAAATTGAATCAATCAGACCGAGAGGAAGAATGAAAATTGGTGAAAAAGAATTAAAAAAATTATTTGTACTTAGTAAACTTTATTTGGATTTCATATAAGCTATACAACTTTTAAAATGCCGTTTAACAAATAAACAAACATAAATAAATTCAGGTGCAATGAGTTATCGAACACAACTAAGTTATTTCTCTGAATTATTTATTACTCATTTTTCGAAGTATTTACTGCAGGAAATGAATGTACTGGAAAAAATAAAATATACGATTAAATTCAATTAATTAAAATTCCTGTTATTGCATAAATACATATTTACAATTTCTTTAACTTATACCAAACTAATATCATTTAATAGTACCTACATAAAAAAATTATTAAAAAAAAAGTTTACCATTATAGGTCATGAAGTTTCATGGGTTCAGTACTTAGAAGAGACGTTAGTGTTTAAAGGAAACAGAAATTTGGGCAAAAATAGCTCTTTTTTTTTAAACTAAAGACATGATTTTTACAGAGGCTGGATGAACCCAAGTAGGTTATCCCGATCCCACGGGATTGATCTACAGATGATAATACGATTAATGATCTTTAATAACTAATGATTGATTAATGATCTTTATTGATTAAAACAGAGGCAGAACCAAGATAATACTCTAGGATCGGCCTCTCCGCTCTTAGCATGAATTTTTTATACTATAATAATCCTAATCTATATACTCATTATACAGATATTATTACTGGCTAAAATTTATTTGTACTTTTCAATTCAAGCATTGAAACAATATGAAATACATAAATTTTAGTATAATGAAAAGAATTATATTTTTTTACCTTGTCATTAAAATCATGTTATTCTGATTATTATCTTGAGACTAAAAAAGTATCATGTTATCAAGATTTCAGAACTCCATCGATTTAATAATACTTCTATGATTCGTTACCGAGCTCATTACTTTTTATGAACTAGAAAATTTTGAATTTATTCACTTTCAGTTTTTTCATTCATTTATTCACAAAAAAAAAAAAACACTCCTCTTTCCAACCTACTTTTTCTTGATTGTATATGTAACCGATGATATCCTCTCCATAATTTACATCACGGTTTCATATTGTACTTTGAAAAAGCAAGGAAATACTTTTGGTTATTTAAGGTTCAAATAGTTAAAAATGAATTGGGTCTTAGATTTCTTGAGGGTTAAGTACGATAATATTCATGTCAAAGATGAACTTATTACAGTTAATTTTTTTTTGAAAGCTACGAAGTATCTAAATAAATAAAAGGCTTAACGAACCCGAAGTCTCGATGCCGAACGAAGTATCTGACTTTATCAAAATTGATTATAGCTAAAACGTAAGCTTTAATTTTTGTATTTTTAATTTGATATTGTTTGTCGTTAATCATAAGATTCATTTAAAATATAAACTTCAGATAAAACAGTAGATTTTGAATAATTTAGCGTAAGTTGACAAACTTTTAATTTATATTAATTGAACTATATTTAGGGTCGTATTCTTTTCATATTCATTTACATAGAGGTTATTTTTGATTCGATGTATTTCCCTAAAGTTTCGCTAACAGGAAAATGGATAAAACCAATACCGATAAAGTAGAGTAAAATAAATTTAAATGAAATGTAATGAAAAGGTCCATAACCATAATAAATAATAAATGACTTTTAAGTATATTTATTTGAATAATATAACTTAGATTATATAAATGAAATAAGAATGTATAATGTGTAATTATACAACTATTTACACAATTTTTATGCATATTTGTTACAGATAGAAAGATAAGATTTCAGTCAGTTGAACTCTTGTTTTCGGTTGAATCTTTTTCGTATTTATACATATTGAGGTTATTTTTTTGATTCGATATATTTCTGATAAGTTTCACTATCATACTAAGGAAAATTGATAAATAAATTAACGATAAAATATACGAAGATGAGATTAGATAAATAGGTGTCGAAAAGCTTCGTGACGGTAATAAAAATTGTAAGCACTTGGGATTAATCAATTCATTCATTACTCTCCTATTAAAATCTGACATATCAGAGATAAGGATAAATGTATTTTTAATGGCTATAAATAAAGTATTCATCGCTACATTATAGCGTAGATGTTATGATTGCGATTTGTAATTTTAGTGTAAAGGTTGAAACTAGAGAAGCCAAGGATTTGACGTCAGAGCCGTGCGATCAATATTATAGATCACCTTGCCCTCCTCTGCCCTATGACGTCTCTCGATAGTTTTACTCTCTTAGGAATAACTTCCGAAAATGTACGTAAAAGTTAACACAAAATAGTTACCAAGAGTAAGTATTATGGTAATCATTCCGCAGGTTGTTGCTTAGAGTCGAGTTACAACAAGTTTTCACTGTTCATTCGTATAATTTTTAATATTTTCCAAAAATATAAGTTATCGTAAGATTTAGCTAGGAGAAAAGAATGTAATGAGTGGATTTCGGTTACCATTTCAAGAAATACAAGCTTCAACCAACGTTTCGAAGTATATATGATATATGTTTGTTAAAACGTTTATTTCTAGATGAAATGATTACCGAAGTATAGACATTTCCCATAATCATCACACCAGTTTTATGTCATATAATCAAGTCACAATATGTTTTAAATTTCTTTTGTTTCCTTTTTAAACATTCTCGAAAATAAAAATTATCATGAGCTCTTGTATGAAAAAATAGTGTATTTAAGGGTAATGAGTAGATTTAGGTAATCATTTCATAAAAAAAAAAATAGCTCCAACTAAAGTCTCGAAGAATAAATGATAGATATTTGTCGAAACGTTCTTATCTAGATGAAACGATTCCCGAAGTATACACATTTTCCATAATTACATTCCCTTTTCCATACTAAAGCTCTCGATTACTTGTTTTTTTGGAAAATATTAGAAGGGAAACGAATGAAAAGTTTAAACTAGTGACTCAACTCGAAGCGACAACCTACGGAATAATTACCGAAAAGAATAATTAATCTTAATTCTAGAACATTTAACCCTTTGTGAGGATAATACAAAATAATTAATGACTGTTTTAAAGAATTAATTAATTGTTAAAACGTAAATAAGAAAAGGTTCTTGTGACTTAGCAGGTTGCCATGGGCTGTTATCCGCCATTGTTTATAAACTTGATACTGATAATCCTGTTATTGATAATACCTAGCTTCTTATTCATATTAATGCAAATTGAAATATATAAAATGTTAATTCTAGGCCCCCCCATTCAAGTTTTATTTCTTATATAAATGTTTTCCAACATAATCGAAGAAAACATCTCCCTCTCTATTCTACTAAAAATCAATTTGATGGCCTTTTTAATTTATAATTTGATCTTTGAAATTATTTTGAAATTCTGGAAGCATTCAGAGATTCGTTTTTCGAATACGACAACTCCTTGAGTGTTTTCCATTTAATTCATAAGTCCATAGGGTAGTCCCTAAGTCCATGAATTCTGTTCATTTTAAATAGACAATAACAAAATTAATAAGAGAAAGACACCAAATTAAATTTCATATTCAATAAACAAATTCAAACAGAAAATAAACATAACTACTAAAAACAGTAAAGAATAATAAAAAAACCTGTTTCACTACAACCCATGAAGGGTCTGGGGTTCAGTACATGGTAGAGACTGTACTGTTTCATGGACACGCTCAGGCGCCAGATTTTCCCCCCTTATTTTGGGTACCCTATTTTTATAATATTTTATAGAGCTTGGTTGGGCCCCAGGTGGGTCCTAGATCCTATATGATCCATCTCCCGCTGCAAACAGACTAAATAAAAGTCATCAAGAATAATACGAAAAACAGATTAATAACGCAGACACAAATATCTCAAATGAGACGAGTGATATGGCTAATCACCTCCCTGCACAACGGTTGTTAAAGAAACATTACAGTCTCTACCATTTACTGAATCCAAGACCCTTCATGGGTTTTAGTGAAACAGGTTTTTTTTTGTTGATTTTTTAACAAATTAAGTAGCGGGTTGTAGAGAAAGAGTGTGGAAGTCTTTTGGGCATTTTAAATAAAAAATAGTCCTCATTATTACGCTTTTAATTCTAAAGAAAACGCAATAATTTATGGCTTAATGAGCTTTTTTTAAATAATTACATTTTGTTTCTAAATTAAAAAAAAATTGTTTACACCTTTGTACCTTTCATATGTGCATATAAGGTTGTGGACTTGAATGAAGAAACATAATCCTGTACCTCTAAAAACGTTGGAATACTTTTATTATTTTTTTCGGGGAATGCATATTCAAGAAACTAATAAGGCAAGAGTTCAAGTGGTTTCTCTCAACTCATTGAAGGATCAAGTACACACTTGAGGCTGGGTGTCCTTAGAACCTCGCCAGGATCGATTCGCGCTAGGTAGGACATAAAACATATATTATCCCACAACTGGACTCGAATTTTGGCTCAGGTATTTCACACATTAAAATACACCATGGAAATACTCGCTAAATGAAGCAATACAACATCCACTAATCTTTATTGAACCAAAGATACTTCATAAATTGCAATGGTAATAGTTATTTATTTGATAAGTGAGGAAAGTGCCACTTTATTACACCCGAGTGAATTGTACCCGAGTAATTAAACCAGGGTGTTACAAGCACTTTTCTCACGATTTAAATATTACATTTTTCCTACAACCATTTAAAAATTAAGAAATTAAAGGTGAAACTTTAGATTTGTTAAAACTACACTAGCACTAGAGTAATGCTAATGCTTGCTCTCCTAATTTCTGATGTGTGAAGGTTCTAATACATTTAAGGTTATATTAAATATTTCTATAAAATTGCTTAAAAAAATATATATATCTTGAATTAAATATAAAATAGTTCTAAAACTATTTATTTTAACATTTTAGGAATATAGAATGAATAATATTATAATACCGTCATTTAGGATTTAAAATAACAGAGTGCTGATTGTCAAATTCGATCTAGGTAGCTGTTACTTTTCCTCACTAGTGAGGGAAAGTGGTTTTCCCTCACTAGTGGGGGAAAGTGGGACTTTCCACACCAGTTTTAGTTGAGTAATGGATAGCATTATTACAGAGAGTTAACTGCTTTCAGATAACAGGAATCGTATCATTCTCGTAGTTATTGGCTTTAAATGGAGTTGTCAAGCCAATGCCTTACTTAGCCCCTTATTCACGACGAAAATAACTTGATTCCGCTTACTTAAGTACAAGAAACTCATTTTGGAAAAAAATAGACTAAACCACTTATTCACTGGGGCTGTAGATATATGCGGAAGAAAATGGTCAGGTTGGAGATCGGAGAAATAATCTCTTATATTTATTTAAATAAATATTTTGAAATTTGATCTTTATTTAAATAAATATCAAAATATTTATTTGAAAGCCAACATTTTGACCCACATTTCAAGGATTTCAGGATTTGTAAAGAATAAAAAAAAAACCTGTACCACTAATACCCGTGAACGGGTCAGGGGTTCAGTACATGGTAGAGACTGTACAGTTGCATGGACAACGGTTCTGCAAGGAGGTGACTTGTCCTAAATCACGCTCAACGGCCAGATTTTTCCCACTTATTTTGGGTACGCTATTTTTATAATATTTTATGGTCCTAGATGCCATATATCCATCTCCCGCTGCAAACAAGACTAAATAAAAGTAACTGCCTGCAGCGTGATTTGAACCAGGATTTCCGGCATGGCTACTCAGTGCTCTACCACTGAGCCACTCCGCTCCCTATTTGTAACTAATAAAAATAGATAAAATAAAATATAGAAATAATGATATTGGAGGTAACCATATACAAAATTGGGGATGATTTAAATTATGAAATAAAATAGATTTATTAATATGGTATATTTCGAATCACACCATACACAACGACATGAACATTCCCACTATAAAATCATATATTCATAACAATTACATAAGATTCCACTCATCGACACAATATCACCCAAACCCACTCGTTCTTCCGCTTTCCTACTCCTTCCTTGATAAGAAAAGATTAAAAAGACATTGACCAAGAGACCTACTATTGATATTTTTATTTCAAAGCTCGATGATCATCTAGAAAAGCCAAGAGGAAAACACTTGGATCAAATTTGCTGGATGCGCGATTGCGCAGGTGCAAATTAAAATTAAATAATAAATAAATTATTAGAAATATATGAACTAAAACAATGGATATGATTAGTAACAATAATGATAGAAAGCTATACAAATAAATATAAAAACAGACAGAATAATTAGAGAGTAATATCTAATGAGTAATAAAAATCCTAATAATTGGGATTTGAAACAATAGAAAGAAATAGAAACATACAGAGAATTATTATTGATGTGAAAGAAAAATTGATATAGAACAATGTTTTGAAAAGAGTACAATAGATAAAATAGAAAATAGAAATGCTGTTGCAGAAAACCAATAGAAGAGTAGGGATGATTTGAATCATTCTATATAGCAATTTACTTAAAGGAAAAACAGAAAAATTGAATACTTATAAGTGGTATAAAATAGGGCGAAATATGCAGAGAGGTATTTAAAAGCATTAATGAAATAGAAAAATTTTTTGATAAGGAAAAATTTTTTGTAAAGAGTACAATAGATATTTTAAAATATTGAAATTCTGTTGGAGAAAACAGATAAGAGAGTAAAGATTACCTAACGCTATTATTTAAATTATATGGACTACAAAATTGGGATATGAGTAATGAGACTAATAGACAACAATTTAAATAAATTAAAAACAAAGATAATAATGATAAGTAATAAAGAAAGTATTGAAGAATATATTGAGAAGTAATGTTAGAAATAAAAAACAGTAAAATTAACAATAAAACCTAAAGTATAACATAATAAACACAAGCAACATAACGAGTGTACTTGTTAATCTTAAAGTTTATATAATGGAAACATATAAACTATTATATCTGTTTTCTCCAGCTTTCTATTCTTCTTCCAAATTTCTATGTTTTATTTTATCTATTGTACTCCTTACAAAAATATTTTCTACATACATTTTTTTACTTTATCATTAATATTATTCTGTATGTTTTGCCATCGTTCCTTTGTTTCATAATAAGTTTTTCCTTTTTCTGTTTTTTCTTGTTTTTTCTTCAATATTTTCTACATTGATATATAAAACGATTTTAAAAGAAATTCTATGTTTATAGTGTACATTAAACCAATGCCAGATTGAAATGTTAATAGAATAAAAGTACAAGGTAGTTAATGTTAGTTTAATAAAACAAATGAACATTTATCTAATCAACTAAAGACTAAAGACCTCCGACTAAGCCAAAGAAAGTGGGTACTTAGACAACTTTATTGGCCTATTTAAGGGAAATGGCAATGCTTTATTTTCGACAGAATAGCTAAGTTCTTTTCTTCTTAATGAAGAAAAGCACTTTAGAGAGGAATTAAGGTTTATATTATGGGTTAGGTAAAAAAAAAAAACCTGTACCACTACAACCCATGAAGTGTATTGGGTTCTGTACTTAGTAAGGGATGTACCCTACAAAGTTGATTTGACTGGGTTCACACTCAACCACCAGGCTTTTACCCAGCAAAGGATACCAACTTACAGAGGCAGGGTGAGCCCAATAAATAATTACATATCCTATTGGGCCACTCCAAGACCGATATTGGAACACATGTGATTTACCTCGACGAAATATCCCTTCTAACTTTTCTTGAACATTAAAATTGCAAATATTGCATCCAATTTTTACTCATCTCTTTGACCAGATTTGTGAATCATGAGAGTAAATCGGAAAATGAGATAATTAACACTTGGTAAAGAGCTGTACAAAGCAGTACCCTTCCTGGACTTTAATTAGTTCATGAAACTCCTGAAAAGAGATCTCTCTTTTTCAGTCATCTCTTGATGAACCTACAGCCTTTTTATTTATTAAGTTGTTACTGAATCAAAGAAATTTATGATGGATAGAAACGAAAGTGTATGTGAGTACAAATTATCTGTTGTCACTAATTTTAGTTTCTGTTTGATTTTGATTTATGAAAATTTGGAACTTCACTCCGTTAAAAAAAAAAAGCCTGTACCACTACAACCCGTTAACGGGTCTGGGGTTCAGTACATGGTAGAGACTGTACTGTTTCATGGACAACGGTTCTGCAAGAAGGTGACTTGTCCTAGGTCACGCTCAACTGCCAGATTTGTCCCCCTTATTTTGGGTACCCTATTTAATAATATTTTATGGAGGCTAGGTAAGCCCCAGGAGGGTTCTAGATCATATATGATCCATTAGACATGAGATGATTAAATGCAACAGTGAAAAAGAGCTTACAATGAAATTGTTGAAGAATTGCTTTCATCTTATAAGGCCATGGGTTACATATCCGTAGTAACAAGTCCGTAAAAATTCATTTTTTGCATTCCCATTTGGATTTCTTCGCACCCAACTTGGGAGCAGTTTCAGATGAACACGGAGAACGGTGTCATCAAGACATAGGCCCAGATGGAAAAAAAGTACAGCGGTAAAAGCAATGAGAAGATGCTTGCGTACTTCAAAAACAACCTCCAAACTCTGAAAAATGGTTCTTGGCAGAATTTTTTTTACTTCAGATTCGAATTCAGCACATAGAAAAATATAAAAATCATGAACAATTTCTCAAGGGAGCAAAATTTTTTTTTTGCAGAACAGTGTAATGGACCTTAATGCCCCATTAATTTGGACCGTTCTATACCTCTTCCATTTCCGATAATCCTCTAAAAGAAGATGGGGTCGTGACCTTTTAAGTACAAGTTGTTATTCAAATACTTCAAGTGGATAGTTCCTCAACTTACTTACTAGCTATAATTATCTTTTTTAATTGTACTTGTCGTATTACTTAATACAGTTATAAATTTCGATAAATAAACTTTATAAAAATCGTTTCTTTAGAGGATTTTCTTTACATTTATATTTCCTAAGACATCCTTCTGTGGATTGGAAGCCCTAATTTATTTATTTTGGTTATTGTTAGAAGTCGAGATAGGCTGATATACTACGAGTAAAAATATGGGGGCTCACTTTGAACGTTTTATTTAGTTATTTAATCGTATTTTTCAAAGTGAATACTTTTATAAATTAATAAAAAAAATTTAAAATCTAATAAATGATTTCGTAATGTTAACGAAGCCGAACTGGGGTCGTATTAATGCTATTAATATTTAATCCTTTGCATAGACATCTGTAAATGTCTCGGTGCTGGTAGGCATATCACGTATGTATGTAGTGAATAATATAGGAACTACTATTGATCCTTGCGGTATTCCTTGCTAAAATGTTTGATTTGAAGAATTTTCCGCACACTCTCCAATATAAAAAATTAAATGGGGAAAATGGAGATAGGTCTCCAATTTTTTTGCAACAACATAATATAGTTTCCAACGAAATATTTAGTAATTCTGAGTTTTTTTACCATAAAAGTTAAGTGTGAAAACGAATGGCGTGTGCATATTTCCATTTTAACTAGGATTTATTCATCCTTGACCATTTTATGTAAAAGGTTTTCCGTTTGTGTGTTTGGACATTTGAAAAAAACAAACTGGAAAACTAAAAAAAAAAATAAAACATCAAAGAAATTTGTGATTTATTTAGAAAATTAACAAGCCACTTTAAAAGCCATAAAATACAACTTTCCTAAAGTTTTGCATTGCAAATTTTGGAATACATTTATAAATAATGTTTAGTTTGAATTAAAGATGAGAATTCCATTCCAAGTACTTAACCCGTAATCATTAAGTATCAATTGGGAATTTTAAGAGCGGTTTAATTAGCAGCCCATTTTCCCATTAAATCATGTCTGTGAATTTTATAGCATGGTTTAGAATGAGTGTTATGTTTTCATTATAAGTGGAGAATATAACAAAAACATTACATTGTCCGCTTAATCCATTATTATAATCCATGAAGGGTAAAGCTTCAGTGCGCACGTGGTAGTTTGCCGCATAAACGTATCATTTATAAAACAACGTTTGTGCAAGAAGGTAATTTGGCCGAGATCAATTTAAACCGAGGTCATGTGTTATTTTAATGTAGGAATAAACGATCTTTTGTTTAAGTAAATTGAATTAACAACCGAGACCTATTATAATATTGTCATTTTAATTAGGTTTCAGTTTTTTTAAAAAGTGTATGTACACAATAAACATCTAATTCCTATCTGAGTTATTAAACAAAAAAGTTAAAGGAAAAAAAAAATTACCACTACAGCCAATGAAGAGTTGTTCAGTAAAGAGTTTTGGTTGTTTATAGATTATTGGTTCAGTAAAATATCTAAGCATAAATTCAAGCCCGGGTATGGGAGAATATTTATTTTCTGTTGTACCTACCATGAATCGATCCTAGTGAGGTTTTAAGGGACACCCGACCACTCTGCAAGTGGGTACTTGATGCTTCAATGAGTTGAGAAAAAGGACTAGAATCCTTCTTTTATTATTCTCTTGCATTTGGATTTGCCAAACATCACTTAGCATTGTTTATAATGGCACATTATTTATTTCTTCACTCAAGTCCATAATTATAGACATTGAAAGCATGGTATGGCCGATAGAAGGGCCACTTCACGACTCTTAATAGAAACAATAATATAACTGTCATTTTTGTCAATACGCTTCAGTGCAGCGGCCTTCCAGTTCCGAACATTTAGTAGGCTCCTGGAGTCCTCACTTGAAGCTTGGATCGCCCTGCTCTTCTTGTGTTCTGTACCTTTTGTTCTATTATTCATCTGGATCCTTCGACATTTGTCATACTGGCCAAATGGCCACTTTAACCACGTCCGTGGCTGTAATAGACTAGTCAGCTCCGCATTGGTACGTCTTCTTCATGGCATCATGACCTAATTTGAGTTTTTTTTTATTACAACCACTGGTTAATTTCTCATCCTGCCTTTATCCATACCACATGTATCTTTTATTATATTTATTTGTTGTATTGTTATAATGCAGTTGCAAATTTCAATAAATAAAATTTTAAGAAATACTTTGCTTGCAGCTTGGAACGAGACTGCCTACCGTGGTGCCTGGCCGCTGACCTCCGAAGAGACGAGCACTATCCTCCCGATGGTTCTTCAGTACCTCACTCCGGAATTCGTATCCTTCTTCGGCCTCGGGGCCGTCTCAGCCGCGGTCATGTCTTCCGCAGACTCCAGCGTCCTCTCTGCATCCTCCATGTTCGCCAGGAATGTCTACAAGCTCATCTTCAGGCAGAGGGTTAGTATGAGAGCTCTTAGCCGCACTCTGGAAAGGGCCTGACCCACTAAACATAGCTATGCAAATGCATTCACGAGTCAGACAGAGAGAATACGGAACATGTGAACTGCTTACGCAACTTTGAATAATGATACTATAAAAAATCTTATTTCCTCGAATGTAATCCAGCCTTCATGAATAGTTAACAGGTCCAAATGGGGATTTATGGAAAACAGAGCTCTATTACAATTAAGATGGTTTAGGATGTCTGTTAAATTTGATCCAAGCTTAAGCAAAAAATTAATTTTATGGTCTTTCAGGTCTTTGACAGAACCTTGTAAGGAACATCCTATAGTTGTATAAGTAGCTTTCGAAATTTTAGTTAAATACGTTAATAAAAATATCAATACTTCGATACACTAAGGCTTGTTTCCTCAAAAGGTGACCTCTCAAAATTTAATATATGTTGAACTATAGAGGAGTATAATTATAGAGTAATATAATTTATTGGATGTAGATCATTAAAAGTGCGCTGTAGCGTGTGTGGTCAGCATATCGTCCCTTCAAAAGAACTTCAAAACTAGTAAATCCCCATGAGCACCAGGTCGTTTCCTTGAGATCCGTCCAAATAAGAGGCTATTCTATCTACTATGAGTAGAGTTTACTACCATGTGGGATATTAGCCCAGCATTGGAGGTCCCGTATCCTCGGGACAACTGGTCTCCTAAATATTCACGTCCCTTCAGGAAAAAGCGTGACCCGGTACAGGGATTACCTCCAACCTGGAGGATCATTGGCTGACGACTTTAGTCAGATGACTGGGCGATGGGGCTAAGTACGCCAAACTTCAAAACTCAAAAAATCTAAATAATAATGGAGGCATTTGAAGGTTTCATATCATGTCAAAATTAAACCAAATGAGTTAAATAAATTGAAATTTGTGCACTGCTAAAGTTCATACCATTGGAATGATGGTATTGAAATGATTTTATAAAACATTAGATTGTTTTTAAAAACTTGAAACTTTTTATATTTTAACATATGTCATTATTCCTATTAATAATGAACAAAATACAACTCAAAATATGACTTTATAAAAAAAAAAAAAAAAAACGTTATCATATCATATCCTGTAAATGGAATATCTGTCATATCGGTCCTGAATTAAAAACGAACTAATACGTTCTTCACGTTATATTATAGTTCTTTAGAAGGAGCGATATATGTTTTTCACTCTTAATGACATTTGTTAGCTATTCATTGCAAATTTAAATATCCATTGTTTTTCTATAAATCTTTAAATTTAAATAAAACAGTGATACATTTATTATTAACTATTTTAAGCCAGTTCAATTTACATACTGATTAAGGAAGGTGGATGGTTTGGTCATCGGATATGGGAACACGATTGCCAAGGATTATCGTATGGTATATCTGGCACGTGTTTGATTATACCACTCCCGTATTCAATTACCATTGTATAACCATACGATTATACATGGTTGAGGATTTAGCGATAAACACAATTAGAATTAGTACGAGTGCAAGTGATTTGGTTCGCAGCTTAATTTGTTCAACTTTACTCGTATAGGGTGTTTCAGCCTTAAATCCAAATCCAAACGTTTTTCAATGTATATTGGAATATTTCTTCTTCGAAAGAAGCACGTTTTTGCATTCTAGCATTGATAGAAAATGAGCAATTAGCGTTTAAAAATTACACCAAAAATCCAACATTAAAAAAAAACTCGATTATTTATTATAAATTGTTGTTAAAAAGCTGGATAAAGAACTTAGGAAAAATAAAAGATTAGTTAATATAATTCATTAATGATTACCGTCTCTATATGGGCTATGTGAGCTGTCTTTAAAGATCTATACCTCGTCAAACATGTTAAGAAAGTTAAGCAAAGCGAAAAGTTTTCTAAATAAAAGTAAATACAGAAATAATTGGAAATTCACACGCTTTTCCGAGAAAGCGGAATTAAACCGAACAAAATGGACAGAAGATATAAAGAAGAAATGCGGAGAAAACAATAAAACTTATTGAAGAAAAATTATTGAAACCGCCTGCTTCCGGAACATGTGCTTATAACAAATATAGTAATAATTAATTTTCATAATAGAAACAAAAGAAGTCCCTATAAGATCGGCACAACTGAAATACAAAGCATTACTACGTACTTGCATATACCATTTCATAATAATAATGATAATATAATTTATTGTTATTAATAGTTTAATTTTATGGTAATTATTTTTAAATATTTTTGATTTGAAGAGAAAAGGTTTGCCCTGGCCGGGATTCGAACCCGGGTCGTCGGCTTCTCCGTAGCAGTGCTCTAAGCCACTGAGCTACCAGGGGTCGTATCCAAGTCATACAGCAGTGGTTCAGTTGCTTTGAGAAGCAACCGGGGTTCGAATCCCGGCCAGAGCAAATCATTTCTATTTAAAACAAAAATATTTAAAAATAATTACCATAAAAATAACAATTAATAAAAATAAATTATAAATAATCTATTGACGTATGTCAATTAGATCCTAATTAAAATAATGTACAATGAATATTCTTCCCAGTTTATACATCCCAAAATATTGCGAGAACACGGGGGTATAGGATCGGTGAAGAGAAAGGATTTGTACGACCCCTGGTAGCTCAGTGGCTTAGAGCACTGTTACGGAGTAGAAGACCCGGGTTCGAATCCCGGCCAGGGCAAACCTTTTCTCTTCAAATCAAAAATATTTAAAAATAATAATAATATATATTTATCAATTAAAAAAAATTATCCTTTCTTTTCCAAAGGTATAATTGTTGGATGGCGGGGACTTATAATAAATGGTTACATGATTATGATGTAACCATGATTATTAATTTTTTATGTTACAGGCTTCTGAGATGGAAATTATCTGGGTTATGAGGATATCAATATTCGTAGTCGGAATTCTAGCAACCATCATGGCATTGACTATTCCTTCAATTTACGGATTATGGTAAGTGTATACATATTATATTGTTAAACTATATATGTTTTGAATGAAATTAATAGTTAACCTCATATGCTGGATTCAGGTTTAAATTCAACACATAGATAACATTTTAATATATTTTTTTAATAGGTTTAGGTTTTACAGGTTCCTTTACCTGTTCAACGATAATGTCTTTACCTCCAAAAATTTATCATTTTCTGGTTATTCAATCCGGAATTTCGCGTTATCAAAATACAATGTTATTCAGTATGCTTTATATTTCTTGATCAAAAGTAATTTACTTTGCTTCAAGTTTCTTTCATTTACTAAGTATTCTATCTGGAAGCGGAGTAGCTTAGTTCTTAGAGCGGTGAAGGTCCCAGGTATAGATCCAAGTGTGGCTTATAATATATTTTATCAGTTTACAGCCACGGATAGAATCTGTGGGACTTGTTAACCCTTCTAGGACTCACCCAGCCTCTCTAACGTGAGTACCCTTAATTTGGGGAAAACCTGGCTGTTGAGCTTAAGCTCGGAAAAATAACATCTCTGCCAAACCGTTGTCCTGGAAACAGTACATGATCTACCATGTACTGAACCCAAAGCCCTTCTTCATAGGCTGTACAGTTCTTTTTATTCAATTATTCTATCAATAAACTGAAATTTCACGTTATCCAAAATCACTCCATTTCCAAATTCTACTGAGATTAGCTGTACAACTGGATTTTTCCCAGGAAAGAAGCTCGTATATGCCAGTTCCTGATTTTCTTTCTTGAAGAATTAACTAATCTATCAGGGCTTACATCTTTTTTTTTTTGTATTGCCCACTTCAGATCACGTTACAACTTTATTTTCCTTTCATCTGCTTGAGTTTTCTCTGTCTCCAATCTTCTTTCATGTAATCACTGACATGTTTCTTTTGATCCTCAGTCCAGCTTCGTCCTGGCTTCTCTGGCCTTTCTTTATTATATTTTTATTACAAGACGGTCAATAATACAGGTCGATGTGCTCGGACCTGGTCTACGTCATCCTGTTTCCTCAGCTTCTGATGGTCGTCCACTTCAAGGACTATTGCAACACCTACGGTAGCCTCTCTGCCTACATCATCGCCCTGGTCGTCCGGATCTCCGGAGGGGAACCACTCCTCAGCCTCCCGGCGTACATCAAGTATCCAGGCTGGGACGAGGAAGAACAGAGGCAGCTCTTCCCCTTCAGGACAATGGCAATGCTTATCTCGCTGTTCACACTTGCTGGAGTCTCCTGGGGTACAAAGTATGTTCGCGTTCATATATGATATTTAATTTTTATATATTTATATTTATCCAATTGTTTATGTAACGTAAATAAAGTAACGATAGTATTCTAACTATAAATCTTATTCAACAGTGCAACATTTTAGTGAATATTCTGCTTGTGCTATCCCCTATGGATGTAATGCACGTCCAACATAAAAATAATAATTATAAACTAGAGGAGTATAAAAAACAAATCATATAAATGCTTGAAATAATCTAAGAAATTAATTTTACTCTCTCTTTTTTTATTTTATAAAAACCTAGAATTGTATAACAGTACTTAAGGTATATAATATATTTAAAAATAATGGTTATCTCTTAACATTCTTACTTTATTAACACTATCAAAAAAATACACATCTTTTTACATAAATCCAGTTCTGTTTTATGTTAGGATGTAACAAGAAATACTCTTCTGTTGTTTACAATGTTTATCTTTACAAATCGTAAGATGGAGATGTTATCCATTTTCTCTTCTTTTTTTTAATATTTACTATAACTACAATTTAATGTATATTGTTTAGTATGCCGTTAAGTTTGACCATGGAAACATGTTTTTCTTGTTTTGTTTTTTTATTTGTGAATTTAAACTTGGACACTGGTCGCCCTAATCTGAAAGAAACATTACCACCGAAGAATATGGGAAGAGTATGTAACGAAAAGAGCATACGCGGTAGTTCTGAGAAAAAAGTTTAGCTGGTGACACGAGCTAAATCAATTTATAAATTATTCATTTCTCCTTTCTAACCTGAGGGGAAACACACACAACTACATCGTAATGTTTGGGAAATTGACATACTGCTAATAAAACTTATAAAAAACAAAACAATATTCATTGGTTAATCGGTAGGGGACTGTAAGCTGTAGGCTTACACGACAATGCCAGTCCTCATGTTTGAAGACAGAGAATGAAAAATCTAAACGAGCTGGGTTACGAAGTCCCCCCACATCCACCTTATCTCCAATAGATCTAATAGATAGATAGATCCAATAGATCTGTTCAGAAATTTAGAAAACTTCTTTAAAGTAAAATTTTTGAAAATGATTCTCAAGTAAAAAAAGCATTTTCATAGTTTAGTTCATCACGAATCCCTGATCAGTTCTTGGGGCTCAAACTTTTGATAAAACGTTAGAAAAAGTAAATATTATGAATAAAAAAGTTTTTATTTCATAAAGTAATATAATATTTTTTTTAGTAAATGAAATGACCCAACATTGCTGTTTTCCTTTTATATCACACTATATTACAATGTTTTAGTAATAATCAACTATAATCATTTTTATGAACCTAATATGAATGATTTATTATAATCGGCATTTATTATAATTTTGAAATAAATTGGCGCCCGAACTGGTTTTTCACTAATCCACCTGAAACTAAAACCCATAAAGGGCATTCGATTACGTGAGCCATAGAGGATCGATATGCAGATCACACATAGTCATTTATAGATACAAATATAAATAATTTATCAGTTAAAACTGATCTCGATTCTGGGATCTACAGGTAGCCCTGCGAGCTACTAAAAAAACTATTAAAAACCTTATAACACTACGAACCTTGAAGAGTATGGGGTTCATGGTACATGGTAGAGATCGTATTGTTTATTTTTGGACAACAGTTGTGCATTTGTCCTAGATCACGCTCAACTGGGAGCTTTTCCTCTTCATATTGGGTAACCACTTTCAGAGACTGAGTGAGCCCCAGGATGGTCCAAGTCCCATGGGAACAATATCCGGCTGCTAACAGATTAAATAAAAGTCTTTCCAGAAGCGGGATTCGAACTCAGGGAATTGAAACTCAGCGCTCCCTATACATAAATGCATATATATAATTTTCTTAATTTGTTTATTTAGAATTTATAATAAATTCCGTATTGTATAATACGTTTCGTTTAAATATATTTCAAAGGAAAAATATTTTGACTTATAATATTCAAGAATTCTTTGTGAATTAAGGCATTATACTCCATATTATTCTAAAAAGGTTATCGATTCGGTGAAAGTAGACTAAACCAGTAGGTTGAAGGTAGTATTTAGTAGGCAGCCCTTGGAGCGAGGCCCATCCATTCCCGACTCCGATGCCATTGTGGTCACTGCCAAAAGAGAACAAGAGATTTAACTACTTCCTTTAGGCCTCAATTTTCCAACAATTAACTCGGAACGTGTTAAGACTGGGGGAAGGTTGTGATGCCCGTGGTAGCTAAAATGTCAGTTATATCCCTCACGTCTGCATGGTTTTGCCGGTTGTATAACCAACCATAATATTGGCTCCTTCCGGACACGTCTTCAAACGAAGAACCGATACTTCCTTTATAAAAGGAAGCAATCTGCAAAACATCACTTTGTTAAAATCAAGCTGGAACATTTTGATATACAAAAACGTTTTGCAACTCTCTCCCTTTCCTCCCCCAACAAAAACAGAGGCAGCTTTATACACCATTGTAAAATATTACAATATGGGGAGCGGAGTGGCTCAGTGGTAGAGCACATAAGTAGAGTAGAGTAGAGACACTGTTTGCAGCCGGAGATGGATCATACATGATCCAGGGCCCTCCTGGGGCTCACCCAGCCTCTATAAAATACTATAAAAATAGGGTACCCAAAATAAGGGGGGAAAATCTGGCGGTTGAGAGTGACCTAGGATAAGTCACCTCCTTGCAGAACCGTTGTCCATGAAACAGAACAGTCTCTACCATGTACTGAGCCCCTGTACTGAACTATATTACAGAGTAATGAAGGTTGGATATTTTCTATGGTTCTCTGTGATCTATCTGAAGGCAACTATATCTGATCTAATGTGGGCTATAGATATTCTGGGGGTGCAGTAAAAAAACACTAAATAAGACAAACTTATTCATTATTAGTGCCGACGTTTCGACCTACGTCGTAGGCCATCTTCAGTGCTGACAGAAGGCTGGAGCTGCTGTGAGTAGAAAGTAGAAGAAAGTAGACAGAAGACAGAAGCCTTCTGTCAGCACTGAAGATGGCCTACAACGTAGGTCGAAACGTCGGTACTTATAATAAATAAGTTTGTCTTATTTAGTGCTTTTTTGACTGCACCCCAGACTATCTATACCCCACATTAAAACACATAAAGGGTTTTGGGTTCACTACATTGTAAAGACTGTACTGTTTCTAGGACAACAGTGCCAACCAGCAGGTTGTCTCCCTATTAAGAGTACCCACTTTATTGAGGCTGGGTAATCCCCAGGAGGGTCTCCAGATCCAATGGGGATCGATCCCCGACTGTTAACAGATTCAATAAAATCTTCACGGCAGCTCTTCGCTCTACCTCTGAGCTCCCTCGCTCCCTCAAAAGGATATAAAGTTGAGTCATAATTTCCGCATGAAACTTCGTCATGAACGTAACAGACCAGAGGTTCCCGGCCTGGGGGCGCGAACACAAATGTTGGATCTTATGACGGTAAAAGTGAAGGTTTGGTTTTCAAAGTAATACTTTATTGGAAATCAGTTCCGCAGATTTTCGGTTCGAGTTAATTCACAACAAATTTTAGCTTTTCATTCGTTTTCTTTTTAATAATATTCTCAAAAATATAAATATTTGTATTACTGACTGTATATAGCAGAGGTTCCCAGACTTTTTTTCTCGTAGACCACTTTCAAAATTTAGCTGCTTCCGGTGGACCCCCTGCAGCTATATTCCCAAAACTCGACAAAAAATGTGAAGATTTAGTAATAATAAGGCGGTCTTACTTAACAAGATATGGCTATTTAAACATAATAGGATTACCTAATTAATTATTGCTATGAAATAAACAAAGTACCGACGCACCATTATCCACTGGAGTTAATGACCTAAGGTTGGGAAAAAAAGTACTGGGAAACTGATTCTAATTATTAAAACCATTTTTTTGTCCACCTGGACCACTTTAGAAACTAAGGGTATATAGATTAAAGAACTCACGTACACATACTGTTTTATAACATAGTTTATATAATCATTTATACTTTGTTTGTTGAAATGTTTATTTCTTGAAGAAATGATTAACGAAATATAATTTTTCGTAATAAAACTCACGATTATGTTTATTATCGTTAAAACCTGTTTTGACTTAACTAGAAGGGACAACTTGCATAACTGATGCCCTTTAATGTGTAACTGAGACAGGGAGCATTTCAACAAGGAATTGCGAACACGTTTGAGAACCCCGGCTTTAGACTTTATGAAAGTCTATTTTACAAACATTTTACAATCTTAATTTGATTGTAATATTGAAAGTAAAAGTATGAATTGTCTCTTGTACGAGATAAGTCTTTTGGTAAGCAATGCCTTTCAAAGAAATAAAACTATCTGGTTGGTATTGGGGTTCCTTCGTGGAGAATAAAAAAACAAATCGAAGGATTGTCCAGTCTGAATAAAGGAAACTGAGGAGCAGAACGAAACAAAAGATCCTTAGAGAAAGGGAAGAAAATAAGCCAAGGTCACAGCTAGTTAGAAAGTACATCTTTCTTTCTTTTGCCACTTTTCGTCCGAATTTTTTTAATACTTTTTAGTTCTTTTCACTTTAAAACCTAAACACACAAGAGCAGAAGTGTCATAATCTTGTGTATTTATTAATGCTTGTGAAGTACTACTGTTCATTGTGTTAATACACAACCAATTGGCAAATTTTATCCAAACGAATAACTTCCTTAATATTACTATAGTAAGTCTTTGAAATTATATTCTCCCAATGAGTTAGTTCCATTTTGTTTTTGCCTATCGTAAAGGACATGTAAGGGAAACCATACACCATGGTAAAGCCCCAAAGCTCAAGAGGAAATGTGAATAATTTTTAGTCGATCGACATATTTAGTCGATGGCTTTTTAAGTGCCACCATAGTTCCGAACAGTGACTATCATCAAGGCTATCAGAATTTTGGATCTGAAAAACTGTTTTTTTTTAAATCACTGGAATCTTCCTACGCTTCTTCTTACCTTTATTTTGTATTTATAATTATATTTATCTCAATTTATATTGCAGTTTGCTTTTTTAATAGTACTTGTCTTTTCTTCCTTATCCTCGTTATAAAAGTCTCGTTTGTAAACCTGCACAACCAAGTTATTATGGGAATCTTTCGGACAACTACATCTCAAAACCATTTAGTAAAAACCAGGTATCATCCATATAAGGTTTTTTATTTTTTATAGAGCTTTAATATACTTTCATCCTAAGGTAAAGAGAATGGGTAACTACTGAAGTTTGTGAACATTTCTAACCAGAGTAGGAAGGTAGACTTACTCC
Organism: Troilus luridus; assembly: GCA_964056705.1. Classification (NCBI taxonomy): domain Eukaryota; kingdom Metazoa; phylum Arthropoda; class Insecta; order Hemiptera; family Pentatomidae; genus Troilus; species Troilus luridus. The sequence goes on from OZ057417.1 coordinate 14,473,314, forward strand.
TTGGGTTCCCCCACAAGATAAACTTTTATCCGCTCAAGCTGGATTCGATTTGGCGTCGCATCAGTAATGAGATTGCTAAGGTAGGCGCTTTAACCACCTCGCCCACTGCGGCCTCTAAATATATCGAAATAACAGACATTGCCGGAATGAAGTGAAGGCAATAGGGTTCGCATCCTTTAAAATTTTAATCCTGTCCTAAAAAAAAAGGTAGTAAATGAATAATACAGCAGTTCTAGCCACGCTGTTCAATCCAATACATGCTTATAAGGTCTTTCGTTTCCAAGATTATTGACTCGGGTTGACGACAATTTTCCCCAAGAGCTTCTTTGTAGGGGTGCTTATATTACCCTCGGGTCTACTATAAAAATATAAATAATTACAACAAAAAATATCACTAAAACCCGTGAATGGTATTAGATTTAACAGATCGAAGGTTTGCAAGCAGGTTATTGGGACGAGACTAGACTCAAACGCCAGATTTTTCACAAATAAGATTATCCACTTTATAGAGTGGACGAGTCCCTAGAAGGAAGTAAATAATTTAAGCTGCCACAACAGGTTTCGAGTGCCAGACACATGGACTGCAACGCCGATCTCTTCGCTCTAAGCTCTCTCACTCTTCATTAAAGAATAATCAGTTGTAATAATTTTTTTAAATATAGAAATTTTACAAATACGGGGAAAATATATATTTTTTAATTTATTCCTCATGTAAATGGTATGTTTGTCGTTTATTTTAATAAGAAAAACAAATTTCTATTCTTATATTCTCGCGAATCTTTACTATACTATTACTATGCATCGTCAGCAACATCCAATCCAAGGATTCAGCTATGGCTATTTACAGATTAAGCCATTTTTTATTATTATTTATTAATGACTCTTCTACTACCGTGCAACTCGGCCTGAAGAGGCCCAATGTCCTAAAATCCCTAACGTTCGTCTAGGCTTCTGAGATATTTTAGATAATCTTTAAACCTTAGTTCTTGAAGTTCCTCGTTTCCTCTAGGGCCAAGGTCAAATGTTCCCTTCAGATTAAGCCATAATAACCGGATATGAACCCAGGACCTTCAGATCAGTTCAACGCTCTACTAAAATACATTTGGCCATATTATTTAATAAATGACGTGAGTACTCTCGAGCAAATTATTAGCCAGTAAAGTGAGTCGTTTCCTTTCCTGTTGTCTTGATTAGTCAAGTTCTCAACAAACAGAAACACAGTTGCTACATCGTTGTTTTAGGAGAAGAGGGAAATCAACTAGGAGCGTAACAACAGCTAGTTAATTCAGGACAACTGTTGTTGATGTTGATAACTGTTTGGGGAGATCTAAATCAACTTGTCGATTCCCTGCTATTTCTTGCGCCGGTCTCGCGCAATACGTCTCGAGCATGTCGGTGACGCTAAAGCATGCGTTTTTCTCCTACCAACAGTTAAATGTGGCTAAAAAAGTTTTAATTCTAAAAAAAGTCCTCCCACTGACAGATTGGAACTAGTGAATCTTCATAAAACCCGGTGCTTCCAAAACCAATTTTTTTAAAGATAAATAAAATAATTAACGATCTCGGTAAATTATTATTATTAGTATGGTAATAAATACGTATAAAACTTTTGTTTAAATGGAGAAACTATCACCTTTTTCACAAGTAATAGCTTCGTTTGCTCCGGAAGCAGTGGACCACGAAGAGGTCGAGTCTATTCATGGTTGGGGTCACAGGGTGGACCCTCGAGGGGTCAAAGGGACCACAATGGGTACCAAACCAAGCCTTTGAACTAGAGTACCATTAGCCTAACGCGAAACCCGGGTATACTCAAGCTGTCTGCTATACAAACCTTATACAACCGGACAATGAAACGGTATAACCTTAATCATTAGGAGCTGAATTTAACCAACCGTAAAGTCCATCTGCTTATATTTATTTTTATAACAATCTGTAGTATATCTTCCCTTGTTGTCATTTTATATGAACAATTAAACAGCAGACAGTAAACAATTTATGGTCGTTTCTTATTCCATACAAGTGCATTGATAATTTTTTTCAGAATAATATCTAGGTTACTGATGGGTTTCATAAAACAATGCTACTAATAAAAAAGTTATTATAGTCTATCGAATATTTTTTACTAATGAATTTCAACTGACTGAATGGTTAGGTTGTCCGGAAAATGACGGAGGATTTTACTTTCTTGGAAATACACCTGCAAATAGTAATCTGTTTAAGTTTGTTTGACTTTTGAGATTTATAAGTGTAAACACTTATTGAAAGGAATGGCTTAGTAGTAGAGAGCTGAGTTGCCGTGATAAAGGTACTAGGTTCATAACCCACACGCTAGCAGTCTTTTATTTAGTCTGTTTTAGCGGCCGGAGATGGATCTAACGGGATCTAGGACCCTCACCCTCCCTCTATAAGGTTGGAACCTAAAATAAGGGGGGACAATGATTCGGTTGAGCATGATCTAGGACAAATAACCTCCCTGCACAACCGTGGTCCAAGATACAGTACAGTCTCTACCATGTCCTGAACCCCAGACCCTTATAGGTTGTCGTGGTACAGTTTTTTTTAAACACTTATTAATCCTCTTTCAAGCAAAAATGTTTGCTTACCTCAGTAACGTTATGCTGCTTGGAAATAATTCAGTATTTACTGAGATGTCAAAGCTTAATTTTCGCCCAATTTTGTTTTACGAGTTCAATTCAGCCGGGTCCAAACGACCAGAAACATCAACGAAGTCTGGGGGGAAGGGAGTATAAGGTCTGCCATTGATGACAATGCTCTGTGTGAACAGCTGTTCGAGAACTGGCAGGGAAACTGAAAGTCAGCTAATCAACCGTCGATGACCATCTCAATGCGAAGGTTAAAAAGGTAGAAAGTTGGATGTACTTCTTCCACGGCTTTCTTTGTCTTCAAGGCTTAAGTCTCCTCGAAATCTTAGGAACCGCCTTTGAACAGTTCACTCACTTGCACTGCTCCTGATATTTCTATCCGTTTGTGCCCCGTTCTTACCCAATTAGAACTCGTAAAATAATACTATGCGAAAATCACGCTTTGACATTTTAGTAAAGACTAAATTATTTCTAAGTAGGTAAATGTTAAAGAGGTAAACAAACATTTTTGTTTGAAGGATGATTAATATAGTCATAAATATTATAAGTCCAACAAACATAAAATGTGAACTATTTTGAGGGGTTTTACACATGAAATCCTGTATGCGTATCCAGACAACCGAATAACATAAATGAATGATAAGAAGATATTATTCATTCACGGCGCTGCAGACGTTCTCACCAAGTCTTGTTAGCACGTCTGATGACAACACATGTTCTCTTCAGATCCACCATCTGAATATCCTCTCCTCATCCATCCTGATTAGGTACCCCATCCATCTGATTGGTTGTATCCTTACATATTGCGAGACACTTAAGTCGTAAGGTTATTTTTCGCCTTTAATGTATAAGAGATGAGGTTATTAGGAATATTTAGTCATAAATATTGTTTCTTGCAGGTACGTTTTCGAAGGAGGATACCTTGCACCCGGTTACGACCTTTTCCGCTGTGTTGTAAACATCCCAGAAGACGTGGTACGGGTCGGAGAACCCGTGGAAGGCGAGATGGCGGTAATGACTTCAGGAGCGATGGGTCCACTCTACGGTTCTGCAGCGGCCACTCTGGTCGGCAAGGACGAGATGAACGGAAGGATCAATCCTGCGCTTGAGACTGACGACGACGATCCCGCCATCGACTTGGCCGAGATGAAGAAGCGACAAGCGCAGCAGACGCAACTCTAGGCCGAGGAGTTGATGCGGGGAACACTAGTCCGTTGAAGAAACCTGAATTTAATTTTTAGAATTTTATCTAAGCAACTTATAATTTGTTTATAAATAACCTAAGTTTAAGTAAATAGAGCCAATCACTCCTGGAACAAGAATCTTAGAACAGTAAAATGTACTGTGAAAACTTGGTACTAAGGTTAAACTATTTGCCCTCTGACCGATTAAATTCAATTGGTACTTTCACTCAACCAATCAACTAGGCATGAAAGCAAAGCAATACTATTACAAACGACTTCACGGGTGTTAACAGTTACTTACGGACTACACAAAACAATGAATAGGCTCCCAAATAAGCTGGATGAGAGATTTCCTTTCCTTATAATACCTTACGAATCCATGGCACTGAGCATACATCCCTTTGGTGATAAATATATTTTAATTAATTCTTTAAAAAATTAACTCTTCAAATATTTTAATGTTACGTCTTAAAAGCCTTTCATCTCGATTAATATTATCGAACATATCTACTGCCCCTATGAAAGTCAAATTTTCTCCAAAATTATTTTCTTGTACTAGCAGAATTGTGAGATTTTCGTAGCGAATAACATGCAAAGTCCGTCATGTGAGTTTATACAAAGTTATTGCTTATATTATAATTACATTTATGGCCAAAACCTACGAGGACGAAACGCTTAGGCTTACAAAGTACAACTAACTAATTTTGGAAAAAATCGAGTTTAACACTTTTACACCGTGGATGAAGATATAATGAGTGGAAAATGGTCAAGGGGGAAATTTCTTAAATAGGGTTGAATTATTTATTTGAAAGCCAACGTTTCGACCCACATTACAGGTCTTCTTCAGGGCTTATAATGAAGTCAAAGGTTAATATTCATTGATTGGTACTATTGAAAATACAGCTCTAGGCATCTTGAATATGATGTTTATCAAACTGAATGTATACTTAGCAAATAAGATGTATATTAAATAAAAATAAATGTTAACTAGGTAAACATGTCTTAGCTTGTATTAAGTGCTTTAGTACTATATTTGGTTAGATTACGAATATTAATATTTGACAAGTCGAGTTAAACAGGTAACAGCTGTAATTGGCTCTATTTATACTAATTGCGTAAATATTTTTATTTACTAATATATTACTAGGTTCTTCCGTTCTATAAGTTTGGTGTGAGTTTTAACTAGAACAAATATTTAAGTAACCAAAGAGGCCATTGGTACTTGTCTCAAATCTAGACTTACACCAAGTAAACTGAAGTAAGGGTTTCTTACGAGGTTACTTCGTTATTAGTATAGGCGATTTAAATTCATAAAAAAATGGTGAAGAAGGAGAGGTTTATTATTGTTTATAATATTCTTTATTATTAAGTACTTGATTAATAAATATCATTAACTTTTTCCGGTTATTATAATTAGTTTAATTATTTTAATCTATACTTCATTCAACGGATAAAAACTGATATAAAAGGCACCCAATATAACTCCCTGCATCTTTAATAATTCAAGAAACTGATGTTTCCACTTGAATTATATGAAATCTTTCAAACTTTTCCAATTCAAGTTTTGAATAAATACAGTAATTTTCATTAAATGTTATACTCAATAAATGTGAGCAGTAATTTGCAACATCTATCTATTTACAGACATACAAATATGGATTGCTTGATCCATAGATATTTATCTTATGGATAAAAAAAATGGAACGAACTTCAAAACTTACTGGAATTGATGGGAATTTTCCCCTGACTTTATTCCGGTTAACAGATCGGATGCTTCTTAAATCTGAATTAGAAAAAAATATTACTCGATTTGACGCCCGTACAAATTTATGTAACTAGACATGACAGTTAGTAGTCATACTGTCATAAAACACGGCATTAACGACATTGGTAGTGGAGAGTTGCATGCCACTTTGCCACTTCGTTACCAAACTCAAGCACCAAAACACGAACCTGCATTTATAGTTTACAGCATCACTAAACTTGCACTTAAAAATGGGCCCTCTACGAATTTTCGGGACAAGAGCTTGGGACTATAGGAACATATCAGTTAGTCTTTTAGATAGATAAAAAACATAAATACATTAGGAATGTATTGAACGTAACATATCAACTAGAGGCCTAAAACCTTCATATTTCAAGGTATTATAATAATATATTATTAAATTATATAATATATTATGTTATTATATACATATATTTCTGTATTTATTTTAAATCGTGCTTCTTACGAAGAATAATCTCGTTATCAGTATTATGTGTGATTTTTAATGTTAAGTATTTTATGCCTTCCCTTTATAAAAAAAAAGGCTATTTCTTTACGGCCGTCCTAAGATATGTTAAATTATGTTGGTATGCGACTACCAATAATTATATTTTATTTTATTATTATTGCGCTAATGTAAGCTTGTATTATTTATTTATTTAATTTGTTAAAAACGCCTTGAGGCTATATTATGTACAGAGACACAATTTTTATGTGGCAATCCAGAATTGTATTAAATATTGATTGTTAAGCTAAGGAAGAAATCAAGAAGTCAAAAAAATAATAAGAAATTTGTATGTATGTAAAAGTAAAAGCCAAATAAAATATAAATTAAAGGTGATTTGAAGGTAGTCAGAATTGAAATATTATGATCGATAGTTTTTTTTTTTTTAAATCGTTTGTTTATATATGTATAAACGAAAATATTGCCTGTAATAAGATATAGTCATTCAAAAGTAATGTAAAATTTGTTCAATTGTATTTAAATATGAACAAAAACGCATAAAAATTTGGTCTCTGTTTATGTAATAGGGTGTCGAAAATATTTTTTGAAATGGCCGAAAAATACTCAATGAAGACGAATTATAGTAAATAAAAGAAAAACTAAACCTTTCTCTTTGTTGGCTGCCTAGAATAGTCCTTCGTAATTTTCTTTTTTTTTAATTTTCTGATCCGAATACGTAATTTAAAATTTATTTTGGACACCCTACAAATTTGATTGTAAATAAATTAGGTATCTTATTATGTAGTTGCTGAATATTGAAGATGTATTATTTTAGAGTAACATTTAATAAAAGTATATATATAATTTTAGATTGTGAATACCGAATATTAGATGTTTAGAAATATAAGAGTATACACTATAGATGGTACTATTTTAAAGATAAATATATATATATTTCTGTAAAAAAAAAAAAAAATAATGACAATACCATTAATATGGAGGGAAGTACTATCCATTGAAAATCCTAAATAGTGGTATAGTGGACATATCTTATCAGGCGTTGATAAACCGGGACACTGAAATCAATTAGTTATAAAATAATAATTTATTGGATGATTATGCTCCGATAAAGAAAAATTTTTTTCCAGCCATTATAATTGCTAAAAATTTCCAAGAGAAAAAATAAACAATAAAATCAAAAATTTTTTTATAATTACTGTAAAACTTCGATTATTGTAACCATCAAACCAAGGACGGGTATATTAAAAATGTACCTAAACGTATAAATAATAAACAATCAAATTTTAGGGTTAACATGTTGTTCGAAATAGCAAACTATTTTTTTCCACTTTAAGTTCAGCAGTAATTCAGAGATTTTAGTAATTAACCTAAATATTTATGTATTTGACTTAAAATATAAAATATTTTTTTATATTATTTTTACTTATATTATTATATTATTATAAAAAATTTGATTTTGACTTTCGGAATTTAATGAAGTATATGTGTATGGCATTACATATTTCTTTTTACTTCTGTAAATTTTATAATTTATTTATTTATTTTTTTTCTATTAAATTATATCGAGTTAAAGCCCCTGTCGTTTTAGTTTATCAACATTTTACTATATTTTTTATTTAAAACTTTCATACAGTTTTTATTATTTTTTTTATCCTTCATTATCAATAAAAGGGGCTTATTATCAGATCTATTCATAAATAAAATAATATTGTCCTTGTGTTCTCTTATCATATAAATACATATCATAGAAAATAAATATATTAAATACGAAAGATCGTATTTATAAGTATGTATTTATAAGAATATACATATACTTGGATAATATAAACAATCTTTTAACTGGTTTTTAATTTAATAAATTTAAATATACATATTAAAACTATATTTGGATAATACATGAACCGGCCAACGTTGGATAACTGAGTTCACTGAATATGTAAATATTAGGAAGTAGTTTAGTCGCAGTGTTAAATTAAGCTAAATTAAATTTTTTTTTTCATTGAGTGTGCCAACTTTTTATTTAAATTATTATTATTGTTATTAAAAGAAAGAAGGATGCAAAAAAAAAAGGCAGTCAAAGAGACTATCAACTTAATTTTCAGTGTAAATAGTGTTATGAGATATTTGATAGTTTGTGGCACAATTGTTCAAAAGATAGGCGCACATTGAATGTATGTAGTCTCCAATTGTATATGTTGCTATCTTCGATTCTATCGTTGTTTAAATAAATAAATTGTTTATCTTTTCGAAAAAATAATAATAAAAGATATTCTATGAAATGTTAAATATCTATTGATGTTGTCAACTTTTTCTCATGTGATGTGAGCCAGTTTGCTGTGCCAGGGTGATATGGTTGTTATAATGTGAAAAGTTTATTGAAATGGAATAACTGGTTTACGAACATTTCGATATAATAGTTTTTGTTATTGTTTTGTTTTATCTCGAATTTTAATCAATGTACAGTAGTGATCAAGAGATCACTAGTTGGTTCACGTGTACTTTAATTAAAAATCAATCATTAATTATTTAAATTTAAGCATAAGAATGTTGTGTTTAAAAAATATATACATATATTAAAAAATGTGTTAGTGTGCATATATAATAAATAGATCATGCTTTTGTAAAAAAAAAAAAAAAAGAATTAATTTGTTAAATAGTGGTGTTCAATGTTAGTAAGCTTTTTTGACTTTAGAAATTGTTAAGACAAAAGTCAAATAAAATGAAATTTCCTCATAATTAAACAACGAAATTTCAAAATTGTTTGGGAAATAATACTTATTTGACTTGTTCGATCAGACTTGAATTTAAAAACCGCATACATATCACTTAAAGTGTTACTTATAAATTACTGTATATCTAAAAGTTATAGTTGTGTGTATATAAGTGTTCTCTAAGTGTTTAGAAATATAAAAGAAATTTTATGTGAAGTATAACAATGTTATAAAGAATGATCAGGCAATAAAATATAATATAGACCAATTCTTCTTTAAGTCCCAGGCAATTGAAAACTAGAATAGTAGAAATTAGGATGAGTATAAATTAATCAACAGATACATAAAAAAATATTTAATACACATCATAGGAACATGAAGCCAACAAACACAATATTAATGAAGGTAACTTTAACAAATGTACAGTATAAAAAACTTATAAATAATTGTACAGTTATGACGGATTGTCATGGATATTAAATATTATTTGTTGTACTATACCTAAGAGATTGAAATAAATTATATGATATTTAAATAATAGAGCCTGAAGTTGACAGCAGATAACATTTTCTTTGAAAAACATTTAAATATAATCAATATCTACACATGTTTTTCCACATGTAACATGATTTTGATTTCAGTTATAACAGCAAGAATTGAAATTATAAAAAACATTTTATTTACATCTACTCTCTATTCCTTTTTATTTAAATAATCATTGGCACAGGAACTATTAAATTCTTTACAGAACTTCACAGTTAGTTGCCTTTTACAAGAACAAAGTTGGTTTAATTAACGTTTTTACAAAAGGAAGGAGATAGATACGTTTAGATATAAATAAATTAAATGGCCCACATTTTCGCATGTGTATAGCAGACTGAATGAAAGATTTAATAAGCATATCCACCGTTGCTAGCGTACTGTTGGCCACCCCCTGTGGATGGTCCTGAAGGATATCCACCGGATCCTCCTTGACTGCTACCTCCTCCAATACCTCCTTGGAATGTTTGGGATGGAAGTCCGAAGCTGATCGATGGAACAGGAGGGAAGACTTGTACACTTTGTCCTGCGAATTTGGATCCACCGGAACCTCCAGAAGCACCACCAGACGAAGGTGCTCCGTAACTGCTGGAAGGAGCTGGTGCGCCACCTCCAGAAGATCCACCGCCGCTGTATCCACCGGATGAAGGACCACCACTGCTATAACCTCCGGAAGAACCACCTGACGAAGGAGCTCCATAACTGCTGGAAGGAGCTGGTGCGCCACCACTATAACCTCCAGAAGATCCACCGCCGCTGTATCCACCGGATGAAGGACCACCACTGCTATAACCTCCGGAAGAACCACCTGACGAAGGAGCTCCATAACTGCTTGAAGGAGCTGGTGCGCCACCACTATAACCTCCGGAAGCACCACCAGATGAAGGTGCTCCGTAACTGCTGGAAGGAGCTGGTGCACCACCACTGTAGCCTCCAGAAGAACCACCGCCGCTGTAACCACCGGATGAAGGACCACCACTGCTATAACCTCCGGAAGAACCACCTGATGAAGGAGCTCCATAACTGCTTGAAGGAGCTGGTGCGCCACCGCTATAACCTCCGGAAGCACCACCAGATGAAGGTGCTCCGTAACTGCTAGAAGGAGCTGGAGCACCACCGCTGTAGCCTCCAGAAGAACCACCGCCGCTGTAACCACCGGATGAAGGACCACCACTGCTATAACCTCCGGAAGAACCACCTGATGAAGGAGCTCCATAACTGCTTGAAGGAGCTGGTGCGCCACCGCTATAACCTCCGGAAGCACCACCAGATGAAGGTGCTCCGTAACTGCTAGAAGGAGCTGGAGCACCACCGCTGTAGCCTCCAGAAGAACCACCGCCGCTGTAACCACCGGATGAAGGACCACCACTGCTATAACCTCCGGAAGCACCCCCAGATGAAGGTGCTCCGTAACTGCTAGAAGGAGCTGGAGCACCACCACTGTATCCTCCAGAAGAACCACCGCCGCTGTAACCACCTGATGAAGGACGACCACTGCTGTAACCTCCGGAAGAACCACCCGATGAAGGTGCTCCGTAACTGCTGGAAGGAGCTGGTGCACCACCACTGTATCCTCCAGAAGAACCACCGCCGCTGTAACCACCTGATGAAGGACCGCCACTGCTATAACCTCCGGAAGAACCACCTGATGAAGGTGCTCCGTAACTGGTAGAAGGTGCAGGAGCACCGCCGCTATAACCTCCAGAAGAACCACCGCCGCTGTAACCACCGGATGAAGGACCTCCACTGCTATAACCTCCGGAAGAACCACCCGATGAAGGTGCTCCGTAACTGGTAGAAGGTGCAGGAGCACCGCTGCTATAACCACCCTGTGATGAACCGCCAAATCCTCCAGAAGAAGGAGCTCCATAACTACTTGAAGGACGAGAACCTCCTGAAGGGCCTTGAGGAGCACCGTATGATGACGATGGGCGTGAAGGAGCACCGTATCCCGAAGAAGGTCTTTGAGAACCACCTCCAAATCCACCAGCCTGACCACCGGAACCACCGGAGGATGGTGCACCATAGCTGCTTGATGGCCTTTGAGCTGGAGCGCCATAACTGCCAGATGGAGCACCACCCGACGGTGCACCATAGCTACCAGAAGGAGCACCTCCAGAGGGTGCACCGTAACTTCCGGAAGGAGCACCACCAGATGGGGCACCATAGCTACCAGAAGGAGCACCGCCAGATGGGGCACCACCAGACGGAGCACCATAGCTACCAGAAGGAGCACCGCCAGAGGGGGCTCCATAGCTACCAGAAGGAGCACCACCAGAGGGAGCGCCGTAACTTCCGGAAGGAGCACCACCAGATGGGGCACCATAACTTCCTGAAGGTCTCTGTGCAGGAGCACCACCAGAGGGAGCACCGTAGCTACCAGAGGGAGCACCTCCAGATGGAGCACCGTAGCTACCAGAAGGAGCACCCCCAGATGGGGCACCGTAACTACCGGAAGGCCTTTGAGCAGGGGCACCGTAACTACTTGAAGGGGCGCCGCCAGATGGAGCACCATAACTTCCGGATGGAGCGCCACCAGATGGAGCACCATAACTTCCGGATGGACCGCCACCAGATGGAACACCATAACTTCCGGAAGGAGCACCGCCAGACGGAGTACCACCTGATGGAGCACCATAACTAGAAGATGGTCTTTGTGGTGCTCCATAGCTACCGGAAGGTCGTCCTCCAGCACCGCCGAAGCCGCCTGATCCTCCCTGTGAAGGTGCACCATACGATGGTGAAGGTGCTCCTTGAGATGGGGCGCCGTACCCTGAAGATGGTCTTTGGACTGGGCCGCTTGGGACAGGAGCTGGTCCTGCAGGTACACCGTAGCTCGTTGCAGGTGGAGAAACAGGTCCCGAAGGTAGTCCTACAGAAGGTCGTGGGTAGTCATATCCTCCGCTGCCTCCGCCGCCTCCCAGTGGAGCTGAAAAGAAGTTTAGTTCATGGTCAGTGTGGATCATTAAGAGATTGCTTGAAAATTCATTGTGAGAGGCTCTTAAATGAAAAATCAGGACCACTAAGTGAAGCTTAAAAGTTTATCATCTTCTTTGTGTTATCATTGCTGTCAATAGTGTTCGGTTTGAGAAAGTTTCAAACCTGAAATAAATTGTTAAGGTGATGAGACTCTACTAGGCATCTGTAAAGATAAAAAGTAATTGCCATGTAATATGTGGTGAAGCAGTCAGGAATGAAGAATTAGATACCAATTTCTTTAATTTTTTTCTTAATATTTCCAGGAACAGTTTTACAATGTTTTCTCGACATTGTATAAAAAAAAAAAAAAATTACCACAGTATGCGTAAAGATTATTAAATAAATAGTGAACGCAACTTTGAGTCTAATGTATACCTACATAAGGAATGAAATATAAGTTGGAACCTTCCCATTCCAGGTGTGTGATATAATGATCTCCCTAAAATATAGGTAAGGGTTATCATCAATATTAAGTACAAGGTTTTTTAAAAAGTAATTTTAGATAAGAAAGTAGCATTTAAAAGCATAGACGCCATCTTGGATAAAAATAAATCAATGAAGTAATTTAAGTCAGATATCAGTTCGGCATTAACTCCTTAAAATAATTGCTCAGACAACGCTAGTTGTTATAGAGATACACACTATGATCTAAAAATGGCTTGTAAAGATTATCATATATCATAGATAATAATAGTATGTTTAAGGTATAAGTGTGGTAAGTAAGTAAGGTGGAAAAAACTATCTCAAACGAAAGTTATTAAATGTGAAACGTTATCAAACTTTCCTTTAAAGAACTATATAGCTTGGCAATTAAAAGATACTCCAAAACAGAGAAGAACTGATCTAGTAAACTCTCACTATCGAGGTTTAGTATCGATATCGCGATGAGATATCCACACCGAAGCTCAGCGAACTAGCAGAGGTCACACAAGGTCGTAGCGCGGTGGAACAAGTGGCTGACGTAATAGCAACTTTCGCCGACGAAGGTGAAGGCAACGAACTACTCGCGGCACGAGAGATCTGACCGGAACATCCAATTAGCCACAGGGTGAAGGATTGGGTACCCACTTTTTGTATTCAACATTCGGATAATATAGTGTTCGAATATTACTACGTCAAATTCGTGTGTAAGAAAGATAGTCAGCACTGCTTTCGTATAACTTCCTATACATATTAACATCATTGATTGAACATGGTATGAATGCTATTTATAAATTATTAAATTTAAACATACCCAATAAATAATATTTTTCATACAATAACAAAAGGATTATTTTTTCCGAATGCTCACCGATCCAACAAAACTCGCTTATATAAAACACGACTAAAACATTCCATAATTCTAAAAAAAAAAATTAAAAGCATCTTGGTTTATTTCAGATCATAATAGACAAGGCATATAAATTCCAGCTGTAATATGTAAAATTCAGGGCTTATACACCACAATCCTCTTGTTTTTTCTATGTTTTCGATTTTATATAAGTATTTTATCCAGAGGGAGTTAATGTATCGAGAAAAGCAGAATTATGTCATCCTGGTGATTTTTGGCTTGAAATGGAGTTGTAATAGAAGCAATAACTCGATTTCAAGCAAATGCCTGACTTAGCCCTTTATTTATTTCGAAAATAAAACGATTCCGCTTCCTTAAGTAGAATAAACTCATCTCGGAGGAAATTCGACTTAACCAATTATTCACTGGGGCTGTAGAAATATTCTAACATTGTCAGATGCCAAAGAAACCACAACAGCTCCATCATAATGTCTATTAAAAATACCACAAATTATTAAAAAATATATTCTTTTTCGTGTGCTATAGAAATGGCAATTATGCCTTATTATTATTTTTTTTTTTTTGAGCTCGAAAAGACCTTAACGACTACGCGAATATCTTGTTTAGGTTTTCCGCCTCAAATTCCTCTTTCTCCATACTTCCCTCATGAGCTCCGCGTGCCTGTGCTTCCTTTCCTCTGACCAAGCACAACCCCTTTTTGGGCGTTCTTTGTCCACGAAGACCTTTATAGGTTTCTCTATCCTGACAGTCTGATTCCTTCAGTCCTACTGAATCCATGTCGGCCCTGATCTGCTTGAAAAACCCCGTCGTGTTCTTTCGCTGATGGAATCGCCGGAAGATTTCCCGGTTTAACCTTTCAGGGCTCATCCTCATCATATGTCTATAGAATTTAAGTCTTCTTACCCTGATGTCGGTCTCCTGGCTTTTGTTGTGTGACTTTTTGGGCCCGTAGATTTTCCTAAGGATTTTTCTTTCTACTTTCAGAAGCTTTTCCACGCTAGGGAGGCAGGATATTTGATCAAGGTGTTATAGTGTCGGACTTTGACTTTAGTGGATAAGTTCTTTTTGTTGTAGAAGTTCCTGAGGTTGAAACACAATCTCTCCAGTTTGGTGACTTTTCCTTTGAAGCTTTCTCGGTAGGAACCGTTATTGTTAAACAGATGACTTCTCATAGGTATCTGCATTTTTGGGTTACCGTAATCTTTCCACATATGGTGTCGACCACCTTTTTCTTGTATTTTGAATCCGTGGTCATTAGTTCTGTCTTTTCAGAGGAGATTAGTAGGCCCGGTTTCCTGGCCTAATTATGCCTTATAATATATTAAATTCTTAATTCTGGTGCTTGTTCTTGATAATTAATATAAATACTATGCATAAATAGTATTCAAAAGAAGAATATATAGGAAAATTCCCCTTTTAACGTCTAATTTTAAAGCTAAATGTACAACACATTAGAATGGGGCCAAAAACAAACATGTAACTCATAAAGGGCCTTGGGCTCAGTACATGGTAGAGCATGTAGAGTTTCTAGGGCAACGGTTGTGAAGGGAGGTGATTTGTCCTAGATCACGTTCAACCACCAGGTTTTCCCCCTTATTTTGGGTAACGACTTTATAGAGGCTGGGAGAGCCCCTATACACCACTTGGGATCCATCTTCGTTCACTAACAGATTAAATAAAATTCTTGCCAACAGCGGGATTTGAACTGTGCTGTAAGACGACTGGACCATAAAATGAATTTATTGAAAGAAAATATCCATCAAATGTACCACTATCCTATGTTATATAGTAAAATAGTCGATACAGATCCTTGGGTTTTCTCCGCCTAGATCTGATAAAAAAAATTATAATAACTGAGGAGAAAGCAGTTCTTCCTGATACATTTTTCTTGTTCAGGAAGAGCCTTGAGTTAGTTACGACTAACTGTGAACTTCATTTCGCGAGTCATCTTATATAAAAAGTACTTCTTTAGGCAAAGCAATCGCGTTTTGGGAACATTCACTAGCGAAAGTAATTTAATGCTTTCACTGCTCAAAGCTTTCTTAAAATAGAAATTGTTTAAATTTATTACGAATGGATAATTATTATTATATAACTCAACGTTATGAATGCCTTCTAAATATTAAGTCCTTATCTGAAGTTATTCACTGTATCCTGCCATGTGTTTCTAAACTTTATGAGTAATCTGGAAAATTCTTCTTCTTTCTTAAAAGTGCGATTTTAGGCTAATTTCTGCCATTTTTATATCAGCCGTTTTCTTTAGGCTTCCAAACCACTCTAATTGACTAAATGATGCTTTTTTCAGGATGGAATTCAGAGCATCCCTTATAACTGGAACTATTTTCTTATATATATATATATATATATATACATCATATATGTACATATATGTATATATATCATATATGTATATGATACATATATGATATATATGTATATAGTTTATGTCATTCCCACCGTCCTTCCTCAGAAGTCATTTTTTCATTACTTCGCTTTCCCAATTTCCATGTTTCACATCCATATAGCTTTATAGACATTGCTATATCATGGACAATTATTTTTGTGTATGTTTTTTTTGTGTGTTATTACTCCAAAAACCAGAGATGCAAAACAGCTTTTCTTCCGTTTCTGGTTCTTCGTGCTAATCCCCTTCGGATATTCCTTATTTTCGAAGGACAGATCCGAGATGATTAAAGTTGTTCAAATTTTAAAATTCAAAAACCTTCACTTCTATTTAATTAAGAAATTAAAACTTGTTGGAAATAATGAGATAATATTTCATTTTTGGTAAAATAAATGAAATTGCATTTCAGTCATTTCCGCCTCGAAATGATTACATTAACCCCTATATTTAAAAGATATTTAATATATCTCCAAATCTAGAATTTTTCAAAATCCGACATTATCTCAACCCTGATAAGGTGTTGGTAGCAGAGTGGGTCGATGATAGAGCACTGAGTTGCCGTGCCGAAGGTTTCGGGTTCAAATCCGGCTTTGGCAGATTTTATTTAATCTGTTAACGGCCACGGTTAACCATAGTAGGGGAAAAATCATACGTTTGAGCTTGATCTAGGACAAATCACTTCCCTGAACAACCACTGCCAAGAAACAGTACAGTCTCTACCACGTACTCATCCCGAAACCCTTCATGCGCTGTATGAGAACAGGGTAATAATTGGTTGGATTAGTAACATTCTGCTCTAATATGTTTCATCTATTAAATGTTTGAGAATAATTATTATTATTATTAATGAAAATAATGTTAAAGTCCTAAGTTGCCATTTGAAGTTGAAGGTGAATGAAGTTGACCGATAAACCGCGACCTGGATGTTGAGAGTGGTGGGGGAATATAACGATCCTAAACACTATGTCTATATTTAACTCTTACTTTCCCGAACCATATTCCCACATATCACTCGGCGAATTATTTTTATTGTTTTTTTAAAAATTAATTTACAGTCTAAATTGAAAATATATATATATATATATATATAAAATACTAGGAGGGTACCCCCTTTCTGTAAACGGCGGACCTACCCCTAATTTACAAATTATGCAATTGTTCAATCGATCGTACTGCAGTAGGTACTTAACGTTTGGGCCTTTTTCGTTTAATCCCCGCATCTATTTATATATTAAAAAAACAACACATGTTATGAAAAAAATAGCTACATTTAATAACAGTTATTCTTAAGTCCAAAATGTAGACATGTGATTTATAATAACCTTTATACCTCTGTCTCGAAATAAATTCACACAAATACGAGTCCAGGATCTTTTAGTTCCTGCCTCTACCTTATTTCTTCTTTTGGCTGCAACCCATAGTGGCCCAATTGACTACGTGTGCCCTCCAGCCGACGGATCCACAAAATGTTCTGAGTGGTTGAATGTATAATGTTTGTACCATATCCCACAATTTTATCTATTTTTGAGTAGGCCTTCCATAAGTCAGACATGATAATTGTATGAGGATGAATGCATTCTTTAAAACATGCTAATTGTGTGTTTTCATTCCTGTTCGGCACTGCCATAAATGAAGCATCCTTTTTTCCCCCCGGCAAATCCCACCGAAAACCCACTGTTGTGGAAATACTCTTATATAACTTCATCTTTTTATATTGGGATTAAACGAAAAAGACCCGTTGGATCTAAAGTTCCATTAAATACGGTTTATACACTCATTTGAAATATGACAACGCACTTAGTATTGTTATAAGGCGTTGAGTGTTTTGTACTAAATAAAATAATGAATTTTATTTATTTTAGGTTTGTTTTATAGATAAAAAAATTAATTGTTCATAAGAATTGTTTAACCTTATTTCACCACAGTCTCTGTGTTGAAATGACATCTATAAGTTTAGAATTTATTTTCTACCCCCCGAGTGAGCCTATTAATCTATGAGTATCCGCTTTGTATTGTTTTGAGATTTTGAGTATTATTCACTAAACAAAATAATTATTTTTTTTAGTTTAGGTTTCTTTTATAGATTCAAAAAATTATGGTTCATAAGAATTTTTTTTTACCTTATTACACTGCATTGTATTGAAATATTGGAATAATATGTAACTTGTTATAATTATTAAATCGATGCATTCAATTTTTTCCATTTAAATTTTAAAAACAGAGCAATATTTTTTGTAAGGTGTTAAATAAGTCGGGAACAGTGGCTTTGGTTTTTCATTTCTTTTTTTACAATTTTTAAAGATATTTATAATTTAACTGATCGAACACGAAAAAATACTAAACAAAAATATTCCTCGATCCACTTCTAAGCAACGTTGATAAAATATTACATCAGTAACAATTTTTTTGAATAATGATAGCAATAATAATAATAAAAAGCTCTTTCTTTCCTTTTCATTTAAAGGTCAAAAAGAAATATGAACATAATGTGAGTGGAAACAAAATATTTTTTTTTATGATTTTATTTTTATTAATTGTTATTTTGATGGTGATTATTTTTAAATAGTTTTGTTTTGAAGAGAAAAATATTTAAAAAGTTCACCATCAAAATTCAGACGAGTCGGGTTCGAATCCCGTCCAGGACAAATCTTTTCTCTTCAAAACAAAAATATTTGTTTTTCTATGTTTTCACTCTGAGTCATACTCGTTTCGCATTCATGAGTATTCACTAACGTTGAATACACTGCTCTGTATGTAAGTAAACTAAATACGGATGGAGTAAAAGTTTTGACGCAGGTTTAAAAAAAAAAATAAGAGAGTGTGAAATGATTGCCGAGATGGAAAATAATGAGCAATGTATCTAAGAGTAACAATCAATACTTGAATATAAAACAAATAAAAATAACCATTTTGATTGCATTCATAATTAAAAAACAATTAAAGTGTATTGAAACGAAAAAAGTAAAGAAGAGATAGAAGAGAATTTAGATGAGTAAAAAAATGTCACCTATCTGAGGGGTAGAGCATTATTTTTGTTTTAATATGATTTATAATGAGAATATTATAGGAACTGTAGGGCTCATTCAAAAGAAGAACGTGATAACTAAAAAAAACTAATTTTTCAATAGGTTCAAATACCTGAACATTTCATGGGAGTTAAAAACATAAAAATTTGGGCCTTGGTAAAGCAAAACATTTGTATTGAAATGATGGTATGGCAATTATTTTATTAACCATTAGAATAATTTTAAAAAGCTCGAAACTTTTTTGATTTTATCTTATGTCATTATTCCCTTAAAACTTCAAGTTCAAGTATGATACAACTCAAAATGTCACTTTATGAAAAGAAAAAGAAAGAATGTTGGGAATGGAATATCAGATATGTCCTTCCTGAATTACAAAGCTTTAACTAATACAAATACTACTAAATGTATAACTCAAAAATTCCAAATTTTCCAAAAAAAATATGTCGTTCTTTTGAATTAGCGATATGGCACATGGAAAAAATCGACCAGTTACAGATTTTCTTTAGTTTATGCGCGAAATTAAATAATTCAGGTTAAAATTAAGTTTATTAGGCATTGTAAAAGTTAAAAGCATACTTGAGTTGAGAGCTTATTTTTGCTTTGTTTCACTGTTGAAATACGCGCAACGCATTCTTGACAATATAATTGTGTCATCGCTGAAGGGGAATCGTCCCCTGGGCTTAGTTAAAATTTTCAACATCTACTGAGGCCTACCGCCATCTTCCCTTTCTCCTCAAGATGTCACAGCGAGGTCGGGTTGCGACAGGCTTTTTATCTCCTTCGGGTTCATCCATTCTCATTCTCATGCGTCGGGTGAAAGGTGAAGTCATCCTAGCGTGTTTGGGCGCCACTTAGCGGTATAGTGCTAACAGTTCAATCGGCTTCTTGTGACATTGAGTTTTATTATCTTTATGTAATGTTTCTATAATGGTAATTAAACAACAGGATTCTTCTGTTGACCTGTTGCAATGTTTATAATTAAGATAACTCGTGACTTTATTCTATGAGAATTTAAAGTTTATTTTGCTCAATAAACATTTCCCAATAAAGGCTATTAAGCGATCCAATACATTACAGTATGTTCAGATTTTATTAGGAAATTCTATCATTTTCTTCTTCTCATATTATACTGTAAATCTATGTAATAGTTTTAGGGTTATTGTAAATAACTGTTAATGTTATTCCGAGGGTATTGTTTTGGTTCTCTTCCTAATAATTTCGTTATTTATTGTCTTCGTCTCTGAAAATATTTTTTTCTATACAAAGGTCAATGAAAAAAAATATATAGAGAGAAAACAGATATAAAGTTAAACAGTAATAAAATTAAGTTGTTGTTTATTTATTTAACGTCATTTATGCTGCTATGGCTAATCGGAGGATGCTACAGTGGGAGCTCTAAATTTTGCCTATCCAGCTTTAATAGGATAGGATTTGTGTACCTGACATCGTACAGGCTTGGGACCTCCTTTTAACGTCCTTTCCGAAGGACGGCATAACTAAGGATTTTTACTCTCGTGAAAAATCCTTGGGCCATCTGACGTGCTACGAATCTGCGATCTTCGCTAACCACAAGAACACAGGTCGCCCCCTAACATTAAGTTGGTATTACTTATTCCCTTATATTGACTGCCATAGGTTATTTTAATTGTTTGCGATAATGAAATTTTTGAACAATTTCTCATCAAATAACGCAATGGACTAAAAATGCCCCTATTAGTAGCCTATTACTATTTAAAAATAAAAATAAGATATATTATAATAGTCCTTTTTGAGTTCCAAGATCTGAATAGAAGATACTGATTTTCTCGTGCACGAATTCATCTTTGTTTTTTGCCTACTCATCAATCTCGTATGTTCCAGACCGTAAGTTCAAATAAAATTTACGACTCAGATATTTTAGGAATTCTTACTTGATGATTCAAAGTAAGGGTTGTTAAATCAAAGCGTTCAAAATCAAAATAGGATTTCGCCGCTATAGGTCAAACCTACTGCTGGACTTATCACCTCTCTGTTCTCTCTGGTCTCTACAATGCATTACAAAGAGATGTCTACATGAAACTGGTTCAACCAACAGTAAATGAATCATTTATTCCATTGGAGAATAAAATATGTAAAACGAGATTTATGGACGTTTCCATTGCACACATGCAAAAAAGAGAGGGAGAGAAATAGAAAAATTTAACAAATAGAGACGGTACATTCCTTTTACTCTCATACATATGTATTTACTCAGTTATGTATGTAACATTATAATTTTAAAAGCAAACTACCGACAAACGAAAAATCAATATTTAAACTGAAATAAATAGAAAATTTATTGTTGATAAGTTCCAAGCCATTACTTTTTTAAATTAGAATAAATACATAATAAGACATCATAAGAGCTACAAATATTTAATTTATAAATACATAGAATGTATCGATGGCATGAAAACATGAAAAAATATACAACCTCTCTGAGAATATATGAGTAAATATAACATATAAATTAAATATCGGAGTTTCTGTATCAATTAGAAATGTTTATTATTATTTAACAGTTACTTTAAATCATATTTGAGTTTCATCTCACCGTCATTTTAATTTTTTAAGGAAAAAGCAAAACGTTAATATTTTATTTTATTGTGATTATTAAAATATTTTTATTTTGAAGAGATAGGCAATTTATTTAGTTAATATTTTATATTTATTTTTGAAAAGCCGATTTATATAATAAAAAAACTGTTTTACTACAACACATGAAGGTTCATAGGCTCAGTGAATGATAGAGACTGTAATATTTTGAGGGCAACGGTTTGTACTGATTTGTCCGAGATCACGCTCATTCGCCAGTTTTTTCCCAATTAATAGTAACCACTTTAAAGAGTCTGGCTGAGCCACAGAAGGGTTTGCAAGATTTGCGGAACCGTGTTGAATAAATAAAAAACATTTATTTTAGGAATTTATATTAGGAATTATTTATATTCCTAAATCGCCGATGTTTCGGACCATTCTTTTTAGACAATGTTAATGAATATATCTACACCTTCGGTGGATAAGTGGCTAAGTCGAATTTTGTACAGAGATAGTTAACTGTATTGAGGAAAGCGGAATTGTATCTTTCTCGAAGTTTTTTGCTTTAAATTAAATTGTAATATAAGCCATTTCAAGCCAATGCCTGACTTTGCCACTTATTAACTATGAAAATACACAATTCCGTTTCTCTTAGTACAAGAAACTCATTTCGGAGAAAATTCAACGTAATCATATATTCACGGGGGCTGTAAATATATTTTATTAAAAACAATTAAATATTACTTCATTTAATAAAAAGATATGTAGAGGTATATCTGATACATTATACAATTACAGATTATACAACGAAACCTCAACGAGTTTGACATTTCTTTCTCAGTATTTTATCTCGGCGAATTTCTTGCGCTAATGTTTCTTTGACGGGACGCTTTCGATCTTCAAGAAAGAATTGAGAGAAAGTTGTTTACACTTGCGCTGAAGAAGAAAGAATGGGAGGCAGAATGCTGAGGTGATGTTGGTCCATGATAAGGTCAGAAGATCGTCTTCTTTCCATTGTCTTGTAGAAACGGGGGGTGTAAGAACCGTGTGAATAATGCACTCCCGTTACATTGCATGTATTGTATTGCATAAATTATGAAAGTTTAAAGGCGCATTAATTTCTCTTATTAAGAAATTGTGGCTATGTTTGATTCATAATTTGTTTTGATTTTCGGTTGTACTAAGGAGTGAAAGGTTACTTCACTAGTCTGGGATTACACAGCGTGTAAAGATTTCCTTATTAATAAAAAAATTATATAATATTGTAAAACTTATTGAAAATAATGCTATCTTTCCAGCTTCGATATTTTTAGTCCCTTTGGTATTTGGTACTTTATAAATCAATGTATTTTTCATGTGCCTATGATAGGCACAAGGGTACAATGAGGGCGATGTTGAAGTGATATATATGCATTCTCTAACGCTATGTATATGTATATATATGTTTAGAAAGTGAGTCGATTAAATAAAATCGTATGACGAAGAAAAAAAAATTGTGGAATAGTTCCACCTCGGTAAAAGTAATACAAGAAATATTTAAAAAATGCTGTATCACTATAACCCATGAAGAATCATAGATTCTTAAAATACTAAAACGTTTTAATTTAGCCAAGAACACGCTCAAAAACCCGTTTTTTTTCTCATCCCAGAGGTTCAACAGATCCCCAAAGGGCTAAAACGAATAAGCAGAATAAATAATCTGCCACAGTTTATCTCGAACCCGCGAAAGTTCATTCTTTGGGCACTGGTTATTAAAACTTATTGATAACAGGCAAACGTATTTTCGAGCTACCTTCCACCCAAAAACCCATTTTTATCTTAATAAGTATTTAAAACTAATTTTATTTCTTTATTATTTTTTAATGCAGTTTCAAAAAAATGTAATTAGCTTATGGGGTTTCTTAGAAAAACAAAAAAATATGAAAAGTCGAGGCTTATAACGATAAACGAGAAATCTTATATACTTTAAGCAATTTAAATGGTAATTTTTATTCAAAGGATTTGTTTCGAGGAATTTTACAAATATGATAAAGCCAGCGGTTTCAAGTAAGATTTTCTTCAAATGTAATTAAAACACTAGCCTTACTTTTTATGCTTTTTAAAATATTATTCTTGTTATAATGGAGGTGTCAATAAATATTCTGATTTTTTTTCTCATCTCGTTCTGTCACGTTTCCGATAAAATGAGGGCAGAATCAGTATTCAAAGCGACCATCGGAAAGATATTTTTCGAGGAAGATCAGAGAATGGCAACCTGTCTTCTCCATGCTCGGGGTGGGGTCGCAAAGCCAAAGGCATCAGAATAAATTGCAAGAACGTGCACTCCCACATAAAGAAAATCATTTTCCTATCGTGATGGAGTCTAGTTTGCCAGGTAACAGTCACTGAATGAGTTCACTGGTTATATTTAAAAACAAATATATATATATATATATATATATATATATATATATATATATATAGAGAGAGAGAGAGAGAGAGAGAGATCAAAATAAGAAAAATAAATCTAAAAACATAAAGTTTACTATATGACAAAATTACGAGTTATTTTAGTGGCACTAATAAAAATAATTAATGGGGGGAAATGATTAAATTGAAAAAGAAAAATATATACATCAACTTTTTGATCAATCTTTCAATTTAGGATTATGGATTCAATGGATGATTATGGATATCATAAATAGATATGGATTTATCGTAGCTGGTTTTTGGATTACAGAAAGTTCTGCAGAAGATTTCGGTTTAAACCCTGATGATCGTTATTATCCACGGATGGATCCTGTGAGACCTGCAGCCTCTTTAAAGTAGGTACCCTTATCTGGAGGAAAACACTAGCGGTTAATCGTGATCTAGATGATGAGAAACCACCTATCTGCATAAGCGTTGCCCTAGAAACAATACAGTCTCTACCATGTACTGAACCCAAGACCTTTCTTGGGTTGTATTGATACAGGATTTTAGTTGTAAAATGTATTGAAGATAATGTTAATATCTTAACCCCAATATTTTTTATTTCTTTGGTATTTTATAGTCGATGAATCAATGTATTGGTCGGATAGCTTTAACCCGATTATATTATAATTTTTATTAAATAATAAATTAATAAAAAAAATAAAAATGTCTAAATGGCTATCTTTCATTATTGATTTTATTCGATTTATATTTAAATTAAAAATAATTAAATGAGTTTTTTTAATAATAGAGTCATTTGTTGAAATTCGTTCTGAATTTATTTTTTCCATTATTTAAAAAAATGTCTTTTAATTTATAACAAGTGTATGAAGTATTTTTTTGTAATTTACAATTGTTAATAAATTAATACATTTTTATATGAAAAGCAATTTATGGACATTTATTTCTTGTTTTTAGGTCTAATAAGACTATAAGTCTTGTTAATTTATACTGCTTTATCTTTCGAAGATTTTTTACCGATATAAAAATTCTCATTTTATTCTGTTTTGAAAGAAATATTGTTATATTTAATTGATGTGTTTGGATATATTACAAAACTCTAGGTAAGGTATAATAGAAGTTTTTTAAATCAACATTTACCAAGTAAAGATATTAACTCAAACACTGGGGGATTTTTGTCCCATTTATTATCCATGTTCGATATATTGACTTTTTTTTTTGTAATAATGGAAAATAAATAAAAAATAGTTATATAATAGGCTAAATTATTCGGTCTTTATTTAAAAAAATGTTCTTTCTGCTATCACGAGTAAACAATGTTTCAGCTACATAAAAAAACGTTATCACACCTAGAACATGAAGAGGTTCATTATAACACCTCCAACATCACTATCCGCTGACACATGGTCACGCAAGAGTATCTGTCAACCATAGGAATTAGCTCAGAGCTCTGTGCCCTAATTTATGTAAAGAGAAAAAGCAACAAATGGTGACATACTCAACGCTTTGAGCAGCTTTAAGTGAATAATGAATTTTTTCCTCTTAGTTTTCATCCATTTTTTTTTTGGTTTATTTGAAAAATTGCCGGGTTCATTAGCTGAAATAACCCAATTATTATTTTATTAAATTAACAAAGTTAGTTTTTTATCTAAAAAACTAACCTAAAATATAAAAAAAATTTGTAATTAATGCAAAATTCTCAAAATAATATTAAGGAGTTTTCATAGCTTAAAAGGGTAGAAAGTAAGTACTAAGCTAAACTTCAATATCTATAATTATTTCGGGGTACTTTTGCTAAATGTTAGTATTATTGCGTTTGTACAATACAATTAAATAGACAGTTGAATTATTTGTAAAATTTATTGGTTTTGTTTGTTGGTCCACCGTCACATTTAAAAATATTATTTATGAGTAAGTAATAAAAATGATGGATAAATTTAGTGATTTAAGAAAATTTAGCTAACGTGAGAGTAAATAAAAAATGGAAAGCTATTCTCTCTGCATTTAAAATTTATTAAAAAATAAAACATCAAAAACAAACCTAATAATGTAATAGTATCCATATAGCAAACCTAAAATTTAAAAATCCATTATTTTATTTAATGCAAAAGTACTCAATAACTCAAAACAGTACTGAGTCATTGCTTATATTTTAAATAGCCTCACACTCTTTTTTTGCATAACTGTTGAACGTTTTTTGTATATTTTATTCTTTCATTGTATATTATGATTCTGTATAGATACATTTAATTTGTCCAATGGTAATTGTTTTTAGTTTGAGACCGGTCTATTTGGTACACTATATAAATTTTGTGAGAAATAAATGTTTAAAAAAAAAATAGGCTCATTAATGAAGTACAAAATAAATATTCAAGTGAACTTCAATTTCTAGAATAGAATCGTATTACCTCTACTAAAACGTTAACTACTGCAGTAAATTAAATGAACAGTTTTGATTTGTAAAATGGCGGTTGATCCTCCTTTCGTAATTAATAAAATAAAAATATTGATTGTTATTAATTCGTCATTATTTTTATAAGAATGAATGGTATTAGTTATTTAAAAAAAATTAAAATTTCTTTAAAAGTCAGTATTTAAAATTTAGTAAAAACTAATTATATATTGGATTAATTTTAAGTTATGTTCAAGTTTTGATTAATGATTACTAACTGCTCGTTGATAAGATTAGTGGGTAATTTTATCTATTTTGTTGTCCCATATAGTATTTATTTAAACAAAATATGTTCTTTAAAGTATATCGTATCATATTATTTGGGAAAGAAGAAGTCATTTATCACAATTATGAAGCATACGTACGTTTTTATAGAATGTTATGAAAAATTATCGAGGAGCTCACTCGGCCTCAAAAGTGAAATCCAAACCATTAACTAGAAAAGTGAAAATAAGTCCAAATTACCTTCTCTTTTTGTGATGTACGCATTAGCGCAGGCCAGCGCCAGGGCCAAAGATATTACCTGGAATAAATAAAAAATACATAAATAAATATATTTCGAAAAATTAATAACAAAATAGAATAATAAAATAGAATTTCCGTTAGGTGATTAATATCATCAAATGTATGGCCTAGATGTTCCAATAAATGAATCGAAGCATTACAGCCCGTGATTCGACAGTCTTCTAGCATCAGTAACGAGAAAGTCAGTGTGTAAATAATGTTACATACCCATCACTCAAGAGCGGCAACTGAAACTGTACAGTCATTGACAAATATTTTGCCAAAATAAATTGGGGCGTGTAATAAAGAAAAAGGTTACGATAAAAACATTACGTAATGTTGGTGTTTGCTAATGCTACTGTACGTTAAATGTGAACGGAACTTTAGCGAACGTTTTGGGGTATAAATGGAGAAAGTAAAACGATTAATTTTCTGAAGTTCTGTGTTCGTGAGGAAGCGGGGTACCTCAGTGGAGCGCTGGGTTGCTGTACAGAAGGTCAATGGTTCAAAACCAGAAGTGACAGATGAATTATTTAATCTGTTATTAGACAGAGATGTACTCCGTTGGTTCTAGACACCATTCAGATCCTGGTGGTTGAGCGTGACCTTGAACTATTCAAGTCTCTGCAAAATCGTTGTTATAGAAACAGTACAGACTCTACTATGTAGTGAACCCATAAGTGGTAGTGGCACTAATTTTTATTTTTATTAATATCCAAGTTTTATAAATAATGAAATCACGAAGCGAAATTAATTTTAAAAAATAATTAAAATTTACTTTTATTTCGATTTTGAATATATATACCCAGGGCAGGGATTAATTATAATATTAATAAAGTTTAATACAATTATAACAATTAATAAAAAAAAAATTACATTTAATAATTTTTCAGGCTACATTAAATTACCATATGAAAGTAACTAAAGATTAATAGAGTACAAAAGGGACATAATAAAAAATAAATTAGTAGAAAAAAGTAACAATTAAAATACTAATTACTTATTACATATACTTGACCCCTAAGCTAAACAATATTATGAGCTCAATGCTTGGTAGAGAAAACTGTTTCTATGTCAACGATTGTGTAGGGACGTGATTCGGCCGAGATCACATTCAAACACTAGATTTTTTCCTTAATCGAAGTTACCCTGAATATAGGCAGGGTGAGATCCAGGACTATCTCCAGATTAAATAATTTATCTGCCTCAGTCGGTCATGGACTCAGAACCTAAAGATCGATAAACAGCTACTGTGCTACTCTAAAATAATAGTACATTAAATAAATGAAAATGACAAAGAAGTATTTTTTTAATATAATCTTAGCTAATTTTTAAAATGTATTTATTTATTTTTTTTTGGTTATCTTCAGTAAGAAATTTTGTTGGGAAGGAACTCCAATGAGGTCGCGAAAAGATAATTGTTTTTGTAAGATAATTTTTATTGTTTACTTCTTTCTGGAAGTAAATGTTTATTTCCTTGATTCTACCCATGTACTCTATTTAACATTCATCCTAGAAATCATTAAAAAAGAATATAATTATTTAAACTTTAACTATTCGGTTATTCAAGGTTTGTTCGGTGGCTTCAAGGATTCGTTTTTTTTACCATAGAGCGTATTTCATGCGTACGATATAAAAAGTAATAAACATATGAATAAATTACTTGTTTTACATAGATTTTATACTATTATTTTTATTTTGTTATGTATTTTTTTTTTTGTTGAGAAAAACATACTGACATAATAAACACGTGTCTTTTTTTAAAACCAAGCCCATGACCGTAGGGAGCCTTACATCATATTATTTTTTTACACGGCGTAAGACCCCGAGGAAGCCGAAAGGACGAACAATACGTTATGAAGAGGCAGCCCAGGAGATGGGCTATCATCGCTTTCACCTTACGAAGCAACTGGACCAAAGCTTTTTTACATCTCCTCTACCGGAGCATTTCACTATACCTTTATCTATACGATACGGAAAAAAAATATATTCCACTTCCTGTAAAACCAATAAAATGGGACTACATATCCGTTAAAATTTTGAAGGAAGAGTGAGTGTAAGATGAGTAAAATTATATCAATAAAATAAAAAAAAAATTAAAATCATGATGCATGTATTAATAGTGGGATAGTTCAAATCCAGTTGTGGTGGATAAATTATTTATTTAAACAACAACGAATATACCCTTTGGTATATGCATACCCTCCCGGAGCTCACATAGGCTGTATAGAGTGTGTACACATGAGGGAAAAACCTGTCGGTTGAGCATGACCTGGGCAAATTAACTCCCGGCTCAACCGTTGTCTTGAAATAGACTATCGTTTTTGTACCATCCACTGAACACAAGTGTATTATAGAATATGGATTTTAGTGGTCCAGATAGGTTTGTATTTATATCAGATAGTCGTCTGCTGTGATCACTATGACAAGATCAAAATCTATTTTTACATATATTTAGAACCATTCTTTAACATGGAACAACGGGAGAATCTTTGGTTATAATCGACATTCCTGAAAGAGGTTTATAATATGATTCTTGTAAAAATGCCCAACTTTAAAAGAAAACTTTGATATACTTTTATGGTTTCTACACTCTATTTTTAATAATTTAAGAAATAAAGTTCCGAATCGATATATGTTTTTCAACACACGAACAGAAATCTTGGAATTGGAATAACTATAAAAAAATCGTATATGTTTTTATTTTGAATGGGCTATTTTGTACTATATTGACTTATATCATAAAAACATTTACTTTTTATAAATTGTAATTTTCAAGTTGATTGATTTTAAAATTTAACAAAAACTTTAGATAATTAATGATCAAAATATCAAAAATTCTGTAAGAAAACTAAACAGAATATTTTTTCCAGTTAACTTAAGATGTTGTGGAGTTCTTTCAACAAGATTTATGATTTTATTAGAAATGCTCCATCACAATAAACCCCAATTATAAATACTGTATATATATTTATACTTTGATATATATTTGTTTTAGTATACAATCATTTAAGACCACTTATATTTTTTAATTCATTAATAATTATTTATAACAGTAAATTTATTAATTAAAATTTTCTATTGTTTTTTTTTAAGTTTATAGAATTATTAAGAAAAGGAACGAATATTGTTCATTAAATAGAGATTTTCTGTTAAACCAATAGGGTTGGCAAGATTATTGCTATCATATAAAATATATGAAATATAAAATAATCTTATTAATTATTTTATTAGGGTTATTAAAATATTATAAGGTATGTATCAACAAAAATAAACCCTTATCCTGAGAAGTTAAAAACAAAATCGTAAAATTCGCGGAATTTTTGGACAGGCAGAAATGACTTTTCAATCCACTAATATTAGTACCACGAATAGTATTGATAATAATGTTAAAGGTTTAGAATTTAAACTTACATTTTATATAAAAAAATGGAATAAAAAATCATGGATACAGTTACATCCAAAGTAAACTGTAAAAAGTATTTTTTGTTCATGTTTCCTACAGATTTTTTTACTGTTTTTCTCATTAATTATATTCAGTTTTTGTTAAATTTTAAAACCAATCAACCTTATAATTTTGAACCGATACTGTTTATAAAATTATTAATACACTGATAATTGTTTTAATTATAATAATTTATGCAACATTAAAATTCTGTGTCAGAGTATTCATAATAAAATTCTTTATAATCACAAAGTTTTCCTACTATAACATTTCCCCAAGAACTATAGCACAATACCATATTGTCCATAATTATTTCAGTTAACAAATATATTTAAAAAAATATACCTTTATAAAACGCAGGGCCTTGTACTTAATAATATTTTTTATTAAAATATATTTTAAAAATAACCCTTTCCAGGCTTTATTAGAAATAAAAAAAAATCTAAAGATTCGAGGAATTTTTGGACAGACAGAAATGACTGTTTAATCTTCTAGAAATTTTGATAATGATGTTGAAAGCTAAGAATTTAAACTTATATTTTGTATTTAAAAATGGAATAAAAAGAATAGATACAGTTGCAGTGAACTCTACTAAATCCCAAGTAAACTGTAAAAAGTATTTTTTGTTCATGCTTCCAATTTTTTTTTTCAATTATTACATTCAGTTTTTGTTAAATTTTAAAATCAATCAATTTTGAACTTATAACGTTTATAAATTATAATCACTAATATTAAAAAAATATAATACTTTATGTAAAATTAGAATTCTGAATATTTATAATGAAGTTCTTGAAAGACTTTAGTATCACGTTTAATAGTAAAAAAATAAATAAAATAAAGCTCAAACCCTTATCCTGAGATGTTTTAAAAAAATTCGTAAGATTCGCGGAATTTTCGGACAGACACAGATGACTTTTTAATATTCTAAGATTTTTGATAACGGTGTTGAAAGTTTAGAATTTAAACTTACTTTTTTAATTAATTGTATTCAGTTTTAGTTAAATTTGAAAATCAATCAACTTGACAACTTTGAACCGACACTGTTAATAAAATTATAATTACACTGATAATGTATTTAAATTATAATAATTTAGGCGACATTCAAATACTGAATATTTATATTAAAAGTTTTTCAGTCTTTAATATCGCGAAGTTTTCCTGCAATGGCATTTCCCTAAGTACCATAAGCGCACGAGGAAAATACTCGAGGGATACTTTACTCCACTGGGGGCTTAAAAAGGACTTAAAGACTTAGATGTGTTGTTGGAGACTCACCGTCGTCGCAGACATCCCAGATGAGAGGCACATACAGATCTACGGTCCCAGAGGGAATCTTGAGTTATATACTAGAAGTAGGGGGGCAGCGAAAGTAGTGGGGACCACTTCTAATGATATAACAAATATTACTTAGCTCGGTGTTAGTACCCAATGTACCCTTGAGTCGTACTCAACTTCTTACTCAAGGTCGTATACACAAGTGCAGTGTGGTGTATCATGATCATCTTGGATTCCCTTTAGTTATGAAGAAATGAGTTATTTATTATCTATTTTTTTTTATAATGAAATCATTATTTAAATTTGAGATATACAGTCGAAATGAAATATATTGTTAGATACCAAACTTTGTTTTTGTTTTCTTTTTACTATAAACACCCGGGGACCAGCGAACAGTGAGTCGGATTTTCTGCACTTGCAATTAAATATTGAGTACTACCACTGGGTAGTTTCTCAACTTGTCTTTTCATGTCAATGTATTCACTCATTTTATTTACTTGATGTATTTTGTATACAGTTGTAAATTTCAATAAATAAATTTAAAAAAAAAAGCAATTAAATATTATTTTTTTTATTTTTTTATTATAGTTTATTTTATTTTTTCCTTCCAATCCCTATAAATAAATAGTTTTGAAGTGCTTTTTCATCTTTTTCTGTTGCCTTGTAATTTATTGCATTTTAAGGCATTCTGTGAATTATGTTACAGTTGACGGTAATTAACAATAACTATGATAGCGTTGAGGAACACCAATTTTTTTCTATATACAACTTCACACACACTAAAATTCACTATCATATATACTATATGGTGTATATATTTTCAGTTTTTACAGTATTGTTTTTTTTTTCTTAGCCCTTTGGTTTTGAGGGCTGCTATGCTTTCCTGGGACAGAGTTTTGAAGAGCTCTCTCCTTCTGTACTATGTGCATTTTAAGTGAGGAATAATTAATTGAATCTAAGATCAAACTTGAGAACGAATGTCTTTTTTTTTTTTTTGTCGTTGAATTAACTTTTTACATCAGTGCATCTTTGAGTTTCTTAGGAATAGTTATTCCTTTTGATTCACCTAAACTTCATTAAACCCAATTCATGTAGATCCTTTTAAAAGTAAATCATAATATGTTTATGTGTATTTTTTCGTATTTACCACTTCATGTTACAACTTCCCTTTATTCTGCTGGAGTTTTTTTCTGTCTCCAATATATCCAATAGTTTTTTTGCGCTCACTGGCACATTTCTTTTTATCCAGTTGCTTCCAACCTTCTCTGGTCTTTCTTCATCCTGAAATCCTTCCAGATTTTCCACTCTGCTTCGAAATTCACTACCTTCTTGAACGTGAGGCTCTGTAGTTTTCAACTTTTTCAAAATACCTTTCCTATAGAAATTATTTTAAAGGAGTCAAATTAAATAATAACATTTCCATAAAAAAATAACTCAAAAATTAATTTTTAGTTGTGTGTAAAAGAAACTTTTATGATTGAATATGACTGAAGAAGAATGAGTGAAAAAAAATACAGTGTACGGTCAGAAATTTTATCTCCATCAAACGTATTCATAAAATAAAAATGTGAAAATAAAACAGAATAATTCAAATAAATCTATACGATGTAATACAAATATAAACTAAACGAAGTGATGTTTTCATGGTGGATGTTAAAAATATTAAATAATAAAATTAAATTAGGAATTTAAAGAGGAAAAAAATACATTATTATTAAGTTTATTTAAGTTGTAAATAAAGTACAATATTTTTAACAATTTCCTTATTTTCTCTGTGTTATATCCATAATCATCCTATTAGTAAAGTTCACTGAAATTGGAAAGACTAATTATCTCTCTGCTTGCCCAGTTTATAGATATGTACTATTCCTGATGTGCTAAAAAACATATTTATTAATGTGCAACCTACAAGTCAACTTCAACCTTTTTTAAGAACTCTATTTTTTTCATGAAATGTTTTATAAATAAAACACAATTATTTTAAATAATTATTTACTGAAAAAAATCTCAAAATATTTACCTTTTATATTAATCTTTTATTTACCTTCGTTAAAGATTTAATTTAAATGACTGAATCGAAAAAACAAAAAAATTGAAGTAGTAATTAATTTTATAGTTTCAAGTAAAATATCTGAATTCTTTATAAGTCATTATTATTATTATTAATAATTATTATTCTCAATATTTTATAATTGTATTCAAATTTCAAATTATAAATAAAGGTTGATGATGATACAAGATCTTTATTTTGAATAAGGTATACTTCAAAATTAAAATTATAACCAATTCGTAATTACTTTATTATCATTTAAAGATTTATTTAAAAATGCTTCGGTTTAAATTTAAAAATTCAAATATATATAGATTTATATTGATAGATATTGAACTAGAGGGTAGGAAACAAATAAAAAACACTAAAATAATTTAAATATATTCTTCGTTCTGTTAGAAATAATCAGAGGAACAATACCAATACCTTTCTTTTTTAATCCACATGAGAGGCGAGGGAAATATCTAGGGGATAAACTGGATTGAATAGATAAATAAAATAAAATAAAATTCATCTGCTTTGCTGGATGAGATTAATCTATAAGATGAGTCTGAGTAATATTATTAATTTTTATTGTATAAGTTTAGAATTTTTAATTAATCAAAATACTTAATGCAATGAAACTCGTTTGATTATATACTCAAGACATAATACGGGTCCGAAAATATTATTTGACCATATATATATAAATGCTCCAGATGGAGTTCAAAGAATTAATGCCTTAAATAGTGATATGCTATTTATTAGAAACTCGCCATTTCAACTGTTAGAAAAACAAAAGTAATATATAAAAGTCAAACTTTTTAGTAATGAAGTAAAACAAATACAAAAGTAGGAACATTAATAACTTTAGGAAATTTAAAATAATAATTATATTATATTTTATAATTTAAATTATTTCCACTCGGTTTACTCAAATAGTTTTCATTTTTATATAGTGTTTTATTATTATTATATTTTTTTTAATTTGTATTATATTTTTCTTCAGTTTTGAATATTTTTATCCTGTCTATCCAGACCCGAAGAAGACCAGCAATAAGGGCCGAAACGCCGAAGAAATAGTTTCTCACTAATT
Organism: Troilus luridus; assembly: GCA_964056705.1. NCBI lineage: Eukaryota > Metazoa > Arthropoda > Insecta > Hemiptera > Pentatomidae > Troilus > Troilus luridus. The sequence goes on from OZ057417.1 coordinate 14,508,049, forward strand.
CAGGACCTAATTTTTCTTTTTGTTCTTCTTCGACATTTTCACGGACTATTCTCTTCCCCAATTAATATTTCAACAATAAAATTTAAAATAAATTTCCAGATTAAAAATTTTACCGGAGGGACGAAAGGCCAGATTTAATTAAAATTACGTATACCGTCACCAAAGTTTCAATATTTAAAAAAAATATAGGCTGAAAAAATCCTACTCGAAGAGGGTAAACAAAATCGATTATACCTGAAAACGAGAAATCGTTAAATTTTTTAATTATATCAGTTTTCATACTGCTTATATGATTAAAAAATGTTTATAATTTTTTTGTATATATTACATTTTATTTGATCAATATATGGTTCGAATGATCTGTTGATTGCCCGACGAAGTTACTGGGAGTTGAATGCTGACAGTTACAGACAGTTGTGTTGAGCAGATTTGGCAGTTTCCACACTTACTCGCCTACGTTGTTAGTTTCTTCTTACTGACTCCTTGGTCGGTTGCTTGTTAACCTCCACTTGTCAGACTTCTCCGTCCCAATATGAAATATGAAGTGAGCACCTCTTCGAAAAGTTTTCTATCGACAAAGACAAGCTTAGGAAAACTTTTAGAGTTCACAAACTTAAGTGTAGGACGAACTGTGAACGTCTTGTAAATAAAAACTTCTTGAATAGATATATATCCTTTCAGTATATAACAGAATATTGATAAGTTATTTATAATTTCTCCATTATATTTCTAGAATCTAGAAACTAACCAAATTTCGGTAACATTAATTTTTTTTTTTAATTGTAAGTGGGTAAATAAATTATAACTATATCATAAAACAATAAAGCTAAGAAAAAGCCCCCAAAACAGGCATGATTTATAAATATGATTCAATAGGAATAAAAAAAGCAAACCTTTAATTCTATAAAATACAGCAAAAAAACAAAAACAGTAAACGTTTCTAAAATTCAGGCATCATCAGAACACACACTAAAAGAAAATCACATTATAGTAGACAAAGATCAGCACATCTCACTTCAACAGTTCAAACAGACTCATACAGTAGGTACAGTTACATTGATCAAGACGTTCCAAAAACAGCACAAAAAATAATAGTATTTATGGGTCAGTGAGAAAAGAAAGAAGAGGTATTATTACTTTTTAATTTATCCATTAAAGTCCATATCTTTTATACTAATACTTTTATCATAATATATTTTACAACATTTTTTAATAATATTTATATTGGTAGAAACGCTATTAATTCATTATTTCTATATTTATTATGAATAAATATTTTATCTGTATTTGTATTCTTTTAATTTCGTCTTGTAAACTTTTTTATTTTATGTAATGCTAAGTAATTAATAAAATTACAACTAACTACTATGATGCATCTTCTGCAGATTGTACGTCTTGTGTATCAAAAGCTCCTTGAACAAGGTTACTGTAGAAAAAAGGAAATATATATGTACGTGTGTGTGTGTGTGTGTGTATGTATGTAAATTGAGCATAGGAATGCACTGCCCGTGTACTAGTATCGGAAACCGCTTTTTCAGGAAGCCAAATAGCGTTTGAAGGTTTGGTCCTGGAACGGTTTGCTTTCGGGAAAGAAATGTAAGTCCTCATGCGCCTGCCGACCCCGAGCTGCCATAATCCTTGGATTTTGACTAATCACTGTCCTTGAATTCGAATCAATGGCGGAGGGAAGGTCAGTGGTGAATCTACCCCAAAGGGAAGGGTTATAGAGATATGCTTTCTCAAAAATATATGTCTACAAGATTACCACAAAAAAAGTTATAAATAATCTTTGTTTACTTAAAATGCGTTTGTAAGTGAGTGTGTAAGTTTGCAACACATTGTTAAAAGTATCTTACCTTACAAAACTCTTATCTTTTAAATATATTTGAAGTATTTAAGGCTATAAAAAAAACAAAAAAACTGTACCACTACGACCCGTGAACGAGTCTGGGGGTTCAGTACATGGTTGAGACTATACTGTTTCATGGACAACGGTTCTGCAAGGAGGTGACTTGTCCTAGGTCACGCTCAACCGCCAGGTTTTCCCCCTTATTATGGGTACCCTATTTTTATAATATTTTATAGAGGCTGGGTGAGCCCCAGGAGGGTCCTTGATCCTATATGATCTATCTCCAGGTGCAAACAGACAAAATAAAAGTAACTGCCCGTAGCGGGATTTGAACCAGAATTTTCGGCCTGGCAACTCAGTGCTCAACCACTGAGCCACTCCACTCCCCAAGGCTATAAATATTAAATATAATGTACTTATAGAATAAAGGCAATAAAATTATGACTTAATTTGAATTATTCTCATATCAAAATAATAATTATGCTTTATGACATATTATTGAATAATACCTTTGTAGGATTCTGTACACTTTAGTCCTGATGAAACAACACGAGAGTTATTTCAGTGGAAACTAAGAGGTATAAATTTGTACAGTATAATTATATCTACTTTGATGAGAGGCTATGGTATGCAAAGCAGTCTGTCACAGAGCGCCATCTCGTCTTATCTCTCGATACTAGTTATCCAAATGTAATTAATTCAAATTACTTTGAAGTGTTCTCTATTGAGAGTTTTAATTTGTTGTTTTAATTAATTAAATACGGGGTCAGTAAAAATATAACTGGGTTTAAAGAGAATAATTATTTATTATATCTCTCTGTTATATATAAAAAAATTTCAGGTACGTAATAGATTTATAACAAGGGGGTCACCTGTGGTATAGCAGTTATCATAACAACCAATTATAGCAATGATGGCTTTTTCGTAGCCCGGTAGGTGGCCTTAATATTTTTTAAAGGCAAAATAAGTAATCCTTGATTACACCATTCTTCGGCGAAGACGTAAAATGTCGGTACCGAACCTGTGCAGAGGCAGATACTCGTTATAAATAAGGAATAAAGAACGCAGATAAGTTTAAACCAAATTATTGATCAGGAAATAACGATATCGTAAAATAAAAGAAAGTGCCTTAAAAATATAAATAATTAGTCCAAAATTTCAGTATAAAAAATATATATTCAGTTTATATACAAAATGTTAAGGGTTATGGGTTTCGTAATTGGGTTCAGTTCTGCTGATTTCAGAACAATGATTATGCAGGGGAGTGAATTATCCGAAATCACGCTCAACCGCCAGCCAGGTCTCCAGATCTCACAGGGTCCATCCGTGGCAGTGAAAAGATAAAATAATTTATCTGCCAAAGCCGGATTTGAACCTGGGGCCTTGGGAACAGCAAATAAGCGCTTAGCAACCACGTTTTCACCCCGCTAATAATTAAATATTTTTAGTGATAATGATTTTTGGAATCAATTGCTTTAATATAAAACAACCAAGAGCACCAACCAATAAGAATCAGGAAGCAAGAATAAATAATAATTATGAAGAAAACTTTAACTTTGAAATTAAATAATAATAAAATCATACATTTTTGAATTGTTTTATGGAGTTGCATGTATTAAGTAGAATCCGAACCTAAGGCACATTCAGCCCCTGTACTTTTTTGGTTGTAGAAAAATTCTTTTGCTTAATCTCACAACCTTTTTTATATGGTCCCTGGTCGAGAAACAAGATTTCTAAATTTATACTGAAAATAATTACTTGGGTATAGTTTATAGTTTTATTATTTTTTTAAATTACAACAAAATATTCTTAAAATTAAAACTATACAATTAGATAGAACGATCTTAAATCGAATCTGTAAAAATGTCTGTACGTGTAAGAACATCATATTTTTTCTAGTTATTACATAAACTGTATTTTCTCTTTTTATTCATTTTAAATCATTCGCGTAATGTTCTTATGGAATCCTATTTTAATATTTTTTCTCCTCACAGAAAAGTAATAAATTTTTCGTCGCTTTTAGATACGAATCGTTTCTTATACGCTATTTAAAAGGTGAATTTCGGGCTACGAAATAAAAATAAATTCAAGCTGCTCCTGGCGCCAAAACATACCGTGACACACTATCCTAAATTAATTGCTATACATAGTATATTATTAACCCGTTTATGACACATCGGACAGGTTTTTTAAAATTATATAACACTGTTACTTAACTAGACTGTAATATATTTGTGTAATACTAATATAGTATTATATTATATATTATATATGTGTTTGTGTGTGTTATATATATAATATTTGAAGCAATGGTGCTATTAAAAATATCTATTTAAACAGAAAACCATGCATATTATGTAAGTAAATAAAATCAAATTAATCAATTTTAAAATTCATTTTCTACTTTAACAATTACTAGACAAATGCTCAATTACTAAACAAATGCTTCCAATTAATTGCAAACTGATCATATAAATGACTATTTGGGTTTGTGGAGCAGACCTATGAGGCTCCAATAACCCATCGAATTCCTCTTGTATCCAATTCTTACAATCCAAAGTTCTTCGAAAAATCCTCAATGCTTCTTACTTGGTTACGAACAAAGTAATCCATAATGACCTTAATGCCCCATTAGTGGTTGATTTGGCTGGAACCCCACATAGATACTTTTATGACAAATTTTATTCCCACTCAAACTCACTAGTTTCAAACCTAGCTTCCAATTCTCGACAATCCTCCGAGAAGTTTGAAAATAAGATGGCGTCGTGACCTTGTAAGTTAAGTTTGTTATTTGAGAACTACCACAGGGTAATTTCTCTATTCGCCTTTATCTCATGCCGTTATGTATGATTCATTTCATTTACTTGTTGTATTATAATGCAGTATTATAATTTCAATAAATAAATAAACTTTAAAAAAATTGTTTACTTATTTACCATTCTTACCTCTTTGTCTTGTGGTTAGCGAGTGATTAGCCAAGAACCAACACTTTTTGTTGCTTAAACTAGTACTCAATTATTCATTGGCAATTGAGTAGAAGAATATCAATTTTATGTTCGAACTTGCATACTCTTCTTCATGCCTTTGATGCCATTTTATTGTAACTTCACATACCCAAAATCTGCTGATTGTCATTTGGTTTTATGGACAGGCATGGATAAATATATACAAAGATAGAAAAAAAAGGAATATGTATGTTATGATTTAGTGGCATAACCTGTAGGTTATAACGAGGAAAAATATGGTCTTTATGGAGGTCAGAAAAGTTCTCTTTGTAAGAAGAACTATTGATTTTTTAGAAGACAACGTTTCACCCCACATTGCAGGTCTTCTTCAGGGCTAAATATACAATATATGTATCTTATTGTATTTGTATATGCATCTTGTATATCTAGTCCTGAAAAAGACCTGCAATGTGGGTCGAAACGTTGGCTCCTTAATAATAAACAGTTCTTCTTACTTAGAGAAATTTCCTGACCTCCACCCGGACCATTTTCTTCCTCATATAAGTAAGGTTTATTAATATTATTCGACATACAGGTTATAACCTATATCAGCTTAAACATGAGCAAGAAGTTAATATAAATGACGAAATCAGCAACATATATGTATTCCTGACGAACTACACTTATTCACCTAACCATCTAATTGAGAAATGATAATTGTTTATAACCTTAAAGCCAGTCACACTAACGTAGGTCTTGTCATCGTAAAACTTTCTGACGAGATGTAAAACTCGCTTACATAATCTACAATCGAGTTCCAAGGTTTGACTGACAATTATATTAAAAGTTGCAAGAAAAACAATAAACCAACTAACCTACTGATGGTTAGTTAATTCAGCAGCTCACGAACTTATAGTAACAACTGTTAGGAGCGTTGTTAGCTATAAAGACACGAAGATAAGCCATAAAATTCCATAAATTAGATATCTGACAACATATTCAGAACATGAAATCAGCAATTAACTATAATTGCATAAAAGGGATGATTCAATAATCATAATCAACAAAATTATGCAATGCATACAATGCAAAGATATGAATATAAAAAAATGTATAATTAATACAAAAGGACCAGGAGTCTTACAAAGAGATAATGTCAACATCGAATTTATACTTCCAAATTTTTCGTTTAATCCTACAAAAGTCCAAGTTTACCACTATCAGAGACTGGATTAACCCTTTGGAGTTCTAACTTACAGTAACCCTTTATGAGTTACAGTGGACTCCTATACCACTGCAACTCTCCTATACCTTTATCAAAATGACTTAAAGAGAGGGGATTTGTCCGAGATAACGCTAAACCATCCGGTTTTCCCTCCAAATTTATCGTAACTAATTTAAAAAGGCAGGGTGACCCCTTGGAGGGTCGGTAGATGCAACAGTGTTCATCCATAGCTGCTAACAGAATAAATAAATTTATCCATCAAAGCCGATTTCGAACCCAGGACCATTAGCAACTCAGCGCTTTACATACTGTGCCACTCCACTCCCTACATAATAATGCGATCTGAAAATTATCCGTGAATGAACATGCAGGCCATACAAATAAAAAACTGTAATATTTCGACGTCTAGTTATTTCGCAACTGAATAATGTTATAGAATGTTTAGCAATTTCTTCACTTGTCATGTCATCGTTAAACTTGAAATTGTGACATTAGTGACATCTCACGACTTTGAGAAAGCTTTGGAAAAACGACGATGATAAATCACCAATAATTTTACTTTCCGTTGTGGGAAAGGATTCCTTTTCCGTTACCTTGATAACAGTTACTTTTTATAGTTTTATGACTGTCCTAAAATTATAGCCTCTAGAGAGTACATTTCTCATAAGTTATTTTTGAATTATTTAGATTATATAAAAAGTTATTTTTGAATTAGTATTAAGTTTAAAGTGGTTTAATAACAATATATAACATTACGACTCCCGGAATGGTAAGGTGGTATAAGATCCTTTTTTTAAATTATTAATATCCTTAATTATAATATATATATATATGTAATATATAATTATTAGATCCTTTTTTTAAAAATATTAATAAAATTAATAACAAATAAAATACAACCCTTTTTTTTAGTATACTTAGTGTTTATTTTATTATTATCTTTATATATTTTGTAGTATTGCTGATATAAGTAACAAATATAAAAGCTGTACCGCTACAACCTTTGAAGGGTCTGTGGTTCAGTACATTCAACTGTTTCTCGGACAACGGTAGTGCAGAGAAATGATTTGTCCCAGATTACACTCAACATTTTTTTTTTTTTTTTTTTTTTTTTTCCTCCCTTACCTGCCAGAATGGCATACAGGGTTTGTCTCCAGTGGGGGTGCACCACTGAAGACACTGTTTCGGGATTTTTTTATTCTGTTAATGTAATTTATTTATAAAAGTCCGCTGGAACTATGGTGTAGCCTGGTGCACGGTTGTGCACCTTAGAGCTACACCTTATCCTTCCCGCCGTCTTCTTCCTTTTTCATCCTCAGTCTTCCCGGTGCCGGTCTCCTCCTGGTGATCAGGAAGTGGGCTGGACCTACGGCCTCCTTCCATCCGTATACGTATTCCCTGAACCTTGCGTAGTTAACTTCCTCCACAAGCTCAGGGAACACGTCCTCGGTGATGTTATATATCCCGGTTTGCGTGGATAACCTCGCGCGCAGGGCGTCGTATGCGGTGCATGATGCTACTACATGCTCGGCAGTTTCCGGAACTCCATAGCTGGGGCAGTTTGGGTCCAGGTCATATCCGTGCTGGCTCAGCTTCCATCTGAACCCGCCGTGCCCCGTGAGGATCTGTGACATCCAGTAATCAGGAAGGACCCATTTGGCTCTTAATCTTGACTCGACGGTGGGGAAGTACTTCCTAAGGGTGCTCCCTTTTTCGGATGCCACCCACCGTCCATTCCACTCCGCCAATGAGTCCCTCCTGAGCTCTTCCTGCCATCTGCTCGGGTTTCCCCGGATCTTCTCCTGGATTCGCTCCGGAAGAGCTGCCAAGCCTCTTCTCTTAACATCGTGCTTTGTAGCATCTTCACCCAGCAGGAGGTCAACAGGCATTCCTCCCGCCAGGATCTGCACCGCCTCGTGGGAAGTTGTGCGGTACGCCCTGGTCACTCGTAGCAGAGCCGTTCTCTGTGCCGCTGCCAGCTTCCTTCTCTGCCGCTGTGAGAGGTTCACGCCCCAGAAGGGAGACGCGTACCTCAGGATACCCAAGGTGACTCCTTTATAAATAGTCATGCTGACTGGGTACCTGAGGCCCCTAAAGGCTCCGCCAATCCGACTAAGGCCGTTCATTGTCTGGTTCACCCTTGTCGCCAGGTGGTCCAAGTGAGGGGTCACATCCAGGTGTCTTCCTATCCTTACTCCGAGGTAGGTGACCACCTCACTTGCCCGAATCCTATCCTCGTTTACACGGAATGTGATAGGGTTAGCTCTATCTGTTTTTCCGCGCAATAGAACGGCCTGTGTCTTGGCGGCTGCCATCCTCAGCAGATTCGAAACCTCATGACACAATGGCGGACTGCTCAGTGGCATGAAAAGCTTCGGGCCACCCATGGTGACCATAGAAAGTTCTGGAAGCTACTTAGGACGAGCACCAGAAAGAGGAACTACACTAGGCTTCAGGATGGAGACGAGATACTAACAGACCAGGAGCAGGCTGTTAAGTTTGCAGATCACTACGGTGACCGGATAGCAGAACGGACCATAGACATGTCCGAATTACCGACAGAAGAGATCGGCAACAACTACATGTTTGCATCTCCGAAGCAGCTGAAGGCGATACTGCGTCGTTCGCGAGGTGGTAAAGCCCCAGGCTCCGACGGGATTCAGGCTGTACTGTTGAAACATCTACCGAGGAGAGGCTTAGCTCATCTGACAAACCTCTACAACTCCTGTCTCAGGCTGAGATACTTCCCTGAGGCATGGAAAAGAGCTACCCTCTTCCCGCTCCTGAAGCCTGCGAGAACCGGCAATCAGCCAGCCGACTACCGACCTATTAGCCTGCTTCCGCACATGGGCAAAGTTTTTGAGAAAATTATTCTTAATTATCTCAAAACCTACTGCTCGGAAGTAGCTCTGATCCCACCGGAACAGACCGGCTTCCAAGCCGGACTGTGCCCGGACCATCACCTGGCGAAGCTACACGCGGAAGTCAGCGAGAACACCGCTAAGAATATGGCCACCGCCATGATATCTATAGACTGCACGGAGGCGTTCGACTCAGTGTCCCATAGTCTTCTATGTAAGACACTGCAGGACAACGAGTTTCCCGAGCAGCTCTATACTATCATACGGTCCTTTCTGACGCGACGTTCAACTAAGGTACGAGTCGGCGAAGAGCTGTCCAACCCCTTTGATCTCACTTGTGGTGTCCCGCAGGGCTCTGTGTTATCACCAGTTCTCTTTTCAATATACACGGCGGAAACTGTTGGAGCGAGATACAGAAATGCCACTGTCGCGGCTTACGCCGACGATATAGCAATTTATAGCAGTTCACTGAACGCTAAGAAAGCTCTACGACAGGCAGAGGCGGCCTGTAAGGAGATAACAGACAAGCTGGAGAGATTAAATATTACAGTCAATCCCAAGAAGACCGACTGTATTGTATTTTCATTTCAGAACAACAAGCGCCCTCTACCGACGGTCTATAGAGTGGGGGATAGTGAGAACCATCCAGCCAATCAGATAGTGTACCTGGGCGTCACCCTAGACAGGCACCTGACGTTGACCCAGCACTGCGTGAGAAAGATCAAACAGACTAGGACAAAGTCCTACAGGTTGAACCACCTGCTCACCTCACCGAATTTATCATTACGCCTCAAACTAATGATATACAAGGGGGTCCTCAGACCAGCCCTTCTCTACGGAGCGCCAATGCTCAATAACATAGCTCCGACTACCACGAAGAGACTCCAACAGTTTCAAAACAACATATTAAGGCGTATAGTACGACATACTACACTACAACGCTCAAAAACCGACATAATACATGACACTCTCGGACTACCGACGGTGACAGATTTTATATCTCGGAGGCATATCAAATTCTTTGATAGTCTCCAGCACTGCACTAACCCGCTATTTAGCACTTTGAGACCAGCAAGCCGGCCACAGCGCTGGCAAGAGTATGTAAGTTCCCTCAGTCTCGACTGAGGTGTATCATTATTATCCTTAGGTTAAGTTTAGTTTTAAGTTTTAGTTTTTAAGTTTTTTATATTTCAAACTACCAGTGAGCCCCATCACTGGATATCCGATCCCAGTTAACCCCTAACCTCAATCCTTTAAACTTCCTTAAAATCCTCTTAAAATGCACCCGGTGCAGGAAAAGAGTAGTATATATGTACATATTTTTATTAATATACGTTAGTATTTAAGTCTGTTTCAGGCAATCGTCTTTCCAGGGGCTTGGAAAAAAAAAAAAAAAAAAAAAAAAAAAAAAAAAAAAAAAAAAAAAAAAAAAAAAAAAAAAAAAAAAAGCCATCCTCAGCATCTTCCTCTCACACCAGGCTCCTACCAAGCTGGCACATCTCTCCGCTTCCACTGTGATCCCGGCTCTGCTATTCGCGTAGACTATCGCTGCGAGGTCATCCACGTACGCCGTGGCAGGGAACCGCTCTTCCTCCAGGACGCCGAGCAACTCGTCGAAAACAAGCTTCCACATGGCCGGTCCTAAGACCGAACCCTGTGGGCATCCTCGCTCCACCCTGTCCTCATACCTGTGGTAGCTACCCCGCACCGTGACTCGTCTATCCTCGAGGTAGCTCTTCACCAGGGCGAAGATATTGCTCGGCGCCTCGTGCCTATGGAGCTGCTGCAGGACGCTCGGCCACCACACACTGTCGAAGGCGGATGATATGTTAAAGAGGACTAACATGACATACTTCTCCGCCCTCGCTTCAGCGTCATTACGTACCTGCAGCAGCGCATCAGCGGTTCCCCTGGCTTTGGTCGATCCGTACTGCCGTGGGTGACCAGCCCTGCTGAGTGTGGGTCGCAGGCCGGCCATTATGAGGCCCTCCAGGACTTTACTCATCACAGGGAGAAGGCAGATTGGCCTGTAGGAGCTAGGTAGCTCCTTATCTTTGCCTCCTCCCTTGTAGAGCAATCTCAAATCAGCTTCCTTCCATTGCCTCGGGAAGTATCCCTCATCCAAGCAGGCGTTGTACATCTTGAGAAGCCGTTCCTCGATGAGAGGGATAGCTTCCTTCAGCATGGAGGCATCCACCTTGTCCAGTCCTGGAGCGCGACCCGTGCGCTGCCTCCCCACGGCCGTACGGAGGTCCCAAATGTCCCATGGTGGGCACAGGTCAGTACCCGGGGGGTATTCCGTGGTCCGCCGGATCATCTCCTGTTCCTGGGAGTCCCGACTGGGGTCGTCCCTGGGGTATGTGCTTCTTATGAAGATCTGGGCGGCCTCCTCCATGGAGACCGCTCTTTCCTCCCCAATCCTCAGGGCCGCCATCAGATTACACTCAACCACCAGGATTCCCCCTAACATGAGTTCCCTCTTTATAGAGGATTGGTGAGACCTAAGGGGGTCTGTAGAACCAACAATGTCCCTCCCCGGCTGCTTAAATAATTTATCTGCCCCAGCCGGATTTGAACCCGGAACCTCAAAATTAAACACAACGTTCTACATATTGAGAATACCAGATCTCATAAATTAAATTCAATGCAATGAAAATAATATAAAAGTAAATAACCACTTTTTTAATGATAATCAGAAGAAATTTATTTTCTGGTGGTAAAAGAAATCGTAGTCATTTTTTAATTATATTGCATGGATAGTGTAATAATAAATAACACTAATGTTTTTTCACTATTACTATGATTACTTTTTTCCTCATATATGTCATTTTGTATAAAATTAGTGGTTATCTTGAACAATTAAATTTTGTTCTTCCGCCTCAGCTGAGTCTTTTTTGTATTTTTTTATAATATACATATATTATTATGCACCTATATATAATACCGATCAGCAATAATACACTGAAAATCCAGGATCATGAATTTTATTATATTTTTCCAATTACTTTTATGGCCCCAAAAAAAGTTTTTTTTCTGTTCAGTGTTGATTGTTGTCTGGGAGAACCAGCTCAAAGTTTTTTGAAAATTAGAATCTAATTCAAGACTAATAAAGTAATTCTTAACGTATAAAAAAAAATTAAGCATCCTTAGAAGTGTGTTTTCTTAGGCCAACAGGGCTGTGAAACAATTAGTGAGTAAAATCTGTATTAAAAAAAAAATCAAGAAAACTTCTAGCTTTCGTTCTGCACGAAAACTCCAAACAATATATTGAGTTAGGGTATTCTATATTTCTTTAACGGTAGTGGATTTCGTTTGCTTTAAAATTATGTAATAGAAACTTAATTACGTTTTATGATTTTTTAATGATGGTTTCATATTAGAAAGAAGAGACACATAACAAACGACATAAAAATGTAATTTTCTTTCTTCCTGTGTATGGTGGAGCCATAAACGGTTTTTATTGCTCTTAGGGTGCATAATTGAACCATGAGATTTCCTGGTTTTTAACTGAGGCACCTTGATTATAAAGTGACATATTACTACAAGGCCTAGACTTTACTCTTTTCTGTTCAGATGAGACATACCCAAAAAAAAAAGAAAGATATTCAGAAATCAGATGAGGGTTCACTAACCCCCAGCTAGGAATTCCGATATTTTCGATTACATTTTAATTCCACACACTCACATTCTACGTTCCACATATTTTATCAGGATTTTGCATTGAGGATAGTTGTCAAATTAAGCTCAAAAATGTCAAATATATTTTTACATTCATAAATAATGAAGCCGCCACCTGAGGATTTAGTAGATTACACAATGCGGACCATGGGCTAATCACCTCTCTGAGCAAACGTTATCCTAAAAACAGTACAGTGTCAACCATGTACTGAACCCAAGACCCTTCATGGTCTGTATCGGTATAGGTTATATTTTTTTGTATTCGTTATACTTTCATGTTTATTCTACTATAGTGGTAAGTTGTAATGTTGAAAGTTGACACTGTGGGTTCTCTAGACCCTCCTGGGGCTCACCAAGCCTTTATTAAGGGGAAACTGATAAGAGAGGGTTGAGCGTGATCTCGGACAAATCACCTCCCTCCTCAACCGCCTCCTAGAAATAGTACGGTCCAAGACTGAACCCAAGACCCTTCATGAGTTGTAGCGGAATTGCAGAGCATATACCCTGTTAATTTTATTGAAGTGATAGCGTCTCGAAGATCAAGATGGGGTTGTTGCTAGGCTTAGTAACGAACGAATTCCTATTAATCAGCTCGACTTGTAAACGTCTGAGGCGTTGGTAGGAGGATTGCGTTAAGAGTGATCTGGCGTATTCGGTTTGTGAAGTGGTCCGTGAACAGAAGTTTGTTAGAAGAGATTGGTGGAATCAGCATCGAGCCTTCGGTTTCGCTAAGCTTTTTTACTTCTTTCTTACATTAAGTTATTCCTATAGGGATGTTGATATGTCTTGTGATGTGGAAGATAAATTATTTAAGATCTGGAAATTCTCTTGAATCTCACTCAGCCTCTATAAAGTGGGTAACATTATTAAGGAGAAAATCTCTGGAGAGAATGTGATCTCGGCTAAATTACTTCCTTGCAAAACGGTTGACTTAGAAACAGTAGACTGCCTAATATGTATTGAACCCTGTAACCTTCATCTCCAACCTTCATGGTTGGTTAGGGGTAAAGAGAACGGTGGTATCGGCATCGAGCCTTCGGGTTCGCTAAGCCATTTGATTATTATTATATAAACGACAAAATTCTTGTTTACACATTCGTTTACTATTTATTTAAGAAAATATAGTGAACTTTAATCTTAAGTTCCAAGATGGAAGGAAGCTATCAATCAACTCTACAAGATCAGACATTTCTCGCCCGGCACCTTTCACTACAACTCAAGGAAGAAACACCTCAACCTTGTCGAAGTCTCTCATAATGCATATCATTGACGGGATCCATTCACGAAAAGAATATATTTTCTTCTTTTTTTTCGTCTTGGGGCCGGAATCGTAAAGAATTGGAAGTTCAAGTCATGATATGCCAAGGCGCCGGTTAATGCTTTATTACTCCTTTGATATCTTAATGACATGATCTGTCATTCAGTTTCGAAGTACGCTAAGATGAGTAAAATATCTGAGAGTCAATGCAGTTCAATGTTGCCAGAAATAGCTTGTACATAGCAATTCTTCATTTCGTCGTTTCCAACAGAAACTTACTAACGTGAAAACTACTAATTCACAGAATCGACATTGGAAGATATAGATATGTGCTTATATTTGTTTAAATAAATATCTGTGGTTTGGCTCTAAAAGGGCCAAAGTCAAAACTGCCAAAAGGGCCACTGTCAACTTAGAAATGAATGAGAAAACACTAGCAATGACATTGGCTCACATTATAATGGAAATACAACCTATTTTAGTTTGTTATTAGTCATTGGCCTTTTTAGAATTAAAGATCTACTAAATTGGAAACTTTTTGTGTGGAAAAAAATGGCCCTTTTAGAACCATGCCACAGATATATATTTCCTGAATAAACGAAAAATAAGAAGAAATAATTTTCTAAGAAGTCAGGTTAGCGGTGAAACTTTCCAACAAAAATAAAAATTTCCATTTTCCAGAGTAGAGTTAATTTTATTTTGCTTTTTAAAGAATGATGTAATATAAGAGAGAAAAAATGAACTTTAGGATATAGTAATACAATTTCTAGAATACTTTTTTATAATAAATTATAGAATATGGTAATACAATTTAAAAAGGTCTAGTTACATTTAAATTAGCTTTCACATTAACTAAATCTTTTTAATTAGGCTAACATTAAAAATGTGTTTATTTTAATTAACGATCAATTAAATTCTTTAAATATATAATAAAAAATAATAAGGTTTGAAGAAATTAACATTGTTATAAAAAAGAATCATTAGCAAGAACTACAGAAAAATTAATGGGGGTCACCCGTAGGGTAGCGACTATCGAAACAAACTATCATGCCCAGGTTCCCGGCACGGCAGTAATATCATCTTTTAAACGGGGTAATAGTAGGAGGTGATACAGTCTTTCAGAGGGGGCGTAAAATGGCGGTCCCGATCCTAAGCAATATCAGGAACTCGTTAGCTCTGCTACCATAATTATACCTGATTAGGCAAACTTTGGGACTCTTACCATAGCATAACTAACTTTAAATAAAAAAAATATAAGCAGAAAAATTAACAAAATTGCATAACATAATATTCTTTTTTGGTGTTTATTGGATTGCATTTTATTGGAACAATACTGTTCATCTTTAACAGTAATATTCGCTATTAGTAAATCAATTTAAATTTACTTAATAAATTATATATTTAATATCAACATTTATCGAGTTAATGTTAATTATGAAACATTATGTGAAAATAAAAATAATTTAAATTCGAAATTTTTGACGGTCATAATTCTATATTGAACACTATGAATCAATTTTATTTTCCTCTAGAATGTTTCTAATTCCCGACTAGCTCTTTGGGTATCCTTGCGGTCGGGAAAAATTACGAAGTACTTTCAAAAACTTTCGAAAAAATATTTTTGCTTGGATATAATTACCGTGATTGGGTACTTTCTCACTAATAAGGCACTAGAACCAAATTAAACCCAATCTCGAATGACCTCATCAGATCTAAAGTTAATTACACTAATCAATAAATTAATTTTCTGAAATAGGGATGCAAAACAGATCACAAACTAACAATAATTTTCATAAATTTTACTTTTGAAGATTGTTTACCTTAAATTACTTATTTAACAAAATCAAATAATAAAACTGTATCGGAGATAAATAAGAATTTTTGTCTGCGGAGTATTAAAAAGTAGTAGGTAAAGATATATGCAAAGGCAGCTGAGGTAAAGATAACAATTTTTAGTAACTCTGAATGTTTTTTGTAGTATACTAACTTATAACTTAAGCTGAATATATAAGCTTTGCACCATTATTTTTTCTAAAACTTGCATTTTTGGAGTTTTATTTATTCTCTTTATCACCTACCGGCCACTAAGGACCACGCGAATAATAATGGTTAGGCTTCTTTGGGAGTCTTGATTTTCTTTCTTTCCATCTCAGCTTCATGATGCCGAAACATTAGCGACCAGGAGTTTTATTTCATATACCCAGAATTTTTTCTGTTATCTTTGAGACTTAGGCTCAGTGTTTAAACGTTCCATCTTAACAATCAGTCAACCTTAACTGTATCTTAACAATTAGTTAATACCTCATTTCGTAGTTTCACTCTTCTCTAAACAAACTAATAATTATATATAATTGTTATATATGTTTGTATATAATTATACAAATATAAAACCTGTACCACTACAACCCATCAAAGATATTAGGTTCAGAATATGATAAAGTTTTTTTATGTCAAAGCCAACGGTTTAGGAAGACCGTATGGCCGAGTACTCAACCAACAGACTATCCCCTCAATTAAGGGTATCCACTTTATAGACGCTAGGTGAGCCACAGGAGGCTTTGTAGATCGTAGGTCTATGGTTGTTAGATTAATTCATTTATCAGCCACACCAGGAATTTAATCTTTCTGCACAGTAACTCCAAACAATATGTATTTATTTAATGCATTATATTAAGAGTAACTAAAAAAAAAACATCTAAAAAATATCCATGACTTTCTTTAAATAGTCCTGAGATAGAATATTTCTTTTGGAACTGTTAACAATCATCAATGCCTCTACCAAATAACGACCTTTCACGATTTCTTTGATGAAGGTAAAAAAAACAACAAGGGCGGAGTTGAGATAAGACTCAGTCCATCTTTCAACACTTTTATTATCTTAAAAATAGCATCGTTAGATGGAAATACTGTTGTAATAGTTGTCATATTTAAAAATAAGGATTGAGAGTTTTCTAGATTATTTAAATTTAAAAAAAAAACAACCTGTGCTAAAAAAAAAACTACAACTCATGAAGAGTCTTAGGTTCAGTAAGTGGAATTGACCTAAGTTAACGGTTGTGTGGGGAATTTATTTGTCCATGATCTTGCTCAACCGCCTGGGGTTCCCTTATTTTGGGTACCCACTGTCTGGAGGGGGGAGTCTGGGTGAGCCCCAGGAGGGTCTCTAGATGCCAATGGATCCATCCTCGGCTGTTAAAATATTACAAGGAATCTACAACTCCGCGCTCAACCACAGATCCTCACACTTCCTCTTCTTTTAACCATTCTTCTCTGATTCTAGTCAGTTTTCAACCTTGCCTGTTTTCGACTTTTTCTGCATAAGCGTTAAACTTCGTCATGACATTCTCAGGCGTCCTCGAGTTCTTCTAACCTCAGCAATGAACCCGTTCAGCGGGTCTATATGTTATATCTGCGTTTGGGATAAAAAGCGGATTATGAACTCCAAAATTTTATAAGTTGACTTTTTCCTATTCTTCATTAGTTTAGTCAAGAAATTGTATATAACACCATAACCTGTCGAAATTATTATAATTTTTTTTCTTGGAGAGTATATATATCTATTAAGTTTTCTAAAAAAACTCGTGTGATTGAATGTGCCCTGTAGTCTAAGAGCCATGTAGTGGTATACCCTTATTTTAAAAGAATCAGTATTTTCCTTATTAAATATTATTTTTTTTGTGTGTCCAGGCTTCAATTTTGAATAGTAAATTGAGAGTATTTTGCTCCAGGAAACTTCAAGTTCAGAACTGTACTAAAATCATGAGCTACAAAGCGTCGTGTTAGACAAAATTGCATAACTAATCTAGCGATACATGTGAAAAAGTCAGCTTCTCAAATTTTGGAGTTATCCGCTGGCGATTTCAAATTTCTAAAATATCCTGCCTAATTGTGCTTGAGGAGGGCCTAGTTGAGAGTTTGTTTACCGAACATGATGGTATACGTTATCCTAATTGTCTGTTAACCATCGCTAACGCAATGAGAACCTGAGGATAGTAAATCGCTCACAAGGAGGTTGCGCAAGTTAGATCAAGATGGTTAAGCCTCTGGGAATCCTCGCCTAGGGCAAGCTAAAAGTGTGTTTACTGCGTCGTTATCTGTCAAAGATCTTTCTCAGGCCCGGTTACGCATATGCTAATTGAATGAGATCTATTGTAGGGCTCGACAATACTGCTGTATCAAGGCCTCTGCAACTCAGCGAAATAAAACAGAGTAAATTCCCTCGTTACTCGATTGAAATGGAAACATCCGAACTAAAGTAGGTCTAAATAGGTCAAAGACGACTTCGACTGCAGGTCGTCAATACTCAAACATAGCCCGGAGCATCTGTTCCTCGACACAGAGAGCTGTTGAACTGCAACTAGGAAAGTGTTACACGTTGACTACGGGTCTACAATATATGAAACTGTAAATAAAATATATATTATATATCTTATAATAATTAATTCTGCACCGGAAGGAACAAGCTCAAAAAGAAGTGTAATTAGACAAGAAAACAATTGAATATCACAGAGGAAAAAAGATATGTCACTGCAGTATGATCCAGAAATAAGCTTTATAAAACGAATTTATTTATTATTAATTAATTTTAATGCTCTAATACATATATTTTCCCAATCACAGCACCTCTCCCGTGGTTTGATTTATCATAACATAATATCTACCATCCATGAGTACCATAAGGCAAAATTAGGACAGAAAAATGCGGAAAAAATACTCACAAGAGGGTCTTAAGTAAAGAACACGTAGATACTTTACTATTCCCAAGCCAACGGGTGAGCAAGGCAAAGTATTGGCCGAGACCACGCTCAGAAGCGAGATATCACCCAATTAATTTAATACATATGCTTTAATTACATTCATTAACAATTTCATCTAATCTTTACATACTGTATGATATTTGGTGTGTGATTATTGCTAAGAGAGTCCAACATATTCGTCCAATACATTCTTCCATCCTACTAAAAATGACTCCTAATTGCTGGCATAATAATCTACAATTTAATGCTGTTTCAGTTTATTGTAAATAAATATAAATTATATTTTGAAACGATATTATATTATATTTTGAAATGATACGAGGCCTGGAGGAATCTCATTTTCGAGATGGGATCAAGGCATTGGAACATCGCTGGAGCAAATGCATCAGTCTACAGAATGAATGTTGAAAAATGAAACCAGTTCCACCGAGGTAAGACACTTATTTCTAGTAAATTCCGAGAACTTTTTAAACCACCCTCATGTAACAATATGAGAAAAGATATATATATTTTTTTAGTTTACGTCCATATTTGAGTATCAATCCATGTACATTATAGTCATTCAAATATTAGCAGTGATGCAAAATATTTTAGTGTTAGTATTTTTTTTTTTACAGAAAAATGTGAGTGGTATACGGTTAAATAAGTCCATAAAACCTGTGGATGAAAATATTTTCATAATCTTTCAATGAAAACATATAAGGTATATATATATTGACACACATTTATTTTGCAATTTATCTAGTAATAAATGCACTAAATCTTATCCTCTTAAAAAGAGATATTAATGATAAAAGGTTTAAAAATCATTATAATTAGATAATTAACTACCCCGACCTTATCAAACTGTTAATATTTATACACTGCTCAATTGCGTGGGCTAGATATCATATGCGTGCGGGCTCCAGTGGAAGCATTAGGATAAAATGGATGCATAAATTAAGGAAATCTTATAGAGGCTGGGTGAACCAGGAAGGTCTAATGTACACTGTAAAATCTGCGGCTAATATCAAGTTATAATTGAATAAACATGTTGTATAAAAATATATAACGTATATATATTGACCCAAGCCTATAATATAAACAATTTTTTCTATTAAAATGCAAATTTCGAAATCACTTTATGATTTTAATGACTTATCAAGGGTACTTATTAATATTCGAACTGCTGAAGTCATCAAAATTCTTCTAATGATTTCGTACCCTCATGGTTTTTATGAACGAGTCTAATATTAAAGATGAGACCCGACTCATCAGAATCCAATACACGTACTTTTTTTTCCTTTCTGAGAATTCTCGAAAACCCAGGGCAATAAAGTAATTCCTGAAGTTGTCCCAGGTCCCGCCTCGGCTTTCATTACTTTAGTCTTTTGGTTGGCCGTCTCTATTAAAACTTTTCCTTGGCTCTCATACTTCCCAACATTTTCCCACAACGCTCTACTTCCCTTCTCTTAGACTCAATTACATTATTAACTTCACCCTTTTCATGATATTAAACTGTATAAGTTCTTAAAGACCGATTCTAAGAAATATAAATATATATACCAGGACGTTTTTTGTGGAAAGATAAATTAAAAAATATATATATTTTTCAACTTATGAAGTTGTTGGGTAAGCAACGATCGAATTTCTATAATGTTAATAAGCGCTGTACTGGCTGGTAAACGTCCGTGATATATACCGAGACGTAGGTGGGAGGATTGCGTTAAGAGTGATCAACGGATTTGTCTTTGGGTAGTCAGAGGACTGAAGTTTGTAAGCTGAGATTGGTGGTATCGGCATGGAGTATTGGTGTTGGAATGCAAATCAAGCATAGTTGCATATTATTTTACAAAATAAGCGATATTCCCTTCTCTGAAAAACCTATGAGAGCTTAGACTTATTTTTTTTGTTTTACTAAGTTTTATTTTGACCAATTAAAGTGAAAAAAAACCTATTGGGTTGTTACATATAAAATGCCAGTGAAGATTTAAATTTACATTATTAGCAAACAATTATCAAACAACACTTTTATTAATCAAAATAGGATCCTTCACTTTCAATACACTTCTCCCAACGTGAAACAAGCATTTCTATCCCCGCTCTGTAGAAATTAGGTATCAAGGAAGAAGCGAATTCTTGGAAGGCGGATTTAAAAAATTATCCTAACAATGGAAAAACTAAAAATCAGTTGGAGAAAGGTTCGGGGAATATGGTGGGTGAGGAAGGACCTCTATATTCAGCTCCTGAAAAAAAAAATCAGGTGAGCTGCTGGGCCTCGGTTAATTCATGCGGTACCCATATTTCCAGCTTTTTTGTCTTACCAAGATCCTTAAGGTGCTTGGAAACAGTCATTGCACTTGCTCCAGATGTGAATCTAACTCACGTGTGGGTTGGGAAGGGCACGCTTCGACCAGCTCTTTCAACTTTTCGTTGTCCAGCTTAATCGTCGGTCTACCACGTTCTTTGTCGGTAACGTCATAATCCCGATATCGAAATTTTTCAAACCAACGGAAGATTGTTCTTTCGCTCACTGTATCTTCACCGTAAACAATATTGATGTTTCGGAACCCCTCCGTGACGCTATGGCCAAGTTTAAATTCGTAGAGAAAAATTATACAAATTTCCGCAGAAGACATAATTGTATTCATTCTTAATTTTAAAACGTTGCTTCACTTTCAAAAGGAAAAGTAAGACTGATTATGAAAAAGGATTAAATGATGTTTCAAACGGAATACATAACATAATTGTTTGTGCACAAATAATCTAATCCCTAATGAAAAGAAAACTGTAAAAAACGAAATTGACATTTCATTCGTGACAAGACATTACAAAAACAAGAGAAAATCACCAAAAAGACGAAGTATAGCACATCTCACATCAACAGTCCAAACAAACTCATCAAAGGGACATTAACTTAGTTCCAATACGCTCCATAAACCAATCTTTGATATAATTTTCATATGGTGTGTATACATATATGATGCCTAAATTGTCTGGCTGCCCCCCCCCAGTATTTTAGAGACTTGAGGCTTTGTTTTGGGAATTTTTCTATTCCTAGTTTTATTTCAGCTCTACTCGAAGGCAAATGCACATAGGTATCCACATATCTGTTTTGTTTTTTTGTAAACGTTGTTTTCAAAAAACTTTTTTTAATATTTTTTGTCTCGTAGCGGAGCCAAAAATAAACATGCAGTAAACTGAATGCTGATCTTAGGTTTAACCAAAGTATGATCAATTTCTCTCCTATATGTCAATACATATTGCTTTAAAAGATAGGTAATTTTTAATGTTACAATTTACCTATATCATAGCAAAACGAAGTTTATGCTGTTTAGTACGGGCATTACCAGTCGGTTTGAGGTGAGCCTCAAAATCGATATATGACCCTACAGCTTCCAGAGGGAACTCCAACGCTTCCTAATACAATACTGCTAAGGACAGAGAATTCTATCTCGGAGACCTTAACGCTTACATTAGTTTATTTCAGGATAATACAATCTCAATTTTATTATTATTATTGTATTATTTTTATTACAAGAAATTTTTAAGAATAACGTCCCTGATCAGAGTAATATTTATAGTAAAGGATTTCATTTTTATGTTTGATAAGACTTGTTTTATTTAAATATACGCTCCTTTTCATTTTTTCTATGATTCAAAGTTGATTCATTGGACTTCCTATGTTAACTATATTTATGCTTACTGAGTGTAATGATATGTTATTAACCCACTATTTTTTTGATAATATTTACTACCACTACAATTGCATGAACATTGTTTGGTAAGCCACAAGAGATTTTCGGGTAAATTTTTTTTAATGAGTTGAAAATTTGACACCAGGCAACCCAAAATACAAAAAACATTACCACCCCGTTCGGGGAAGGTTGTTGTATAGAACGGACCATTCGCCGTTGGTTCGAGAAATTTCCAGCTGGTTAGACAGATTAATTCATAAATGATTCATTTCTCCTTTCCATCCAGAGGTGAAACCATCACATCCACAACGTACTGGAGGGGTGGTTAGGGGGTATTAACAAAATGAAACAAAAACTTATAAAATAACAGCCTGCATTGGATAATCTAAAAGTACCTAAACTCTTAAGACGCTAGAGACCTCACGTTTCACGACAGACGATGAAGAAACTAAACGAGCTGGTTACGAAGTCCTCCCAAACCCACCTTATTCCCCAGACTTATCTCCAACAGATTTCCATCTATTGAGAAATATGGACAACTTACTTAAGGGTAAACATTTTGAAAATGATTCTCAAGCCAAAAACGCATTTTCAGGCTTAACATAATCACCGTTACCTAGGACTCCATCTGGACAAACGTCTCACTTGGAATCCTCATACAAGACTGAAAAGACAAGAAACTGCTCGACGTTTTCGCCTACTTCAACACTTACTGGACAAACGCACTAAGCTACCAATTAATTACAAAAGACTCATTTACATGACAGTTATCAGACCTATTTGGACATACGGAGTTGAGCTTTGGGGCTCTACTAAACCATCCAATTCATCTCGTATCCAATCCTTACAATCCAAAATCCTTCGTAAAATCCTCAATGCTCCCTATTATGTCACAAACAAACTCATCCATCATGATCTTAATATCCCACATGTTACTGATTTGGCCCAAACTAGATACCTATCCTTCCACGACAAGCTCCATACACACTCGAATCCTCTAGTCTCACAACTTGCTTCCCATACTATTCCTGATAACCCTCCGAGGCGTCTGAAAAGAAGATGGCCTCGAGACCATCTACTATAGAACTTTATTGGAGTGCTGCCGATGGGTAGTTACTCCACATGTGTTTTTCATGTCATAATGTACGTATCAGCAGATTTACTAGTTATAATCATATTATAGTTGTAAATATCAATAAATTAAATTAAACAAAAAAAACATAATCACAAAACGCTGATTTTTTCAGTCCTGGCATTGGTAATTTAATAAAAAATTGGGAAAAATGAACAGGAAACGAGAGTAAGTATTTTGAATAAAAATTATTTTGATTTCAAAGTCATTTAACTTTTCTTAGAAAATAGCTCATATGAAACGACCCAATATTTCATGAAAATGTAATTTTCGTCGATACGTTGACCATCCTTAGAAGTCAGCAATCATATTTAGTATTAGTAAGAAACAGCAGGAAGACTCAATCAATTACCTGTAATTATTGATATTTCTATATTGCCTGGGATTATTTAGTACTGAATATAAAAATATATTAAGCCTTGACGTATATTTGTTGTCCAAAAGAAATATTTACATAATTAATAAACCATAAAAACCAGGAAGCTATTCTCAAGAGTGTCGTGATCGAAAAGTCCTTGCTGATATTTCGGTTGCGTAATTAATAGAGGCTTTATTGAAATATGAGTAATGTACTTCAACATTTATGTATATAACGATATATAGACATATATACACTTGTTGAGAGAGAATTAAAAATTAGGTTTTGTGACAAAAAATACAATAAACAATAAATACAATTTTTTTGGATTTTTTATAAATAAATAAACATTGAAAAGTTTATTTATTTAATTAGGTATCTGATGACGTTATGGAACATGACGATCTTTGGTCGGGGGAGGAAGATCTTGGTTCATCTTGAAGATATATATTGCTTGCGCGGGCCCAGACACGTTACTCTGAACAATGGTTACCATAGTGTAGAAGCAGGCTGCCCTCGGCTCCACAACCAGTACAATTGGAACCGAATCACCAGTGTACTTCCAAGTACACTCAAAGATAGTGAAAAATCGGTTTAGATCCAAGGATTATGGCTGTTCAGGGTCAGCAGGCGCATGAGGTTTTTCTCCCAATGAAGGGTATTCACATTATAGAGGCTGACTGGTTCACAAGGGTCTTATAGCTGTTAACAGATAAAATTCAAACATGCAGATTTGAACCCGGAACCAAACAACTATGGACTCTAAACATCGAGATGCATAGCTTCCTTTTTTTATTCTAAACATTTCAAAATATTTTAAAAATAATACTTTTTATTTTCAGTTTAAGGATATATATATATATATATATATATATATATATATATATATATATATATATTTCATTATAATAGAAATGTATAAAAAAACTTGTTTAAGAAGAAATAAAATAACATATAAGTTACCTTATACGTATAACGTAAAATTTAGAATCAGTGCGTAGCAATAAAATTCTACCTAAAAAGTTGTAAATTTCTTTGAAGATTTAAAAGGTCAAGTTAGAAGTAATCTATCCGTTTAATTAAATTGGCTGGGAGCCCACACTCCAAGAGTTAAAGCTGATAGAGAAAAACGGTCTTTGAAGAAATTTCAACAGTGAAGATCCCTTTTATTCTGGAGAGTATCTCTTTAGGATCTAAAAATAAAATCAATGCTAACTTAATTAAAGTCAAATAATGCTACTTCGTTTCATAAGTAGAAATGGCAAAAAAAAAATCATTTTTAGCCCCTAACCACCCCTAAAGAGTTTTTGCTCTATTTGCAAAAAATGCAATATACAAAGTGATAGAACAAATAAAAGAATAGAGTCAGGATGGGTGTTAACTTTATTTTAAGTGAAATCAAAATTCCAAAAAGCTACAAATTATTAAGTAATGGTTTATTAATAGCAAATAGTGTTATTTTGGGAGCGAGGTAGATGATTGTGTAAGAGTCCTGAGTTACTGTGTAGGATCCTGGGTTCGATTCCGGCTCTGTCAAGTGCATTACTTAAATGTTAACAACTACATCTGGGGTCCTCCTGGGATCTCCCCGGCTTCTTGAAGGTGAATACCCTTAATTGTGAGAAAAGTGTGGTGGTTGAGCGTGATTTCGTACAAATCCTCCCTGGACAATTCCACTAAAAGTAGTATATTGTTTAGCAAGACCAAATGGTTGTGGTTTCCCTTTAATGGACGTTTGTCGAAATTGAACTCTGGACAGCGCTGTTCATACTCAGCTACCATACATGACATAGGTTTTTGTAAAAATTATCCAAAAAGGGAATGTAAAACAGATATCTAAACTGTATATATAGCAAAAATACTTGCCAACATACTCTAACCATAAAGTAGTATATCAAATGTTTGTGTAGATTATACTATAGGCAGTTAGTCGACATTTCTGTACTTTACAAGAGATACCAAAAAAAGAATCTTCTCGTGGACTCGTTCCCAATCTGCATGAAACATAATATTGAAACAATTGTCAAGACTGTGGTATCTTTAGGACAAGTGTACTTTCTGTAGTAAAAGATGCCTTCTGTCTCAGATAAAAGTTTAAAATTTTAAAAACAAATATCACTAAAGTTGATTTTTTTTGCAGTTAGTGGTTAATATTATTATAACTAATTATTATAATTCTGATTTTTTTTTATTATAAACAAACACCCCCTGGATATAGAAGGGGTAGATATACCCCCCCCCCTCCCCTGATCCTAAAACATCTTATTACTCGCTACCTTATCCTCCCCCACGAGGCACATCGTAACACGAGCAGAAACGATGTTTACCTGACCCTACCTCGTAACGAGGGGCAAGTATATACTAATTAGATCTGTTAATTAATTTAATATGAGAACCTGCTTTATAGTGTTCTATTTTAGTCCCTAATGGCATCCGATAATGGCCTATTAGCAGCAATCGATAAAACAATTAGAGTAAACCATAAGAACACACCAAGCAGTAATAAAAGTATATACAAAGACATTTTAAAATATATTGTCTTAAACATGTTTGATCTGAATATTTAATAAAAATAGTTATTATTTATATTGTTTAATATTGAATTCAATTGATTTAACTTTTTGACTAAAACAAAATTATGAAAAAAATGAAAAAAGAATGAAAAATGAAAAAAAAAGGCATACAAGTAATGTATAACAAATACTTTGTATATAATGATTTTTAAACTACCTTTCTTTATGCTCATATATTAAAAAAATTAAATTAAATATTTAAAAAAACACAATTCTTTTTAAACAATGGGTATGTTATAACAATTCTAAAAACTTAATTTTTTCTAATAACTTCATTAATTCCGGAGGTATATGCGTACTTAAACAGTTAAATGACAATCATTTAGAAACAAAAGTGAGTATCGTAATGTATCGAATACCTAAAAACCACGAGGACGCCAAAGAATGTCACACTAGGACTATATCATATGCTTATGTATAAAAATGGTAAACACATGAGGAAGATTTGGAACCTAGCTATGACCTAGTAATTCAAACTATAGCACTCTAAAAACCAAAATGCATCGCATATAATAAAAACATAATTTTATATTTCGGTTTATCGAAGTATTTTACTAGGAGTCACAATAGGAGGCCGAGTTGTGAGACGCAGCGCATTACGAACTAAATAGAGGATAACTGTAAGAAGAAACACTTTCTTCAATGAAGTTGAATATCCTTTGGCTAGACCTTTATCCAAACTAACGATTCGTTATCGATTGTGGGAGCTTTGATCTTATGTCCCTCATAAACACGAAACGGACGATAGGAGGGCAAAAATTGCTGACAAGAACACCTAGATCAATCTATGCAGTGTAGCTAAGAGTGTTAAACACCTAATAACGTTTTTAAATTATTGTTAATAAACTATTGACTAGTGTTTTCGAAGTGTAGAATGTCGATATAATTGAATGGAGGGTGACATCACCTGGGCCGAGGATTCCATGTGAGTACAAGTAAACATATATAAAGCTCATAAGTATCATATGACTCATTGTACCATACATTTCAAGGCATATAATTACAGACAAAGCGGGCTCATATATTAAAATTCCTTTGCGAAGAAACGTAAGAAGGGAATTACGAGGCCAAAGGTTCTTCGGTTGGAAGAGAGGAGACATCGCCGACGAACACGGTACGGGAAGGTAACAAGTGAAGGCAACTCTATCAATTGCCTGCAGGATTCGACATCTTGAGCATTATGTAATGCCAATTATATACAGGACACTTCTTCTTCACCTCAATTCTCGATTAAATTGCTGCGGAGGATTCCGGTGCGTGAGGT
The DNA here is from genome assembly GCA_964056705.1 of Troilus luridus. NCBI lineage: Eukaryota > Metazoa > Arthropoda > Insecta > Hemiptera > Pentatomidae > Troilus > Troilus luridus. The sequence goes on from OZ057417.1 coordinate 14,535,626, forward strand.
CAAAAGTTCAACATTCTAAGCATTTTGTGTCGCTATTCTCTCAATAGGGAGAAGGAATAACAATAGCGTATTATAAAGAAACCTTGTCACGCAGCTAAAGTTAAACATGAATGAATTTATTTATATAATCTATACAATTTAAAATAAATAATGGTACAGACTGTTCTGTATCAACGGTTGTGCAGAGAAATACCAAGCCACTAAAATCGTCCCACAATTTAGGGTACCCAATGCTTGAATGGGGAGCGGGGGAGCTTAGTGGTACAGCGCTGAGTTGATCTGCCAAAAGTCTCTGTTCCAAATTCGGCGGTCGCAGATAAATTATTTAAATTGTTTACAGCCATTTGGATGTTGGAATCTTCCAAACATTCTGAAGGTCAATTACCTTCTTTTATGTGGGTACCCTTAATTTAAGAATCTGGCGGTTGAAAGTGATCACGTACAAGTCACTTCCATATATAAATGTTGCCCTAGAAACATTACAATGGTTGAGAGTGCACTGTTCCTAAGCCAATTGATGTGCAGAGAAGTGATTTGGTCGAGAGGAATTTAAATCGCTAGGATTTCCCCCCGATTTAGGATAAACAGTTTATAGAGGCTTGTTGAGCCCATAGTGGATAATAACAAAATAACAGCTACCAAAGTGTGCAATATATGTCTACAATATTTTTCTAAGAAACTCCAGATTATTTATTTGTTTCTATTAAATAAAATATATCCGTACCACTACAACCCAGGAAAGATCATGTCTTCAGAACAAGTTAGAGATTGTACTTTTTTTTATGAAACCAGTTGTGGTGTTTCGCTCGAGAGCGATTAACTTCCAGGTTTTACTCTCACTTTATAAAGGCTGGATGAGCCCAATTTTTATCAAAACCAAAAAAAAACTACCAAAATAAGCATAGAAATGTAATGAAATTTAGCTCTAACGTTCTTCTTAAATATTCTTGATTATTTATTTATTTCTAGCTTGGGTTCAGAACAAGATTGAGATGCATTTTTAGGATAACGGTTGTAAAGAAGGGTGATTTATCTGCATGCACTCAACCGCTACTCTTTTGTTCCCACGCTATAGAGGCTGGGTGAACCCTCGGTGGATCACATTCCATAGAGTCGATCCGAGGCTGTTAACAGATTAAATAATTATTCGACCACAGTTGGATTTGATAGAGCAACACAGCGCCCAACACACTGAGCTGCCCTGCAAAAGAATGTTATCAGAGTTAATAGTACATTTGAAACAAATTTTATTTACAAAAATAAAAATATATGTTGAACTCTAGTTATTGATCCTAATAAGTAATTATGGAGCCAGGTTAAAATCTATACATATTATAAAACAAAGTCCTCGGCCGCGGTTGTTCGCGGTAAACTCAATATCTACTGCATTTCATTCGGTTTACGCCAATATATAGAGTGATGCACCAGGAAGGTCAAGGAATACAATTTGTTTTGTGGAAATGGGTTGGAATATAACTATAATTGTCGGAAATGTTGGAAAAGTATAGCCACCTGGGAGGTTTCATCAAAAACGCTGCCTGATATCTCTTGTCTATCCATCTATACAGATTATAAAACAAAGTCCTTGACGTGTCTGACCATTTTTTATGACCAATTAACTACTTCCGATAATTACCACACCTTCAATTGCTGACAAGATTACTAGTCAAATCATAGTTATTTTTTCCTTTCTTCTTTCTTATTAAGAACTCAATGAAAGACAAAAAAAGTAGTTTCATTTTGTAATATTTAATGAAACGGTGGGTCTGAGAGGAGAATAAATAATGATGGAAGCGTGCTCCAGAACCACAGCGAAAGCTCCTCTTGCACAATATCGCAAATCTGATGTACTCTTTCCCAACGACCCCGAATCTCTGTCGGGCATGCGTCATCTGTCTGTCTCTCCGGGTACCTTCAGAAATATTCTGGCTGGAGTAACCTTGTGCAGAAGTACTGGAACGAAGAAGAACTAAAATTTCGACAAGAATTTTTAAAAAATGGAAAGGACTATACAGTTTCTAAGACAACGGTTGTGCAAGGAGCAACCAACAATAAAGATAAAAGAGGTAACCCATTTTATACAGGATGTGTGTTCATTCGGAGTATTTCCAGATTCCATGGGGTCCATATATGTATGTTAACAAAAGTAAATAGTTTATCTGTCACAGCAGGATAGAACCCGGGACCTTCTCATCGACAAATACATTTGTTTTTCAACATCATTAATTTATTCGGCGAAATTTGAAGAAACTGGAATAAAATGCCATTGGCATGAAATTGATTTATATTAATATGTAAAACTGTTATTCGGATAAGATAGATCCAGATAGGATAGATTTTATTTATAATTTTCTAAAAAATATTATAAATTAATACATATTATCGTAGGGTGTCATCTACTTTTGGTGGTTAGCGATAATCAAGGGTATTCCGATGATTTATATTCCTAAACAAGTCAATAGATTTTCAGTGGTACTACTCACGGGGATTTATAAATCCATATTTCAGCTGCGAGGATATAGAATAGAAAAATAATTTTATTCTGGGACCAGGTTCCTTAAGAATAACAGAAGTGAAAAAAATTGAATAAAAATATATCTCGCCAAAGGACTACATTATCAGAATAATACTATAATTACATAATAACATGAAAATAAATGTTTTGACTGAGAATTAAAAAAGTAATAAAAAAAAAATAGCATACAAATTTACAATAAAAGAAATAGGCTAATAGAAAAATCAATAAATGAGATCATCTATTAATATAAAAAATAATATGAGTGAGGAATATTTACAGAACTTCATCAATCGATTATCTTGAAAATAGCTTCTAATTTTTATTGATTTATATTTTGTATTTTAGAGTTCTTAGTTTTATATCCGTTTCATTATATGATGTGATTGGTTTAATTCTTATGAAGGCTGTTCTTGCTATTTTTGTGTCCCTATTTACTTCAATAGTGTCATCGTTTCCTATGTTCATTATCGTAATCAGGTGTTGGTAGGGGAACAATCTCTGGAGCAATGTAGCTAATAAATTAGTTCTTGTTGAAGATTCGTAGGATGTTGACTCATGTTCATGTATTTTACTTACATACATAAATAAATTATAACCGCAAAATTAAGGAAGGAATTTAAGCATTACTAGGGAAGAAATGATAATCGCGGTTTAGTTTAACCACAAAATTATACGATCTGTCATCCATAACTGCATACCAGTGGATGCATTGCATAGTTGTCAAACGCGAGACAGTAATTTTATTTCGTTATTTAATTATTTTATTTCTTCTTCTAAAAGTGCCTAACCTCTTTGGATGTTGCCGATTATAACGGCCCATCTTATTTTACAGATGTTAATCCTGTCCATTGCCTCAGGTTTTTCAGACAGGATTGCCGCTTGCGACCAGGACCTCTCTTTCCTTTAATCTAAACCTGTAATATTGACTTCATTACAGTTGGCATCACATGACTAGAGTATGCCAATTTATATCCTTTGAATCTGTACAATATCTCGAGGGGCTTCACTGTATTCGTTGCTGACATTATGCACTCATGAAACTCTGATTGTACGCCGGTAACACCACAAGGTTATTGTTAATTAACATCAGATGTAACTTGACTCATGGAATGCCACAAACTGTAATGAATTGCAGTACCCTAAGTTATAGGGGTTTTAAAAAAAATAATAAGGCTTACCGCACCCGAAGGCTCAATGCCGATACCACCAATCTCCGCTTACAAACTTCCGTCCATTGACCACTACCCAAACCCAAATCTGCCAGATCACTGAACGCAATCCTCCCACCTAAGTCTCGGTCCACCCATCAGACGCATACAAGTTGGCACACTGCTTATTAAATTTTATAATTAATTAATAAAGGAAATCTGATATATTGCAATGAAATTATATATACTAGCTGATGTTGTAGTGCAAAGAAATAATAATAAGTCCATATCTCTTCTAAGGAATATAGTAGAACTACTACCCAAAATTTACCTTGACGAAAAATAAGTAAAAAATATTCAAAACCTGTGGTGTCTATGAGTACCATACAGCAGATCAGTATTGTTCGGTTCGACTTAAGTAATTTTCATTACTTATTAATAAAAAAAAACTGAACCACTACAACCCATGAAGGGTCTTGAGTTCAGTGTGTGGTAGAGACTGTACTGTTTCTTGGACAACTGTTCTGCAGGGAGGTGATTTGTCCTAGATCACGCTCAACCCTCAGATTTTTCCCCTTATTTTGGGTACGAAATTACAGAGGCTGAGGGAGCCCCAGGAGGGTCCTATATCCCACAGTGTCCATCCCCGGCTGCTAAAATAATAACTAAAAGTCTGCCAATGAATGAACCCAGGACCTTCGGCACTCCAACTCAGCGCTCTACCACTGAGCCACTTCACTCCTTATTTATTTATAATTTTTATTTATTAAAAAACATACACGTCAAATATATATTACTTATTTTCGGTATCACGGACCCCATAAAGCGAGTAGCCGACCTTCCACAAAGACATTGGCCAAGGCTAGGATGAGCAAGAGGCTGACGACATCAACTCCTTTGAGAAATCCAGTTCCAGGCAGAGCTCAACTCCTTAAGGAATGGGGCCCTTCACGAAACACCAAGCAATGTTGTAAAGAGTTTGGATTACAAAAAAAAAGGTAGAGTGGCTCCTCGCGAAATCCTGTGTTTTTTCTGAACATTTTGACATTTGTTTTAAGTAACTTGTATAATTTCGTACTGTCTCTAATATAGTAACAAGGTTCTAAATTCCTAATCCTCCCACTAACGTTCCTTCAAATTGCGGTGTTGTTTCAGTACCATAGAGATAATAAAATTTTAATATGTTGAATAAAATTAGTATTTAAAAAAAAAAAACCAATACATACTCGAAATATAACCTTCGAAATCATTATTTAAGATAAAAGATTTTATTATTCTTATTCTTTTATTTTAAGAATAAGAATAATAAGTGTCGCCTCTAGCAAATTTGATCGAAGTGTTTGTTTTTTCTCCTCGCTTTGCAGGAACATGAAGTTTTTGAAATGATCAATAAAATTAACAATCAAAATAAAAAATTAAAAATTTTTCTTAGAATTTTGGACTATGTCGTTTGTATCATGTGTATATGAGATTTGTTTAGTCGAACCTTATGCTCTGCCCTTTATGTCCTTATGATAGTGTTATAGTCGTTTGTTTCGTAAGTCAAGTGAAGATCTGATGTCCAGAAGATGTTGTAGTGTCTTGTCAGTTCTTATCTTTTTAGTTTTGTATGTATGTTAAAAGATTTAATGAAAAAAAAATATATATGGCAAGATATTACAATGGACAATAAATAAAACCTAAAACAAAAAAAAAAACCTGTACAACTACAACCTTTTAATGAAGGGTCTCGGATTCAGTACATGGTTGAGACTGAACTTTTTCTATGACAGCAGCTAATTATTCCGAGATCACGCTATTATCATATCATATTGAGGCTGTATGAGGCCTAGAAGGGTCTGTAGATTCCACTGGGCCCATCCGTGACTGCTAACAGGTGAAATAATTTATCTACAATGCCCGAAACCTTAAGGTGTAAAGGGTCTCGGATTCAGTACATGGTTGAGACTGAACTGTTTCTATGACAGCAGCTAATTATTCCGAGATCACGCTATTAGAACATCATATTGAGGCTGTATGAGGCCTAGAAGGGTCTGTAGATTCCACTGGGCCCATCCGTGACTGCTAACAGAATAAATAATTTATCTACAATGCCCGAAACCTTAAGGTGTAAAGGGTCTCGGATTCAGTACATGGTTAAGACTGAACTGTTTCTATGAAAGCAGCCAATTATTCCGAGATCACGCTATTATCATATCATATTGAGGCTGTATGAGGCCTAGAAGGGTCTGTAGATTCCACTGGGCCCATCCGTGACTGCTAACAGGTGAAATAATTTATCTACGATGCCCGAAACCTTAAACACAGCAACTCAGCACTTTACGCGCAAACCTACCGACAACTTAATATACGTAAATCATATTCTACTGAATAAAAACTGCTATGGCTATGCGGACGATGCAAAAGTGGAAGTTCTAAATTCAGGAATTATTAGGATAGGGAATTTTTTCTAACGAGTACCTGAAACCGTACAGGCTCGGGAACTCCATTTTACGTCGCCTCTAATGGAGGACATAACCTAGGATTTTTTACTCCCTTTAAAAAATCCTAGCTTATTTCTGGGCCACTTGTCGGTCTGCGACCATCGAACTTTAGAGTAGAAGGTTATCATAACCACTACACCACAGGTCACCTCCTTAAATTTCTGTCTAAGATATCACAGTGTTTATCAGCTGAATTGATATATTGTCGAAGTATAATAAAGAACAGGACTCTGCAATGTACACAGAATAATTTTAGAAAATAAAATAGAAAGTGTACAGAAATATGCAATTAACTTTGCAAATGGAAGTAATCAGAACTTGTCATTAACAAAGTAAAAGAATAAATATTCAAAACAAAATGGCCGTTTTAGGATTACAGTTCTATCCGAGCAAGATGATTGGACGTTTAGATAGCCAATAGAAAACTTATAATTGTCCTTAACCAATAAAGACTAATACACAAATCTCGACGCTGTTCGCGAGCAACATAATGTATGTCAAACTGCCTAACTGGGGTCACTGGAACAAACCACAAGGTTTGGAAACGCGACGCCTGGAAACAAACTCTCTCGATAATTCTCGGGTTTGTAGGGCAAGGAACGGCTGCGATTTAACTCATTTCGTCAATTGTAATATTATCATGAAACTAGCATTCACGTGTAGCAATGAGGATTGCTTCAAATGTCAATAAAAGGAAATAAATGTGTACATTTTAAAAAGTTCTGTAACATTTTAAGATATTTCATTAATGTACAACTGAAGAAATATTTTGAAATCTGCTGGAAGTACGATGCAGAAAAGGAAAAATGTGAAGTAAAACGTAAATATTTAGAATAAAATACATTAAAAAAATCTTTATTTAGGCAAAACGTCACTAAAGAATAATAAAGTTGTCTCAAACGACAAAATAAATTTTACAGCCAGAAACATACATATTAAAATAAATAAATAAAACCACAAATAATATAAGAATAATAAAAAACACAAATTTAATCATAATTATAACCAATAAAAACAAAAAAAAATCTAAAAAAACCAACAATGTGTAGCATAAACATTGCAATAAAAATATATAAATCTACATTACCTTACCTGTACCAATACAACCCGTGAACGGGTCTAGGGTTCAGTACTTGGTAGAGACTTTACGGTTTCCCGGACAACGGTCTTCCAAGGAGGTGACTTGTCCTAGGCCACGCTCAACCGCCAGATTTCTCCCCCTTATGTTGGGTACCCTATTTATATAATATTTTATAGAGGCTGGGTGAGCCCCAGGAGGGTCCTGGATCTTATATGATCCATCTCCGGCTGCAAACAGACTAAATAAAAGTCTGCAGCGGGATTTAAACCAGGATTTCCGGCATGGCAACTCAGTGATCTACCACTGAGCCACTCCACTCCCTATAAATGTATATTAGTAAAAAATAAATAAAACAGAGCACCAATACAACCACTATGGGTCTTGGATTTAGTAAATTAAATCAGTATACATTGTTTGTTTGTTTGTTCATTTATGCTGCTATGGCTAATCGGACAATGCTACATTGAGAGCTCTAAATTGTGCCTATTCGGATTTAATTAAGACAGGGATTTTTAACAAGTACCTGACATCGTACAGGCCCGGGACTCACGTTAACGTCCCTTCCGAAGGACGGCATAGTAGTTTGTTATGCTAACCACTAGACCACAGTTCGCCCCCACAGTAGACTGTACTTTCACTCTTTCTAGGAAATCGGTTGTGCAGGATGGGACTCGAGATCACGCTCAACCTCCAGGTATTCCCCCAATCAAGCGTACTCTTTTTATAGAGGCTGGATGAGCCTTTAAGTGATGGAAATTCCACAGGGTTCATCCTTAAATCAATTAAGCTGTTAACAGATTAAATAATTTATCAACTACAGCGGGATTTGTTCCCGGTACCTTCAGCGTAGCCACTAAACACTCCACAAACTATAACACTACGGAAAAAGTAAATAAGTCGAGTGGTAAAAACATAAAAATTGAATTTTACCGAAGAACGCGTAAACGCGTATAGAAAACGAAAAAAAACAACATACGATTCAACAAATATAAAGAAATAATTGGAATAATTGTGGTTGGCCAGCCATTGGTTTGATACTAAACTAGTTTACCTTTTCTGATGACGACTTAAGATAAGATTGATAATGGAAGAGAACACTACGAGAAGGTAAATGATTCGAACAAAAGGAATAGAAGGAATCTTAGAAGTCAAATATACATCGTCACCCTTGATAAGATCTTCACATATACGTTTTGGTCAAGCTCTGATTACACTTATACACATTTTTATCATACTCAACTCACACAATTTACATACCCACTACCTCACGAAATGTTCACGACTCCATTAACAAGCATGGCTCGGTACTGCCATGTTTTTTCATGTGATCCATAATACTTGTTTATCCTTCTTTAAATCTGTGGTAACTTTATACCTAAATAAGTTTATAATCATTATTAGTAGAAAAAATTTACTTCCATTTACTATTATTAATTATTATAATTACCATTATTAAAGAATTGTAATGTCAATTAAGCTTTAATTGGGGGTTTAAATATTTTGAATAATTAATTAGGTATCGTGTATATCGTGGAAGGGAAACTAGAGTATCAGTTCCGCAGGTTGTCGCCTCAAGTTATAACAAAACACGTTTTAACTTCTTAATCGTTCTCTTTTTTATAATATCCTCGAAAATAAAAATAATTAAATTAGTGACTGTATAAAGATAAAAAAACACTGTAAATAGACTAACACATACAGTTTATGTTATAACGTTATCTTTAGTTCGAAATGATTTTTGAAACGTTCATTTCTTGATGAACAATTTCAATATTCTTGGAAATATACACATTTCCTATAATTATACTCTATTTCAAACTAAAACTCACGATATTTTCATTTTCGAGAATATTAAAAAAAAAGGAAATTAATGAAAATTTAAAACTTGTGACTTAACTCTAAGCGACAATCTCCGGAACTGATGCAGAACCTAATTGGGCCAAACTTAGGCTTTGAAGTTTTAACCTGACCCGAGGCAAATAAGCATTGCTTTTCCATATTTCAATGACAATATAAAAAGGCATACAAAAAATCTGTACCACTACAACTCATGAAGTCTCTTGGGTTCAGAATGTAATATTTCTAATACAACGGTTGTACAGGAAAGTGATTTGTCCGAGATCACGCTCAACCAGTAGGCTTTCTCCCAATTAAGTGCACCTACTTTTTGGAGGCTTGATGAGCCCCTGTAGTGTCTGCAGATTCCTGAGCTGTAAACAGATTAAATAATCTATCTGATATTGTTTTGGTTATATCATCATCTTTTGTTCGAAATGATTGTTGAATAGTTCGTTTCTTGATGCATCATCACCGAAATATACACATCTAACATAATTAGAATCCTTTTTCTATACTAATACTCACGATTTTTTTTTATTTTCGAGAATATTACTAAGGGAACAAATGAAAAGTTATAACTTGTGGCTTAACAAGAAGCGACAACTTGCGGAACTGATACTGAAACTAGTCTGGGTGGAGAAAAAATAAATCCTAAAGTACTCATCAATTTAATAATAAGTAAATATTTTCTCGCTATTTGAAGATTTGTTTTTGGCCTTCAATCGGATCATTTCTTCCTCCATACAACTCTTATTTAATCATATGCTCTTATAATAAATTGAGGCAAAATTATAAATATGGAAAAGGTAGTAATTTAAAAAAAATAATTTTTCAGTTCTTTCTATAGTAATTAATCATACCTACAGGACAGAGAGAGGAGTGTGTCAGAACTGGGAAATCCTTAGGATATATGAACTGAGATAGTTGCTATTTTCCAATTTAAACTTTGATTTTTAGTTCTCAGAACAGTTTTTTGCTTCTCCTGCAAAAATCATTGACTTATTACCTTTTCCCTGTCAATGCTTCAATTACTGCCTACAATGATGGTCATATTTGTTATTTCGGCTGATCTTTTATTCATGACCGGTTTGCGGTCATACTCATTAAAATCTATTCAATTCCTCAAAACTGAACTTGTTCCAGACGAGACCGTTTTGCTATTCGATCCGACGACCCAATTAGCGACTCCAAGCGACTTCGGAAGTCCTCAGGAAGTCGAGCATTAATGAGATAACTTTCGCGATCGGGAGGACATCGTTTGTTTCAGTCGACTCGTGAAAGGAGACTTCCTCCAACCCCTCCGGTTTGTCCATCGTCTTCGCCACTTCCGACGCCTGAAGACATAATACAAAGGGGCCGTCCTTTGTCCCATCCAGTTCATTGTGGCCGAAGGCGATGCATCTTGTTCATCCCGGAGGATGAAAAGTGATGATCCGCGATGTAACGTATTTTCCATTCAACGTTTTGTGCCTCACCATAACGCTCAATGTAAGAGAAAGCGGAGCTGTTCCCGATGGTAACTTTTTTTGTTCTGGAAAGGGTATTACGAATATTAGAAAGAGATTAGGTGAAACGTACGTAACAGTAACAGTTACTTCATATTAATTAGCTACATGTTACTTTTAACTTTGGAGAGCGGAGTGGTTCAGTCGTAGAGCGCTGAGTTGCCGTGCCGAAGGTCCTGGGTTCAAATCCTGCTGCTTGACAGACTATATTGTTACGGGCTACTGGGTGTAAAATGGACTAAACTATTACTTAATTCAAGAATCTAATATTTATTAACAAATTAACAAGAATACAATGAGATTATTTAAAACAGTTAAATTATTAAACTAATATCAATTTACAATAATAATATTCTACTAAATGTTATCTAATTTCTAAGATAATATACAAATAATATAAGATATTGTTTATACTAAGTAACTAAACTATTTATATATAAATTCGTACAAATACAATAATATTACACTATAGTTTACAATTACAAATTAACACTTACAGTTCGCTAACTAAAGTCCACCGACCGTAAGACTCTTCAAATATGACTAACTGCCACACAGTTTATTACACTTATTACACGGTCACTAATAGTCACTGTTGCTCACTAAGCACTTATTACAGACTGATACTAATACTAACTAACTCACACACACTGCCACTAGTTAACAACTGCTACTCACTGGCTTACTACTGACTCGTCTTATTACTACTGCCGCGGCCGAAAACGCTGTCCTTTTTATATAGGCAAGGTAGGTCGTGGTGGGGCATTACTCGGAACACGGACGAGGACCACCTAGACCGATCTAGAAGGTTCTACGCCATTCTATAATCCCTTCCGCTTAATCCCATTGTTTGCCTAATCTTCTTAGCCGGTTCTCGTCCCCGCTCTGACCGTAACACTGCCCCCTCCTTAAAAGTGCTCTGCCCCGAGCATAGTCCGGAGAAATCGGGCGGTTATGAGCTTCCCTCGATGGAGACGTATTTCCTTTCCAGGGGTTGAACGTACACACCAATATGGCGACTCCAGAGTTGGCGAATATCTGTTCAATCATGTTCCTGACAACCTTCCACTCCAGGCCGTCATATCCACAGCCCAACTTAGGGATCGCGAGCTTGGTGACACGCAGTCTCAGAAGCTTACTCCGCAAGTCGTCGAGGCTTCGCCGCAGTGCGTCATATGTGGGCTTCTGATCAGTAGCACACTTGGTAACTAAGTAGAACAGGTGTCGTCCTTCGTGCGTATGGTGGAGTGCTTTCCCGACGCTTGGTCCTTGGCGTTCCAGTTCCTCAGTTCCAGCAAACTTCTTCCTGAAGACCGTTGCAATGCCTCGGGAAGTCCTCAGATCTTCGGCGACACAATGGGCCAGAGAATAGTCTGCGGGTAACGAGAAGATATCTCTGTATACTGTCTGAGTTATTCCACGGGAACCTTGTACCTTAGGTTGTGCAACTGATACCTTACTGGTCTCCACGTTGTTGAGATACCTGACTTGCTGGTCTTTTGTCGGGCCATGGTCTCCTTTGTATGGGGCCAGTCTATTAAAATGGACTACCCTGGGTTTTCCTTTTGGCTGCTTTCTGATCCTATAGATGACGTCGTTTATCCTATTGATGATCTCAAACGGGCCATCCCAGGAGTTCTGAAGTTTAGGTGAGTAGCCTCGCCTTCTTCGAGGATCATGTAGCCAGACCAAATCACCAGGTTGGACTCTACCTTTCTCTGCCCTGATGTCGTAACGCTCCTTCATTCTGTCACTGGCTCCCTGGGTGTTTGCACGAACCTGCCGAAGGATGACTTCTTCGTCTCCCATCGTCAGCACACCTCTCGACATGTCCAGCTTGATCCCGTATGCCATCATGAAGTCCATGCCCAATATGACATCTTCATCGATCTCTGCCACGAGAGCGCGGTGCTTCAGATGTTGACCCCCGATGATGAAGGTGGCAACTGTCTCCCCGTAGACCTTGGCTGGCTGTCCCGTGGAAGTCCGTAATGCCCAAGTTGTTGGTAAGATCTTCTCAGCTGGAAGTGTCGTGGAGTTCAAGATTGTCATGCTCGCGCCGGTATCCACTAGAAGGCTTCGCAGCCGCCCGTTCACCATCCCATCAACGTAGAAGCTGTTCGTTCTGCTTCCTATCGACGCAACTCTGATGGCCTTCCTGGGGGCTTTGACGTTACGGGTTGGACATTTGCTTCTAGGATGTCCAGGCTGGCCGCAGCCCCAACAGCGTATCTCCTTCTTATGGGTCCTGAGAGCCTCCAAAACTTTCGTCACTATGTCTTCGACGCTGGGGTACGCATTTGGCTCCGCTTCTGCTGCTCGTACTCGCGCATGGCCCCGTACAGACTGCCTAACAGCCTCGAACTCCATGGCCTGGGATAATGCGTCTCCCAAAGTTTTCGGCCTGGCGAGCTTCACTGCTTGCTGTGTCTCTGGATCCCGAAGTCCATCCAGGAATTTGTCGACAGCCAAGCTTTCGTAAACATCGTCGGTGACCGATGGATAGGCGTTCCTCACCAGCCGGGCAATATCCGCTTCAAATTCCTGCAAAGTCTCGTTGGTCTTCTGGACCCTGCTTCTCAGCTGTGAGCGATACAGCTGGTCCATGTGGCGGTGGCCGAAACGCATCTCCAGTCTTCTGATCAGCTCCCCGTAGTTGGACCGCTCCGACATGGGTATCCCCTGCAGAACTCCCAAGGCGTCTCCACGCAAGGCCAGGCACAATGCTGAAGCTTGGGTCTCCTGCGACCACCCGTGGATCGAAGCCGCGGTCTCGAAGAGAGTCATGTAGTCTTCCCACGGCGTCTTCCCGTCGAATACTGGAATGGTATTGTGAGTTGGCGGCGCCCCAGCATAGGCGGGTAGAATGCTATTACGATGGCTGCCCTCGGAGGAACGGTCGGTGTCGTTCGTCGGTGGGTTGCTCTTACGTCCCTCGAGAGCTTCCATTCTTAGCCTAATTTCGTTCACTTTTTCTCCTAGCCTAGATTCTACATCAGCTACTTTATTATCTACATCGGCTAACTTATTATCTACATTAGCTAACTTATTATCTACATTGGATAACTTATTATCTACCTTTGCTAACTTATTCTCAACATTTTCCATCAACTTAGTCTCTAACGTGCCTAACTTAGACTCTAATGTATCCAATAAATCACTTTTTACAGTACCCAGCTCATTACCTAGCTCATTTTTAACATTGCTTAACTCATTTTTAACAGTACCTAATTCCTTACCAAGCTTATTTTCTACATTGCCTAATTCATTTTTAACACTGCTTAATTCATTACCTAGCTTATTTTCTACACTGCCTAATTCATTTTTAAAAGTTGCAGACAACTTGCTTAAATCAGTTTCAAACAGAACGTCCTCTGGATTTTCCCCTAACTCTACAAAAAATTGACGCAAGCGATGTTGCAGTACACTTTTATTTCCGGAAGAATCCAGATCACGTTCTTCTAATTCCCGTTTTAAATCCGCAACTTTTAAATCCATCAATTTAAGACTTTGAGAAGCCATTTTTCATACAGTAGCCCAATTATTACAAAATGCAAGACAAAATAACAATTACACAAGATCCCACTTCTGACACCAATTTGTTACGGGCTACTGGGTGTAAAATGGACTAAACTATTACTTAATTCAAGAATCTAATATTTATTAACAAATTAACAAGAATACAATGAGATTATTTAAAACAGTTAAATTATTAAACTAATATCAATTTACAATAATAATATTCTACTAAATGTTATCTAATTTCTAAGATAATATACAAATAATATAAGATATTGTTTATACTAAGTAACTAAACTATTTATATATAAATTCGTACAAATACAATAATATTACACTATAGTTTACAATTACAAATTAACACTTACAGTTCGCTAACTAAAGTCCACCGACCGTAAGACTCTCCAAATATGACAAACTGCCACACAGTTTATTACACTTATTACACGGCCACTAATTGTCACTGTTGCTCACTAAGCACTTAATACAGACTGATACTAACACTAACTAACTCACACACACTGCCACTAGTTAACAACTGCTACTCACTGGCTTACTACTGACTCGTCTTATTACTACTGCCGCGGCCGAAAACGCTGTCCTTTTTATATAGGCAAGGTAGGTCGTGGTGGGGCATTACTCGGAACACGGACGAGGACCACCTAGACCGATCTAGAAGGTTCTACGCCATTCTATAATCCCTTCCGCTTAATCCCATTGTTTGCCTAATCTTCTTAGCCGGTTCTCGTCCCCGTTCTGACCGTAACAATATTTAAACTGTTAATAGTCGGAGATTGATCCTATGGGACTAAATCCTATTTAAGTCTCATCCAGCCTTTATAAAGTGGGTACCCGAAATAGAGGGAGAGTATGGCGGTTGAGCGTCTTCTGGTACTAATCACCTCCCTGGACAACCGTAATCCAAACAGTAAAATGACCACCGCGTACTGAAGACCCAAAAACCTTCCTGGGTTCTAGTGGTACAATTTTTTTTCAGTTATTTTAATTCATCACTAATAAAATATTATATTTTAAGCGAGTAAAATCGTTAAGGTATTAACTAAATTGTTATTTATAATTCTTTTATTCGTTTTTTAAAACCCTTAGAATAAAAACATAAGTTCAACGTGAGATTCCGCACATGGGACTGTACTATTTGTAAATCAATTGATTTGGTCGAGATAACTCGTCAAGTTCCTCATAATTTATAGTGGCTAGATAAGCCACAGGAGGGTCTGATGTGATGTTTCTCGACGAACCAGAAATTCTATCATGGGAATGCGTCGTCTGTACGTTCAATATTTTTCAGTACAAGTACGCTCAAACAATATTCTGAATGAAGTAAGCTTGTGTAACTTGTCAGGAACTTGTTAAAGATCCTTGTCCTAATTATACTTGGATAGAGAAGCTTTAGGACTCCCACTGAAACATTGTCCGATTAGCCATGACAAAAAGTAACGTTAAACGAACCAAACAACTTGTTACTTTACTGTTATTACTCCGTAATTCAAAATTCGCAGTTGCAATTTTAATTCATAATTTAAACCTAAGAGTTTTTCATATACCTTATAAAATTCTTACTTAATATCATTATAAACATCTATTATTGACTTTTTGTCAAAGTAATATACACAAGAATTTTTTTAAAAAACTGTCACGAAGATAACTTAACTAGTTACGAGTAACATTAAGTTGACACTTATGGTGTCACCGCGTAGAAAATGTAGTATGCTGAAAAAATATCAATTATCCGAAACGTTTAATGCATACATGTTTAATCGATTATTTAGATAATCGATTAAGTAGTGTTCCATAATCAAAATACTTATCGTGCCTTTCTAAAATGCATTATGTTTCACCAAACTTAACACATAATCACTTTATACATAAACTATTACTACACTAAAAAATATCTTGTGTAATATTATGCTTATCGATCTATTTTAAAACGTTATATAAATACTTACTTTTCAATTTTACTATTTGCCTTTTTTTCTTCTGTAAGTGCCTACCCTCTTTGGATAATGGCGATTATAATGCCCCATCTTAATTTACTGACTGCTGCACGAAACAGGTCTATGGTTATTAATACTGTCCATTGCCTCAGGTTCCTCAACCAGGAGTGAACTCTGCGACATGGACCTCTCTTCCCTTCAATCTTAATCCCTTTATGATTGGCT
Source organism: Troilus luridus (assembly GCA_964056705.1). Lineage (NCBI taxonomy): Eukaryota > Metazoa > Arthropoda > Insecta > Hemiptera > Pentatomidae > Troilus > Troilus luridus. The sequence goes on from OZ057417.1 coordinate 14,551,899, forward strand.
ACAGGGGTACTTTTCATTTCGCATCTCGAACTCTTCCACACCTCATTCCGAATGATTGTAGACGTAGAAGAATCCATAAGCGTCAATGCCTCTGATCCGTAAGATAACACTTAGAACACACATCTTGGGAGTCTGCAGGTTTAAATTGAATGGCATGTTTCAATCGCATGGGTAAGTAACTGATCAGAACACAAATGTGAACATTGAGTGCTGAACTACTGAAATCAAAGTCTGAGTTCAAGACCGACTGTGACAAATTATTTATTCTGTTAGCAACAGTGAAACGATTGTTTGGGATGTAAAGAACCTACTGTGGATCACCCAGACCCTGTGAACAGGGTTACCTTGGTAAACTTGGTGGCATAGAGTAATCACGGCCAAATCATATCCCTGCAAAACCGTCATTTTTTACAGAAACAATGTGGCTCCTAACATATACTGAAGTCAATCCTCATCATGCATTTTAGTTGGCACAAAATTTTATTTTTTAAATCATTCAGAAAATATATTTTTTATTTAAAATATTTTTTAAATTATAATTATCCTCCGTCGTAAACCAGCGACTTCCTGCCCCCCTGTATCGTTTAATAACATCCCTTGACAAACGCTTAACTTGGAATCCTCATACTAGACTGAAACGACAAGAAACAGCTCGCCGTTTCAGGCTACTTCAACATTTACTAGATAAACGCTCTAAGCTCCCTATTAACTACAAGAGACTCATATACATGACAATCATTAGACCCATCTGGACTTACGGAATAGAGCTTTGGGGCTCCACTAAGCCATCGAATTCCTCTCATATTCAATCCTTACAATCCAAAATCCTTCGGAAAATCCTTAATGCTCCTTACTTTGTTACGAACAAAGTAATCCATAATGACCTTAACGTCCCGTTTATTGCTGGTTTGGCCCGAATCCGATACCAATCTTTTCATGACAAACTTCATTTCCACTCAAACCCACTAGTTTCAAACCTTGTAACCTCTTCAATTCCTGATAATCCTCCGAGGCGTCTGAAAAGAAGATGGCCTCGTGACCTTCTAAGCTGAACTTTTTATTGAGTACTACCACTGGGTAGTTTCTCAACTTGTCTTTTCATGTCAATGTATTCACTCATTTTATTTACTTGATGTATTTTGTATACAGTTGTAAATTTCAATAAATAAATTAAAGAAATAAAAAATTATAATTATATAATTCAATTAATAATAATGAGGCTTAGCGAACCCTAAGGTTCGATGCCGATACCACCAAACTCTGCTTACAATATTCCATCAAGGAATCGCTAACCAACCCAAATCCACTACCTAATCCAGATCACAATTAACGCAATCCTCCCACCTACGCCTCGGTGTCCCCTCAGACGCTTCCCAGCCAGCACATCGCTTATTAATGTTTTAGGAATTCGTTCATAACTAATCCAGCTACTTTACAGGCACATCTCCATTTTCGTGATGTTATCACTTGAATAATATTAACCGGGTGCATTTTCGCAATTCCGCATTGTGTTACTCCTAAATTTTCTAGTGATCTAATATTTTTTAGATTTTTTTGTATATTCTATACAACTTAAATAAGCACCTTATTTTCGAACACCTTAAGACGTTGTTCATCCTTCAGCGTTTATGTTTCACCTCCGTTAAGAAGTAACTGTAGTAACCCATAATAACACAGTGAATCAACTATTTACCAATGACTATTATTATAGTACAATTTGTATGATAATATTATGATGTTATGAACAGCAGTTCGTATATTATGGATATTAATTATACGGCTTAATAGTGACGATGCTAAATTACAATAACTCAACTCTGAAACAGTTTTAGGAGGAACAATTTCAAATCCAAATATAAAACGAATTTGGAACACTCGCCTACATTTGAAGCAGAACTTTCCACGCCTGCAAATAACATTTCAAACTTCGCTTTGAATAATAAATTAACATCGGATCGAGCGGGTCAAACATAAATCCACCAATTTATTATCATATTCTACTTTATTAATGTATTTTATATGATAAATATTAATCACAAGCACTTAATTTAAATAATAATATAAAGTAACAAATGAATAACAATGGAAATAGTAAATTTATTAAGTAATTTGAAAAATTTTACTTATTTGGGAGTGGTGTTCTCAGTGTGTAGTCCTGGGTTGCTGCTACGAAAGTCCTCGGTTACCCCGGCACAGTACAGACTCTACCATACTAAACCCAAGACCCTTCATGGGTTGTAGTGGTACAGGATTTTTTTGCTTGTTCCTGTATTTACATTTTCCCCTAATATAAACTCCTAGTGACCTTTTGTATATTCGTGTCTGTAGGAGTAACGTAGAATATCAGGTGATGTTCTTCACTAGTTAAAATTTATAAAAAGTTAATAAGTTCTATAAGTATTCGTGATAAAGGATTTCTTAAGGATGGGAGTTGGAGCGGTACTTCATGAATGGAAACTCATAAAAAGGGATTGAGGTATCGGAAACGAGCCTTCGAGTTCCTTAGACCTTTTAATGAGTCGAGTTAGCACAGTGTGTATAACGCGGGGTTGCTTTTGCAAAGGTCCCGGGTTCAAATCCAGCCGTGACAGATAAATTATTATACTATTTAAACTTGAGTGATCTGCAGACTTTCCTTCGGGTCATCCAGCCTCCATAATTAGGTGAAAACCTGGTGGTCATATAAGATAAATCACATTTCTGTACTTCATACTCTACAATGTACTGAACCCAGAACACTTAATGGTTTGTAGTGGTACAGGTTTTGTGAAGTCTTTTAACTTTGTCATAATTCATTAGAAGAATGGAAAAGCAATGTTTTTTTTTGGTCTGAGTCGGGTTAAAACTTCTTAATCTAAATTCAGCCCAAATACGTTGTATGGATCATTTTTAAAATGGAAAAAAAAAATAGCAACGGTTAGGCCCCATACCCTTCCGATTCCTAAATACTCGTGTCTACTTAATCCAACACCTTCCTAAGTTGTAATGGTACGGTTTTTTTATATTATAAAATCCTCATGAGCAGTTGGCTTGTATATTGTATACTCTTTTCAAACAGAATGGGATGATTGGGATATCTTGAATTGAAGTTGGCATAATTTTTCAATTAGAAAAAACCCTACCTGAATAAACCACTTTTGAATATCCGCACCTTACATAATGTACGCAATATTTCAAAGGTATTTCCCAACGACCAGAGGAACAAGGAGTACGTTACATTAATGATGTACCCTATCGATGATAACAAGTCATTAGTTAATGACTAGCGGAGATGATGATGTGCTAAGACATGACCGCCTCCTCGATCGCTGAGGTCCCCAACGTAACCCCTCCAGTCATGATACGTCGCTGGAGCCTCCAAAACATCTTCTGGACTCTTCGCTTTCTATCCTCGTCATCTGCTTGGTTGCGAAACCAGATGACCGACAAGAAATCCCTTGGTCAACAATATTTGTCTCTTGGCTTTCTCGTCATCTCTTTATGTATTCAGTTCTGGTTATGTAAGGAAGCGATTATTTCAATGTTACTCGATGTCTCTTTGTTAGAATGTTGATATTTATCTTTGTTTAGTGTCATCCATCATAAATAAGCAGTGAAATTTTATAGGACACAAATATTTGTACTCAGTTTTATTCCTCTTATCAACTTTTAAACCGCTTTCTCATTTTAACAATAATAACAGATTCTTTATTTTATGATGAAAGGATCCCAGATTAATTAACCAATCCAGATGCAAAACTTAAGTAATACTTGGTTAACAAAGTAGAAAAAGACACGGAGGAGCTTAAGATTACTCCAGAAGATATTACTGAGTTTACTAAAAGTAAAATTACACAAATCGGTGGATTTTTTCAGGAAGTACTAAAAAAGAATCCAAGAAAACTGAAGCTTCTTGGATAGAAGAGAGGAAGGAAAAATATACTGCAAGAATGAAGAAGATTCTGTTTACGAATTCTAATCGTAAAGTTGAACAACTATTTTCGATTTTTCTGCGTTGAAGTGGATGAGTAAAAGGGATTTGAAGGTTGGAATGTTATTGGAGCGGCGAAAAGAGATTGAGTTCCACAGGAAAGAGGATCGGATAAGGGAAGACCTGTAAAACTGCGGTTCTTTGGAGGCTTGTGTATGGATCTGAGAGCCGAGAACAGAAGTTCTGGGAGTAGACCGAAGTTTCAAATTGAAGGAGATCGGAAATGCACGATGGTCGCTGGAAATGAATAACTTCGTAAAAAAAGCATTGGATATTTAAACAATTCATAGGATTTTCATGGATTGCGTATTTAATATATATTTAAAGTAAATAAATAAATAATAAAAAGGTATCTGTACTTACTTCTATTTATGGACAGTTTTTATAAATTTGTATTTGTTATATTGTTGTTGTTGTGTTTGATAATTTACAGATATTTGTGACTTATAACTCTTTTCAAGATGATGATAAAGATGAAATAATACAGAAAGCTGTTAGGTTGATTGAAAATGACATGTAGTTGTCGAAACGTTTTATATAATAAAATTATATATCATAAATGACTGGAGAAAGGTTTTTATTGTGAGAAGGAATTATTAGATAAATTCAGTCCAGTTTACACCCTTTTTAAAATATATATATATATATATATATATATATATATATATATATATATATATATATATATATATATATATATATATTTAAAGTTAATAGGAGCAATGCAGCTCAGTGTATAGACTTTTGAGTTGATTTGCTGAAGGTTCGGGTTTAAATCCAGCTTTGCGAGTTAAATTATTTGATCTTCCCTTACTCTTAACTATGGAAAAAACTGGACGTTGGCTGAGATTAGAGACTAATCATCTCCCTTCACCACCGTTGTTCTAATAAGTCTGTAACATATTCATAACACAAGACTGGTTTAGTGGTACAGTTTTTTTTTAATTATAACATAAATAAGCATCATAGAACATTTTACAGAGGAAGAATCATACAAAGTAATAAATACTTTTGCCTACAATTTTCAATAGATTCCCACATAGCAGGAGTGCCTGATGTTAGAAGAAACACAGTGTTGACAAAATCCAAATTTCGTAACTTTAAAGGTATTTGTAAATAAAATGCTTATCGAAAATGTCGATATCACCAATCGATGTTGACACATCTACAGCCCAACCGAATTCCGTGAGATTACCTTTAGCGCAATCTTCCCATTTATGTTTCGGTCTGGCGCTCGGACGTTTACCTGCTGCCATAATATATTTCATTTTTTAAGGATTCATTTCTAAGACCAACAACTTTAAAATAAAACTTCTACCATCGAGATGTTACCGTTTCGATTTCATTCAATTACGAGTGCATGAACCGTGATTCCGCGTTGTGCAACCATCTTCCAAAATTCAGCTGTGTACTGATTCTTATTTCGTCGGAAAAGTTGATATAATTATTTATTGTTTTTCATATTTCAGTTATTACATATTAATATTATTATATCACAGAACTTTTACTTCAACTGTAATATGCATAGCTCAGAGTGCATTCCGGAATACTTTAGATCTCTATCCAGCTAATTAGGAATATGTATTCAATAGTGCATAAATGCTTTTAAAAAAAATAAAATTAAACTATCCTATATTCAACTTCAGAATACCAAATAAAATATTATAAATTAATTAGTTAGCCAGAATTAATAATAATTGAGATAATTGGAACGACATCGATCGTAAACGAAAGAAAGTAAGAACATTTTTATTGGATTCTGACGTTTCGGTGTACTTGTCAGTTCTTTACCAGGACCACAAAGGGCATGTATGAAGGATATTAAGGATATTTAGATGAAATTCATAGAGTTACTATGTATTCATAGAAATTCTATCTTTAGACATTTTCATACTAATTATATATCTAAAATTTTTTTAATACTTCTATGCCCCAAGTTTCTTCATCCATAGTATAATTTTAAGTTATTAAAGATTAATAAGCCATTAAATAGTCCTTAAGTGTTAATTAATAAATTAAATGTTGTTACTTACTCAACAGATGATAATAAGTATTAATGAAAAAAATTAAGAACATATTTCATTTCTGAAAAATGGATACTAATCTAAAAATAGAAAGCTTTTTTTTTTTTAAATCTTGATAACAAATAAATAACAGCACCTTAAAATTGAAAGCTGTGGATTACAAATTTATTTAGTATTGAAGGAACTTAAATATTGAAAACTTAATCTTAAAAAAAAATAGTAGCGGCACTCCTAAGTAGTTTTATAGTATTTTTAATTTTTCTAATAGTCAACCAGAAAAAAACCTGTATCACTGCATGAAGTGTACACGGTAGAGACTGTACTGTTTCTAGGACAATGGTTATGCAGGGAGGTGATTTGTTTTGCCTCAAGTTAAGGGTACCCAATTTGTAGAGGTTGGGTGGAGTTCCTCTACCTTCGGCACAACTACGTGCTCTACCCACTAATCTACTCAACTCCCATTTAAAAAACAACATTTAAAATAAAAAAAAATGTATAAAAATTTTTATTTTGAAGAGAAAAGATTTGCCCCCAGCCGGGATTCGAACCCGGAACTCCACCTCACCGTTGCAACGTAGGCGGAGATCCGGGTTCATATCCCGGGTGGGGCCAAATCTTATCTCTTCAAAATAAAAATATTTAAACATTAAAGCAATGATTAAACAATTATAATAAACTATAAAAAATGATTTATTTTGAGGAAATTTAGTAATTCGTCATTATTAAAACCGTAAACAGACATAAACAGATAATTAACTCAGATTCCTCCATCTCTTTTCCAAAGATGAACTGCGGAGTTTTTTTGTATAGTTTCCTAACGAAGCAGACTATTACGTGAGCTAAAAAATGCTAATTATCCTCATTGCATCTTAAGATTAAGATCGACGCACATCCTTAAGATAATTATATGAAATTACAATAAACGTAAGGCTTCTGATTCTCTGAATCGTCCGTCCGTAATCTGGCGATGATCCGATTACGATAACACAAAAGAAAGTTATTTTTTATCCTTAATAAGATAAGAGAGGCTCTTGGAACTCGATAGTATTTGCTAACAATGTTATAACAATGCAATATAAAAATAATAACAGTAATATACAAAAAAATAAATTGACAAAATAAATATTGTCCATCACCCAAAGACAAAAATTGGTACCGTTTTGGGCATATCTATCAGATGGCGATACAACCCTGCTATGGGTCCTGGCCTCCTCTATGAGCCTCCGCCATTCAGCTCGGTTGTGGGGTGCTGCCTTCCAATTTCGGACTCCAAGCAGGTCTCGTGCGACTTGTACCACTCCATTGTTTGGGCATATAAAATAGTTTAAATTTTGATGTTAGGGCTTACAGGTATTATATGTCTGGTATATAAACTATGTCTTAAACAAAATGTCATTTCAGATCTATCTGGGTATATCTGCATCCCTGGTGATTAAATTGGTAAGTCGAATTTTGTCAAAAATAAGTTAATTGTACTGGGGAAGAGGAATTGTGTAATTCTCGCGGTGCATACGTGGCTAACTCATACTTTGGATTTCAAGCCAAAGACTAGACAGATGACACGATTCCGCAAACCACAGTAAAATTGACTTTATAGGACAAAATTTGACTTATCTGACAAAATTTTTAACCACTTATTCTTCTGGGATGCAGAATTATATATGTGTATATGAACCTATTAATTACTACATATAAAGAAAATTCCTTTATACTAAAATACTTTTGGAGTACGATTTGAACGCTGCTTCAAATAGAGTAGATTTCAGATTAATTGATTCTTGAAAAATTAAATAAAGCTGCAACTATTACAAAGTTGATGGGACGAATTTTATTATTTATTATATGATTATAACGTCTTATTAAGATTTTATGTGATTTATTTATTCATTTGACATCACTTTATGCTACTATATGTTATATGACGATGCTACCGTAGGAGCCCTAAGTATTGCCAGTCCAGGTTTAGGTAGGATATGGATGCTTAACGAGTACCTGATACTATAATCAATGATCTTTTATTGCTATTAAAAAAAATACTATAGCCATCTGCCATGCTACGAACCTTAGGCATAGAAGGTTATATCCACTACATGTGACCACATAAGAACACCTCATAACATCAGGTATAAGAATACGAAACAAGATTTTCGTTCAATTTCCTAATTCAGAAGACACATTTGAAAAAGATGAACAATTGAAATCGCATTTTTACGACACCTTTTTTCGCCAATAATTCATAGTTTCAACCAAAAACTCCAAATATTTCAAGAAAAAACCCCAATAAAAACGCAATGTTTAATTTCTAACCGCATTCATATAATCTCCCTTACAATAAAATAGTGTCATTAATCAGTATGTTTCTGACGGCGCTGTGGTCCATGAAGTTCCCTGGCCTACTCAACAATTCTCCACTCACAGCAATCCTCTTCTCAGCAGATCTTCATTTTCTCCCTCCCAGAATCTGTAGGTTAGCGACATATTCCATCCACCGTATCCTGGGTCTACCTCTTATACTTTCTGGGGGTCTCTCCATTATATTCGTTGGAAGCATTTATTGATCCATTCGATGAACATTCACAGCCTTCATATTCCCCGTTTTTAATAAATGAAACTAAATCAGGTCCTTATATAGGTCTCTATGTTCTTTGTTGATTTTTTTGTATGTATTTTTGGATTCGGTTGGGCAATATTTTTTTTTTCCAAACCAAGCAATAGTGAAACTTCCCTGTCGCTTTGTAAGGGTCGACGCCTAACTAGCAGACGTCTCTAATGTTCGGAGGACGGGATTATATATAATCGTTCATTGATCCCTCGGGATAATTACCTAATATTAATAATATGTACTATAATAATTAAAAATGTTTGAGGCAAATAAATTAAATCCTATTTTTTGCGTTACGTATTTACTTTATTACCTAATTTCAGGAACGATTTCATAACCTAAATGGCTGTTTAATGGTGACAAGGTTGTTTTTTTATTTGAGAGGCCTACATTGAAACGTTGATGGGAAGATAAAAGAGATGTTCGCGAGTTGAAGGGCAAGAGACTGGCAACAGCTGTCGCATCGTGTCATTTCCTTAAGAGCTAACATTGAATAGCTGAGGACCTCTTGAGGAGAGCAGATGGTAAGCGTGATGTCTGCGGCCCAGGGTACGCCAAAGGAAGAAGGACGAAGTCTAATTCAGATTCGTATTTGTTATTCAGCGAACTCTATAGTCAATGAGTTGTACTATGAATATAATTAATAAAATATTGAATATTTTTTTATTCATACCTAATGCAAGGCATTTCATTCAAGGCTACTATCTGAGCGAGAAATTTTAAGTGAAATTTGGGAAACCAAGGCTTTTGAGCGTGAAGATGAACAAATCACGTATCTCCACAAACCTTAGAAAATAAACATTACTGTTCCTGCAATTACTGGGTCCGATAATCATCATGGATTGTAGTGGTACAGGTTTTTTTTAAATAAATGGATTCATAAATTAATAAGTAAAATGTTTGTTATTCAGAGATGATGAATCAGTAACTGCAAAAAGGCAACTGGTCCAATTTTTGTTTTTAAAATTATCGATTTTAACTGAGGCAGAACGATTCGTTACTACAAAAAGAAAATATTTTTGCTGGATAGTCACAACATACTCTTGACAACGCATTGAATATTTTGTTTACTGCAGATATGCAACTAATCCAGGACAAGATATATTTTTTTTTTGTAAAAAATAGGAAAGTGGACTAGTTGGCTTCCAGCAGTTATCGAGTCAAAGGCATTTTAATAAATAGTTCTGTGATTTCAGTTAATCATCATCATTAATAAGATAAGTTTCGATATGTGATGTAATATAAATAATCATTTATATATTTAAACTTTTAATTATATTAAAACATATGTGCCTATACCACTATAATCCGTGAACGGGTCTGGGGTTCAGTACATAGTAGAGACAGTACTGTTTCAAGGACAACGGTTGTGAAGGGAGGTGATTTGTCCTAGATCACGTTCAACCACCTGATTTTTCCCCATAATTTTGTGTAGTCACTTTATAGAGGCTGGGTGAGCCTCAAGAGGAGATCCTAGATCCCATATGATCCATCTCTAGCCGCTAAAAGACTAAATAAAAGTCTTGCCAGGAAGCATCATTTGAACCAGGATTTTCGACATGGCAAATCAGTACTCTACCAATGATCCACTCCGCTCCTACTAAAATATATAAATAAAGTTAATATTTTGGTATAGATTTAATGATATCTAGAAACAATTTTTAATTGTTAATAACAATTTAAGTAAATGTTTATGCAACATATTTAGGAATTTTGATTATAAAATCTTAGCGTATTCGTCCGAAAATGGTACAAATTTAACAATTTTAGCATACAATGTAAGCTATAACACAAAGTCTTGGGTTTGAATCTACTGACAAGAGTTGCGCGTTCCTTGATAAGGTTAGCTTTGAATTTACGATTCCTTTGGATTCTAACGCTAGCTTCTAAACTATTTTAATGCAATGAACTGTGGAACAGAAAGTCCTCAATCAGTTTGTATTGACCAGGACATGGTAGTCACTGGAAGTGGGAAGTATTGAGCGAAATTAGGCGCCATATTTCATTGAAATTTCCCCCTGACTAATTCTTATCAGTGGGTTTTCCTTTCTTATCACGTAAGACGTTATGGAGTGAAGATCCCATTCAGGATTCACGATTCTATTGGTCGAACATTTAGGAGTAATATATTTTTTTAATTTTATTTTAGATATAATATTAGAATGTTAATTTCCTGATGGAATCACTCACGTATGTTCCAAATTTGAGTTCCTTCAGCAAAAAACAAAATTGTGATTTATTTTCAAACTTGATTAACTCAATGATTAGTGTGTATGATTTTTGAAGGTAAATTAATAAACCAATAACTTACAGACTATATATTTTAGAAATATATGGAACTTTGCCTGGATAACTATTATTTTTCTGGTGTAAAACATATGTTTAAAATCAACAAAAAAACTTCTGTCCACGGACCACAAATCCGCCAGATCAGGCTCAACGCAATCCTCCCACCTACGCCTCGGTCTTCCCCTCAGACGCTTCCCAGTCGGCACAGCGCTTAGGAATCAGCTAGTTACTAAGCCCAGCAACTCTACAGGCCTATCTTAATCTTCGTGACGCTATCACTTGAATAATATTCACCGGATTCATGCTTTCATGTTTTCGGATGCAATTTCGCGTTATGTAATCTCCTAAATTCTCCAGGGGTCTCATTCTTTTTTATACCGAATATTCTACGTAACACCTTATTTTCTAATACCTGAAGACATTGTTCATCCTTCAGCGTTAGCGGCCAAGTTTCAAACCGTACAAAAGAGTTGGAAGGATGATTAAAATATACACGCTGAGCTATCTTGTTCTCTTAATTATAAAGAAGATTTTAAAATATTTTTTACCATGGCTTTATACATAGTTATAATTTCACGTCAACTCCAGGGTTAAAACCGTGCACTCAGTTTAGTTGCTTCAACTAAACAAATACATGAAATAAAAATATATTATATATGGAATTCATAACTAATACATATTCACCAAAATATTGTTTATTCACTGCATCATAAATAATTCATCAAAGTTGACATGAGTCTGACCAATCAGAACGAATTTCCTGGACCGTTAAAAATAGAATAAATAATTATAAATTCGTGAATAAATACATGAAATATCGCAATTGAATATCAAGATCCTTTTACGATTTGGCCTCCCGATCCATTTACATATCAGTAGCTCCACACATGCAAATTCGTTCGGATTCAGTTCGTTTTTATTCATCTTGTTTTAGGAGAAATGATGGTCAACAATAAATAAAAAAAACATGAGTACTGCCAACAGAACTGGAAACTCAAAACTTTAGACTGCGTTATTTTTTTGAATCTGTAAATCAATTATAGTCTGAATAATTTAAATTATTAACATTAATCTAGTTTTCACATTTCTTCTTCAAACGAACAACGACATAACTCAAAAATTAGCATTTGTATTTGTAGCCTTCAGTAGCAATTGTATTGGTTACAGCTTTATAATACACGGACGACATATCTGATATTCTATTTCCAGCATATTTTTTTTTTTATCATGTTTGAAATTAAAAGCTTATGAAAGTAATGACATACGTAAAAATAAAATAAAATGTAAATATTATTTATAACATGCTTTTGTATTTTCATAGATGTTAATAAGCTTTATTTTCATTTTTAGCATTATTATCATCGTTAAGTTAAACAATACTTAGATCAGCTGTAATTTCAATTGTTTAACAAAAAATACATTTAGTTATGACAAATAATAGCTTTATGGGAAACGAAAAGTTTAACTAGCTATTGATTATTTAAGTTATTATTAGTATAAATTACACAACTTTTAAACAATAAACGATATTATAGATAAATATAATTATTATTATGGAGTTTTAACCTCTAAACTAAAGTTGATTAAAACAAATTGTAAACTCATACAAAGGCCGCTAGGCGTCGCCGGTCACGCGACAAGAGCATGTCGGTGACGCATAAGTTTTTCCCCTACCAAAAGTCGCTAAACGCGGCTATAGAATTTTTAACTTCAAAAAATTAAAATAAATTATATAAGTTATTTAATCGAAATATACTGACCGATTTATCGCGATTCGAAATGCTATGGAAGTGCTTATCCAGTTAGACGAGTTTCGGGGATGATTTTCCTACAGTTCGTCACTACGTGTTTGTTCTAGCCCGGTTAAGTACATACTGTGTATGGATGGAAATTTAAATTTCAGATGATGAAAAGCTTTGAAATAACAAGGCGAATAATTTATTCAACAGATGGTCTTTTCTTTCCCCCTTTTGTTCCTTCCATTTTATATTCTCTTTTATTTAAAATATCTCCCTTTTTATTCGGTGATTACAGAAGTGAGTAGAATAAAAGAAAAACATCAGAGAACAACCTCATTCACTCAGTAACTCACATTAAGTTGGGTTTAAGCCTATGAAATGTACATATCGTTCCTTGGGATACCAACTCAGCGCTCTAAACACTTAACAACGCCGTTCTCTCTAGGGAAATTTGATGAAATCGGATATTTGAAGAGAGTTAAATCCAGAAGTTTGATGAAGTTCAAAAATTCGAAAAAGTTCAAATATTTTAATTATTTAAACTCGTCATACTTGGAGAGTTTATTTTAATTTAAATTTATTTATTTTACTTCTCCTCTTCTACCGCCAACGGTATGAGGATCCTTTCTGCAGCGCTTGGTCCATGAATCCCTCTCCTGTACCAATCGTCCGCTTCTTCTCCATTCCAAACCTCTTCTGTCAAAGGCCTCCCGGATTGCGCCTTCCCAAGTCTTCCTTTCGGTCTCCACCTTTGTCTCATATATGGCCATCGCCACTCTGTTTTCCGCCATTCTGGAAATATGGCCGAACCATCTGAGCTGATGCTCTTCGATAATATCCCCAGGTGGCCGAAGTTCCACATTTGACCGTATTGTTACGTTTCGCACTCGGTCTCTTCTATTCTTCCCTTCCATTCTTCTTAGATATCGCATCTAAATGGCTTGAAGATGGCTCTTGTGCTTTCAGATTTAGAGGGTTTATTTTAATATTTATTAAAATATAATAGCGCTTCTCCAAAAGAACAACGTCATAATTTAAAAATGGTTGCAATTATATTGGTTGAAGCTTTTCAATTCAGAAATGACATGTCAGATATTCCATTTCCAACATTTTTTTTAATAATGTCATGTCATACTTTACTCTGAAGTTTCATGGGAATAATGAGATAAGTTAAAATAACAAAAAAAATATATGAAGTTTTTAATTTTTTTTAAATTGATTAATACGAGAATTTTAATACCATAATTTCAATAGGAATGATTTGCTTTACCAACGCCCATTTTTTATTTTATTTAACTCATTTTGTTTAATCTTGACAGGAAATGGGACTTTCAAATACATCATTTGAAAAATTAGGTTTTTGAAGTTGATGACATCGTTCTTTTGAAGAACGATATGCCGCATTTATTTCAGTTATGTTTTACGCCGAAGAAATAGGCCACAAAAAAACACTCAATTAGGAAAAACTAAGGTATATATAAAACTTCAACTTGAGTACTTGAATAGATAACATTAGTTGAAGATACATTCCTTCGAAAAATGTAAATTTTACCAAAATCTACAAAAAATAGCGATATAATGTTATAAAAAGAAATAAACGTTAATAAAACATGTTTGAATGTTAGAGTTCCTTAACATTAATATAACTATTAATGTTTATAACTATTAATGTAACTATTAAGGTGTATCAGAACAGAATATAATAATATATGTGGTGTAGTGGTTAGCTTAACAATCTTCTAACCATAAAATACTTAAATAACAGGCTATGCTATCAAATATTTCTGAGGCGGCACATTTTTCACGTTTGCAGTCTAAAAGACACATACTGATTGATATAAGGAAACTACGGTGAATAACTTTCTAACAGAAAATATATATTGAATTTCTCGCTTGTTCGGAATGGATTGGAATCTTATGGACACTGTCCAAAAAACATGCTTAAGAAGTATCGCAAACGAGATTGCATCCTTACCAGATTCCTAAGTTTAGCGATTTCTAGGTTTTCCTTTTCGAGTAATTTCCTTGTTTATGTGATGCAAGAAAATCGATTCCATCTGACAATGTAAGATGTCATGCTTCTCGTCTCGGGGAGTTGAATCACGTAAAATCACAAGCGTGGAGAGCGTGTTTCGTGAACATGCTTTATCGGCCAAAACACGGGAAGGAATCTTTTTATTATAAGGCAAATAAGCTAAAACAATATTTCAACATCAATTGTTGTTTTTTGTTTATCAAAATCTTACGAACTCCTTTTGTAATCGAAGGCTAATACTTGTTAAGGGGTTGCACAACAGAACATACAAAAACAAAACAAAAAAACCTCAAGAACCTATGAAAGATTTTTCCACCAAGTTCAGTACATGGTGGAGACTGTATTGTATATATGACAATGGTTGCGCAGGGAGGTAATTTGTCCGATGTTATGCTCTAATGTCGATAATAATCGAAGGTACCCTACACTATCGAGGATTTACGCCCCAGGAGGGTCTGTAAATCTAGGGTTAATGTTAACAGATTAAATTTATCTGCCACAGTCAGATTTGAACCCTGGACCTTCATTACAGGAACTCAGGACTATACTCGACTCGGTAAGTCCATACAACGTAAACGAAATTTATATAAAAAGAAGACGGGCGACATGCCTACATATTGGTTTTAAAAGGGATTTTTAGTTTATTATTAATTAAATAATTTACTGCATTAGTTAAATTATTTAATCTGATAACAACCATCAATGGACCCTGTGAGATCAGCAGACACTTCTGGGGCTCACGGAGCTTCTATACAGTAGATGCCCTTAACTAGAGGAAAAACCTGGGGGTTGGGCATTGTCTCAGATAAATCATTTCCCTGCACGCCCGTTGGCTTATTACTTATTAATCTTATAACTTCATGGACAGTAGGGGTACAGTTTTTTTTTTAGTGCATGTTGATTTTACTGCACGATGGACAAAAAGGTAGGTGATAAAAATTGTTTGATGACCCCTAAAACTTAATTGCATAAATAAAAGAGTCTGTTTTTATTTTATGAAAATATAAATAATCACTTTTCTACATGTTTTAAGGTCCTTGGTTAAAATGGCAAGGGAGAGCAGATCATTCAAAATAGTTATATTTTTTTAAATGAGAATTATCAATTTTAGTTAACTGTTTAGTAAGAGGCAACATGGCATCACGTAGTTGATTTAATCCTCGTAAATCGCTAATCTTATAAACAATTTGCATGGCTTGTTTGTTATCTAAAGTCAATAACTATTTGCAATGTTGTGTTCGCATCTTATCGAACCAACAATGTTCTGTTATAATTGGTAATAACCTGTTTCAAGAGGAAAATACATAATCGTCTAGAACGAAACAAGTGTCGAAAATTTCAAATTAGACAAAGACATAACATTTGCTTTCCATCGATGATTGTAGACATTTGATAGTTATTCATATTTTAACAAGTAAATTAAATAAATATAGTTATTAGAGAGTTTTGAGTTGGTCGTTTCAATGAAATTCTCTCAAAAATAATAATAATAGTCAATTTTAGTATGGAAAAAAGAGTGTATTTTAGGAAAAACTGAATATTTCCATAATCCATCAATAATTGAACGTTTTTCCAAAAAAAACATTTATCATCATATATACTTTGTAATGTTAGTTGAAACGTTAATTTATTGATTAAATTATTTCCGAAATATGCACATTTTTCAGTACTACACCCTTTTCTCATACTAGAACTCACGATTGATCTTATTTTCGAGAATATTAAATAGTAAACGACAAAGCCACAACTTTGTTTGAACTCTTAAAGAGTGACTAGAAAAAGTATTAAATTTATTCTATTAAAAAGTTATACATAAGGAAATTTTAAAAGGAATTTAATTGTATTGATGGTAACTATCAATCATTTTGGATCCTTTTAACATTATTTGTACTATAAGCAACATTATTCATTTTAACAGCTCTTTTTTCATCTAAGGATATTTTAATGTGATGAGAGCTGGTAGGACTAGTAAATTTTATGTGCAAAATAATTGTTTTATTTTTAAATTGAATTTATGATCTTTTATCCGACTTGTTTACACATTTATTAGCACACGAAGCTAACACAACATTAAATTACGTTAAAGAAGAGGAAAACTTTAGAAGTAAGTAATTAACATTACTCCTAGTTTAAATACGTTTTAATAAAGTTCTTAACAAAAAATATAAATAACACTAAAAAAGATTAAACATATAAAACTTTGACTGCGGCAGAGGACTTAAAAGAGGAGGCGAAGTCAGTACAATGCAGGGCAGGTAGGAGAAGTCCCTGAATAAAAGAAAGTTGGCTAAGGAACTTAGAATCACACCCTTCCTGAATTCTTATCGACGTGAGCCAAGAGGGATGAGCGATTGAGTCACATCTGACGCTCCAGAGTTGCAGCAAGTCGCCCGCTTTAAATGCAGTATCCTCGGCGCATTATGATCTAATGATCCGGGTTGCCTCAGCCCTTGCGTTCATTCCTCACTAAGTTTCCTCCAGTTCAAAGGGAATCAAGCCGAACCATTAGTCAGTAACATCGGGGCAAATGGATGAAGTCGTGAACAGCGCAACTACGCGAGCGACAAAGCAGGGAGACTCTTCTTGTACAAGTTAAATACCTCTATCATGGTTAGTAGAGACAATTTAGGATTCATAATAGTATTAAAAAAATTATACCACTAAAACCTATGAAATGAGAAATTACACCTATGAAATATTATAACCTATGAAAAATTATGCCTCGAGAACCTTTGAAGGCTTTCGGGTTCAGAACATGGTAGAGATTCCCACTCCGACCCTCCCAATCCTTCAAGGTTTCTGAAAAGAAGATGGACTTCAAACTTTTCTGCTCTAACCAACTATATTCATAGTAAAAAAAAGTGGTACCTCTGCCTTAGAAGTGTACTATTTTTTAATAATTCATACCTCTCCAGGAAAAAGGTTACCATATCAATCTAAACTGGCATCATTTGTAGACTGGAGTAAACAATATATTATATTATTGTTATAGAATAATATTTATGATATTATTAATAATAACTAACAATAACTTAGTTGTTTGAAAATTTGATATAGCCCGATTTAATAATATTCATGGGCATCTTGCTTAATGTTATTGGACTAAGAACTTCAGAACTTAGCATGAAGCTTTACAGTACAGCTGAGACTGTCGAGTATTTTGGGGATCGAAGAAGTTTCTTACCACAGACAGTTTTGTAATCCCCTCTGAATCAACACGAGGGATCAGGCACCCATATTTCCTAATGATCTTAATTGTATTACAAATACACTGTACAAATATAGTCGCCAATGATGGGTCTTGGGCTCAATGTATGGTAGTGAGTGTACTGTTTCTTGGACAATGGTTGTGAACAAGGGCGGATCCACGGATATGATCATGTGATTTGCCTATATGTATGTACTGTAATGGATTCTCCACAGAACATACAAAACCGTCTGGGGGCACGTGCCCCCGTGCCCCCCCCTAAATCCGCCTTTGTTTGTGCAGAGAGGTGATTTGTTCTAGATCACGCTCAACCGCCAGATTTTCCACCTATTTTGGGTGCAAACTTTAAAAATGCTGGGTGAGCCCCAGTAGGGTCCTAGATCCCGTAGTACTCATATCCAGCCGCTAGCAGGTTATTTAATATTCTTGACATTAATAGTTATAATAAATACCTTGTTAAAAGTGTAATATTTTTCATTATAAGGTACTCTTCTTTTCGTGCTAACAGTAAAATTAGTTACAAAAGATTATATTTATATCGATTTCATATCCAGAATATGTAAAAAGCACGAGTATTAATTCATCTTTAATAATATATATAGAATCACGAGTTAAAGAAAAAGAATAATAATAAATACGAGCGGTATGAATATATTTTTTAATGGCAATTGGTTGGAACACCAATGTTTTCTTTAACCTAAGGCTTGCAATAAACATATAAATGTATTATGGAAATAGAGGGTGGATCTGGCTTATTGGTAGTTGAAATTTATTTAATCAGTTACAATCTTTGAATATGGAGAATATGGATCCTTTGGGATATGGAGACCCCTATTGGGGCTCACCCAGCCTATATATAGTGGTCCCTTAAGGGATAATACTGGCGGTAAAGCATGATTTCTACCAAATTATTTTCCTGGACAACCGTTGTCCTATAAACAGTACAATCTCTACCGCGTTCTAAACCCAAGATTCGTCATGGATCTGTTGTGGTACAGGTTTTTATTATTATAAATATATAAACATATAGCAAAAAAATGAATATATTATGAGAAATACATTTTTAAAACAATCTTTGCAATAAAATAGCATGCACAATAATATGAAATATAAAATTAAATTAAAGGTAACTATAATATTTTAAAGGTAGCTTTAATTCTAAATGATTCCAGCATAAAAAGGAGAGTTGTGAATTAATTAATTTTGGATAGTGTGGAGTAAAAAGACATAAATAAATAAACTCATACACGACTCTGCACTTATCATTATTCTGAATAAAAAAGCAAATTGTCTACTTAAAAATTTTTCTGAGTGTTATTTATATACTCAAAGAGGGTGGCGAAACATCATAATTCTCTTAATTATTAACTAATTAAAAAATAATGTACCATATTTAATTAATTTATTTAGTGAGAGATTTACTGATTAATCAGAGACTAAGTAGTTTTTAACTACGATTCTAAATCAGTGGAATACGATTAAGCTGGGTTCAAGGCGAGAGCTTCCTAATGAGGAGGTCCATGGGAACTCTATTACGATCTTAATGGCCTAATAATTAACTTTAATTACGTAATAAAATTTATTATTATCAAGTGAATCAACTTGAATACTATTAACTGAACGATCGCCATTTCATAATATTGGCGCTCCGATTTCTAATAACGACTATGGGAAAAAGCTAATATTATGAGCACAGATGATCATCTAAGACTTTAGTATATATAATAGGACATTAATTGAATGAAAATATTGATGCAATAATAACCATATAACAGTCATTTGTTAACATAATATTCCTCGTATGGAATGATTGTCAATTAATTAAATGTGTTATTATGTATCTTAAATTTAGTTTTTAACGAAATAACTAATTTAAAAAAACACATTCTGGAGACCGGCAGGAAATGTCAATCTACGATATAGCCCAAAGCTGTTCCATATTATTTCTCCAGAACGTTTTCATCTTCACACTATATATTTTATTTATTAAAATAATTACTTTATTTTGGATTAATATTACTTTATTTTGTTTATCACTAAGCCCACTTGAATATCATTGGTTAGGCTTCTTTGGGAGTCTTGATTTTCTTTCTTCCCATCTCAGTTTCATGATTTTCGACTGCATTTCTTTTCTTTCTTCGGACCACTTTGTACCCTCCTCTTTTCTCTCCCAATATTGGTGAGATTTTTTAGTGTTTTCTGTACGCGTTTCTATCTAGACAGTCGGCATCTGAAATTTTAACCCGTAACCAGTATGGTGGGGTCCTGGGAGCCCCAGCCAGTTTTGTTTATTCTGTATTTCCCATAGGGGCCGCTATGAGGAGCTGTGGTTCAGAGTACCTTTCAGGCAGTAGCTTCTGAGCTGTTGATAGATATGGTTGTTTTGTAGTAAGTTATTTCTGAGTTTTATTCGATTATTAGCGGATCGTGGGGTCCGGATGACCCCACCGTACCATTAGTGAAACTTTTATATTAAAAGTAATTGATATTTCAGTAAAAATGACATATTCACAGCGACAGTCGATGAATGTTAATGATCCCAATTTTCTGGCATGGCTGGAAGGTGCTATGAGCGATTGTGGAAGTGACCAGGACTTTGATCCAGATTTGAAAAATGATTCTAATTCGGAATTAGATCAAGGGACCGATGACAATCAGGAATATGAAGAATCAGGTATTTCCTCGATGCATCACAGTGCTACTGTTAATGACGAAACTGGAAAGCCTGAAATAATACATTATTATAATGCCACGAAAGGAGGAATCGATGCTCTTGACGAGAAGTGCTCAGTATACTCAACAGATGGAAGAAGCAGAAGGTGGCCCCTCTCTGTTTTTTACGCATTGTTGAATATTTCTTCTGTAAACTCATATGTAATTTATTCATCATTGCCGGAAAACAAACAATTATCAAGATTTGACTTTTTAAAAAATCTGGCGAGGCAGCTGGTTGAACCACTTCATAGAAGTGTAACCAACTTGCACATCCCGCGCGATCTTATGCAATCGATTAGTAGGTTGATAAATTACCAAATTCCAAAGCCCTCAGCTGTACCTGGTAAAAGAATAAAAGAATAAAAAGAATAAGGAGCAGGGATAAAAAAAACAAGGGTTTCCTGAGCTCATTGCAGTACAACAATATGAGCAAGAGTGTCTGTGAAGACTGCCTATCATAGTGCTTGTGATTTGTATGATTTTTTTTTTATTACCTAATGTCCATTTTTTTAATGTTCCTTGTATAGTAAATGGTAGAAATCATTCACTACTTTTTATGATTTTTCATGTACTCATGCCTTAATATTAATGTTTAATATTTCGTAATTTTCATTTTATACAGTTTTGCGTTTTGTTAAATAAACTTTTATATAAAACTAAAATTAACATTTTTTGTGTTCAATTCTATTTAGATACATTTAGACAAAAAAATGTTTTGATTTCAATTTAGCATTAACAGGGAAGATTTTGAGTTACCAAATATTGGGGTCTCGGTGACCCCACCTTACCGGTTATGGAACAACTTATGGACCATAAGTTACGGGTTAAGGTTCTTTAACTCTTCTCTTATTTGCATCGTGTATCCTCCCACGTTTTTGTAGCTAAAAATTTTGTTAAAGATCTTTTTATTCAATTTTTCCTTCTTCATCCTTTTCATGTGCCCATAGAACATCAGCCATTTGATTCTTTTCTCGGTTTCCATGTCTTTGATTTCTCTGTAGATCTCTTCGTTAGATCTTCTTCTGTAACCTTCTTGTGTTTTAATCTATTTTGTTTATTTAAAAAAAAAAAATCACGTCCGCTCCGTATATTCTGTAATATTCTCGAAAATAAAAATTATCCCGAATTTTAGTATAGAAAAACATTGTAGATATGGGAAATATATATATTTCATTAATCATTTCTTCTAGAAGTGAACGTTTAAGCAAACATTTCGAAGTACTATATCAAATGTTGATGATAAAGTCAGTAATATAGATACAGTTAGTAATATAATTATTTATATTGTAGAGAATATAAATGTAATAAAGTAATTCAAATGTTAATGTATTCAAAGTTACTGAAATAGGCTGATATTTTTTATCAGATTTATAGTACCATTGACATATAGTTCATCATCACCAAATGCCTCAAAAATCTGCAGATATGTAACTCATAATACTTTATTAATTTGAGCATCTAAAAATAATAATTTAATTCAAATAGTTTTTTTGTAAAAACTAGAAAAAACATAGCAGTAAGCTTGCCTACGATAACTTACTGTCATATTACCGCAGAACATGAACCATGATATCTTAAACAAGTTTGGGGATATGGTTTGGTTAGTGAATATGAGATTAGAACCAAGGGCCCTAATACATCATTGCTTGAAATCTCGTTAATCCTAACAAAGTACCATTAGTAACCCTTCGGGCTTCGTCCTACCTAATGCCAATTACTCGGAGTAATCACTTACAATCGACGAGTTATCCAACTTGATTACGTTAATAAAATATATGATTGCAGGTCTTTAATGTTTTAAGGTAATGGAATTTATCGGAATAACAAATAAATTAAAATTATTAAATAAGATTATGGTTAAAAAAAAAAACTAGTGCCACTAAATCCCATGGCTGGTTTAGGGAACAATACACATTATAGAGACAGAACTGTTTCGAGAAAAACGGTTGTGCAGGGATGTGATTTGACCGAGATCGCGCTCGTCTGTCACACCCCCACTTTATATAAGGTGAGTGAACCCTAAGAGGATTAGCAACGGCAGATTGTATGGCATGGTTCGAAATATTATTTGGGAGCCTACTCCTATTGTTGTAGGATGATGGACTATTATTGCTCAGGCTTCGAGTTCAAGATGATAAATTATTTATTCTGTTCACCACGATGAATCATTTCTGTAGTACTCCGAGACCCTCCTTCGGCTCATCCAGCCTCTATCCAGTTCACCCTTAATTAAGGAAAAATTTGGGGAGTGATCTCGGCCGAATTGATTTTTACTGTTAACTGTAAAAAAAAAGAAGAAAAATAGTGGTTATTGTCAAAAGGAAAATACAGTTATCAGTAACTCAATTTTTCAACACCATAACAGGTTTTCTTATACACACTTATATAAAGGCAATTTTCCAACAATTCAGTCTTTATCATGAACTCAAGCCATACTTTAGTGGTTGTAGAGGCACAGGTTTATTTTTCGGAATATTGCTCCAAATATAACCGTTTCTCGTTTTTTCAATCTACAAAGGCTACTTGGTATACGTGCTTTCTGCTAGGATATGAAATTGAAGAGACTTATGAATTGTTTCATAAGATATATTTTCGGGTGACCCAGAGGCTGATCTAGGTATAACAAATTGTAATGTATTTTTCTTACTTTCCGAAAGCAATATCACTTTGCTCTTTCTTTTCCAAGAAAGACAAAATATCTTCTATTGATTCCCGCTTTCGTAACCATACGTTCCTCTACTCTCTCTCAAAATAAAATACACTAAATGCCTGTATTATAAATTACCTCAACTGTTTCTTTCAACAAATAAAAATTCGCCATTTAATATAGAGGGAGAAAATATCACCTAATCAGCCTTTGATGAGTTCAATATATACAAATTTAATACAACATTTTTTAAAATTATATCTTTAGTAGGTTATTGGGTGCACCCCGCACCCCAGCTCAGTGGGCAGAGCGCTGAGTTGCGGTGTCGAAGGTTTCGGGTTCAAATCTTGTTGAGACAGATAAATTATTTAACGGTTGACAGCCATAGATGGACGCTGTGGAATCTTCAAACACTCATGGGAATCAATCAGCCTCTATTAAGTTAGCTTCCTTAATACGTTATCTCGGACGATTCACCTACCTTGCATAAACGTCTCAGAACTTGTACAGCCTCACCTAAGTTCTAAATCCAAGTCCCTTCTTAGGTTATAGTGGTTCAGGGTTTTGTTTAATTTTTTATTAATCAGGTTTAACATCGCCATATTTTTACTTCAAAAGCATTTTGATTGAAAAAATTTAAATCCTAAGGGTAGTAGTTAAATTTAAAAAAAATAATATGTCAAACAGGATCTATTGAACTAAGTTATCTTCAATATTGGCATTGTTTGATTGGTTTTAAAGGCGCCATCCTTCTCAAAGACGTTATTGCATAAAACTGTAAAACTATGAAAGATACTTTTTCCGGAAAAATACAGTTATTAATTAATCCGTCTTTATCACCATGCCTATTTTCTTCTGTTTAAAAAACAACAACATATTTTTTAAATTTTATTTCAAACAAAATCATAAAAAAAATACAGCGTTTAAATGTAGAATTAAACGGTTAATCAGTTATATCAGGTATTTTTACAAAATTAATAAGAAATTAATCATTCCATACATACTTCAGAAAGGACAAATATTATATTATAGTTTAAACAGTAGTTTAATATGCTATGTATATTTCCGGGCGTTATTATAAAAATAAATATGAGTTTAAAAAATGAGGAAATGACGGTTATAAGAACTAGATTACTCAGACAGGTAGTAAGACCCTCTGGGTTAAAGAGATAAAAAAGAGAGGAGGTTCTAGCCCTAGACATGGGCGTAGTAGCATTTGTACATATACCCCTGTTTTACCAGATAAGTGACAGGGTATTATTTGATGACATACCTGTATTTTATAGGAATCATTAAACGCATCTCTTAACTAATATATATTGAATGATATTCAAAATTTTAAATTGTATTAATAAAGTATATACATTATAATTATTTTGGAGCTTACTTAACCAAGATGATCTATATATTGTTACGGTCAGAGATAGAGAAAGACCGGCTTAAGACGAGCTGGAAGGATTAAGACCGATGAGACGGGCCTCGAAGGGCCAAGAATCTCCCCCACTATCTTCCGGCAGTCTCGAACATTCGATGGGCCTATATATGCCGCCCGCCTGAGCCTTAGCGGTCAGTCTGTGATAAGTGCTAAGGGAGTAATAAGGTCAGTAGTAAGGTTGTGACAGTGAACGGTGAGAGTCCGTGTGAGTGACAGTGACAGTTAGTGGCAGTGTGATAAGTAATAAGTACGTGTAATAAACTGTGTGTCAGTTTGTCATATTTGGAGAGTATGATGGTCGGTGGACTTTAATTAGCGAACTGTAAGTGTTAATTTGTAGTTGTAAACTACAGTGTAATATTATTGTATTTGTACAAAGATATATAAATAGTTTAGTTATTTAGTATTAGCAACATCTTTTATTATTTGTATATTATTTTAGTAAGTAGATAACAGTTAGCCCTAGGTTATAATCTGTAGAATATTGTTATTGTAAATTGATATTAGTTTAACAATTTAATTGTTTTAAATAATTTCCTTGTAATCTTTTTAATTTGTTAATAAATTTTAGTATCTTGAATTTAGTAATAGTTCAGTTCATTTTTACACCCAATAGCCCGTAACAATATTTACCAATTCCATTTGGCGGTTTGGATGGTTTAATTAATGTATTAAGTTGAATAATTAGTAAATTGGTAAACATACTATGAAACCTTGAAAAGAATCAAATTTGAAATGAAGTTAGGACAATGAAATAAATAATAAGTTGAGTAATTATATTACATGATTATTCTGTCATATCAAAATTATAAAGGATCTTCAAAAATAAAACCATCCCCCGTAGCGAGAATTCAGAGTAGACGGGACAGAATCCGAATAAATAAATCTACAAGACGCCCCGCTCTAACCAATTTATCAAACCTCCAATGACTAGAAAGCGTTTTTCCCTTTTCCCATTTCCTCAATAAACTAATTTTTCATTCGCGGAAATTAAACATACCCCTGGCAAGGGGAGATGGAAAACATATAACGTCATTTGTTTTCAATTACTGAGAGTCGGAGGAGAAATTTCATAAGGGAAATTATGATGAATAGGATCTGTTCTAGAAAAGAGGGAGGGAGAGAGAGAAAGATAGAAAGATGGAAAAAGAGAGAGAGGATGAGAGGGTTTGGTAAATGGTAGAGAATGGACTGTTTCTAAGACAACGGTTGTGCAGGAAGGTGATTTATTTGCGATCAGGCTCAACCACCAAAAGGATAAACGCTTAATAGTAGCTGGATGAGCCCCAGGAGGGTCTGTGGATCCCACAAGGTCAAGCCATGGTTGTAAGTAGATTAAATAATTTATCTTAAAATATAAAAAATATATCCTTCAATTTATGTATATTACATTCTCGGAATGTATTAATATATATGAGGTTTTTTAAAATCAATAAAATGTAAAGGAAACGAAAATTTAATGTTTTACCCAAAGATCTAATCTTGCAGGCGAAATTTGATAGATTATTCCATTTATATACGAATATCACCAATATTCGTATATAAATAAAAGTATTCGGAAAAAATAAAAGTAATTGTAAAGCTATAACCCATGAAGGGTCTCGGGTTCAGTACATGGTAGAGACTGTACTGTTTCAAGGACAGCGCTTTTGCATCGAGGATATTCGTCTGAGATCACGCTAAACTCCCAGGTTTTCCCCTCAACTAACCCTACCAGCTTTATCCAGGCTGAGTAGGCCCCAGGATGGTCTGAAGATCTTACAGGGTCTATCATATAAAAAAATATACTCTACTGGTTTTGTGTATTACATATTTTATGATTCGGAATATCTTAAGATATACTAGGTTCTTCAAATCAATATAATGTGAAGGGAACGAAAAGATAATAATTTACCCAAAGATCTAGAAGAAATTTTCTTAGCCTTGCAGAAGAAATTTGTTATATTATTTCATTTTATACATGACTACTACTTTAAAAATAAAAAAAACACTTCACCCCATGAAGAGTCTTGGGTTCAGTACATGGTTGATACTGTACTATTTCAAAGACAACGCTTGTGCACGAGGATATTCGTCTGAGATCACGCTAAACTACTGAACCCAGAGCACATGGTAGAAATTAAATTGTTTTTGAGGCAAATGTTGTGCAAGGAGATGATTTATCTGGGAATAACCAACCACCAGGTATTTCCCCAAGATAAAGGTACATATTTTGTAGAGAACTGTACCTTACTACCCCAATCCCCTGAGGATAAATAAAGCATATAATAACTAAACAGCTCTAAGATAAAAATTTAATATTTAAAAAAATATTAATAATAAAATTTTACTGTACTAGTAGCTTTTAGAAGATTAGATCAAAGAAATGTCCTCTTTATTGCAGCATGAAATGTTAAACAGCTTAGTAAAAACATTTTTACTGAACAAAGTTTAAATTTTTCAAAACCAAGAAAATATATTTAGGTAATTATTCCGCAAGTTGTCGCTTCGAGTAGAGTCACAACAAGATTTATTTTTTTATTTGTTTCCCTTTGAATATTTTTCAAAAATGCAAGTTATCATGAACTTTATAGTATGGAAAAGAGAATGTAATTATGGGAAATGTGTAACCTTCGGTAACCATTTCATATAGAAATGAACGTTTCAACAAACACATCGCCGCTTTCAAAACAATCTACACTTTGCGCGATATTACAGGAGAGAAAAAAAACTGAGCCATATGTTATATTATCTTATGAGTAAGATAATATAACATATTAATATGTAATTAATATGTTAATTGCTTTTAATTGCTACTTACAGCACTGCCTTGCGTTCAACATTGAAAACTTTTTTAATAGTGTGTAATTCAACCTGTAGAATGCGTTACTGTTACTAACTCATTTTCACAAAAAGTTGTAGATACGCGGCATTGTTTTGACAGCGACGATAAATCATCTATACTTCGAAATGTTTATTGAAACTTTTATTTCTTGATGAAATGGTTACCGAAATCTATTCATTACCCACAAATGCATTCTCTTTTCTATACTAAAGCTCACGATAACTTATATTTTTAGAAAATATTAAAAATGAAACGAATAAGCAGTTAAAACTTGTAACTCAACTCGAAGCGACCACCTGCGGAACAGATACATATATTTGCTTTCATGAGATCAGAATAGAAGGAAATAACATTATGAAACTTGGAAAATACGTGCCCGAACTTGGTCATTTTCAGTTAATCTGGAATCCGACTTCTCTATCGGGCTTATTGGGAATTATTCTGACGAAACTCCTGAACCAATTGCCCGAAAACCCGGGTTCGAGGATTGGGTTGGGGTCTCTAAAAATAAGGTAATAACCCAAGGTGACCAGGTGACCTACCTTGGTCTAGGATAATCTTGATAAACTCTGACTTTTGTTTTGATTTCGAGTAGTCGTGATGCAATAATGACTTTCGAACCAGACGACCTCTCGAAACTATGTAAAACCTTCAAATAATATATAGTTTCTTAAGGATCCTAGAAATATAATATTTTATTCAATATGAAAGAATAAAAACTCCAGTTCTGGAAGTGTTATTTTTTAATATGAACTTACCTAATGATTATAATTATAACATGAAAAAAGCATTGTAACAGAGAGTTGAAATGAAATTGTATTCTGAAACCTGTACAATTACAACCCATGTAGGGCCATAATACAGTACTGCACTTTTTCTAGAATAACGGTTGAGGAGGGAAGTGAATTGTCCGTGGCCATACTCAACCACCGGGTTATTCCTGGTCCATTGGAAACTATTAACAGATTAAATAATTTATCTGTTACAGTCGGATTTGAACCCGTAACCTTCAGCATAAAAACTCATTGCTGTGGTGTCGTGGCTAATAATATATTGAATTTGTCTTCTGCGGAAAACCTAGAGATAAACTATCTTTTAATCACAAAATATAAATCTTATCATTCGCGTTCAGTATTCTACCGTGTACACTGTACCCGTTCAAAGCCAACGGTGTGCCGGTGGAGATTATGCTTAAACGCCCTATTTTTTCTCTAATTGAAGGTAACCAATTTACACAGACTGTATGAGCCCTAGGAGGGTCTGTAGATCACACACGGACGATCCAGTGTTGGAAATGGAATAATGATTTATATTACAACCGGATTTGAACCCGGGTCGCTCAGTACAGCACCTCAGCGCTCTATAAGCGAGCTATCCCTCTCCCCTTAAAGATAGGATGAATTAATTTTTCGAAAACAGGTAATTTCTTTACCAAAATTTACTAATATATTCAAGTAAAGTAACAATGAAACGTACATAAGTTAGGTCAATATACACTGTTAAACCATTTTTTATATTGATATACATCCATAAGTTATGGAGCGAATTTGCTCAGTGTTATCCTGGCCGTGTACCGAAACCGATTTTGTCGGTCGTTGTCGGACAGAATTACTCGGACGTTGCCGGTCTTCTGAAGTTGATTGTGCGGCTTAGTGTTTTAATGTCTGAAACCGCTATATCCATTTCCGATGCAACTTCAGTCCATAAACGTTTCGCAACATCACGATTTTTGTAATTTTTTGAACCCACAGGGTTGATCTAATATAAACACAACTAATTAATTTTTCAATATCCATAGTCGTTTAGTTAGATAACAACACACGAACACGACAGAATTATGAAATTAAACTATAAATACACTCAATTTGCGCTGTAGACGCCGGCAAACTGGCGAGAAATCCCAACAAATTCGGACTCGTCGGTTGGTCGGCTGTGACGGACGTCATCGGATGATAGCGGTTATAGTGGTGTAAGCACTCGCTTTTTTTTACATATGTTTGATTTGATCTGCCGAGATCGGCCGATAACGCTGAGTTAATGTGCAGAAGGTCCTGGGTTCAAATCCGGCTGTCACGGATGTTG
The DNA here is from genome assembly GCA_964056705.1 of Troilus luridus. NCBI lineage: Eukaryota > Metazoa > Arthropoda > Insecta > Hemiptera > Pentatomidae > Troilus > Troilus luridus. The sequence goes on from OZ057417.1 coordinate 14,581,469, forward strand.
TGAGATCTGGAGACTCTCATGGGGCCTACCCAGCTTCTATATATGGGGTACCCTTAATAAAGGATAAACTTGACGGTTGTGCATGTTCTCGGAAAAACTTCCACCAGTTATTGATCACGAGACTCTTTATGAATACAGGGTTTTTTTTTTGCCAGTAAATTAACATCTCATTTATTCAACTTATTATAGTGTTTGATAGGTCCGTAGATAATTCGTACTTAATTTATGGTGCTCTGAGATTTTTACAGTTCACGCTTAAATTGATTTTCGACCTGCCTCCATGAGACATAATCTCGTAATCATCCAAATTACTGATGTGGGATTATCTTCGCAATCTCGACATCTCTCGGGAATGAAGCAAGCTTGCTCTAGATGAGATGGATCAACATGACTCCTGTTGAGTATCCGGGGCAATCTCACCGCGCCTCTGTATTCGATAGGTAATTAATAGCTATTAACTTTATTGCTAATCACCCCATAATTATATCCTCGCGAATTAGCAAACTCGAGCCATGAAATCGGAAGTTATAACCTACGATATTAACAGTTATTATTTACGGTAAGTGATGAAATCTCATTTTCTCTTGCTTCTTTTTTAATATCCTGGGATCATTTTTTTACTCATATTAAAAGTAAAAGTAATTAATTCGAACTCCTTTGCATCAGTAAGTATTGTTATCACGTTTATATCTGTTTCACATGTTCTGCTTCATCCGCTGGTTGTCAATTGTTTGTACTTGATAGATTTGTAAAGAAAAAAAAACGATTCCGTGGAAAACTCAACTCAGAAGAGAAATACGGAATTCGAATTGATATATGTGACACTATCTGGAACATTAGGAGTACCTAAGTAAATAAGCTAAGAGGCACAGGGCAGGTAGCGTAACATGTCCCTTAGGGTTTATTACTTTTATGAAGATACACAGCAGTAGTTGTAGGAAAGGAGCGACCAACTCAACATGTAAACTGTCACATCTAGCTTTCATTCCTTGTAAGTAGTTTTATAAGTTACCTTGTAAATATGATCAGTACACTATAAATATATGTTATTCAATTAAATTAAAAAGGATCTTTATTTAACAATCCACTCAGTCAATCCCTGGTCAGTCATCTTTTGGAGAAGAGAGGGATATGTATCTTATTTATTAATGATATAGAATTATTATATGCTAAGAATAACGATCTCAAGGTGGCATCCCATTTTATTATTTAAATATTATTCAGATCAAAGAATCTTACTTTTACTTGAGATCAATGCTTGGAATAGAGCAGAATGTTCGTGCATTTCTTTACATCTTGCAAATTTAAAGGGCACCATATTGCAGGAGCTGTTCCGAATTTGGAAATATACATGTAAGTAATATGGAAAGAATTGCTGTGGAAAATCTAGGAAAAAAGTGATATTTCAATGGTGGTATTTGAACGTTTTATGTCTTGTCAAAATTAAACCAGATGAGTTAAAAAAATAAAAATTGGGGTATTGGTAAAGCAAACCATTTCTATCGTAATTGTGTTATTGAAATGCTTTTAATAACCATTAGAAAATGTTTACATGCTTGATACATTTTCGAAGCACTGTGATGCAAATCCTGGTTCAAATCCCGCTGCAGGCAAGACTTTTATTGATTCTGAGAGCAGCCGGAGATGGATCAAGGGCCCTCCAGGGGCTCACCAAGCCTCTACAAAATAAGGGGGAAAATCTAGCGTTTGAGCGTGATCTAGGACAAATCACTTCCCTGCACAACCGGTGTCCATGAAACAGTACTGTCTCTATTATGTACTGAACCCTAGACCATACACGGGTTGTAGTTATACAGGATTTTATTTCCATTATTCCCATAAAACTTAGAGTTTTAACATGGTACAATTCAAATATGACACTATTTATAAAAAACGTGTTGGTAATTGGATATCAGATTTATTGTTCCTGAATTAAAAAGCTTTAACCAATACAATTTTTATGCTATGTTGTTGTATTGAAGGAGCGATATTTTCAATCAATAGAATACAACATAATATTCTTTCTTGAAATCAGGCATGTTTGTTACGATCCTAAGACTACAAAGATATCCAATTATTTTATTATTGGATTACATAATCGATTAGGCAACATCGACATTAGCATTTTCCTTTCCGTTCAAGTTCCATTGCAACCCAACGCTCCCGAACGACAAATCATCCATTAGTGATCCGCGAAACATTTGCAAAAGCGCAGACTGGAGAGAAATGAGATCGCCTTTGAGACGTTCCAGCTCGAGAATAATATCACAACCGGGTGATGCAACCGCCTGGTTCTTTGTGGGCCCTGCGGAGGATCACGAGCGTCCTAGTTAGCTACCTTAAGGGTTAATTAATACACCTTACGTCTCCCAACGACCAGTTGCTTCGAAGGTAAGTTGTCTGCCAAGAGATGAATGCGTGGAACATGATCAATGGAAGGGTCGATGCCGAGTCGTGCATGTAGCGCTGAATTTCATGGGCCTAACCATGTGAGGATAAAAGTTACCCAAGATGACATAATTCAAATGTATACCATAAGGGAGCGAAAAACAAAAACAATCTTTCGAAGCAAGACATTAATTAAAATTGAAAAGCTTGCAACGTTATTTAGAACGGCTAGAACATTGTCTTGCGTGTTAAATAGCATAATTAAGGAAGATAGGTGAAGCATCCACACCGAAAATTATAGAGATATATAAGAAATTAAATTCTTATTGTATTAAAAAATTACTATAACATCAGTAGGGTAACCTAATGTACGGTGCCAGGTACTTGTTAATTATCCCTAATCTGATTAAACCTGGAGAGCAAACATTTAGAATTCCCATTGTAGCATCATCCGATATGCCACAGAAGCTTAAAGTGATTTTGATTGAATAAACAACAAGAAGAACGGAAATATTTATCCGGGCATTTTATAGATATTCATATTTATGGATCTTTGCTGTTTTAGCGCATCATGGGCGATGATGAAACTATTTCAACAGTCGTGTCATGTAGGGATTAGTTGGACATAAAGCTCAACCAGCTAGTTTTCCCCCTGCAATTGAAACTATAACTCATTTTATAATTGTTTTCTTTTATAATGGACTCATTTCCTTTATAATTTATATTGGGAAAGAGAAAAAAACAAAAACATTTTCCAGTCGATTAAATTTTCTTTGATCCTTATTTATCTCTTGAGACGTTTCGACAATGTGTCATTTTCAATCTTATCACATTTTGTTTTCTGCATCGGTAACCAATCATTTACATAACTTTATCATAGTTACAAGTCTAAAATATCTCCAAATTAAAATCATTTTAAATAAAAAATCTCTAGGGGATCATTTATCCTCCATGGTCAAGAAATTACTTTAAAAACATTTACATTTAATGTAATTTCTTGACCATGGAGGATAAATGATCCCCTAGCGATTTTTTATTTAAATAAAATTTAAAATGATTTTAATTTGGAGATTTTTTAGACTTGTAACAATGATAAAGTTATGTAAATGATTGGTTACCGATGCAGAAAACAAAATGTGATAAGATTGAAAGTGACACATTGTCGAAACCTCTCAAGAGATAAATAAGGATCAAAGAGAATTTAATCGACTGGAAAATGTTTTTGTTTTTTTCTCTTTCCCAATATAAATTAGGAGGGTCTACGGATTCCACATAGTTCATTGGCAATCAGAATAAATACTTTATCTGCCACATCCAATCTCAAACTTGGGGTCAGGAAAGCAGTAACCTGCATCCTACATTCTGATCTTCCTCGCTCTCAATGTAATAATACAAATAATTTAAACAATGTCCACAAATTGACTCCTTCCTTAGAAAGAAAATAATAACCTGGAGCTAAAAGTTTGATCAGGAAACTCTGATTCTCATTAACTTAGTAAATAAATACGTTCCTGCAATAAGCAAGAAAACATTGCTATGTATCATACCGGCGGCATTATAAATACATGTTTTTCTACACAAAGAGCAATGCTTGGGTTGAAAAGAAATAGGTTCCTCAGGTAGAAGGGTCATACCCATAGGGCCAAGGTGGTTGAAGAGATAAAAAAAGAGGGGGGTCGAAGACTCCACTGGAAAAAGGACTCTCTGAACAGATCCCAAAGAGGAAGACGCGGAAGTCGGAGCCGGCGAACGATGCGGGCGGAGGAGTATCCGAAGACAGAGAGACCCGGAGGCGGGCAGGCGAACCTACAAACCCAAACTACCCCGGTTTCTCAGGAAAGTGTAATTTATTTCCTGTTGTGTATTTTATGGCAATACGCTTTATATATCTATATCTGAATCATTAAGTGTACCTCTAAAAATATATGTATTGAATCATTAATCTTATTTCTAATTGAATTAATAAACTGCAGCCATTATAATTAATTTGCTGGTTATTTACCCCAGATGCACTATTTATTTATGAATGATATATTGAAGGTTTAAATACTGAGTAAATTGGTAAACACAAGGACAGACCTTTGGAACAGAATCCCAAAATCAATCAGAATATTCAAAATATATTTAAGAGCATAAAATATAGCAATATTGAAAAACTGAAAAGTGCATCACATAAGTTGTTATAGTACGAGCTGAATTCAAATTCAAAAAGATGCTGAACTTACTAACTTCTAAAGTTAGCTATAACATTTAATTAATGCTCTGCATAACATGCATTAGGAAATATGTTAAGCAAAATAGCCCAAATCATCTTAGCATAATATTGAGAATGAGACTATATCTGGAGTTACAGAACTAATATCGAGTGGAACAATGCATTTATCTGCACTACCTTTTTTCTGGTTCACAGTCCCATCGTAAAGTACTCTACTATTGTATTAGAGAGAGAGATAACAAAGGGAGTGATAATCGGTGTGATAAGAGGAGAGGGGTAGAAATCGTTATAAAACTATTAGTATTGAAAATGTCATAATATTAAATATATTCTGTTATTAAACCACGATTACAGGTCTCTAAAATTAAACAAATAAATATGTTTAATGCTCTTTCAATACTAAGCCTGTAGTTTTTAAAGAGAACGAGGATGGCAGCAATTGGAAAGAAGATAACCTTATGATAATTTGTCTAATTATTATTAAGAAACATATAATAATAATAAATAATTATTACATAAATCATCTATGTTTTGGAACTTGTAACACGTTTAATACGCATTTAGGCCATAACGAATCGTAACGCTTTTAGACCTAGAACATTGGGTTACAAAATAAATAAAATGTGCATCTTTTGGTTGTTGATGAATTTAGAGGTTGGTGGCCTTTAATGAAAGGCAAACAAAACACAATTTAAAATCCATTTCGGGCTAAAGTATTCCTCAAGGTGAACACTACGGTTATGTTCATTTATAATTAATATTAATTTAAATTTACTTTGCTAATATTAAAAAAATAAATTAGTAATAAATGTATAGCCTGGAAATGAGTGAAAGAGGAAGACTATCCTAAAGAAAACTTGTATTCCATAGGAATAAAAAAACTAAACCGAATCGGTTTAAGGAAACAGAAAGGGACATGAAAGAACTCGGGGTTACGGAAGATATGCTAAGGGATGGAATGAGTATAACCGAAGACATGAGGATGAAATTTGAGGCGAGAACGAAGCGGGCTATCAAAATCTCCAATGAGGAAAGGAATAGAAGATGAGGGAAGTTAGAGAAATACTGTGCGTAGAAAGAATCACGGCAGATACATTATTGATTGATCCAGAGTACCCGAAAAATTGGTTGAAACTTAATAAAAACCGGACAGCATGGCTATATAACATATACCATGGCTTCAGAATGTTCATCAGAAATTTAAGGGAAAATTTTGAACCAACCGAAATGTGGGGCAGACAAGATTTAGAACTAGAATTGTGGATGGGAAAGATTATCTCCCAAAGAATGTACGACATTTTATTTTGCAGAAGAATGGTGGAGAAAAAGCAAGAGGCTAAAAGATCTTCAAGTCAAACGATTGTTGTGACTTAGTGTTCCATAGGTCTCTGTATCAAAAAATAATAATTCAAACGAGCTGAGAAGCTTTCCAGAAACAGTTGAATTTATTTTAAAATAAATAGTGGTCATGTATTCACCTTTGCCTCCAAAAATAAAAAATAAAACCTAATAAAAAATAATTATTGTTAAACAATTTGAAATAATAGCAATAAAATGTAGTTGTTTATGATATTATTTTATGCAATATTGTTAAAAACATTGCAATATTGTAAGAAAGTATTTTCATGGGGTTGAAGGGGTATTGTAAAGCTAGAACTCTAATTAATACATTTTTTAATGTATTTATTTGTTTTATTTTAAGGAGGTAGACAGATCTCGCAACAAAAAAATGTTAATTATTCTTCCAAAACCAATTAAAAAGTGTTCCTCACACCCAAAAAAAAAATTAAGCCCTCAGGGTTTCGAAAAAAAAAGAAAAACACTGAATAAAAAAAAGTCTACGGACCAGGAAAAGCAAATCACGGATTGACCAGTTTTCAGGCCCGAGAATTAGTGAAAAAAATATTTTTTTTGGCAATTAATGAAGAAATGGCTCTTTACTTCTAAAACGAATGTATACATCAATCCTATAACTAAAAATATTTTATCAACAAACATTTATTGTATGAACGAAAAATTGAGGTACTTCGATAGTACATAATGGGATGTGGTATAATACAATTGAGCATTGGTCGAAAACTATGAATATAACAGGATCGACCATCCGGAAATTTCTTCTTACGCACATAATCATTAAACCTAATTATAAAAAGTGACTGATCATTTTGCAACCGACCCCGAACATTACACGATTAGAAAGCTTAACTTTATAAAGGCTTGGCGAGCCCCAAGAGGGTCTGTTGATCCCACAGGAAACATCCGTAAATGTTAACAAATTAAATAATTTATCTACCATAGCCGGGACCTTCAGCACAGTAAGCGATCTACACTCACTGACCTACCTTGCTCCCCTGAGGATCAATAAAGTATATTAAACAGAATTAAAAGGCTAATATTAGTTTAATATATAATATGAGAATGCCGGATATATATATATGTTTTCCCTATAAGGTAATTTCGTTTTGATTTAAAATAAAACTGTAGTAACATGCATAAACTTATTTTGTAACTGAGTATTAGAAAAAAATATGTATAAAACTTATCCTGTTCCACATATGACTAAAGCTAACTCTGCTCTTTCTTCTTTCAAGAAACATTTCCAGAATATATAAGAAACTCCTTTTCCTAGAGTTCTCAACTCCTTTTTTCTGAAGCCCTACCTTCTCACAAACTTGTAACGTATTACCCAGCTCGTTCACCCAGCTGGTAAATACATAGTTAAACCTCTTTAAACTTTAGTTAAAACTTTGGAACCTAAGGCTGTCGGGCTAGGTTATACGAAGTTTTGAAATTAATAAACTAGGACAACGCTTTAAAGATGGAGTTGTCTAGACTTATTATAGTTTAAAGTTAGGTCTTAGCAACTTAAACTCGTGGGAGCAAAAGCACAAGTATGTTAATTATTGGTAGAAGAACGGCTTTTGTAGGGACTATATTTCAAATATATATACATGGTGTCCCATTTCAAGTGGATCAAACGTTTTTAACTTTTAAATGAAACAAAATTCAGAATAACGATTCAGGTAAAAGTTATAGTTATTCAGGCCTAATTTGAAGAAAGAAAAAAACATGTTTTGTTTCTTCACATTAAATGGTCAATATCGACCTTCAAAAAATCTAGTCTCCTCAATTATTTTTAATTTTTCTGAAATGTACAATACAAAACACGGAAGAAATGTATGTAACATTTTTTCTATGTTTCATTGGTTAAGTAGAAACAACATTCAAAGTTCACTACTTTAGTATACCTCCTTTACGAGGAAACGTAATGTAGCATTAAGTTATTTTAAGAGTTTTTAGTCGTAATATCTTACTAATCAAGGTATTTTGAATCTTTCAGAAAATGTCTGGACATTTAAAAACCTTAATTTTAATAAAAATCTGTTTCGACGTTTTTATAGAATTTTTTTTATATTTAAAGTGAACTTTGAATGCTTTTTCTACTTAACCTATGAAAGATAGAAAAAAATGTTACATATATCTTTTCCATGTTTTGTATTGTACAGTTCAGAAAAATAAACATAAATGGGGATCAAGAGTTTAAGATTTTTTGAAGGTCGATTTAAATTGAAAAAACAAAAAATGTTTTTTTATTTCTTCAAACTAGGCCTGAACAACTACAACTTTTACCTGAATTGTTTTTCTGAATTTGGTTTCGTTTAAAAGTTAAAAACGTTTGATCTACTTGAAATGGGACACCCTGTATATATAAATATATATATATATATATATATATATATATATATATATTTATTTATTTATTATTATTATATACAGAAAATCTGTCCCATAACTAACTCTCCCCCCCCCCCCAGTGCTTTGCTGAAGGTCCCGGGTTCAAATTTGGCTGACAGATAAATAATTTAATCTGTTAACAGCCATAGATGGACCCTGAAGGATCTCCGGACCCTCCTGGAGCTCAACCAGCCTCAATGAAGTGGGCATCCGTAATTCGGAGAAAACCTGTTGCCTTTTAAACAGTACAGTCTTTATCATGCACTCTCTCTCTCTTCACGGGAAAAGTAGTACAGATCCCTATAATTCTAATTTATTTTAATAAAATCAATCTACCAAATCTTATTAATAGCGTTTGTGCATCCAAAATTATTAACAAATCAACACACTTGATAACCTGCCTGACTAAAGTAGCAAGTCATCAACTTCAATCCCATCATTCACCTTCATGTTTCTTGTTTAACGTCCAAATAATCTGTTCATCCGGTTCGTTTAGACCCTGTGAGCATCTGGAGTCAGAAGTTCGAGACCGGATATAGCGTACCAGGACTTCTCCAGGTGATTTGTCATGTCGAATATAGCCGATCGTAATGGCAGCTAGGATAATAAAACATGGCACTATACACTGCCCGTCCTTACTTCCTACTTGTCGGGTCCCGTTGGGTTAATTGTCCCACGTTGTCTCATCGCGTCTTGCGCAACAGTTACTTCTGCAAAGAGCTGATTACATCTTCGACATATGGCTCTCATGACTGGAAATTCAATAAGCTCATATAATTCGCAACATAAAATGATTATCTTAATTTATATCGTTCCAAACTATGATTTGTTACTGTATACAACATAACTCAATTATACCTTATCGATCTACATAATTTTTTTAATATCTTTTCAGTCTTGTATGAATATTCCAGGTTAATCGTTTGTCAAGATACAACCTTAAGTATCGGATCTGTTCTATAGCCACCAGCGGGATATTAAAGGATAATGAAGGGCAGGAAATCATTGGTTTACGACGTAAGGTTAAATGTGATTTGATGCGATTTTTTAGAATTTATTTTAATTCTCCAGTTTTGACACCATTCTTCAAGATCAGAGATATGGGATTGGAGGCTTTGGGATGCAATAACTGGATTAGTGTTGACTGATAATAGACATGTATCATCAGCATACGTGGTAAGGATAGTGTTAGGATGAGTTGGGATGTCAGCTGTATAAACTGTATAAATGATTGGGCCAATGATACTACCTTGAGGGATCTATATAATAAGCAGTTTTCCTTTACTTCATTTTTCTAATTTCCAATTTTATCAGCGTCAATATTTCACGGACAACTTTTGGGGGATTTGTAATAAGTTCATGTACCTCAGTTTAACGAGAGGTCTAGTTTTCAAAAGAATTGACGTAGTTTTGGAAGCAGGAGTAAAATTAGTGGCAATAGAAGATGAAGTAGCAGTAGACGTAATAGTAATAGAGTTTTTAGTAGTAGCAGTAGTAGATTTAGTAGTAGCCGTAGTAGTAAATGGCTGAGCGGTGGAGCGGAGTAGCTCAGTGGTAGAGCACTGAGTTGCTATGCCGAAATTTCTGGTTCAAATCCCGCTGCGGGCAAGACTTTAAAACTTAGTCAGTTTGCAGCCGGAAATGGATCAAATGGGATCTAGGAAGGGTCTAAGAGTCTAATAGGTTTATAGGTTGTTATAAAGATAGGGTACCCAAAAAAAGGGGGAAAATCTGGCAGTTGATCTAGGACAAATCACCTCCCTGCAGAACCAACAGAGTACAACAGTACAGTGAAACAGTACAGGCTCTCTGCCGTGTACTGAACCCCAGACCCGTTCACGAGTTGTAGTGGTATAGTTTATTTTTTAATAATAATTTTAACAGCAGTCGTAGTAAATATAGATGTAGCAGTTGCAGTAATACTAGCATTAGTAGTCGTAGTAGTAGTTTTAGTAATGGTAGTAGTAGCAGCAGTGGCTTTAGCGGTTGTAGTGATAGTACATAGTAGTACCAGCAGCAGTATAAGTAATAGAAATAGTAGTATAAGTAGCAGTAGTAGTAGTAAATATAGCTCTAAATGTAGCAATTGTCGTGACAGTAGCAGTAGTAGTCGCAGTAGTAGTACGAACAGGAGTGAGTTTAGGAGTTGTAGTGGTAGTACATAGCAGTAGCAGCGGAAGTAAAAGTAATTGAAATAGTTGTTGTAGCAGCAGTAGTAATCGAAGTAGTAAATTTAGAAGTAGTATTAGTAATAGTTTTAATACTAATAATATTTTTTTTAATTATTCTTTAATCTAAGAACAACAAATGAGCATACTATTGACCATGCTACGAATAGGTCAAATAAGCTAGCAATTAAAGTTCTGGGAAGAGATACCAGCAATAATAATGAGATATAATAAGAAAAACAATTTTTATACACTTAACTCTAGGCCCAAACTATCATACAATTTTTACAGTGTTTCTTAAATTACTAAATATTAAAGGACTGCTAAATAATACGGTTGAAAAAAAGCGTATGATAATCGACAATTTGAAAAGAAACTTTATACTTTGTGACTATCATTAAAAATATTATGTATGTGGGTGTTGTGCTTATAGAGATTAAACAGTAATAAATTTAACCATAAAATGAACAATAAAACAGTAATATTGTAGTGATATTTATAAGTACAAATGAGATTCTAATATGAAATCCATGATAAAGGTTACCATTCCACTAGAAGGGGGGGGTAGCCAAAATGGGCGTGGCATCATCGATTTTTAGTCAGGTGACTCTTTTCCCAGGGGCAACAACACGCTCCATCTACTTCTTTTACACCTTACCTAATCTCTCGAGGGCCAGTTCTTCTAGGCCAAGTATCTTAGTATGGATGGAAGGTATAGATGAAGAGTATTCGGACGTGAATAGTAAATAAGTCCGGATCGTTATTCACAGACTGTAAGGATACCAAATAGGTCTGATATTGGCAAGAGGATGCAATGTTTCCAACAAAAATAAAAAAATAATACTAAATTACCCTTATTAAAAATAAAAAAAATTGTTTTTGCAGTTTTCCGATTTATCTCATAAGAAATAGTAAGATATAACGCAGTATTTTATTAAAAATTTAATTACTGTTTAAAAGGGGAAAAAATCAGGAGAAAATTTTAGTTGGCCAACACCTATATATATATTATGTTTTGGTTATTGAGTTTCAATTACTTCTTTTAACTTCTTTAGACGACGTTTCGAGACTAGGTTAGTCTCATACTCATGCCCTAACAGTGAAAAAAAGAGCTTTTTGTTAAAAAATTGAGCAGCACACTAAAATAAATATACAATGACGCCTGTAAGATGTAAGATGGGGTGTACTTACAAGTTCCAAAGAATTGATCAGTTTATCATCAATCAGTTATTTCGCAATATTATAAAATGTTTTATTGCAATAGCTATGATCAACAAGTAAGTAATCTATTTTTAGGAACAGCAGTTTTATTTAATTGTTGAAACATATTAGATTATTTTTATTATTATTTCATTAAGAAATAATTAAATTTGAATAACACTAGCTTAGGCCTTGAACATCCGATTTTTTGTTTACAGGCTGATTTTTATACTTCTCTGTAGACATCATTTCTTTTATATTCCGTTTGAAACTATTTTTCTCTTGGTGTATTATTTTAGGTTTATCAAATTTAAATGTATGTTTTGTATTTCTAAAATGTGTAGTGAGGGCTGTTTGATCTGGTTTATTGGGATTTTTTATTATTGAAGCTCATTTTTTCACTGTTAGGGAATGAGTATAAGACTAACCTAGTCTCGAAACGTCGCCTAAAGAAGATAAAAGAGCTGACTGAAACTCAAGAACCAAAACATAATATTTACATAACAGTCAAGATAAGTAGAAACCAGTATATCTATTATATATATATATATATATATATATATATATATATATTTATTTTTTTCGGTTGACTCTACAGACTTTGTTGATCATACCAGCCTTCGAGGCTGATATAAGGTTTCAAAATATTTATTTTATTACGGGATAGGGTGATTGATCCTACACCCACCCCCAACCTGGAGGACCAGTGGCTGATCGGAGTAGGAAGACAGGGCGATGGGGCCGCCCCATTATATATATATATATATATTCTTATCAGGCGTATATTAGAGAGGAAGAAATTGGGCCGGGTAGAGGTCAGAAAAAATTCTCTTAAGTAAGAAGAACTGTTTATTTTAAAGCCAAGGTTTCGACCCACATTGCAGGTAAATCGATACCTCAGAGGTTATTGGGAATACAAAAACGTAGCTAGGTTTGAAACTACTGGGTTTGAGTAGAATAAAGTTGGGCCAATTAGTTAATAATGGGGCGTTAAGGTCATTATGGCTTATTTTATTTGTAATGGAGTGCAGAGAATTAAAGATCTTACGAAGGATTTTGGATTGTAAGAATTGAACACGAAAGGGATTCGATGGCTTAGTGGAACCTCAAAGCTCTGTTCCTTATGTCTAAATAGACCTTACAATAGTCATCTTTTGTAATTTAAGCTTAGAGCGTTTGCCTGAAACAGCGAATCGGAATTGGTTAGATAACCCAATACCACAACTGAATATAATTGTGAAATATTCAGTTACATTAATATAGAAATGAAATATTCATTTGATATTTCTAAGAGATATATATGTTCTAGTTTATGTTGAAAAAAAAAAACATGCTCAAGGTACACAAATGCCTTAGTTGGTATCAGAAAGCCAAATTTATAGCTTTACAAATTGCCTGTAAAGGAAGTCATACATATGTAAGAATTCTATGTTTGGATTAAACCATGTGCTTGGATATGTAGCGAATTACATTAGGAGGAATGAGTTGAATAACATTAAACAAGGGATGTGTTTGTGGCTTTAACATGGAATTATCATTTGAAAGTTAGGCAGGTCCATAGAATGATTTTCCATAATTATTTTAACATTTATTTATTTATCCTAAACAAATTTATAGTGATCATAACATTACATTAATGTGATATAGGGATAGCTCTGTGAGTTGAGTTGCTATGCTAAAGGTTCCTGATTCAAATCCGGCTGTGGTAGATCTACCGACACAGCCTCTATAAAGTAGGAATCCTTAATTGGGGGAAAACCTGGTGGTTAAGCGTGATATCAGACAGATCACAATCGTTGTCCTTAAAGTCTTATTTAACCATTTAACTAGCCTAGGCCCGTTATGGGTTGCAGTGGTACAGTTTTTTTTTTTATCATTTCTATTGATTCAAAAAACTCGAAATCAAAAACAAAAACACCAAAAAAATGTATTCAAATATAAATATCTGATTTTTTGGAATATAACGTAGAATCATATTATTTAATATTTTTTTCAGTATTCTTATTTTATTAAGAAACCAAACCCTGTACCACTACGATCCATGACGAATCTTGGGTTCAGTACGCAATACATACTGTACTGTTTCTTTGACGCCGTTCTGAAGGGAGGTGATTAGTTCTAGATCACGCTCAATCGTCCGATTTTCCCTCCTATTTTGGGTACCCACTTCTTAGAGGCTGGGTGAGCCCAATGAGGTCCCATAGGATAGCGGGATTATAACTCAGGACCTTCGTCACGGCAACTCAGCGCTCTACCACTCAGCAACTCCGCCCCCTTTTCATTTTTTCATAGTGTTCTTAATAAAGTTGAAATGATTTTTTTTTTTAATTCACGTTTTTTAAGAAAAATAAACAAATCCCCAGTGATTTTTTTTTCCCTTTCCTTTATTAGTCCTAAAAATGATTTATATTTAAAATAAGCTCAGTAAATGAATAAAAATACCCGACATGTAATAAAAGATGCCCTCGATATAATAAAAGAAGCGGTGCATAAAGGTTTTATTACTCCACCTAATAGCGGCAGTTACCCAGTTTCATCAGTGCCTTAATAGTGAAGTTTATGGCGACTCGTTATACGAATGGGGTATTGCACTTCTGCAGGCTATTTACTGAAAATACTTCATTAACATCCTAAAGGTGTCTGCCTGTTGTAAAAAATAAGCACAAGAGCTAAATATACATTAAATTATTAAAACATTAAATATAACTCCGTTTAAGACAATATTAACACTAGACAAACTATCTAAACTCCAAATGATTTACAAAATACTCATAGACACGACTATTATAACATTATTTGGAATCACGGAGTAGAACTTTGGGGATCTACTGAGCCATCGAATTCCTCTCGTATCCAATCCTTACAATGCTTCTTAAAATGCTCAATGATCCTTAACAAAATCATCCATAGCACCAACCCAACATACATACTTATGACAAACCCCCTAGTGTTACCACTCAACCGTTTCAAACCTAGCTGTCTGTCCTATTCCCGGAAATCCTAGGAGGCGTCTGAAAAGAAAATTGCCTCGTGCCATTGCAAGTTGAATTTATCATTTGAGATATTATTTGTTGAATTTATTATTTTCCTTCGGAACGGACGTTAAACGGGGGCCTGCACGATGTTTGGTACTTGTTAAAAATCCCTATCCTTGATGCCCTGGATATGCAAAATTTAGCTCACATCGTCCGAATAGCCTTAGCAGCATTAAGTGACTTTAAATAAACAATCTATAAATATAGGAATGAAAACATTTAATATCAAAAGGCAATGTATGTTACAGGGGACCTGATTTCAATTCTCTTAAAAATCTGTTAAAAAAAAGAAGTTAAGTTTTCAACATTTCACTAAATGAAATATAATAGTACTTTGCTGTTGAAATTAATTATTTTAATGAATCGATACTGGTTGTAGCAGATAAACTATTAAATCTTCTATAAAGTTGGTACCCTTAACTGAGATAAGAAAAAACCTAGTGTAGCATGAACTTCGCATAACCAGCACAACTCCTCCACCTCCTTAACATTCTAGAATATTCGAAGGGAGTATTTTTGCCCCTATTTCTCATCATATAATAAATATTCATAAAAAAATATTGTTCAAATACCGTTTGACACATATTTTATCTATGATATTCATTTGAAATCCCCCCACGAGGATTCATTTGAAAGCGTGGATGGAGAAAGGACCATTGAAGACAGCTATCGCGGGTTTGATCTTTTAGTCACCTTGTCGGATTCGGTGGTAATGATTCTGTACTATTAAGCTTAGTTCCAGCTGGTTATACGTGAATTTTTTTATTGCTTATTTCCAATGTTCCAGAGACTTGCTAGTAGTTATTTTAAGTATTTTTTATAGTTTTTGCTCATTCCTTACACAAAAATTAATGTTATGAAATGAGACTTTATATCAATCTTGTTTTATGAGCCATTACGAAAGGTCGTATAAAGAACTTTTGTTGAATGGATGATGGATGTCCACTAGTATTGAAATCGCCATTAATAACCTTACCATCAACATTCAGCATTGTTCGATCCAGTCAGTGCTTTTAATGAATCATTGCTTTCCTGTGTCCCGTGCGTATAATGATCTCGCGTAGTGAAAGGCAGATAGAAAGGATTCTTTACAATCACATTATTTAAATTCAATTTTTAGTGCTTCATACTTATTGTATATTACTTGTATAGTACTTTATACAATGCATATAAAATAGCCTATAATAATATATTCAATCATACGATCCCTTAGCATCCTGTGGCCCAGGGCGAATGAGAGTGGTGCTCAGAACAAGCCAATGCTAAAGTCAATTTATAAATTAATAAATAAACCTGAACTTCTACAAGTCTTGAAGTACCTAAGTTCAATACATGGTAGGGACTGTACTTCTTTTGGGGCAAACGTTGTGAAGGAAGGCGTTTTGACTGAGACCACGCTCAACTGTTAGTTTTTCTCCTAATTAAGAGTAACCACTATATGGAGGCTGGGTGAGCCCAAGTAGAATCTATAGATCCCATAAGGTCCATTAAACAAACTGTTAACCGATTAAACATTTATCTGCCACAGCTAGATTTAAATTCAGAACCTTCAGCATAGCGCAGCCCTCCTCATAGTTCAAAGTTTTATATTATTCAAAATATCAACCTCTACAAGAATATGCTAAGATGAAAAATGTACACTGCTAATTATAGTTAATAGGCTATGACGTCAGTTTTTTTTAATTAATTAATCAGACAAATGTTTCACCATGAAATTTCAATAGTTTTTAAGAATGCTAAAAAAATATGTATTAATTTTTCAATAATTTCTGTAAAATGATACCTACACCTAAAAAGAAACAGGAATACCCTTCCTCTTACCGCCCTATCTCACTTTTACCTTGTATGGGTAAAAGCTGGAATAGCTCATCCTGAAACGATTGCATCCTGGGTGCAAATCACATTATCCCAGATCACCAGTTTGGATTCAAAATATCCCACTCCACTATCCAGCAATTTCATCGGGGTGGATGTTGTTTCCTGAGCTTTGGAACGTGAATTGTATTGTCCAGCGGTCTTCCTTGATGTTGAACAGGCCTTTGGCCGAGTCTGGCACTCTAGGTTGCTTCTCAAACTCTATAAATTCCTACCTCCTACATAACTTCTCATTATCCAATCTTATCTCTCCTACAGGCCATTCACAGTATATCATTATAATGTCTACTCATTCCTCTTTCCTCAATCTCCTGGTGTTCCTCAAGGCAGTATCTTCGGCCCATTTCTCTACACAGTTTATACAGCTGACATCCCAACTCACCCTAATACTATCCTTACCATGCATGCGGATGACACATGTCTATTATCTGTCAACACTGATCCAGTTACAGCATCACTTACTCTTCAATCCCATATCACTGAACTTGAAAATTGGTGTTAAAACTGGAGGATTAGAATAAATCCCACAAATCTCATCTAATCACCTTTACCTTCCGTCGTAAACCAACGCTTAACTAGGAATCCTCTAGTCTAGTGTCTGAAACGACAAAAAAAAGCTCCCCGTTTCAGCTTACTTCAACATTTACTAGACAAACGCTCTAACCTGAGCGACCCATCTGGACGGAATAGAGCATTGGGGCTCCAATAAGCCATCGTATTCAATCCTTAGAATCCAAAATCCTCAATGCTCCTTACTTTGTTACGAATATCCATAACGACCTTAATGTCGCGTTTGTTTGCGGATTTCGCACGAATCCGATATCAATCTTTTCATGATAAACTTCATTTCCACTCAAACCTACTAGTTTCAAACTTCGCAACATCTTCAATTCATGATAATCCTCCGAGGCGTCTGGAAAGAAGACGGCCTCGTGGCCTTATAAGTTGAACTTTTTATTTGAGTACCGCCCCGGGCAATCTTGGGACATGATTTATATTTTATTATACTTACTTGATGTATTCAGTATACAGTTATAAATTTCAATAAATACATTTTTTTTTATATTCTATCATAAAGCTATTTTACGAATTTGACTCCCTGTAAAAAGATATTTTCGCCCCCCAAGTTTTCCCTCTACTTTTTAACTACTTTATAGAGCCTGGGTGAGCCCCAGGAGATCTTCCATGACTACAGATGTTAATACAGATTAAATGAATTATCTCCCACCGTCGGAATTGAACCTTCAGGACCTTCAGCACGGCAACTCTGTCATTTAGCCACCCTGCTCCCTTTAAGTGTACATATAATTTTTACTACAGCTGAACTATTTTATAAAAGGTTTACACGCAGTTTGGAATGGAAACCGGTTTTCAAAACTTTCCTTTTAAGCCTTCTACCTATATATATTCCTTCTGGGTTGTTAACATGATGTATGATGTAAACTTTGAGCTTTAATTCTTTTCCAGTTTTCAGGCATTCTCATGAGGCTCCTTCCATCAGTAGTCCACTTCTAACCTGCTTTCAAATTCTCTTTGAAGTACTTGAAAGTATAAATTCTCTCTGAAGCTTTTATACCGGAAAAGCACACATACACAGGCACACACCCATATAAATCTACAGGTACTACGTAATTTCATAAAGCTAAACAATCATTTACCCATTAAACAATTATGTATATTATCTCAAATGTTAATTGAGCTTTTTTAACGTTTACTCATGACGAATGAGGTATAGAAAGCATTATAGTGTTGTCATTGGATAAGAGCAGGTAGCAGCCACGTGCGAAGCTTAACACCTGACCCCAAGGGAGTAGGGTCAATTCGCCGCATACCATCCTCAGTGTTAATTCACTTCAGGGCGTATCGTCCCTCAAGAGGAACGTAACAGTCAGTTAGTTAATTATTCAAATAGCTTAGTTTTATAAATTTGAACTAAATTAAATAAATATATGAAAAGTAAGTCACTTGGTAGATCTACAGCACATGTTGGAGTCGACGAATTTCCAAATTCATCAATAACAGCGCAGGTAAGATGTGCTGTACTTGAAGTTTATTGGCGGTTCTTTTTATTTGTGTATGTGTCCTGTTGATGTAAGTATTGGCGTAACTAGTCCAATTTCTAATTTCATTCTTTTAATTTTGCTAATGCCTCTTTTTGAGTTTGAGTTCATTTATATTCATAAATCGCCCATTCAAAAGAACAATGTCATTACTTAAAAACCCTGATTTTTCAACAGAGCTATTTAAAAGTTTTATGGGAGTTAAAAATATAAAAAATTGGGCATTAGCAAAGAAAAGCATTCATATTGTAATGATGGCATTGAAATTGTTTTAATAACCATTAGATAATTTTTAAAATCTTGACATTTGTATTTTATTTTAACTTATTTCATTATTCCCCTAAAACTTCAAACATATTACAATTCAAAATATGATTTTATTGAATTAACCCAAAAAACATGTAGAAAATGAAATATTGTTCCTTAATTAACAAGCTTCAACCAATACAATAGCTGATGAAGGCTTAATTCAAAGATGCTAATTTTAAAGATATGATGTTGTTCTTTTGAAGGAGTGATATATATATTATACTTGCTGTCCAGGAAGACATTGTTCTGTCCTATTTCCCTAAAACAAAAGGCTTCCAAATTTTCTCCAACCATTACAATGGCAACTTCATCAATTGTTGGTGCATTGAAACATCTCAAATGTTCTCCTACAGAACTTTTACTAGCTCTGATTACAATTTTATGATTACCAGATCGCATAAGATCCAGTGCAGTTTTACACAATGTATTCAATTGATTGTGTTGATGAAAAAAAAATTGTAATTGTTCTACAAAAGAGTTCCTGAACTATTATTTTTTATTAAGGGATCAAGAAAAGTGTTGTTTTTATCATTTCCCTCGTAATTTTTACGTTTTTCTCTCCAAAAGAACCTACTTTGGGCCTTAACAGAAATAAGGAAAAAAAAATTAGACGAATTGGGCGAGCCGTTCTCGAGTTTTGCGCTTAGCAACACATTTAGTGATTCATTTTTATTCATATAGATATACAGCTGGGAACAGAGTGGTTTCTTTGGGAAAGGAAAAGTGTTGATTTGTATCATTTCCTTCGTAATTTTTACGTTTTTTCTCTCCATAAGAACCTTCTTTGGGCCATGACAAAAATAAGGAAAACAAATTTAGCCGGATTAGTCTAGCCGTTCTCGAGTTTTGCGCTTAGCAACACATTTGGTGATTCATTTTCATTCATATAGATATACAGCTGGGAACAGAGTGGTTTGTATGGGAAAGGAAAAGTGTCATTTTTATCATTCCCCTCGTAATTTTTACGTTTTTCTCTCCATAAGAACCTACTTTGGGCCTTAACAGAAATAAGGAAAAAAAAAATTGGACGAATTGGTCGAGCCGTTCTCGAGTTTTGCGCTTAGCAACACATTTGGCGATTCATTTTTATTTATATAGATTATAAATTGCAAAACCCTACGTTTTAAAATTGAAAATAATGAGGTAAAATACTTTTTTCACAACGGGTGTACCCATATCGCCATGGTTGAAACGTTTAAGAAATTAAAACGTTTTGTTTAGTACTGCCAAATGCCAACTTTTGAGTTATTTAGTTATTCTTTTGAAGGAGAGATATTTATAAATTGTGTAGCAACTAAGATGGAGGCAAGTAATCTTGTTATGCCAACAGTTCGGTAGAAATAATACAACTGTTACCAAAAGTTAACCAAAGTCAAACACTTAATGCAAACTAGTTTCAGAGCCTGAAAATTGATAAGAACCATTATGTTATCAAAGTTTGGCAAGAAGAGTAAGTTGTAAACTAGTTAAGGAAGTTGTCTATTGTGAGCCTGAGGCTTCGGTGGTTCAGACCCTGGACGTTCAGACATTCAGTCACTACGAATTATTAACATTCTCTGTCCATTCCAAGCTGGTTGGCCACTTCATTCTAGACTTTCGGAGTTAAAGTTTAGATTAAAATTTACGTCGTCGAATGATGAATAGGGTCTAAGATAAATGAGAGAGAAACCAAAGGTCGAAGGAGAATCGTGTTTAGAACATGAATTTCATACAAGAAGCCAAGTTATGTAATGTAATATTTTTTTTTTCCAAGGATATCAGTTTAAACGTTACATTTCTGAAAGTTTATGAGACAAAACAAGAAATTTGTAACAAGTATCATATATTAATACTAAAATACAGATGAAAAAATGTAACAGAATTGTTTATGGAGAAACAAAAGTACTTTAACTTGACTCTAAAATATTTGTCTTACGGTCAGAAAAAAATACATATTTTTCTTATAAACGAAACCTAAATAGCAACTGGTCATATTGTATCACCTCTGGTTTAGTGGTTAGCATAATACATAATAGATTTAGTATTTAATTTAATAATTAAATAATAGATTTTCCTAGAAGTAAAAAATCCTTAATTATGCCATCCTTCGGGCGTAAAATAGCGGTTCCGAGTCTATACGGTTAAAGAAACCTATCCTAATAATACCTAGATAGGCAAAATATTCTGTAGCATCGTCCGATTAGCTACAGCAGCATTATATGGCGTTAAACGAAATAAGGATTATAATCGAAGTAAGTAAAAAAAAATAAAAATTTAACACTTTATTTTATTTGTTATTTATTTCAATATAATTTGCTACAATTAACAAAAGTAGTTTGCTGTACCAAACTGACCAGTCTCAAACTTCAAAAACTTGGACAAATTTAAATGTATCTGTAAAGAATCACATATACAATAAAATAAAAAAATTATACAAAAAAACTTTCAACAAAGAGAAAAAAAAATCAAAATAAACAAAAATTGTTTCTATACATTCTTTATAACTTATTTACATCTATATGAACAATAACAATAATATAAGATAATTTGGTATCCTACAATAATGCTTTGTTCTTTTATGTATACTCGTATACCGCTTTGCACTATTTTTTGTGTAGCTCAAAATATTTTTTATAAGTAGGTTTTTATTTTGTTTACACTTAAAAAAGAATTTTTTGCATAATTTATTGATAAATACATTAATATACGGTGTACATAATTCTGTATGCATAATTGTAACTTTAATGTCATGTATGCATAGTTTCCAGCAATTCTTAGGCAGTTGTTTTGAAATATTTGTATTTTTTTATAATTTTTTTTCGACATATAATATTTAACACCTCTTATGCATTAAATTATGAGATTATACAAGTAATCGCTTTAAGTAGTCTCTATCTGAGTAGTAATTGTAACGTAAATTTTTTCTCAACGAAAGAAAACTAAATCGATTTTTCATAGTAATATTCTATATGTTCGGTTTCAGGAATGTTCCTGGCTGCATCTTCCTGGATTAACGGGGTTCCTGTTCATGTTCATGGACCTTTCTAAATATCTTATCCTCAATCCATTTCCTTACTAGATACCCTTCAGAGGATGTTCTCCTGGATGTTCCGACAGAAAGGGGTTATGATATTGATAGTTGAGGCAGAGAGCGGATCGATATCTCCAGAGAGATGGATATATTATGCATGGCCCGAGGCAGGCCGACTCGCCCCCTACAAAGTCTTCAGCTCAGGACCTCTTTGTGCTTCACGTTCCCAACCGTTCTATATCCTCCTACATCGTGTTCGAGAACACAATGAAACCCCGAACACAACGAAAACAATTATTTCATCGCTTAAAGGCATGGAAATTGGAAAATCAATAAACCCGATGGACTTCGCCTTTCTTTTTTTAAATTAGTTTCCTAAACGAGAAATAAAAGGTTCGGTTAATGAAGTATGTCTTTCGTGTTTTTTTTTTATTAACTATTCATAATATTTTATTCAAACTTGAAAAAAAATTGCTGTCTGCCTGAATAATATGACTGGTTCGGTATATATGGTTAAAAATAAAAACATTAACACTACAACCCGTGAATGGTAGAAACTGTATTGTTCCTAGGCAAGTAGAAATCAATTTTTCAGGTTTTTCCCTAAGTTAAGAATACCCACTTTATAAAGACTGGGTGTGCCCCAGGAGTGTCTGTAGAACGTTGCTGTTAACAGATGGAATAATTTATCTACCATCGCTGGATTTCAACATGGAACCTTCAGTATAGCACTGTACTAACTAAACTAACCCACTTTCAAATTCTATTGAAATACAATGTTTGAAGAATAGATGCTAAATTATTCAATCATGTAATTTTTCAATCATAGTTCACATTATTCACTATGTCTTATCTATTATTGTAATTATAGTATGAGGATTCCAGGTTAATCGTTTCTCGAGATGCAACCCTAAGTATCGGATCTGTTCTACAGGCACCAGTATGGTATTATTAAAGGATACTGAAGGGCAGGAAGTCATTGGTTTACGACGTAAGGTAAAAGTGATTTGATGGGATTTTTGAGAATTTATTGTAATTCTCCAGTTTTGACACCATTCTTCAAGATCAGAGATATGGGATTGGGGGCTTTGGGATGCAATAACTGGATTGGTGTTGACTGATAATACACATGTATCATCAGCATACGTGGTAAGGATAGTATGAGGATGAGATGTCAGCTGTATAAACTGTATAAAGGATTGGGCCAAGGATACTACCTTGAGGAACTGTAATATTTATAATAATTTTATTAATTAATATTAGTACAGTATTTATTTTTATATAATGTTTTCTAATTACACACAAATAGGGAGTGAGGTAGCTGAGAGGTAGAGCGCTGAGTTGCTATGCAGAATACCCCAGGTTCAAACCCAATAGTCGCCTATTAATTTATTTAAACTATTAATGGTCATATGTGAACCCTGTGGGATCTGCAGACATTCCTGGGGCTCACCTAACCTGTAACAATTGGGTATCCTTAGTTAGGGTAAAAACAGTTGAAAAGTCGAGTATAATCGGGTAATACACATTCCGGAACAGCTGTTCTAAAACAGTACTGATGGATTGCAGTAGTAAGGATTTTTTTCTGCTTTATTTATTGAACCGTTATGGAAGTTAACAGGATAATTATACCATCAAAACTAGAAATCAGAAATATACACTAGCTACACCGCTAGCCGAGTATACTATAATAAATCTGAGGCCACAGAGAATAAATGGTTAAGTCGATTTTTTTTCCAGAGTAAGTTAATTGTATTAAGGAAAGCGGAATCGTGTCGTTTTTGGCTTTTCAATCCCTGACTTAGCCCATGTACAGCGAAAATGAGACGATTCCACTTCCATAAGTACAAGGCATTTATTTTGGAACAATTTCGATTTAACTACTTATTCACTGGGGATGTAGAAATATACAATTTCAGCCTAAATATATTCAGCTGCATGATCAAAACTCGCCCATGATATAAAATGCTTTTTGATCCCGGCTACCAATGAATGCCCCTAATTAGCAGAGAGGGCTATACACGGACCCTCGTCACACATATTTGCAATTCAAATGACATGTCGGATGTGGCGTGGCACGGAGGATGACTGGGGAATAGGGACAAGACATCATTCCCCACTCAGCCCTGGTCCCGGGGGATCGGCACAGTCATAGCGCCGCTGCCCCTAGCTCTCTCTGTCGATTCCTATGTCATCTCTTCGACTACCATCCACCGACTGGAGCAAACAATTTTGCAACTGTCGCAGTTTCACCGCGTGTCATTTCGAACTCAACTAGAAAATATGACGGAGCGCAAAGGAGCTAAATGATAAACAATATTGTCATCACGACTAAACAAGTCGAGAAAAAAAAACATTACAACGAGGTATTTATCGTTACAGCAAAGCTCTGAATAAATCCATGCATACTCCACAAAATATGGCAATATGTACCTTTTATTCTTCTGGATGTTCTTATATCATTTGGTGTTCATATATGTATACACCCCGTAAATTGGTATTATAATTCATTCGTTAAATATGTCAACGCTTCTAATGCCTATAGTGTTTTTCAATCAAATTTTCCTTTACATTGTCGATAATTATTGTTTTCTTACTAAATATCCTTAAACTACTTCTCTTTTATTTTGCACGAGTTTTTTTTTTAATTGTGTGTATAACTTTTAATATATCACCTGTCTATAAATTTCTAATTAAAAAAAATATCATTGTGTAATGTATTTAATATATTTTAATGTTTAAAAATTCTTTTGCATGTATGGTCGTACTAGACCATTTTTGGTACACGTTTCTTATGTTTATTTATCAACTGCTCATATTTAGAATCAACTTCTCTCCAATCCAAAGGACAACTTCAAAAAAAGCCATAATAATCATGAGATTTGGCGAAACCGGAGGTTCGATGCCGATACCACCATGCATACATGGTTCCACTATCCAAAACCCAAATCCGCCAGATCACTCTTGACGCAATCTTCCCACTTATGCCACAGTCTACCTCTCAGTTGGCACATTAATAAGCCCAGCAACTTTACAACCATATTATAACCGTCATAACACCATCCCTTGAATAATATTAACTGGGTTCATGCTTCTCAATTCCGCGTCATGTAATCTCCTAAATTTTCCAGAAGTCTCATCCTTTGTTGGTCCGAATATGCTTCGCAAAATCTTATTTTTCAATACCTCATAACATTGTTCATCCTTCAGCGTTAAAGGCCAAGTTTCACATTCCTAAAGAAGAGTTGGAAGGGTGATGGGTTTATAAGTTCTGATTTTTAGATCTGGGGACAAAATCCGAGACCAAATAACAACAAGAATTCCCTGCCTTTAATCGCTTCCTTTCCTCTTGAATTTCGTTGTTTTTTTCCGGTTACCATGGACACTAAGTACTTGAAAACAAGATCCACAAAATTTTTATTTTTCGGCTATTAACCATTTACTTAGTATTATCCGAATTTACTTCCAGCCCTATTTCCTAACCTCCGTTCATCAACGTTTCTATATTTAAAATTAAAATTTCTAATTAAAACAACTAACTAATAAATTATAAAAAAGTTTCTATATTTAATTTTATAGTTTCCGCATCTTCACTCAACATTACCAAATCGTCCGCAAACAATGTATTATAGTGGTACAGATTTTTTCACCATGGATGCAGCTATAAATGCAAATATTATTATAAGTAATTGTTATTAAATTATAAAAGTCCGGATAGTCAAAAAATTGACCGTTAAGGGGAGAAAGCTTTGAGTAAATAGAATGCATAATTAACGATGTTTACTTTGAAGGGAAGGAGGAAAACGTCAAAATGGATTTAATTATTAATCGTCGAATCAAAAAGGTCATTAAACTTCCAAGATTAATTAATATTTCATTAGAGGGATGGATAGAGGATCTTATTATTCTCAAGTTACCAATTAAATATTCTATTTTCGACAAAGCTGGCAGATTCCTAGAGCGTAAAACCAATTTTGCTCTTGAACAATGTGCTTATAGAATTAACAATATTTAATAATAACTGAGTCTGATAATAATAATGATAAGACACTGACTGTTCACTGAGATTGACAGTGAACTCTCAGTTGAATGGTTAAAAATAGGGCAACTGTTTGGAGAGACTGAATTGTTTATATTAGCCATACAGGACCAGGTAATTGCTACTGGAGCCTACAGAAAGCTCATACTTAAGGAAAACCTGATGACAGATAAATAACGCTTCTGCTCGAAAACTCATGAGTCTATACAGCATGCGGCAAATGGGTGCGAAGCACTGGCTGGGACAGACTACATGATCAGGCATAACAATATATCACCAAAGTATATGCAGGCTATTAGGACTGTTAGGCGGAAAGGAGGTGCCTTAATATCGCTGTGCCGGAAAAACTATTAGAAAATAAAAAAATAAAAATTTACTGGGATGGGCAAACAATCACCGACCACAGAGTAATACATAACCGTTCAGATATTTTGTTGATCCATAAAATGGAAAAAAATGGCAGAATTATAGAAATAGCTGTCCCATGTGATTCAAACTTAATGAACACCAGATCCGAAAAAAAATAGGAAATATCAGGAGCTTGCTATTGAGTTAAAATCACTTTATCATTTGGATAAAGTGCTCATAACTCCAATAGTAATTTCCTCGAATGGTCTGATATTGAAAAGCACAAGGGAGGGTACAGAAGACCTCGGCCTCCGTTTGGAAAAATTAAAATTGGCGCAAAAAGTAGTTCGGTGGGATACCTGCAGAATTGTAAGAAAATTCTTAAATCGGTAAACTTCACACTTCCCTTGAATTTTGAATTCCGGGATGTGAATTTGACGCCGGAGAAATCTGTGACAAAAATATAATAAAAATAATAATAATAATAACTTATCTAAGTAAATATTCGGTAATTATTCCGCAGGCCGTCGCTTCAAGGAGAGTCACAAGTTTTAACTTTTCATTCGTTTCCCTTTGAAGATTTTCAAAACATACAAGTTATAATGAGCTTTAGCGTGGAAAAGAGAATGTTTCTATGGGAAATGCTGATAATTCGGTAATCATTTCATGTAGAAACGAACGTTTCAATAAATCGGTATCATCTATACTTCGAAATGTTGGTTGAAACTTTTAAATCTTGATTAAATGTTTACCGAAATATACTCATTACTAATAATTACATTCTGTTTTCCATACTAAAGCTCACGGTAACTTGTATTTTTGAAAAGTATTAAAAAGTAAATCAGTAAACACTTTTTGGGAGTCAACTCGAAACGACAACCTGCGGAACATATACCAAATATTTCATTTTCGCTAATTAGAGTGATTTGGTGATAGATTATAAATAAACAATCTTATTATAAATTTGAATCCTCTGAAGCAACATAACAACAATTAACCAAATGATGATTGGTAGTTGAATACAATTAACATATAGAGCTTGCCATAATAGGACAGCACGTCAAATGACGAATGACAGTTCACTAATGGATTGTGCAACTGAGTAATTGGATATTCTACGTCATACTACTTGCAGATACGATTGAAATTATTGCAATGTAACAAGACTTACCTTTATCCATTACATAAAAAAAAACCTGTACCACTACAACAAATGAACGGGTCTAGGGTTCAGTAGATGGAAGAAACTGTAGTGTTTCATTGACAACGGTTCTGCAAGGAGGTGACTTGTCATGGGGACGCTCAACCGCCAGACTCCCCCCCCTTATTTTGGGTACCCTATTTTTGTAAAATTTTAAAGAGGCTGGGTGGACCCCAGGAGGGTCCTAGATCCTATATGATCCATCTCCCGCTGCAAACAGACTTAAAAAAAGTAATGGCCTGCAGCGGGATTTGAACCAGGATTTCCGGCATGGCAACTCAGTGCTCTACCACTGAGCCACTCCACTCCTGTATCCAATACATAATATCTAATATTCATTTCATTTTAATTATATTTAATTGTGTAAGACAGTTTAGTGAAAATGTATAATAGTTTTCTAACGCTTCGTTCCAAATTTACCTGACTAATATAATAGTGGTAAAGAAATAATTAAACAAGCAGGACTCCCGACATAAGTGAAAACTGAGACTTTAGAATAACTTTGTCCTTTTTTGAATTTGCAAATCAATTATTGTTTGAAATATTACATTTAAATCACTAACATTAGTATGGTTTTCACATTTACTGACACTTCAAATAATAATTAAATACTTTAAATATTTTTATTAGAAAAGAAAAGTTATGTCCAGGACCGGGACTCGAACCCGGGTCACCCAGATCGCTAGTCTGGAACTCTACCAATTGAGTTATCCTGGCTCAATCAAGCTCGCTCCCCGGTCATGGCCATACCCTTTCATTTCACTGATCCCATGTCTCCGAGTTCTCGCAATTTGCGATATATACGAGGGGAGAATGTTCTTTGAACATTTATTGAATTTGGATCTTGTTGACTTACGTCATTATATATTATTATAATTTATTTTATTTTATTAGTTGTTGATTTTATTAATTTTTAAATATTTTTATTTGAAAATTAAATTAAAATTAAAAATAATTAAATACTTTTTCAAGTAATTTATTTATTAATGAAAACATATAAACGGGAGCACATGCTCAATATATGTCAATTCCCAATTCAATGATTCACTAAAACTATACATTTAATTATGACAAATAAAATCTTCTAGACGACGCTGAAAGTTCAACCAGTTATTGATGTTTTAAGTTGCAATTAGTATCAATTGCACATCTAATAAAAGACTTTTTAATTAAATATTATTATTCTTACAGCAATGGAATTCTAACCTTTAAACTAAAGGTAATTGTTGATTAAAAGTAATTGTATAACTCATGCACCGCCGGTCTTGTGCAATACGTCATGAGCATGTAGCAAACTCATAGGTTTTTCCCCTACCCATACTAAAAGTCGCTAAGCGCGGCTAAAGAAGGTTTCACTTCAATAAAAAGCAATACTCACCTTTAAATTTCATTTTATTTCAGTTTACATAAATGTAAAGCAGACAACCCATCCCAAATCATCTGTATATAAAAGATTCTCATAGTAGAACATCCGGAATTTCTCCCATCTGGAATAAATTAAATTATCTATTATAAGTAGATAATATGTATCAAGTATAGTATATTATTAAGTAAAGTAGATTAAGTCTCTATAATAAATAGCTTTGATATTACTTAGACCTAGTGCATATATTCAAAATTATATTACTTCAGACCCACTCACTTCCCCATTGATAATAAAATATTTGTGATGGTGTGTGTTTTTGCTCAGTATTTCCAATTATAAAACGTAAAAGATGGAAGAATTTGTAATCAAGTATTATAAATATTGGGAGCAGAGTAGCTCAGTTGCTAAGATAAAGGTTCCAGGATCGAATCCGGCTATGGGAAAAAAATATTTAATCTTTTAACAGCCATGGACAGAGCATCCTGGGGCTCACCCAGTCTCTATGAACTCGGTACTTTTAGTTGGGGAAAAGTAGCTGGTAGCTCAGTGGCATAAAGCACTGCTACGGAGAAGCAGACGACCCGGGTTCAAATCCAAACCAGGCCAAATCTTTTTCTTCAAAACAATAATATTTAAAAATAATTACCATAAAAATAACAATTAATAAAAATAAATTATAAATAATATATTGATGTAAGTCAACAAGATCCTAATTAAATTAATGTTCAATGCACTGGTACGGAGAAGCAGACGACCCGGGTTCGAATCCCGGCTAGGGCAGATCTTTTCTCTTCAAAACAAAAATATTCCAAAAATATGTAATTTGTTGTTAAACAGAGAACATAAAATCCATCCAGTCATGAGAAAAACCTAAATGCATGAATATTAATGGAACTGAGAAACTCAACCTTCGCTATTAGAGCAAAGCCTAAATGTAGAGTTCGCATGCAAACCGGT
Organism: Troilus luridus; assembly: GCA_964056705.1. Taxonomy (NCBI): domain Eukaryota; kingdom Metazoa; phylum Arthropoda; class Insecta; order Hemiptera; family Pentatomidae; genus Troilus; species Troilus luridus. The sequence continues at coordinate 14,611,375 of OZ057417.1, forward strand.
TAGTAGCAGTTTAGAACTGCGGTTACAGCTATAATTAAATAATAATTACCGTTAATATTAATAATCAATAAAAGTACCGTAATATTGATTAATATTGAATAATGCCCCTTCAGATTAATTGTCCGTGGGGTTCAGCGGTTCTCATCAATGAGGAAACACTTTAATCGCAATGACATCACTGCGTTTGAAAAAAAAAACGGTTTAATGTGAGATTACTATGAATTAACATTTATAAGAGTATTATGATTGTAAGAGCATAATAAAAAAAATACAATAACCAGAACGAAAAAATAAGGGGGGAAGATTAAAAAGGAAAATAAAATTTGCCTAACCCTAAAATAATTTAAACTTGTTTTTAGAGAAATAAATATAATATATAATTTACTTATCCATGGAGGAGATTATATTCTACTGACAAATCAATAATGACTCTATAGTTGATTATTCTTCTTGTTGTTATTGTTATTAGAAGTCTTTAAACAATTATCGTTCTCTAATTGTATAAAGTATATAATAATAATTGCATGTATTTAAAAAAATATAAGGTTCAATTTTGGTTTAATAGTTTGTTGTTATTATGTAGTGATAGCCAAGAATTAATGACTCGATCCAGTTTATATTAAAGAAACTATAAAATACTAAACAAATATTTAAATATTTTTATTTTTAAGAGAAAAGATTTGTCCTGTCTGGGATTCGAAATAATAAAAATTTAAAAATAATCACCATCATAAGAAAAATAAATTATAAACATATTTATTTCAATAAAGTGTATCAAATGTTTAAGTAATAAAATGTTTCACTATGTTATTAATAGCTAATAAAGGGCCTTCTTAGATATAATAATAATTAGTTTTGTATAAAATAATATAAGGTTTAATTTTTAATTTGGATTTAGTAGTTTATTGCTACTAAGCAGTAATAGCCAAGAATTAATGACTTGATCCAATTGACATTAAAGGAACTATAAAATACTATAAACGTATTTAATTCAATCGTAAATAATCAATAAAGTATATCAAATATACAATGTATGTAATAATATGTTTCACTGTGTTATTAAATAACTGACAAAGCCCTTTTTAGATACGATGAAGATGGATTTAATGTGATCGAAACGTTGTTTCATTATTATTATTTGCAAATGTATTTGAAACATAATTGCCTTATTTATCGATCGGAAATAATTAAAATACTTTAGAACTTTGATTATTAAGCTTAAAGTATAAAAAGCTTCACAAAGCGAAGTGTATGCACGAATAGGAAGCATTACGCTCCAAACTACGGAAATAATGAGCCAGGGCAAACCCTCTGTCGTTTCATGCTCCCGTGATCTTACCATTTCCAAAGCGCCCCATCGTTTGTCCTGGGGGTGCATTCAGCCCTTCCGTTCTGTATAAATTTAAGTATCCTCTCGGTTAATTTTGCTTAATGATTTTTTTTTAATTATGTAGGGTTTGTAGAGTTATTACAGGATTTTTATAAGCGTTATAAGGTTGCTGGCTTAACCACTAGATATGAATAAGAATCGTTCAATTATTGAAGAATTAAAAGAAGGCAGTTGACTTGGTAGGGAAACGGAAAGAGAATGCAAAACATCAGATGACCCCGAGAAAAATTAGAATGGATACCACTAGAACGTAGAAAGTACGTTCCCGGAAAAGTCAAGAGAGACGATGTAGTGCAAGGTATGGTAGCAAACAATTGAATTATATGTATATACATATATAAAACGCCTTAAATAATGTATGTTCGTGTTACAAAATCAAGAGAGCGGAGAGGGTCTATGATAGACCGCTTAGTTGCCGTGCCGAAGGTTCCGGGTTCAAATTCGGTTGTGGCAGATTTTATCTAATCTGCTAACAGGTAGAGATGGATCCTTTGGCATTTGGGAACCCCGTGAGGCTCAACCAGTGTCTATAAAGTGGATACCCAAAAGAATTTGGAAAATCTAGCGGTTGGGATAGTTTGATAAATTACCACTCTACACAACTGTCCAAGAAGCAATAAAGGTTATATCGTGTACTGAACACAAGACTCTTTTTGGATTATACCGGTGGTATAAAGATAAGGCTTTACAAAACGTTAGACCAGTCCTTACCTGGAGTGTGGAAACATGGACAATCACTTTAAGATTATTATTATTAAGATAATTTCAGCAATCCATTGAGGCATAGGACTAATGCCGAGGTGTATTCCATAGTTAAGGATAATCATGTTGTCAATACATGCTAATATTTAGCTCATATAATAAGAATCGCTGATAGAAGTGTACCTAGCAAACTCATGGATGGGTTTAAGATTTTCAAGAGTTGGGAGACCAAGCAGGTTGTGGATGCAAGATGTTGAAGGACCTTAAATGATTAGGCGCAACTAACTGGAAACAGAAGGCCAGAAACAAAGACTGGATCAACATTGCAAATGAAGCCAAGACCAACCCGGGATGTAAACAAACTACTAAGCCCAAGATCGCGGGTTCGTACCCCGGCAGGTGACCCTAGGATTTTTTTAAGGGAGTAAATCCTTAGTTACGCCGTCCTTCGGAGGGGACGTTAAACGGGGGTCCCGAGCCTGTACGATGTCAGGTACTCGTTAAAAATCCCTATCCTAATTAAACGTGGGTAGGCAAAATTTAGAGCTCCCACTGTAGCATCGTCCAATTAGCCATAGCAGCATAAAGTGACGTAAAATGAACAAACAACAACCCGGGATGTAGTTCTACATAGTGAATGAGTAAGTAATGATATATAATCATGCATAAAAAAATATACAAATTAAAATTTAATTAATATTTTCTTTGAGCGAGACATTTCCGCTGTTCAAGTGCAGTGTTTATCTACGGATTTCTATGATGCCTGTAAACAATGCTTCTTTAACGACTTGGTAATGGCTATAGTGATAAAAAATTGAAAAAGCATGGAACAAGAGTGAAAAAATTACATAAGTACGTTTCGTGCCTAAGAGCGTGTATACAACAATATGTATGCAAGTATACAAGCGAGTATACAACAATATGTAAGTCAGGGAAAGTATTTTTTCTTATTCGATAAGACAAAAAGATACAAGGAAAGTGTAAAGAAGAGATAACGTGCAACTAGATTGCATTGTTGTGAAGACCATTATGCAGTGAGTATAAAAACTTTCGTATCTTTATTGAATTGAATTGAAAATTTCCTTGTTATATATAAAAAAATAAATCAGTATATGAGAATTGGTTAGCACCGGGTTTGAATCCTGCTATGGCAGACAAATTATTAGAAAATCTACTTTGAAGACACTCCATGGGCTTACTCAGTATCTAATTAATTGGGTACCTCAAAATTTAGGACAAACCAGGCGATTAAGTATGGTATCTGCAAGCAGTCAAAAATACTTAGAATTATCAACAAAGCACCATGGTACATCAATAACAAAACTTTGCAAACGGACTTTTAAATACAAACGGTTGAAGAACATGCTTCAAGCGCTTTCAAGTAAAATTATACGGATACCTAAACTCATTAATGGAACAAACGGCTACGTCTCTCATGCCTGGGAACACTAGGACGAGAGTAAAAAGAACGTGGATGAGAGATCTATTTCAATAGAAAATTAAATCAAGCCACGGGAGAGGTCCCTCTGGGTACTGTTCTTGTTCATTCCTCTCATGCCATTCTGTATTATTTTCCTGTCTTCCTATCTACTGATTCTCAATTATTTATATTTGTCAGGCGTGGAAAAAAATATAGAGAAAAAAAAGGATAATATCTGCCAAATAATGTTTTTTATGTAATGTAACCATGTTTAACCATAAATTTTGAATGTTATCACTTTCCTCATTAATTTTATGATAATATACGTTTCATTATCTCTCTCCCAATGCTACTACACACTTGAATTCTGCACAAAATATATATTACTATTGGCTCTTTAAATCTCTTTAAACCGTTCGTTCTCTTTAATGTTCACTGGCAGTATTCCACTGAGTTTGAAATGTTACTAAAAAATAATTGTTCAAAAGGTTTCGAAACTGCTTAGCAGTCCGCTCGCTTCTTTCTACCCTGATTAAAAGGTTCCTTTCATCAGGCTGCGTTAATTAAACCGTCATTCGAAATTAAAACATAAAAGTAATTAAACGAATGGATCTAATTAGCTTTATTAATTGAAATCTTAATTTAAATATTTCTTGAAATGACAGTGTTTAATTTCCAAAAGTAATTTAACGAAACATGATTTTGTTCAGCAGAAGCTGGTGTTGATATAACATGTTCATATAAGAATTCATGTACTTAAATATTGTAACTTCTTATTTTCCGAAGTGTTCTACTATAATCTAAATGGCTAAACTAAACTAAATGTTAATGTAAATAATTCGCATTGCTTTAAATATATAATTAAAACAATTCCCAAAACTATCAATAATTAGCTTCAAGAAGCGTTCTGAATATCAGATAATTGAAAAAAATACTTAAAATATGTTGATTTGTGATAATAATCAACTTGGCAGTGATATTATACTCCTAGCTACAAATTCCATGTTATGGATTTCAAACCCGATACAAAATAAAATATATAAATATAAAATCTGTACCTCAAAAACCTAGAGAAGGGACATGGGTTCAGCACATTGCTAAGACTATACTATTTCTAAAGCCAACAGTTGTTCAAGGAGATGACCAAGATCACACTCAATCGCCAAGTATTTCCGTAATTAGGGTAACCAATTTATTAAAGCAGGGTGAACCCCTGGAGGGCCTGTATCTTCCACAGGGTTCATTCTTGGTAAGTATTTATGAATGTACGAGCTGTACGCTTGTAGCATATTTAATCGGCAACCATTTTGAAACTTCGTTCTAATTCTCCAATTCAAAGTGTCATTAATGGTAAATTCCAAGGATCGTCCCAAGGAGACCTATGACTTGGGCGCCAAATCTAGTGAAAATCAGTTCTGTAGTCTCGGTATTTTTTTTTTATTCGATATTTGTATTTTAGGTGTCTTAAAAAATAAACATGTACGTTTTAGGAGGGGGGCTGAATTCTTTTTTTTTTCTTCACAACAAAGATTAATTATTGAAAATAAAAACAAAAATCTGTGTAGACAGTTATGAGAACGAACAAATCAGTTACTGACAACTTATGTTTTTTTTTTGTTTGCGGTATCATCTGTTTTTTTTATTTCCTAAATATATTTTTATTTGTAGAGCGTGGAAAATATTAATACCAATATTCTCCCACAATGCTACATACCGATATTTTTGTTTTTAATTTGTTCCAATACAACATATCAAAGGTCTGGAGGTAAATACATAGTAGAGACTAGGGTTGGGCGATAGTCGATAGTTACGATCAATATTTTGATAGCTAGGTCCTATCGATGGTAACTATCGATAGTGTCGACTATCGATGGATCCTAGTTACCATCAAGTTTTGAAACTCTCAAATTATGCTGATCTTGCTCGGTCCAGTGTCGAGTTCTTTTGAAATTGAAATCGCAATTCCTAGAGCTCAAGAGTTCTCTTCTATATAACTTTGATGCCGCACCGGAAATTTCACTATTCAATTCTCCGAAATTACTAATTACATTATGTTGGGTAGAAAACGTAGTCTCACACTTGTGCAAGTAAACCAAATTCGCGGTATTGAGCATTGGCTCTTCTAGGTTTTTATAACCTTACCTTCCTCTTTAATTAGATATCTTTTTCTACACTTTTTTTATGTTCAACTAGAAATGGTAGTTTTTCTTTTGGGAAATATGTGGCTCAAGGAGCAGACTTGACTCTTAAAATTAACTAGTTTGTTATTTTTCTTTTATAAAGATTTCATTTGTTCATTATTAAACATGTAAATTGTAAATACTTTTATTAAAATTCAAATAAATTAGTTTTTTTTCTCATCTTTATGATATAATCTTATAATTTATTACCTTCAAATTTCAAATAGTAGGTAGGTAATTGAATTGGATTAAATTAGTTGAAATTCTATACTGAATAGGCTTGGAAAAAATGGAAGCAGCTAACGAAAAACTATCGATAGCATTTGATAGTTTTTACCCGATAGTATCGGCCTATGGATAGTGCTAACTATCCACTATCGTCCGACCCTAGTACAGACTGTACTGTTTCTAGGACAACGGTTGTGAAGGAAGATGATTTGTCCGAGATCATGCTCCACCGCCAGGTTTTCCCCCTAATTAAGAGTTCCCACTTTACTGTATATCCTACAGGTTCCTTACAGGATTGTTAGGATAGATAAAATTATGTATCTGCCTCAGACGGATTTGGACTCAGAACCTTCACCAAAATCAGAATTCTGCGCAAGATACATAATATCTATATTGTGTAGATATTATTTAAAACATACACTATTATATTCCTACTTTTTCCTATTTATCAATCACTTTGAAAGTCTATTAAATAATTAAATCTGGATGTAGCACATATAACTTTTAATTGACATCTATGAACCAAGACATATACTCTGGATCATCACTACATATATCCATATTCCATATTACTCTGCTTTACAGATCTGTGTGTATCCTGACAGAGACCTCTATTTAGGTATCCGAATGGAAAAGGATGCGGTTGTAATAGAACCCCCTCTGAGTTCTATGTTTATTGGAAATTGTACAGATCTGATATCAGATTCCCGACTCCCTATAACCCACAATTACAAAAAACACGAGGAATGCTCCGATTTACAAAGGGTACTCTTTACATGAACCTGCCTATAAAATAAAATGTAATAAACTATAAAAAATAGCAGTATTAATAAAAATAAACCCGTCAACGTATCGCTTGTATTGATGTATATGTATGCGGTGTAAGTCCCGACTATGAATTGACAAAACATTGATTGCATGGTATTTTCAAATATGGGATCTAGGACCCTCCTGGGCCTCACCCAGCCTTGCCATAAAGTGGTTGCCAAAAATAAGAAGGACAAATCTGGTGGTTGAGCGTGATCTAGTACAAATCACCTCCCTGCACAAACGGTGTCCATGAAACAGTACAGTCTCTACCAAATACTAAACCCCAGACCCGATACATTACTATTTGAAGGGTAGTTTAAAGAAAATATAAAATCCTGCATTATTTTCCAGAAAATGCAGTAACATAATTTTCGAACATAGGTCCCTAGGTTACCATTTTTGGGATAACTAACTCTAACTAGCTAAAACAAATAAGAAGAGCTAATAGTACTCTGATCCTAGAATGGTATAACAACAGCAAACAAAAGCAGAAAAGGCAGAAAGAGGCAGTCCGGGTCCTTGTGAACGGACAGAGGCAGACAGACAAAGGAAGACACGTCCTGCAGGACATGTTGACCGCAGATCCTGGGATTGGGGGCGGTGGCTACGTGGTGGCTGTAGGTACGTGGGGAGACGGCACACTGTACACTGACCCCCGGGCTAATAACATTACCACCCCCGCCGGGTCTACAGTGGACTTAGTCATGGGGTGGTTAGGCCAGTCGTTTAATCAGACGTGACTAACTCTACGCATATTTCAATATAATTAATCATTTTGGATCGAATTACATTAGGAACATGATGAAGTATGTTGGGGTACTCTTAACCATATAAACCTAACAGAAAGTAAGTAATAATTAAAAACATTATTTTCTTATTGATGTTACCACCGATCAATGCCAGCAGCTAGGTAATCAAATAACAATGACAAAAAAGAAAAAAAAACGCATATCATTTAGTTCAAATTCTTCTCCAGCTCGCCATCCTCTTCAATGAGAGATATAGGAGGCAAACTACTGAGGATATTTACAAACTGAAGCCATAATATATCATATTATCCCTGTCGAGTTCGCCATCCTTGGCTGGACGTCTTAATCCAAAACAAAAAGTTGGTTGGTTTATTTAGCTCTTTAAAACGCAAAATATTTAGACCAAATACGATTCATGCAGCATTGTTGCTAAAATAAAAATTATAAACGGATTATTTTCAGAAGGACTGTATGCAGCAGAGTGTTTAATCCTCAACAAGAAAATTTGGATGGGTGATCGAGAAATCACTAAGAACAAAAATCAAGTTGGAGGTAATTTACGAAGACCAATACAGACGACGCCATAATAAAGTATTTTACACGCACATTGAAAGATTGTTATCAGTCTCATGGACATATGGCATAACATACATAGGATCAAAAGCAAACCAAAAGAGTTTCCCCTGACTTTTTTTTTAAAACAATTCTAACACAAGGCTTAAAAAGGTACTAAAGAGCTCTGGGCCACTCCGGATGGTTTTGAAGAACATTACCCACTAAAGAAAAAACTCCGGAATGCTCCGGTTTCCAATAAAGAAGAAAAATAAAAAAAGGCACAATTCGGACTGAAGAAGGGAAGCAAAAAGCACGGGAACAAATGAAAGAGATATAGAATAGAAAAAAAGTTGAAACAAACTTTGCCCTCAGTTGCTAGGAAGAAAAAAAAAATTTCTTTCTTAATTATTATAAATAATTCCTTTATTCTTCTTCTTTCGTTCCTCTACAGCTCATCAATGAGCCTTGTCCTCCTTAATATGCATCCGCCAGTCCTCCCTGGCCAGTGCAGCGGCCGTCTTGTTCCTGATGTTTAATAGGCTCCTGGAGTCATTTTGATCCTATGTTATAGTACTATTATTTTATTAATTACAATTCCTTATTATTTTTGTTCAAGTTATTAATGTAGAACAGGTACTGCTGAAGGATGTTAACTTTTGCTAGGTAACTGCTGCAGTGAAGTAATAGATAAAAAATTTCAAGACATCTATGGTGAGGTAAATGGTACAAATAGAATAGTTCCAAACGATATAAATTTATTTTTATTTTTTATTAATTGTTATTATTTTTAAATATGTTTGTTTTGAAGAGAAAAGATTTGCCCTGGCCGGGATTCGAACCCGGGTCGTCTGCTTCACCCTAGCAGAGCTACCAGGGGTCGTATCCCAGTCAGACACTAGGATCGATGAAGAGTACGGATTTGCCTGACTGGGATACGACCCCTTGTAGCTCAGTGGTCTAGAGCTCTGCTACGGAGAGGCAGACTACCCGGGTTCGAATCCCGGCCAGGGCAAACCTTTTCTCTTCAAAACAAAAATATTTAGATATAAGTTTATGTTTGCTTTGAGGACATCTTTCCAGACACAAGAGGCAACAAGGTAAAAGTTGCCTCAATCTCCTTTCCGCCTTATTAACAGTTAATACTAATGTAGCTAGTAGGGTTCAATCACGATCTGGGACCGAGACTTCTTTTTTTTCGTGTTGGCCACATCGGATCATGTTAACTTATTTCTTCTCCTGGATTTTTCACTGCCTCTAATATTCCTTCATCACTGGCAAATTTAATTTGATGCTTTGCCCTGTTTCGTCCAACCTTTTCTTTTTCAACTTTTTCTTTATCCAGAAACCTATCCCCATTTTTCACTCAGCTTCTAAATTCTACTCCTTCTAGCATGTCAGACTATAATGTTCATCATTTCCAAATCCTTCTTTACTTATTTAGACCGATTCTTTTTCCTAAAATAGTTAAAGTATCGGAGCTTCATTTCATTATCCTACAGATTTCTCTATTACTTAGCAGTTTCCAGCTGTCTTCAGTCTGAGCTCCAGCCATAATATTATCTTGGATCCTTCTTTCCAGGACTTCCAGTTTTTTGAGAATATAGTTAATTGAAAGGCATTCCCGGGCAAAGAGCCATTCCATTTTTACGACTGTGTTGTAATTTATTACTTTGGCATTCCAGAAGAAGCCCTTGTTGTAGATTTTCTTTGGTAATCCATATTCATTTTTACCATCCAGTCTCAAACAGCTGCTTTATCTAAAATTTAACCACTTATACTAGAACCATTTTATGATTACATAAGTATTCGCTAACCCTCGCAAATTGTCCATTTTCCTGCAATCTCTCCCCAATACCTTACTATTTTTACCATATCAATCCGATCCATTTTCATATACACTGTACTCTGTTCCTTTCTTCGATCAATTTTCTCTGATCATTTCTCATCCTGAATTCTTCTTTCCAGGACTTCCAGTGTTGAACACTGAGACCACAGTTCATCGGGAGGCATTCTGTTTTACGACTGTGTTGTAATTTATTACTTTGGCATTCCAGAAGAAGCCCTTGTTGTAGATTTTCTTTGGTAATCCATATTCATTTTTACCATCCAGTCTCAAACAGCTGCTTTATCTAAAATTTAACCACTTATACTAGAACCATTTTATGATTACATAAGTATTCGCTAACCCTCGCAAATTGTCCATTTTCCTGCAATCTCTCCCCAATACCTTACTATTTTTACCATATCAATCCGATCCATTTTCATATACACTGTACTCTGTTCCTTTCTTCGATCAATTTTCTCTGATCATTTCTCATCCTGAATTCTTCTTTCCAGGACTTCCAGTGTTGAACACTGAGACCACAGTTCATCGGGAGGCATTCTGTTTTTACGAACATTGCAGGAGATGAACTTCGTAAAGTAGATATTCTCTGATAATCAATATGCACTTTCCATTTTTGAAATCTACAACAGTAGCTTTCTCTAATCCATTCTCCTGTAGTCTATCCCAGATACCGATCCGAGATACCAGTGCATAAATGTTTTTAAAAAAAACAGTCGGTTAAAATTAAATCGCAGTTTCCATCCTTTCTTCATTCTCAACTGTACCCATGATTTTTCTTAGTTTTTCTTCACGAACGTCCGGTTTTTTAGACTATAGTTCATTGAAAAGCATTTGCTGACAGAGAGGCATTCCGTATATACAAAAGGGATATAATGTCTTGTTTTGACATAGCAGCAGATGCATTTCTTGTAACAGATATTCTTTGATAACCCATATGCCCTTTCCATTTTTAGCATACAATCTCAAACAGCAAGTTTTCTAATTTATTATCTTGTAGTTTTTCCGAGATACCCATCAGCTATCTGCGCGTACATTTTAGCTTCATGTTTTACTAAAATTTGGAGGTAAAAACTACTTCCCGGTTACCATCTGTCTTCAGTATCAATGGCAGCCATAATTTGTCTAGGAATTTCAGTTTTTTAATGCAGTAGGCAGTTACTGGCTAAAAGGGATTCCGTTTTGCTTGTCATGTTTCTATAACGGAGGGGTTGAATTTCTAACTGTAGATATTCTTGTTAATCCATATGACCTTTCGATTATTAGAACCTGATCTCTAACAATAGCTTTCTTGAATCCATTCTCCTCTAGCCTCTCCCCATTTTTGACCCTTCAAATCCAATCTCCGCATACTATATGTGTTACTATAAACTACATACAACTGCGCAGACGCGGAATTCCAAAACCGTTTAGGATCGACATAATTCTACCGTATGTTTCTGATCCATGTTACTATTAATAGTGGGCCGAGTATTAAATATGCATGATTCAACAACGGCTTTAACCTTGATGTTGAACTTTCGACCGACTGTACTAGAGCTCACGTGATCCCAGTGAATGATCCACCCTGAGGAGTACGGGGCGGCCCAATGGGTGTACTCGAGACTGCAGGGAGGCGGCGATCATTGGAGGCGGTTCGGGGGCGGGGCGGGGGCGTGGCCGGGGGCGGGGGGCAGTCGGGCGCGGGGCATCGGCGGACCAGGACCTGAGGGGACTAGACGGGTCACGACGGAGAACACAGGAGAGGGTATCACGTCCAGGCTAGCCGCCTCCACCTTCGTCAGGGGCATAGCCACCAGGCTAGCCTCCATCTCCACCTCAGGTAAATTTATATTTATTTTTAAATTACCTTTATTTTCAATAAATTATGAACCTCAAACCTTAATCAAAAATATACCTATGTATATCCATTCTTTACCGAACGTCTTCCAAGATTTTACAGGACTTTGGATGCAGCGGTTTTACTAAATGCTCTTCTCTTTTTGAGGGGATTCAAAATGGGTCGAAACGTCGGCGTATTCTTCTGCATTTATATCTGCCAACCCCATAAATAAGTTGTAAAGACGAATTTAGTCCAAAATTACTTTACTGTTCCTGGAAGCTGAATCGAGTTACTATCTTGATTTTCGGCTTAAAATGGAGGCTTTGAGCTAAACGCTCTGCTGTTTTTGAGATGTTTCAAAATGGGCTTAAACGTCGGGTTTGTTTGCTTTTTCTATAGCACTCTTTTCATTAAGCCATCTTTTGAAATCTGTAGCCATGGAGAATAAGTGGTTAAGTCAAGTTTTTTCCAAAACGAGTTTTTTCTACTGATGGAAGTGGAGTGCTTACTCTCGTAGTTTCTGGCTACCAGCAGGATTCAACCCTTATTCACTACGAAAAACATAAGATTTTTAATACTTAAGTAGAAGAAACGTTTAAACAATATTCGACTTAAACACTTATCCTGTAGCTAAAACAAAGATGGTCCGAGGAAAGGAGTTTTAAAGAAAAAGCATGCTGAAGAATATGTCAACTTTCGGCAGACTTTAAAAACCTTTAACAAGACAAGAGCATTTAGGAAAACCATTGCGCTGAGTCTTGGAAAATTTAGAAAAAATCTAGGGGAATAAAATGGAAAATAGTGAGTTTCAATAATATTTATTCGTTTTGCTAATTATAGTAGACTTAGTAGACCGTTCACCGTTATAGTATATAACATACTATATCATATTCAGAGGGTGGAAAAACCTTTGCAAAACATATCCATATCATATGTTATAAAAAAATTAAATTCAGCTAGGAGGCGTTCAGAATCAAAAGCGGATATCTCCAACATTACAATTATAGACTTCATCACATTTTCGCAAGTTTATTCAAACAATGCTTTATGCACCCAAAATTCAAGCCCAGATCCAAACTGATTGATATACAAGGAACTAGCGGAAAATGTGGAAAAATCAATTTTAAAATTTAGCAGTTATCAGTTTTGGATCCTGAACGCCTCATTTTTATAATTAAATTAAAACGAAATAATTATCAATACAGAACATAATCTACTATCAAAATTTCGTTGTGGGGTTCATCGTGGTACAACCTTCGAAAGAGACTATTATATATTAAAATATAGTTAAGTTAAAAAGCATCCAATTTTCTATTAAAAAATACGAAAATCGGCTTGGAATTGAAACGATCAGAACCAAAAGCGGAAAACTCCTAAATTTCAAAATTAGCTTTTTTTCATTTTTTGCTCGTTTAGTTAATTAAAAATTGCTTTATGCTTCCGAAATTTCAGGTTTAGTAAGGGACTAAAAGACTGAGAAATAAGGCGGCAATCTGTCATTTTAGGCAAAATATCTTGACTAAACTATCGAAAATTGTGAACAAATCAATTCGGAGTTATCCGGTTTTGATACTGAACCCATTATATATTCTTTACGATTAAATTAGGCAACCAAATTATTATCAATACATACTCTTCCATCACTGAATATGTAGAGTATGTACTAGACTGATAATAGTTCAGTGTCCTGCACACATAAAGTGAACTTCAACTTTCTTTCAAATATTTCACAATAAGCTCGGAATTATTAAAAATTATGAATAACAAATTTATACAGGGAATTCCATCCATTTCTCTAGTGGATAATTAATTTCATCTATAGCCTTAATTTATATAAAACTATTTTTTAAACCGAATATTTAAGTATTAAGCCTTATTCGATCGCACGCTTAATCGCAACACAACAGCTTAGACTCCGTCCTGAAAGCGGCCCATTCTCACATCTTGATTTATATCATTTCTTAAGTTTTCACATTATTTAAAGACTTTTTAATGTAAAATAAATATAAATTTAAAACCTATTCCATTCGAAAAATGGAATTCATCCTGTATTTTATATAAAGGTATTATAAATGACAACAGGTTAAATTACACTGTATTCAATCATTAATAAAAATTATTAATAAAAAAATCATTAAAAAAAATCAAAAAGAGAAATATTTGTAATTGTATTTAGTAATTTCTGTCATTAAATAAGTAAATAACTTATAATAATGGTCGGTACCCTCAGAGGTTTGCGATCAGTATTTTAATCAATTTTATGAGGATATATTTTATACTCTAAATTTATTATCCAGAATAATCATTTTCTCTCTATAATTTTTACAAAAATTTTCATAACAGAATAAAATTATATTTATACAAAAAACAAGAAGAAAACTTCAAACATTAATTATATATTTTATTAAAGTGTAGACAAACTATTGGAAATGGATTGCTATAGCCATGAAGTTATTTGGAATGTGAAGTCTTAGTTTTGAATGTTTTTATTATTAACAGATTTTAATGTTATTTAAACTAATATAAATTCAATATATACAATACAAAATAATTTGCCTTTATTGTCTAAGACATATTTTAAGATAAAATATAACAGATTTGTGTGGCTCTATACAGATATTAGTTAAGATGAGCTGTTTCATTTCCCAAGAACATATATTTTTATTTTTTTTAAATTAATTTAATGATATTTACAAATATAATGGTATTATAACAAGTAAATGTGCAAAAATGTAGAATATGACATGAAAATACTTGTGGAGAAACTACCCATCGGTAGAACTCCAATAAAGTTCTATAGTAGATGATCTCGAGGCCATCTTCTTCTCAGACGCCTCGGAGGGTTATCAGAAATAGTATGGGAAGCAAGCTGAGAGACTAGCGGATTCAAGTGCGTATGGAGCTTGTCATGGAAGGATAGGTATCTAGTTTGGGCCAAATCAGTAGCATAAGGGATATTAAGATCATGATGGATGAGTTTGTTTGTGACTTAATAGGGAGCATTGAGGATTTTACGAAGGATTTTGGATTGTAATGATTGGATACGAGATGAATTGGATGGTTTAGTTGAGCCCCAGCCAAGAACATATAATTTATTTTTAGCACAATTATTTATGCATTGGTAAATTTATATTTAAATTTACAATTCTCCGTCGTAAACCAGCGACTTCCTGCCCCCCTGTATCGTTTAATAACATCCCTCTTAGTCCTGTAGAACAGATCCGGTACTTAGGACTACACCTTGACAAACGCTTAGCTTGGAATCCTCATACTAGACTGAAACGACAAGAAACAGCTCGCCGTTTCAGGCTACTTCAACATTTACTGGATAAACGCTCTAAGCTCCCAATTCATTACAAGAGACTCATATACACAACAATCATTAGACCCATCTGGACTTACGGAATAGAGCTTTGGGGCTCCACTAAGCCATCGAATTCCTCCCGCATCCAATCTTTACAATCCAAAATCCTTCGGAAAATCCTCAACGCTCCTTACTTTGTTACGAACAAAGTAATCCATAATGACCTAAACGTCCCGTTTATTCCTGATTTGGCCCGAATCCGATATCAATCTTTTCATGACAAACTTCATTTCCACCCAAACCCACTAGTTTCAAACCTCGCAACCTCTTCAATTCCTGATAATCCTCCGAGGCGTCTGAAAAGAAGATGGCCTCGTGACCTTCTAAACTGAACTTTTTATTTGAGTACTACCACTGGGTAGTTTCTCTACTTGTCTTTTCATGTCAATTTATTCAATCATAATATTTACTGGATGTATTCTGTGTACAGTTGTAAATTTCAATAAATATATATAAAAAAAAAATTTACAATTAAAAATTTACCGATTTCTGAGAATAGTACACCCTTTTTAAACATGCACTTGTTTTTAATAAGCCAAGTGAAAACTTCATAACTTTATAAGGTGGAGAGTAAAAAAAATATATAAATATATTCGAAGAAAAATGCTTTGTTCAGAAGTTTATATACAATGGTTTCATCTATTTATTGCTATTATTGTGTTTAGAGAGGAGTGTCATTTTCGTCAATTCGAAATATTAATATAAAGCAATATATTATCTTTTTTAAAACTGTGACTTTTTTTTATAGTTATCTGACACTATCCCAAAAGTCATTAAGATACTAAATATTTAAACATAAAAATTAAATTATACAAAATTACTGGTCTAAATTCAAGTTCCTAAATGTTTAAGGAATCACCATTGTTAAGCTGGAATTTTAAAGGTATGTTTATTTAAAAACATAATTGTATTTCGTAGTATTATATAGTCATAAAAAATCATTAATTTTTAATTTGAAAATAGGCATAATTTAATAATCAGATTAAATAATTTATTCACTCAATGAAAACCTATTTCCAGTCGTTTTTTGGCATATAACTTTATTATGTGGATACGTTTCGACTAATTTGTCATTTACAATCCATCAAGAACTTCATTAACATCTCAGAAGAGTTATAAGTCATCTTTTTTCTTTTTTTATTATTCATTGTCATTAGCTAAAATCTTTTCTTGGAGGTCCATTGTCCTCCATGGCCCTTTTGTTAATGATGAAAAGGCTGAATGAACCCTCGTGATGGTGATTGCGATAAGGGCATAGAACGAGGCGCTTAATCCGATTAAAAGCAATCTCAGCTTTTTACGGCTGTTCTCTCACCTTTGGCTACCAATCTCATTATAGGCGATTGAAACTACCGATAAGCATTCAAGAGGAAACAGACCTACAACAAATTGAATAGAACTTATAAGAAATTAAAAATCTTTGTAAAGTTTAATCATATTAGGGCATTGAACAAATTTCGGCCATTTTATAACTAATCTAAGAAAAAATCATTTATGGAAAAACACCCTGAACAAAGTTGGATATGCAAACTACTAAGCGGTTTTCTTTGTTCATTCATTTATTTTTATCAATAATTTTGGATTACTAATACAATAAAATTTTTATAATTTTTTAGAGTAGATAACGAATGTACGACTTACGCATGAATATATATCTTGGCTTTTATTGTTATTGTTTTAAAAAGTCACAGCGGTTTAGTCTTTCCTCTAATCCTGATTCTTGTAACTTTTTACAGAGTAATAAAGAATCTATATTGAAGTAATAAAAAGGTCTATTCGAAATAAATATAAAATATCTGCATTGTGAAGGCTATATATTTTATTAAGAAAACTGCACTCCAACTCGATGTCGAGTATCCTGCACCAGTCTCCAGCAATAAGTGTGGAGGCTATGAAGTTTAACTTCACATAAATTAGCAAAAAAAAAATGTTTTTAATAATAGAAAAATAAATGTTAGATAAAGCCTTAATCAAAGACTGTGTACTGAGGAGTAAAATGTCTGTTAGAACGTATTTACTAATATCCCATAAAAAACAGAATATCTTTATTTATATTAGTATATATACACTACAAGTTATTGTTATTTAAATACCCAACTTTGTACGAGTATATTATCAATGTTTCCATAAAATATTTCTTTAAATTAGCTTTAAAATTCACGAATATTCAGCTTGATACTAATCAAGTGTAAAAATGGACCATGGATCCTGGACTATATGATATATAGTGAGGACGCCCATATAAGAGTACCTTTTTCAAACCCTGCTTAGGGTACACCTACATTGGATCCTATTCGGCGCGACGTGATCTTATTCTATCACATACGATGCTGGGGTGAGCAAACAAATGACTGAAATTTCCCAGAGTGCCTATAGTGAATCAGATAAGGTTAAATTCTATTCTTGTTAATCAGATAGTAAACTAGCCACTGCCTTCCGAATAAAATAGTATTAATTTTATTCTTTTATTTCTTATATTATATATGTATATTATAGTAAAATATAAATGTATTAAAAGTGATTAATAAATAATCTTAATTTTATAAATTTAAAGATCCAAATGTTATAACAATGAGCTAATATTACAATATTAGAATATTTTTGTCTTGCTGTTTGACTATAAATAAATAATTTAGTAGTTTTTCAATTTCATAAAATAGAATTTATATTTTTTAGATATTCATGTTTTATATAATGAGTTAATTTATTAATGGAATAGTAGTGATATTTTTAAATCTATTTGGTTTGTAATTAAATTAACGATTGCAATTAAATTCATAAATAGGAGCGGTTATACTTGAAACCTCCCCATAATATCAAATCTCAACAAGTGTTTACTTTACTACTGTATTTTTGCTTTATCCTGTATCTTTAATTGATCTTCTACTGGCTCCTAACTTTTTTCGAAGGATTTAATGTGAAAACATTGAACAAGGTAAGTGTAATTATTTTTATAATACTGTTTGTGTGTAGTATAACATATTAAAATTTGTTTCACCTAAATTCACCTAAAAATCACTGTACTTTATTCTAAATACTGTGTTTTAAACTTTTCTTCATTAACAATTGTCATGAAATATGTTTATGCAATATGTATTTTTGGTAGGAGTCACAGGGTGACAAGAACCATTATTTAATCTTTCTCATCCTTTCTTTATGAGAATAAATGAAAATAGTTGAAGCGATAAGTGATTTCTATTGTTAAACTTTGATATACATTCAGAATAATTGTTTGTAAGATAACCCCATATCATATAATTAAGTATGAATCAATTAGCCAGTAAATTAACTATTAAAATCAGGTGGACATTAGGATTACTAATAATAACACCCATACTAAACAATTACATTTGAAAAAATCCATTATGGAACTAGAAATAGTATTAATTTAAATTTCTATTTCACCGAAGAACAATTCCACAGTAGTATTTAGAATAAATTTGCTTCAGATTAAATAAATAAGGTTAGACTGAACTGAAATAATAAATATAAATATTTAGCTTCTTTTGAAAAATGCTACAAATGTAAAAAGTTCAACTTTTTGTTAGGTACCTAATAGATTTATTATGGAATACTTTAAATTAATTTTTATTTATTATTAAATCAATGTGTATCTGAAAACATTATTTTTTCCAGAAACAGAAAGGAAATATGTTGTCCAATGAGGAAGTGGCCTTGTTCAAATTTCAATTTTATTCAAATTCATGTTAGCAGACACTCCTACAAGTGAACATATGTGGCGAAGATGATATTGTTTTTTGGATTGTGTATATCAAGTATCAGAAGAAATTTGGTTTATACCTCTGTGTATACTTCTCTTAATGGATGTCAATGATAATCAAGAAAGATCTTACAATTTGGGAGTAAATACTGTATAATTAATAGTGGATATTCATGGCATCTTAAGCCAATATATATTTGAAAACACTCCAATCTAAATCTTCAGAGGATCTTCCTTAATCACCTCAATTATTATATCAAATTGTAATATTAAAAATTATATATTATTGCTATGTATTATTTTATCATATTAATATGTTAGTATCTTAATCGACAATTATTATTTATAAAATTTGTAGTGTGTAATTCTTCTTAACTTGTATTTCGAAATATTTAATTGTGTTATTCATTTATTTTTCCACTTAATTCTACTATTGTTGTTAAAAATGTGTATCCTAAATTTTATTCTTTTAATTTTATAAGTAAATACTGATGTATGCTATTGAATAAATGATTTATTTTCTTCTATAAATGATTTATTTTCTTCTATGAATGATTTATTTTCTTCCTTAACAATATGCTGGTGTCCTCTTTTATTTTTCACAACATAATTTCTATATATGATGATCTTTGCATGATGTTTTGGCCAATATTGCAGATCTTCATCAGGTTTAAATTACCAAGATACAAATATTAAATGTAAAATATGATAATTCATAAATGATATAAATCATATTAAAAAATGTTTAGGTAAAAATATTAATATAATCATTATAATAAGATGATTATTATATTATATTATCATCTAAATATTTTTTAAGTATTATTTGTATCATTACTGCTATTAATCTATATATTTTGTATTATATTATTTGTTTGTACCTTGTGTAAATAAGCCCTAATGAAGACCTGCAATGTTGGTCGAAAACATTGATAAGCTAATAAATGTATCAATTGCTTACTATTCGAGACTTGATTTTGACCTTCAATCAACATACCTTTAATTGTGCATGTGTAAGTGATGTAAATATAATAAACTTTCATTTTATAATATTAAATTGGAGCATCGATAGAACATTGGACATAATGAATATAAGGAAAAAATAGAATGCTATTGGGAATCTATACCTTAGTCCATATGATAACTATAAGTTCTTAAAAAACTTTTACCAAGAGGTTCTTGATTTTACTTTCAGGTACTTGTTTGTTATGGTATCACCACTTTAGAATTTAATAGAATTCATTGAATTTCATGATTATGAAACACATGTGAAGTAAACTGGTAATTATATGGTTTTTACACAGTGAGTACTAGAGTGGTGGTACCATACCATAATATATAAGTACCTACTTTCAATTTCTACTAGACTTTTAGGTTAATAAAATGAATTGGTAATGCTAATAATCTGAAGCATTTTTTAAAAGATCAATAACTCCTTTCAGCATGCCATTCATTGCCCATAAAACAAATAACAGTAAATTCCAGATAATAATCTATAAATTTAAAAACTCAATTAACTGCTATTATCATAACATTATACTTTCCAATTACTATAACTCTATAAGAGATATAGATAAAGTTTGCATAAATATATGTATTTGACAGATTGTTACAATATTTACTTAAATGTGTTCAAAATATTAATCGAAACAAATGTTTATTCATATCAATTGGATAATAACAGCAATAATAAAAGACTTATAGGAGTAATACCAGTAACTTATATATGACATGATTGAATAGAACAATCAAGGATTGTAGAAATAGAACAAACAGAAAATAATCAAACTTACATTTTATAATTATTTCTTTATTTCCATGCTCACATAGCTAATTTATAAATACTGTTTTTCGAAAACTGGAATCTTGAGAATACTCAATGTAGTTATAATGGTATTGAACGTTCATTAAAAAAATCACTGTTTATTGAACTTATAGATGATGAGATAATGATCTACTCATGTAATATCAAAATGAATTTGTAATATACATTCAATAAAGCTAAAACTATTCTGATAATTATGAGGGTGTAATGTATTTGATAAACTTGATCAGTTAAATACATATTTTATTTCACACAGCCTACACTAATCTGGTGTAAATCTATTCTATTCAAACCTATAATGAAACTAGCCTTTTGAATATAATGGTATCAATTTTATTCTTTTATTTCTTGTTTTCTATATAAATTATTGTGAAATATAAATATACTAAAAATAATCTTTTATAAATTTAAAGAACCAAATGTTATGAAAATGAGTTATATTAGAATATTTTTGTCTTGCTGTTTCACTATAAATTAATAATTTAGTTGTTTTTCAATTAAAAAAAACATAGAAATTATTGTTTATTATTATTATTTCATAGATCCCGCAATGGAGGCTCCTTTCGAACTAATTCTATGAGTAATCTTTGTTTATTTTATTGTTCATCTTTGCAAAGGAGTATAAAAAATCAGAAAAGCCCTTGCTAAATGTTTAACAAATAAATTAAACATTAAGATGATAATTTTATCAAAAGTTAATGTTTCCAATTTTCTTTGACGAATTAAAATTGTATGTAGGTATATTTTTTATGGACATTTCTGATTGATATAATTTTATTTAACGGGAAAATAACCTTCGCTACTATATTTAATGGATCATGAAGTTTAGTAATAAAATATTTTAATGAGAATTGACAATATTTAATTTTGATTTATGACGGATATTTATATAATAGTTAATTATCAAATTACAATGTATATTTTTTAATAAACATTTTAGACAATAAAGGTTAAGTTGGCACACATGCTAACGGCTAGCTTATCGAATTGAAAACTAATGATTTCGATTTGTTAAAATCACACTTGATCGTACAACATCGCGCCTGATCCAATATAGGCACTTTCGTATAAATAAACTATTTCGTTTCCACGAGCGACTAAATCCCTGGGATTGGTCGGATAAATATGGATTGATTAAGGCCGGATCCAATGTAGGCGCTCTCGATATATTTCAGTCATTTGGTTTCCTAGCGACGTCTCATCGAATCGCACCGGATCCAATGTAGGTGTAGCCTTAGACGTTCACAACGTAGCCTTATCCCAGGGCCAGCATTTTGATTGTCTTTACGTTATTGCAATATTCTATTATATGTTCAAATATTAGTCAATAAAATATTTATAACAATTAATATCAAGCACCCCGAGTTTTTTTACCATAAAATTAATATTTGTTCATCACTCTATTCTTATTTTAAAAATATTTTTCTCTTTTATTTTTGTTTATTATTAAAGCGTGTTCTTGATTTTTTAATTTTTATTTTCTACTTTTTAGTTTGGCTAACTAGAAAAACGTGTTATTTAGTTTTATTAACTATTATTATTAAATTTTGTTCGTTGCAAAATATACAGAACTTCCCAGTTGATCCTGCCAATAGTCTCAAAGATTAAGCCATGATATGCCTTAGTACTTGGCTCAAGACAATACCGTATCTTCGGACATAAAAAATGGCTAGTCTTGAAGATCCTGGTCAGGATAATGAGACAAACTGTTAATTGTATTGTCTTCGGATTTTGTGCAAAGTGTGAGAAGTATGCAAAGTGAAAATCCAATCCAAAGATTTCGTTACATGCATTCGTATATACTAGCGTAGCTAATGAAACCGTGTTAAGTATTCCAAACAAACCGAAAAACAATACCAATCCTCTAAAAAGAAATTGAAGTTGCCCGAGACCTAGGCCAACAAGGAAGAGCCTTGTTTTCAAGACGATTACAGCTTAATCCGTCCTATTAGGTTCCGACTTGGGGCCCTTTCATTCTTTACTCCCTTTGAAATTGGATCCTCCCAGGATCTTCCCCGAGGAGAAACATTAGACAGCTTCACTTGTTTGACAATCTCATTGTAAACTTTGAAAATCATCACTTAGCTGAGAGGGCCCTCCTGACATCAGTCTGTAATCCGATGTCCCATCAAGGGCACTTGTACCGCTCGTTTGAAGTCTCCCGTCCCCTGAACAATAAAACCCAAACCGAGTTATGAATGTTGGAACAAAGCAAACAACTAGAAGTGGAATTACGAAGCTCATAGAGGCTGTTTGGGAATGACAGTTGAAATTGAACTATATATTTGTTTGTTCCTATTTTTTTTTTCATTAAACGTCAATTTATACTGTTTAATCGGACGATGC
Source organism: Troilus luridus (assembly GCA_964056705.1). Lineage (NCBI taxonomy): Eukaryota > Metazoa > Arthropoda > Insecta > Hemiptera > Pentatomidae > Troilus > Troilus luridus. Next base: position 14,634,330 of record OZ057417.1, read on the forward strand.
TACAGTGAAAGTCCTTAAGTCTGCCTATCCAGGAATAATCAGGATTAAGAGTACCTGATCAATACTCGGGACCAACATTGTACGCCCCCTTTGAAAGGCAGCACAACCAAGGATTTTTTACTCCCTTTGTATCCTGCCGGGCTTAGGTCATCAATTATGATGAATTAAGTTCGGGGTTAAGGTCATTTGATTATGAAGGCTTAATAATGATGATATAATACCGTGGGTTCCGTCAAATGTCAGCATTAGGAGGCAGCACGAAACATCCCAGGTAGAAGTGTTGCAGACTTCAGCGTAAACTATCGATCTCATTAAATTTGCAGGTTTTACTAAGCATTTTCTCACTTACTTCAATTATATTGTTTGTTTTGTATTACAAAACTTTATGCTGCTATGGATAATCGGACGGTGCTACAGTGGAGGTCCTGAATTTTGCTATCCAGTACAATTAGGATAAAGATATTTAACGGATACCTGACACAGCGCAGACACGACCGCCATTTTATCTTCCCTTCAAGGAACTTTATAAACTTCTTATGATTTCAGAAACATTTAAAAAAAATCTACACTTGAGGAAGCTGTCCGAATTTCTGAAGAGATGGAAAACTGTTGGAGATATGCCTGGCGTGTAAGGTGGGTGTGGATGGACTCTGCAATCTAGCTCGTTTAGTTTCTTCAATGTCTGCCGTGGGACATAAGGTCAGGCGTTGTTATTGTAACCAATGCAGATTGTTTTCTATACGTCAATATCCCTGCAGTATGAAGTGGATTTGATTGTGTCACCGCTGGGTAGAAAGCAAAAATGAATTATTTCTTTATGAGTAAACTGTGCCACCAGCTGAAAATTTCTCAAACAAACGGTACATTCGCTGCAACAATGTCCCCGGGCTTGGGCTGCAATTGTATACTAAGCATTAGTTTTTCGATACGTTTTTATTCCATTATGTTAAAATCCTTGCAGTATGGTCGGTATGAGATTATTTTACATCTGGGTAGGCAGGGAAAATAAATTATTTATGAGTTAACTATTTGTTTTTGAACAACTGTGTAAAGAATTAAAAGTACATCCCCTATCATTTCCTAAACCTAATAACCTTTATGAGCTGTAGTTGCAGGTGGAAGCTCTTTTCGATTGATGCAAATTCTGTTGGGGCGCCATTTTTTTTTCAAAAGTTTTAAAGATAATAATAAATCATCAACTTTCATATTAGGATCGTCAAATAGTTATTTATTTGACAAGTGAGGAAAGTGCCACTTTATTACACCCGAGTGAATTTTACCACACGAGCCCAAGGAGTTATTAGCACTTTTCTCACGTGTTAAATATTACATTCTTCCTGCATCCATTTAATAATTAAGAAATTAAAGGTGAAACTTTAGATTTGTTAAAACTACCTTAGCGCTATCTCTTATAATTTTTTATTACTAACCATGCAAATTATAACTCTAGGACGGTTAACTCATTAAAATATTTATTTATTATTATTTAGAAAATAATATTCTGATAACACATACAAAAATAAAATAAACGTATATTATTATATCTTGATTTATATTTATATTTCTCTTCATATCTGACTTTAGATGTTTTGGGTAAAAGTTGATTTATTGCCTGTTCAGCCTGTTCTTTTATGAATGGAGGAGTAAATTCTATAAATTTATCACAATCTATTTCCATTTTTTATTTGGTTTGTGGCCTGATCACAGTTTTAATGCTAGATCTCCAAATTTCTGATGTGTGAAGGTTCTAATAGATTTAAGGTTATATTAAATATTTCTATAAAATCTCTTCAAAATAAATAAAATGTATCTGGAATTGAATATAAAATTATTTATTTTAACATTTTAGGAATATAAAATGAATAATATTATAATACCTGCATTTAACATTTAAAATGACAGAGTGCTGATTGTCAAATTCGGTCATGGTGGCTGTTACTTTCCTCCACTAGCGTAACTTTCCACACCGGTTTTAGTTGAGTAATGGATAGTATTACTCAATGGTTGCAGGAAAAATAGTTGTATTTGATGTTTACAACAGCAAACAACATAGTTTGATTTAAGAGAAGAAAAAAATATATACATATCACGCTCTCTACTCCAGGAGCGAATTTTTTTCACTAGCTTCACCCTTCTCCGAATGTTTACCTAGGTATACTAATTTACTCTGAATTTTAGAAATAATAAAAACGTTAATTTCATATGAGAGTACCCAATATTTCTTCTATATCATTATTACGTATTGTGGTTCAAAGTGTTCTCATCTGCTGTAGGTGCGAAGAAAGGGGACAATATTTATAGTGACAAGATGAGACAGGAGATATTACGTTGTGGGGGAGGGTGAGGATGAAAAGTGATAGGTTTAATTTGGTGAGGATCCTGTTTGTTGTGGGGTGGAGGCTCTTAACTGTGGGAATATGGCCACCTGAAGGGGCCCTTCTTCTGTATACTACTGCGTAATATCTACCGTTTATATCTGTTTATACATGTGCATACAATAACATGTGTATTATTTGCGCAAACAGATATTGTTTCGCCATCGAGTTCGCTAAGCCTTATTACTAAAAGTATGATGTTATTATACGGTATTTTCCGAAATGTCGGTCTTCTAAAATAGCTGTTATTGGTTGGTCATTTATTTAACGTCACTTTTAGCGAGAAATCCTACAGTGGGAGTCGTAAATTTCGTATATACCGGTATCATAATAGCTGATTTTCTTCTTTTTATAATAATGCACTGTTACGAATTATTGCATAGGAAAAAGTGATTTCTTATTACACCGTTATAAACCAATTAGTTTAAACAACAAATACTGATATGTAAACAACTTAAATTTAATTTGATTGTTCGCTGAGCCATTTTGCGGCACCTTAAGCTGCTATGGCTAATCAGACGATATAGTCTGAATCTTAGATTTAGTCTATTTGGGTATAATTAAGATAGGGATCTTTAAATAGCACCCGATACACCCCCATTTCACACCAATCCCAAAAGATGGCATAACCCTTTATAAAAAATCCTTTTCTAATCCCTTTTAAAAAGTTCTAGGGCCACCTGCCGGGATACGAACCCGCCACCTAGGGCATGGAATGTTGTGTGGTTATAGTACGGTGTTAAAACATAAATTTTAATTACATTTATGCAATAGAGAGTCTGAAAGGCAACTAAATCAATATGATTCAGTTTACTTTTTATATTAAATTATAACTAATTACTATGATTTCGTAACAGTTCAATCAGATAACATTATTTCGTAATTTTAATTAAAACTAAATATTAGCTCACTGATCTATGTACGTAACTTTTATTTTCTACTTTAATCAAACAGTGCACAGTGAATTAATTGTAGTAAACAAATTTTGATGACACCTATAGCAATTGTTATTTATATTATTATCTCACTGAAACTAACAAGACAAATATACAAAAGTAATAGTTTATCTTAACTTATATTTATGTAATGGATAACAAAATAAATCAAAATTATAAAATCTAACACGATAATTTGCTATATATTGTAATAATAATTTGCTATATATATTGATAATTTTCTGAGAGTGATGTGATTACAGCTTGGACGGACCTAGCGGGCTCCCCCCCCCCCCGGCACCCCCTCGCGACAGGCCTGAAGAAGACCTGTAAAGTAGGTCGAAACGTTGGCTAAATAATAAACATATCTCCACATCTAAGAGAAATTTATTGACCTCTTCCCGAACCATTTTCTTCCACAGATAATTTGCTATATGTTGACAACTGGTCTGTTAAGGGGCAGCAGTCCCGCAACACCGTTCTGTATTGGAGGTCTGTGTCATGATATAGCCTCAGAAATGCTTCGTTTTCATTATTATTTGTTTAAATTTAAACATTAAATCAACAATATATGAAAATATTTCGTTCACAGTTCGACTTGTGCGGAAAAAATATTTCTATTCAACAGAGGTACCCATTTTATTACTAATAAATCAAACAAGAAATAAATGATAAAGCTTATTTACTAGAAACCTTAATAATCAACGCCTCATAAACCTTATCGAACCTCTCAAAATATTTATACATTATAATTAAAAACATAAAACTCATGTAATGGGAACGAAAAGGGAGAGGAGTGGCTCAGTGGTAGAGTACTCAGTTTCCATGCCGGAAATCCTGGTTCAATTCCCGCTGCAGGCCATGATTTTTATTTAGTCTGTTTGCAGCGGGAGATGGATCATATAGGATCTAGGACCCTCCTGGGGCCCAACCAGCCTCTATAAAATATTATAAAAATAGGGTACCCAAAATAAGGGGGAAAAATCTGGCGGTCGAGCGTGACCTAGGACAAGTCACCTCTTTGCAGAACCGTTGTCCATGAAACAGTACAGTCTCTACCACGTACTGAACCCCAGACCCTTCATTGGTTGTAGTGGTACAGGTTTTTTTTTTTTTTTAATGGGAACGAAAAAGTCCAAACAAAGAAACATAGCCCGGAAGCTCTGATGGCCTGTGACGTTTTGAGTCCGATTCCCTACTGGATTAGTTAATATTTGGATCGTAGAGATTCACAATCCAATTCCAGCACTAGTTAACAAATGGTTTGCTATCTTTCCTCATAAGATAATAAAAAAAAAAAGTTTCCTTAAGGAGTAAAAGGATTAAGCTAATCGTTTAGAAGGTAATGTAAACTATATCTGCTGTTCAGTTCATATTGCAGAGACAATGCTAGTGCAGGAAGAATATTGGCTGGGTTAGCCCCAGGAGGGTGAACCCGATGTATGGCTGTTAACATGTTTTAATAATTTATATCTCATAGCAATATCTTTCAGCACTGCAACTCAGCATTCTAAACACTGATGATTACTTAATTATTAATTTTAACTATTTAATATTTTTAAGTAATACAATAAGAGAATCGATAAAAGAGATATATAGATTAAAAATTTATTCGGAAAGGGGGGTGGATCAGTGGTAGAGCACTGACTAATTGACATGCCGAAAGTCCCCGGGTGAAATCTGGCTGTGGCCGATATTTTATTTAATCTACTAATAGCTGAGGATGGAATCTTGTGGGATCAAGAGAACTTCCTGTGGCTCAACCAGTCACTACGAAGTACAACCGTTGTCCTAAGAACAGTACAGTCTCTACCAAGTATTGAACCTAAGATTTTTCATGGGTCGTAGTGGTACAGGTATTTTAATCAAGCCATACTTTGAGATATAAAAGAACCTAAAATAGTATGAAAATTATGTTCGCTTTTTGTTATTTGAATTCTTAAAAAAAAAACAATCACATTAGGAGTTAGGTAGAACTGAACGCCCCGAGGGACGTATACTGTTTACATTTCGTAATGGGTTCCAACGCCAGGGGAAATCGTGCAATATTAAACGGGCTAAAGAGAAAGATAACTTCATTATAATTTAGATTGTTCTTTTAAAGGCGAGTTAGGAAAATAAAGGGCCAAGAAATGGAGGGGTAAATAGGGTATAAGACATGGAGGCATCTTTCCTTAACTCAGGACATCAACTCTTTGTGAATTTTCTATTATCATTTTTATTATATTTTTCAATAGAAGAGGAGAACAGTAGTTACAAAGACGTTTAAATAATAAATATTTCTTCCGGATGCAATGTACCGTGAACTCAAAAAAAAAAAGAGAGAAAAGAAGAAATGCCTTTGAAATTTCAATAAACATTTTCCCCTTTTTCCTGATCCACACAATATATCGCCACAATTGACTGGATCGTTATGACACTCGGCGTATTAAATATAAAATATAAACACTTCTCTCCTTCAAAAGAACAATGTCAATTCACAAAAAAAAAATTTCAATAGAAGCATTCCAATTGAAATCATTTCATTAGCCATTAGACAATTTTCAAAAGCTTGAAACTGATTTGATTTTAGCTTAAAACATCAAGTTCAAACATGATACAACTCGCAATATGACTTTACTAAAAACATGGGTAATTCCATGTGTGACTGACACTACATTTGATGCAAAATACGTCTTATTTTTCTCCATATTATGTATAATACTATGTCAACGGTTTTAGTTTGAGTATGACCATATAGTTGACTCTACAATTATCCCTCTGTAGTAAAAAATTTCATCATAAAACTTTGTGAAGTATGACTTATTTACCAAAATGGAAATGTGACTGACACTACATACAAAAGGAGCTCGTGTTAGAGAGTGTTTTTTAACTTCCAATATCTTTCTCTGGGAAGGCTTTATAATTTTAAATTGTATCTGGGGCTGAAATATATAAAAACAAACTGTTGGAAAATAATAGAATGACGAACCTCAGTATTTAAAAATGAAATTTATTAAAAAAATAAATCGTGACTGACACTACAGCCCAAAACGTGACTGACATTACCGTCACTTTGGTATGCAAAATAATCGTTTTTTCAAAGAAACCTTAAAAACTAATTTTACACTATACAATGTAGGAGCTTTAACAACATATAAAAGTGTACTAAAATGTTATTTTAGAGTTAAATTTAAAACATGAAAACGTCACTTACAAACTTTCTATTAACTAATACTAATAATTAAAATGTCATATTTTTTATAAACACGAGTAATAAAACATTAATCAAAACTTAAAAATGTAATTAAAACTTTATTGCGAAACGCCCCAGCAGTTAGGTGTCCATCAGAGAAAACTAAAAGTACTACAGTGTTGTCGCCATAATAAAGTATTTTTACCATAAAAAAAAACAGTATTTTTTTTTCATTCACAATAGACTTTTACATGGAATTACCCACATAAAAAATGTTGGAAATGGAATATCGCATACATCGTCCCTAATTAAAAAGATTCAACCATTACAATTGCTACTAAAGGTTTAAATCTTCTTTTGGGAAAGAAATAGCAGTCAAGCAATCCCGTACAAATCGATGATCAATTAAGCAAATAAAATGCAAAGAAACAGTACAGACTCAACCCAAGAACCTTCCTAGATTATAGTGGGAAATTTTTTCCTTTCTCAATCTAAAAACTTTCTGATAAGCCCTTCCCTTCAGAATAATTTATCCCAAATCCCAAAAGTAAACGTTATTCTTTTACTATGTTGCAACTAATCGTGTACTATTTTTATCTATATCGATACAACCCAAGAAGGGTCTTAGGTTCAGTACATGTAGACCGTAGTGTTTCTAAGACAACAGCTGTGCAGAGAGTTGATTTGTCCAGCATCATGCTATACTGCCAGGTTTTTATAATTTAGTGTACCAACTTTATAGAGGTTGGGTGAGCCCCAGGAGGCTATGTAGATCCCAAATAGTCCGTCCTTATCTGTTAACAGAATAATTAATGCATGTATAACCTGCCTGGAACCTTCAGCAAAGCAACCACGCACTCTATACACTGATCTACTCCACTCCTTTCGTTTTACTTTTACCATCATCATCGTATCATTTTACCAACTCATTTTATTATTACATAAGTACTTGTTGAAACATTCATCTCGTTGCCGTGTATAGTATATATATAGTACAGTCCATTCTTGTTGGGTTATCTATAATGTTATCTTAATATTTAAGCTATAGTTACTAATGTAAGTAAAGGCCTTGAATATGTCTTCCCTGACTACTGATTCGGATAATCTAATTAGCATTAAACCCTTCCAGTTTGGTACGTTCTTCAATCAGCCCAAATCTTTTGCTGGAGTTCGATTCCTTTAAGTAATAAATGGATTGGCCCTAAAGTTCTCTTCGTCAATACGACTTGTTTATAAGCCGACAATAGAACAAAGCCAAGTTCCAATATTTGCTAACTAGGCCCCACACTTCTCTGTACAAATATTTGACCAGGAAGGCCCCCCTCTCTGCCATCTGGTGTACTCCCTAACAAGGACAATGTTTGGCAGGGAGTTCTTCTTACGTCAATAACTTCGAGAATCCTGGAATCAAACACCTTAAATCCACTTTCCCTTGCGATGATGTGATAGTAACTCCAGTATCGGTCTAATAAATACATAAATATATGGCGATGATGACTAACTACATCGTTAAACCATTACAAACCTAAACTGTTTGAAGAAATATTTTGTTCATAAAAGTCGAAATATGGATCTAAATATTGATAATACAAAGATTTCTTTAGGAGATGATACAACAACGATAAATTCCAACGACCCAAGAGACTTATACTCATGAAACTCATACCACCAATAATGTTTGACGATACCCTTACGTCCTCTTTTTTTTCCTTCAGCACTAGAACCGATGAAGGGCCTTGGGTTCAGTACATGATAGAGACTGTTTGTAAAATTCTGTGGCAACGGTTGTGCAAGGATTTGTTCTCTGAGTTGTTCTAGATAACATTCAACTAGGTTTTTCACCCGTTTAAGGCTATTAACTTTATATAAACTGGGAGGGGCCTAGAACGGTCTGCAGACCCCACAAGGTCCATATATGGCTGTTAATAGATTAAATAATTGATCTGTTACAACCAGATTTGAACCCAGGACCTTCAGCATAGTAATTACTGAGCTACTCTGAAAATAAATAAAATATGTTTTAGTGTCGTAAATTAATTATTAACCTGGAATTTGAAGTTATAATTTTGATTGCATATGCTTCTGCATTCTCTGGTTTTAATAAAAAGCTATCTGAATCGGAATGTCCATCCTCCCATTTGTGACCCGTTCTACCATGAACCTGTGGTTCTTCAATTGTACGGTTGTCAGTTATACAGACTGGTGAATTTCCATTTCTATGTCAGTCGATTTTGTTACTCTGACTTCGAATGCTTTTGAATAATGAACTTATGAATGAGTAATGTTCCTCTTTAAAGTAATTTTTATATTTAAAAAAATTGATTGTATTAAAAACTATTAAAGGCGAAACTATTGTTTTTTCTTTAAAAATCAGGAACAATTAGAGAAACAACCGGTGTATGGGAAGTTAAAAGGAATCCAAAAGTAGATGTAAATATTTTTCTTCCTCTTCGTAAATATTCTTCTGCTCCATCTCTCTGGTCTGGAACAATCCATCATCCCCTTTTCGAATCATTTTAAGCTTGTTTTCGTTCCCATCTTTCCTTGGAACCCTTCTATTCCCAACACATTTTTTTCCAAAAAATATACTTGTCTATGTCATCTTCTTATATTGTTTCTTTTGAAATTTTCCGTTTCTTCATGGTTCCAAGTATTCGATCGTTTCTTCTTCTAAGTATGCTTGAAAACCTGTTTGGTTGATTTGCTGTTATTCATTCTGAATTAATGTCCATAAAATGTTTATTATTATTTTTTTAATGAATAGAATTATCCTGATAGTTGGGGTAGGGGGGCGATGGCGGAAACCCGACGACCTGGAGGAGACTTCAAGAGTACCAGGACATCAGAAGAGAGTAGCAATTACTCGAGGAGTTGCTTTACCAGCAATTAGCTCCTCTGGGAACCTGATCGGCTCCTATTTCCCCTGGCCCTTTCACTAGGCCCGCTTTGTCCCGTTTGTCGCGACACATCCAGCCTCACTCATTGTCCGGGATAGCTAACCGACTCTTGTGTAATCTGTTTAATTGCAACGTTAATATTCTACTTCAGCTAGTTAAGTGATAAAGTATTTGTCAGAAGGTTAATAATGGAATGTGTAAAAAATAATGAACATTTTACCAAATTCCAGAGTTCAAAAGTCTTTAAATATTTTAATGTTAGTTATTATTTGCCAACACTTAACAATCCATTTGGAGCATTCTCTAAGCTTGTTTACTAAGACTAGAATTCTTCAAAAATGCCTCAGTTTAGTATTTATTTCAAAGAAGAAATATGACAGTGTCCTACGAAATTCTCGTAATTTTAAGACATTAGTGGAAACAAAATTCACAGCCGCTTAAGCAATTCGTGAAATTATTAAATATGAAGGGTAAGGTTCCCTTGACCAGCGCACTGCGCGGCTTTGGTTTGAAAAATTTAACAGTGGAGATACGACGTTGGAAAGGAAGAAGGGCTCCGGGCGACCATTAATGGATATTACTGGAGGAAGCTGTTGAGTCAAACCCGTCCACAAGTACTCGCGAACTTGCCAGGGAGTGTGGTGTGTCGAAAGATACTGTTAGTCGCCTCTCCATGAGGCAGGTGAAACGGTTATTTTTTTTATACAGACCATTATTTACACTCACAGATAAATTTAAAAAAATCTGTATTAATTATTAAAAAAAAAAAGTCTGAACCACTACTACCATGAATAGCAGTGGGTTCATGGCATGGTAGGGACCGTTTCTAAGCCAAAGGTTATGCTGGGAGGCGATTTGGCAGAGACTATGCTCAGCTGCCAGAGTTTTCCTCCATTTAGGGCCAAATGGAGGGTGAACCAGCCTAAGGATCGTCTGCAGAACCTACAGGGTCTATCTATGGCTGTTAACATATTAAATAATTGATCTGCCATAGTTGGAACCAAGTAGTACAAAGATAGGTTATTTAAAAAAAAACCTGTTAAACTACAGCCCGTGGAGAGCATTGGATTCAGTATAAGGTAGGGAGGGACCTTGCTGTTTCTAAGCTGAAGGCTGTGCAGGGAGTAGATTTGGCAGAGATTACGTTTATCTGCCAGAGTATTCCCCCCAATAAAACGTATACATTTAATAGAGGCTGAATGAGCCCCAGGAGAATCTGCAGATCCCAATGGCTCTATATACTGATGTTAACAGATCAAATAATTTAACTGTAACAGCCGCATTTTGAGCCAGGACCTTCAGATCATTACAAAAAGTTGAAACCAAGTACCAGAAAGGTGGCGTTTTGCTAAAAAGACATATGGATGGCAGAGCAAGTGTACATTATTTAGTTTTTTTTGTACACATTATATTGAGCGTTATTAAACATTAAGGTATTATGATGCGATATATTTTTTATCATACAATTATTACCATTAAACCAAACAAATGTTATCAATATTAAATAAAATAGCACATTTATTTTACTTACGTTACACCCACTTCGGATGCAATACTTAAACTGAAATAAATTACGAATGAGTTAATTACTCTACAAGGTGTAACACTAAAGTTGTATAGATGCGTGAAGAAAGAATTTAAGTCTTTACACTGTAGTATAGTACTTTAGTATAGTTACAGCACAAAGAGCCTAGTATGTGATCAGTGTAGTAATTAGCACTCTATGCACTAAGATAACTGCTCTCCCCCAGCAGCTTAGTAACGCTCACAATGGAAGGGAACAGCCTGAAGGGGTCCCATTGTCCACCAAATGCTCCCGCACACAATGCAACTCCAGGGGGTTGCAGTTAATAAACCTGTTTTATAATTCACACTGGTTAATTCCTCTTCTTTTTTTATCAAAGAGCCTTTTTTCATTGAAAAGAAACAGGTATGATTATTGCTACTTGCTCTTTCGAATAGGCTTGAATATATTTTCTTATGAATAAAAAAATATAAGCTTAAAAAAAGTAGCTGCAAAATAAAAACAGAAAAAGCGACATTTTTTACTTGATCGATAAATAACTTTAAATACTGCTAGGGTTGCGTTCGTAGAATTAGATAAAACAGTGGGTGAGAGAGTGTGTGTGATGGTTAAACCATAAATACTAAAGTACATGGTAAGGACCGTACTGATTCTATGTCAACGGCTTTACAATAAAGTGATTTGGTATAGATTATATTTAGCTGTCACACTGTCTTCCCAGAGGCTGAATGAGCCCCAGGATAATCTGCGGTTTCCAAAGAGTCCATATAATGGGTATTACAGATTAATTACTTATCTGTCATAGCCGTATTTGAACCAAGGAGATTGTGAGAGAGAGAACAGAGAAATATAGAAAATAATGAGATAAAGAGAATGAAAGAAGTTATTTTTAATTAAGAGCGATTAAGAATTATTTCACATAGGTGCCGGTCGAACAGATCCGATACTTAGAAATGACAAGAAACCGCTCGACGTTGCAGGCTACTTCAACACTTACTAGATAAACGCTCTAACCTCCTAATTAACTACAAAAGACTCATCTACATGACCATCATACGACCTATTTGGACTTACGGAGTAGAGCTTTGGGGCTCCACTATGCCATCGAATTCCTCTCGTATCCAATCCCTACAATCCAATGAGTGACTTTAAAATGGTGTTGAAAATTTCTTAGGACTTAAGCTACTGCTATTAAATACTTCATTATGATAATTTGAACAGAGGGATAGGCACCTGAAAGATTGGCCAAGATGTTAGTGGAAGGATTCAGTTAAGACTGGCTTACTGGATCTCTGATATAAGGGGATCAGTGTACGGATATATTATAGTCGGTGGATAAGAACAATCTATATTGCCATAGATAACACATTATGTATATAATATAACAGGTTGCAAGGAAGCTCAGCCAGACCCTCCCGGTCTAAATCAAACTCCCCTAACTAAATTATAAATAATAACCGAAGTCCTAGAATCAGTACAGTCATTAAGATGCACTGAACCCAAGACCCATGGGTAATCATTTTTTACAGATTTTTTAAAAGTATATAATAATATACATTACTGATTATACATTATGGATACAAGAAAGATCTATACGGTTTTGGCAGCAATTTTATAATAGATAAAAATGTGGGAAGATTAATCAACTATGCCTGTCTACTTTAACAAGCGCGAACTTGTACTATCTCAAAATCACTAATCTAGGTAAAATAAAAAACAGTATACAGATTATTCTTAGGACGACTGGATTAAGCACAGCAGTAAAATGTATTAGACAACATCCCAGTGTTACTTTACTTCCCTTACATCCATTGACAACAGTTCAATGGAAGCGATTTCCTAACAAGCTCCCATAGACGTCTCGCCAGAGGGCTCTATTCCGATAGCGAGGCTGCAAATGAGAGCAGTGCACTTGACACCGGAGGGAGAACAACAACAACAACCTTTGCGGGCTTTTTGTTGGAGCGAACTAAACAAGGAGGCAACAAGCGGAGGGGCAAAACCCAATTAAGCCTGCCCTACAAAGGCTCGCCGGGTCCCGACTTTATTCCAAAGGGAGATCTCTTCATTAGGTCCGCCCTACTGCTACGCACTCTACAGTTTCTTCAATAAAGTCTTTTACTCAATCGTTGAGATCCGATTCAGTCATTCCATCAAATCTGATGCAGTATAAGTTTATAATTAAAAGTATAATTATTTGAAGGTAATGGCATCAGAAATCTGGATTGATCGATAAAATCAATCAGAGTTCGAAACCGGCTTTAGAAGGTAAATTACTTTTTACTTTTAACTATTCCAGCTTCTGCAAAGTGGGTACCTTCAATCGGACAAAAATCTGGTGACTGAACGTAATATACTTTTCCTACTTAGTAATGTATCCCTTTTTCACAACAATGAGTTAATGCCTTATATTATTTTGAAAAACGCAGAGAAAAAAACTGTACCACTAAGACCCATGAAGAGTTTTGGGTTCAGGGAATGGTAGAGACTGTACTGTTTCATGGACAGGACAGTCGGTTGTGCAGGGAGGTTATTTGTCCTAGATTTATAGAGTCTAGGTAGTCCCGGGACGGTCCTATAGAATCCATTTCCGGTCACTAACAGATTAAATTAAAGTCTGCCAGCGAGCGGGATTTGAACCCAGAATCTTCGGCGTAGCAGCTCAGTTCTCTACGAGTGAGTTACTTCGCTCTCCAGAGACTGGACTGTTTCGGGGACATTGGAGTTAAACGTTCTTTCCTACTTCTTATTAGGGAATCAGAATGTAATATTCCTTCAAGTTTTAAACCCTTCTAAAGAGAGATGGTAGATGTTGGTACCCCGGGTTACTTTACAAACTCCGTATATTCCTACCTCCTACATACTTTCTCTTTGTCCAATCCTATCTCTCCTACAGGTCATTCATAGTAAATCATAATAATGTCTACTCATCCCTCTTTCCTCAATCTGCTGGTGTTCCTCAAGGCAGTATTATCGGCCCAATCCTCTACACAGTTTATACTGCTGACATCCTAACTCATCCTAATACTATCCTTACCACATATTCAGATGACACATGTCTACTATTTGTCAACACTGATCAGGTTATAGCATCCCGTACTCTTCAATCCCATATCACTGACCTTAAAAATTGGTGTCAAAACTGGATGATTAAAATAAATTCCCACAAATCTCATCAAATCAGCTTTACCCTCCGTCGTAAACCAACGACTTCCTGTCCTCCTGTATAATAACATCCCACTGAACAGGTCCGGTACTTAGGACTACTACTTGACAGACGCTTAACTTGGAATCCTCATACTAGACTGAAACGACCAGAAACAGCTCGCCGTCAACACTTGTCGCTAGACAAACGCTCTATGCTCCCAATTAATTACAAAAGACTCATATACATGACAATCATTAGACCCATCTGGAATAACGGAATAGGGCTTTGGGGCTCCACCAAGCCATCGAATTCCTCCCGTATTCAATCCTTGCAATCCAAAATCCTCAATGCTCCTTACTTTGTTACGAACAAAGTAATCCCTAATGACCTTAATGTCCTGTTTGTTGCTGATTTGGCCCGAATCCGTCATCAATCTTTTCATGACAAACTTCATTTCCGCTCAAACCCACTTGTTTCAAACGTCGCAACCTCTTCAATCCCTGATAATCCTCCGAGGGGTCTGAAAGGAAGATGGCCTCGTGACCTTCTAAGCTGAACTTTTTATTTGAGTACTACCACTGGATAGTTTATCTACTTGCCTTTGTCTCTGGACATGATTTATCTTTCATTATATTTACTTGATGTATTCTGTATACAGTTTTAAATTTCAATAAATACATTTAAAAAAAAGAAATATGTAGAGTTATAAGTTCGTTATTTCGTGAGTCCGTCACGAAATATATTTCAACCCACCGGATTCAAACTGTAGTTTTTTTCATCACTCATCAATACTATAATTAATATCAACAATAACACATAGCTATAAAATTATAGCTACGTTTAAAGATTTAATTTTTTTTTTGTGCTTTTTAAAAAAACATGGAAATAGACTGTACAGTTATATCGTATCATTTTGTAATTTTTTACGGTATGTAAGTTTTTGTTAAGACAAAAGAACAGACAATTACTATGTTATCAATTTTTCTAAACGGAATAAAACAAAATTAAAGTCACCTATAATAGATTAAAACCTGATTAATACCATTAAGTTCACGCTTTAACTTTCTTGGCCACCAAAGCCTCTTATTATTAGTAGAGATATATAAAAAAAAACAGGTTTTTTAGGTTGCAGGGTACACCCTGTGAACGAGTCTGGGGTTCAGTGGATGGTATAGACTGGTTTAAGGACAGCGGTTGTACAGGGAGGTGATTTGTGATGATTGTGATCACACTCCATAATTTTCCCCTTGTTTTAGGTAAACACTTTATAGTGGCTGGGCGAGCTCCAGTAGGGTCCTAGATGCCATACGATCCATCTCCGGCTGCTAACAGACTAAATAAAATTCTTGTTCTGCAGCGGGATTTGAACCAGGAGTTTCGACATGACAACTCAGTGCTCTACTACTCAACCACTCCGCTCCCTTGTAGAGATAAATAAGTTTCCATAAAACATAAACTAATTGGATAGACAAGAATACAATTGATAAGACCAATGACAACTGATTAGACAATTTTACAAGGTATCAAGGGAAGATTAACCAATCATGTCAGTCAATCGTAACAAGCATCGACTTGTACCATTTAAAAAAAATCATTACTCAAGGAAGAAAAATAACAGAAGAATCTTGGAACTTTTAGATTAATCTGTTGTTTTACACATAGCGTATGAAATGTTAGTTGGAATCTTGGCACTCCAATTAAGATTTTAATGTCCATTAAACTATATCCGCAGGTTATGCCCGTCAATCTCTAAAAATAAAAACATATAAATATAAACGTTTAAAAAACGTACCATTTAAACAACGAAATTGCGCAAACATACAATCAAAGGACACAAGTCTCCCTGACAGAAGGGACGGTTGTATAAAAGGCCCTTTCAGAAAATAACAGAAAGAGGGGGAGGTGTGTAACTGGCAGTGACATCTGCGAAATAACTTTCTACAAAGGAAGTTCCGTTTTGTAACTGCAAAGCGGACTACAAAAATAACAAGGACAAAAATCATGAGTTAAGTTTTTTTTAGAAATCAAACAATAATAATCAATGATTTAACGAACCGGAAGGCTCGCTGCTGATAAGCTGCTGCACTATCGCTATTATTCCACGAAACTAAATCCGCAAGATCAATCTTAACTAAACCCTCCCATCTATGTCACGGTCTACCATCTTTTGGGGAAATTGTTCGTTAGTAAGCCCAATAATTTTATCAATCCCACCTTAACCTTTACGATGTTATCACCTCTATGATATTATTATATTGGTGTTCTTCGCTTACGCAGTGTCTAACATCCTGTATTCTCCTTTGGATTCATCTTTTTTTGGACCTTTCTAAGCAATATCTTATTTTGGAATACCTTAAGACGTAGTTCATCTTTCGACGTTAAAGTACACGTTTCACATCAATAAACTGTTCGGAATAATAAACAACTTCCTCTCTTTAACACAATACCCACATTCAACAAAGGAATACAAACACACAGCACAAAGGCGACGACTGAAAATAAACACTGGAGAAACCAAACCAATTACAGACACAAAACAAACGAAACAGTACAGAAGTTTGAAACTTTAAGTCGGAACAAGTTTGCTGTAAGAACACCTCTTCATGTATCAACTGCTTCGCTAAACTATACAGAGTTACACAAACTTCACGACAACATAAGAAAAAAGAAAAAGAAAAAAAAATGTATATATTCATACATATATAAATATTTAAGGCTGAAACGACAGGAAAAAGTTTCAAGCAACTTCCGCACTTACTAGCCAAACGAACTAAGCTCCCAATTAATTGCAAAATACTCATAAAAGAGACGATTATAAGGCCCATTTGGACTTACGGAGTAGAGCTTTAGAGCTCCACTAAGCCATTTAATTCCAATCCAAAATCCTTCATATAATCCGAAATGCTCCTTGCTTTGCTACGATAAAATTCATCTATAATGACTGTCCCGAACCCGATCTCAATCCTCTCATAACAAATTCATTATCGATCAAACCCACTAGTTTCAAACATTCAAACCTCTTCTGTTCCTCACAATCGTTCTAGGTATCTGAAAAGAAGATGGCCTCGAAACCTTCTTAGTTAAATTTTTTATTTGACGACTACCACTAGGAAGTTTCTCTACTTGCCTTTATCTCATGTCATTATATATCTTTTATTCTATTTATGTGATGTATTGTTATTATACAGTGGTAAATTTCAATAAATACATTTTTTTTTAATATTTAACAAAAGCAATATGGCGTCCTATGACCTTTGACTGGAAGGGGAGTTACAATCAGCTGACATTTGAAGGTCACGAAAGATTGAAGTTGTTGCTCAACAAGAGAAGATAAGTTGAAATTCACACCTCAGTCATTCCTGTGACCAACAAATGAGTATGCAACAAACGAATCTTGCGAAATTGTTAATCGGATTCAGTAAACAAAACGATACAGTTTAATCACTGATGTAACGTATCTGTTTGATTACTTATTAGGATTTTTTAAAATCAAATTCCAATGGTAGTAAGTTTATCCGTAACCTCTTGCCTTTTTATCACTATTATAATGTCTATATAATTGGAATTAAAACATTTTAAAAAAATCTTCGGTCCTAAGTAAATAAGATGTACCGCCACAGGATTAAGGCTGCCCTGAAAGACAGAACCCATACGAAGGGAGTGCCCCCTCTCCTGGTTTTGTGTTAGACGGCTTTGATTAAAGAAGGTTGGAAGGAGGGAAGCGAACAAAGCGAGGCCTTGCGAGGTTTCGGGAAAAGCCGCCTTTTCTTGGGCAAATCCTCGCCCTACACATTCGCTACAAATTGCCCTCCGTCCAATTCCTCATCCCCCTTCGACTCCTCGCCTTCTCGAGATTGGCCATTCCTCTCATTGGCTCCCCTCGACCATTAGCTTGCAGACTTTTCATTAGGGCTACACGTTCCGCAACTGCTTGTGCAGTCTTCTCTGCTTGGTGAGCTGGCTAAGATCCCAACACTTCTGGTGGGAATGAAAGTTAGTAGCAATTGTATACGAACCAACTAATCATTTTCTAAGAGAGAAAAAAATAAATTAAATACTCAGTCATGAGGACTACCAACTGAAATGGAAATTGAAAACTCTGTAATAACTTTGTTTTGTTTTTTTAAATTTCTCAATCAATTATAGCCTGATTTTTTAAATTTAAAATTTGAAAATTGATATTATTAATAATCGTCTAGTTTTCACGTCTATTGGCACTCCGAACAATAATTATATACTTTTCAAGTAGTTTATTAATGAAAACATATGAGGGGCAGCACAAGCTCTATATATAATATTAGATTAATTGAAATAGTAATTAGTATAGGTTTTATTATTTATTTCTTGTTTATAGTTATAAATTCTTGTGTACATATTTTCATCCATTAGCAGCTTAAAACAAGACCTTTAACTATGAACCATAAAATATTTTAGGGTAAACGATAAGTACAACTAGCCATTGATGTTTTAAGTCGAGCAATATTTGAGCATGTCGGTGACGCGAACCATTAAGTTTTCCTCTACCGAAAATGGCTCAACGCGGTTTAAGTTATCACTTCAAAAAACTTGAATAACATTGGTCTTAAATATTTGTTAGAAAGCCACAAGTATAAGACATGAAATGTGGATCGAAACCCCTTTTACTAATATACATTTTATTAATATTTAAGTAATTTATTCTTTGAACTCCACCCGGACCATTTTCTGCCCCATACCCTCCACAAAGAAACTTTATTAATAAAACCCAATGAAGGGTCTTTGGGTTCAGTGCATAGGAAGAAGGAGAAGATAGGACGAAGTTTACTACTTCTAATGGTTGTGCAGGGAGGTGTGATTTTAACATATAATTTCTCGGATGATTATTTTCATAACATTTACATTTACAAACATAAAAGAAAAGGTGTATGATTCTGGTCAATAAATTTATCTTAATAAAAAAAAAAAAGGACTTCTCAGAATTTACCAAGTTTTGTGCTAAAAAACTATTATAAAGATAGACTTGTAGTTAAAAATTAAAACTTCAGATACTTGCATTGTAAAGATTAATCAACCATTTATCAAATATCATGCATAATCAGATCGTATCATATATGTCTCTTAATTATAATCAAATCTATTATAATATAATATAATACTATTTGTAGATCCCAGATTGAGTTCAAAATGAATATTATAATGAATAATGTTTATGTCTGTTGCAGCTTCCTTCTTAGTCAGAACCTTTTTGTGCATCACGAAAAGGTCCTGACTGAAGGAAAATGAATAAATTGTTTATTAATATGATCTCACACCTTTGATGGGATACAAATCGGATTGAAAGTATTTCAAATAACTCAGAAATTGAACATTATTCAATTTAATTAAAATAAAATTAACCTTGAACTTGAAAATGAAATTAATTCCGTTTTTTTGTATCTTTTAAAGGTTTGTGATCATGCTGGGAAAAGAATGGGTCAAGCAGTGAGCTACGGACGGAGCGAAGCAGATTCAGAAGAGGACATGGGGAAGTACTGTAGGTAAATCTTGAAGAAATATACTACAAAATGGCGGACCCGAATCCATTTAAGGCGATATGGAACCGAGTGAGCCGGTGGACTGTTCCGGTCGTCAACCTAGAAGTGGGCGAGATGAAGGATATTGTTTGGGCCAAGCTGCAAGAGCCCAAGTCGCAGCGGAAGCTGGTTCTGGTCATTGTGTCCATTGCTCTCCTACTGGACAACATGTTGTACATGGTCATAGTCCCAATAATTCCCGATTACCTCCGCTACATCGGCGCTTGGGGAGAAGAGCCGGAAGAGAACATAACGCTGAAGGGAGTGCCTCACCCACGGGACCATCACGGCCAAGACAGAGCCACCGGGGTTCTCTTCGCATCCAAGGCGATCGTCCAGCTCATGGTCAACCCTTTTTCAGGAGCGCTCATAGACAGGATAGGGTACGACATGCCCATGATGGTAGGCCTTTGTATCATGTTCCTCTCGACTGCGGTTTTCGCCTGCGGAGGTAGTTATGGAGTCCTCTTCTTCGCAAGAAGTCTACAAGGTGTAGGCTCCGCCTTCGCCGATACATCAGGTTTGGCAATGATCGCTGATCGCTTCACCGAAGAATCCGAACGTTCTAAAGCATTAGGTATAGCATTGGCTTTCATCAGTTTTGGATGCCTAGTAGCTCCACCTTTCGGCGGCGCATTATATCAATTCGCAGGAAAAGAGGTGCCTTTCTTGATTCTCGCCTTTGTATCACTCGCTGATGGCATAATGTTACTTCTCGTGATGAAACCCATCAAAGAGACGATAAGAGAAAATCGACAATTGCACGCGCAAAAAGATACTGTATCTATCTGGAGGCTGTTTATTGATCCTTATATTGCAGTTTGTTCGGGAGCGTTGATGATGTCTAACGTAGCTCTAGCGTTTTTAGAACCGACTATTTCGCTCTGGATGGAAGATCATTTGACGACTGACAATTGGAAGATAGGAATGATATGGCTGCCTGCATTTTTCCCTCATGTGTTAGGGGTGGTTTTGACAGTGAAGATGGCGAAGGAATATCCCCACTATCAATGGCTGATGGCTGCAGGAGGATTGGCCCTGGAAGGTCTGTGTTGCTTCATCATACCATTCTCCTCATCCTACAAAGTACTGATGATACCGATCTGTGGAATTTGTTTCGGAATCGCCCTAATCGATACTGCGCTACTTCCGACTCTAGGCTACTTGGTAGACGTACGTTATGTTTCAGTTTATGGTAGTATATACGCAATAGCTGATATCTCTTATTCTGTAGCCTACGCCATTGGTCCTATAATAGCTGGAGGAGTCGTCGAAGCCATTGGATTTACATGGCTCAACATTGGAATAGCATTCTCTAACCTCTTATACGCTCCGGTCTTAATATACCTCAGGCATATATATGATTTTAAACCATTTGAAAACGAAGCAAACATACTGATGTCTGATCCACCAGACAAGAAATATCAAACTTATACAATGCAAGACCAGCAGCCCGTGATAGACGAAGTAAAAAATCATCTGGAGTTAGAAATGGATAGAGGTGTACAAGAGACTGATATCGATAAAGCTAACTACAATCAAGAACCTCCTGCAAGACCAGAACCTGTCCAAGGAAGGCAAGAATACCAGCAGCCTCGACAGGATTATCAACAACCGAGGCAAGACTACCAACAACCAAGGCAGGACTATCAACAACCCAGGCAGGATTATCAACAACCAAGACAGGATTTTCAACAACCAAGACAGGATTACCAACAGAGGCAGGAACACTATGGAAGGTCAGAACCACAGCAGTCGCACCGTCAGCTACCTCAAGCGCCCTCGGACACGAATCCGTTCAGAAGACCAGAAACAACAGACCACGATAGGAATCCGTTCAGATCTGGCTTCTAGAGGAATCGACAACATTCATGTATATCTAGATTGCTCGAAAATATTTATATAAAAAATAGTAAAAACATATCTACACGGATAAGAGCAACGAAGGATAGCATCAATTTATCTAGTCTTAAGTACATACAAATAGAAGAAAGATTTGTTATATAATTGTTTAAATTTCATTTGATACATTTCATGGTTACTTTATTTAAAATGAGGAAAGCAAGAACAGAAAATTGGTCTTCAATTCTAATGATTTTTTAGCCCACTATGTCATTTTTAAAATTATATATACAACCAAAATGAAAACCCCAATCTTTCAAATATTAAAAAGGAAAAGGTTAATCAAAAATCGTATGTATATCAATTAAAATTACTAAAACAGTTCATTGCTTAGTGCCTACTAAACTAAAAAAAATATTATAATTCGAATCGTCAAGTATAATTACTACTGATACTAAAGTCTAAAAGATTTTGATATTGAAATAAAATATGTTATATGATATTTACATACATAATATTTGTGAAGCTTGTACATACAACTTTGAAATTGACATATGTAATCATTTGACAAATGGAACTGAATAGTACTGATAATGAATGTTAAAGGTCAAGAAACTAAAGATAAACAGAAATAGTGACCAATTTTTATTATTCCTTGTTATCATTTATTTTATTAATTAATCATTAGATTGCAATGTACCAAATCAGGAAGAAGGATCTAATTATTATTTATAAAGTAATTATAGATTTATAAATTTCGCCATGTTATTATATTTAACAGTGTATATTGTTTTTAAGCGTTAAATTTCTGTGATTTCTATCAGAACTATCGTTACCAATGTTTAATTTTATTTTTCAAGTTTCCATTAATTTTATTGTTAGTTAATTTAAAATCAAATGTTACAAATATTGTTAAATTTTAACCAATGCATCGGTATGATGGATAAGTTATAGCTGTATATATTTTCATATTGAAAAAAAATTTAGAGATTTAGGTATGAATTATATAAGATGTGTTTACTAATATGTATATTGGCCGGGATATTATAGTGTTATGACCTATAATATAATTTTATGGCTTTAGCACTATGATATTTATGGCGATTGCATTTAGATTTAGATGTAAGGAGTTCAGCCAAGGACGAACAAATACATATCATTTTGTGGTTTAAACTAGATTTAGTGTCTAAATGACAAAAACATATTTTATAGATAGTACGTGAAATGTGTATTTTGTATGGTATATTTATGTGATTACTATAGGCCTATCACAGTAATTTCACATATCAGAAAATCGCACTTCTTCACATCTTCAACTGAATATAGTTATTTTTAAAAAAAAGGTGTGTTCTATTAAAAAAAAAGAAGAAGAAAGAAAAAATTATATATAAGATATTAGAGCAGTACTAAATTCATATGCTAAGATAAAACATGTATTAACCGAAACATATCAAGAAAAAGTCTCAAATTAATTAACCAATTAAGGGATTAATTGCTCATTTGAACTGAAATCAATTTAAGGGAAAAAATTATACGTTGCATTAAGGATGAATCTTGCACAAAACATTACAAAAACTTTAAATAAAAATTTAAAAAAAAAATCTGATCGTTCATTTTAAAATTAAATTAAGGCATAAGCCAAAATTATTTTTATCATTCCTTTACTTCTAAACATATACTCGATCACAAAAAAAATAAATAATATAGTAATAATTAAATAAGATACTACTTTTATTAACAATATCAAATATTGTTTTTTATAAATTACCAAAACTATCAAAATGCCATAATCATAAATAAACAAATTGGTGAACTTTATTAGGGTATGTACTGATTCCCCTAAGAAAAGGCTTTTTGGTTCGATTCCCACTAAAAATAAGTTGCAGAATTTTAATATTTTTGATAACAAATTGGAAAAAAACAATAATTTTTGCTAATTGATTTTATATACTAGCACATACATTAATTTTCTAATGTTTTACAACAGGTATTGTTAAAAAAAGTATATTTTAATAACATATGTTTATCATAACAAGTAACAAAAAAAAATCTTAGATCTTAAATCAGGATCTTAATATGTAACTAATAGCGTCTAAAAATATTTTTTTTTATATATTTTAACTCTTGGTGTATTAACTATTTCATTTTTATATATTTATTTCACCATTCTAAACGTTAAACATAATATTAAGAGATTAACATTTATGGGTAAGTTCAGATTAATCTGTAAAAATATAAGTCCATCTTTCACTATACCATTGTATTTGTGGTTGGGTGTATATAAGTTTATATTTGAAAACTTTTAAATCTATAAAATATATTCTGTTCTTCAAAACGTCTATATTCCTGCATATATAAATATAATAAAATCATGTAATTTCTTTTCATATGTATGTATGCGTGAGTGAGATATAGTTAATTACTTTATTACATATATCGTATTAAGCAAACTGTTAATAGCAATAAATTAGGATAAGCTGGTTGATTAATCACAAATTATTTCATCACATATGCACAAAAGTTTATGACTGAGATGTTTCATCTATGTGCCTCCCTGTGCTTTTACTAAACTATAGTGACTCTAAGATTAACCTTTTTTTTTCTTTTCATTTTTTAGTAACTATTGTAACTCTTTTAGTATTTAGTAAGTATTTATGGAAAGCACTGTTATTAAATCTTAAATGTATATTACAGTGTAAATATATAAATGTGTTTTAGTGTGTACATTTTAGATCATGTATGCAATTTAAAAAAAGAAAAAAATCCGGAATTCGAAGTGTCATATCTGTAACCT
The DNA here is from genome assembly GCA_964056705.1 of Troilus luridus. Taxonomy (NCBI): domain Eukaryota; kingdom Metazoa; phylum Arthropoda; class Insecta; order Hemiptera; family Pentatomidae; genus Troilus; species Troilus luridus. Next base: position 14,658,573 of record OZ057417.1, read on the forward strand.
ATATTATATTTAAAGTGCTTGGATCTGTCTTTGTGTATTTAAAAATTATTATCTGTGATAGTTAATTTATCGCACTCTGTTTATTAGAAATTCTTCACAGTTCTGAAATCACATGCTATTAGCTATTTGTAAATACAAGCTTCAGGTTTAGGTTCAACCTATAAATTTTTTAATCAAAATACGAATTTTTTTACATTTTATGAAAGACTTTTAAGTGAGTATAACTGAAAATTACGTCCTTTGTTTTATACTTTTAAACAATTTAATTTCGTTTAAGGAATTTCTTGTAACGTTTTTAAACTATATTTTAATTGATATTTTAAATGAACACTATTGTAAATTCTATGTTTACTCAGATAAGTTAATTCTTAAATTAACCTAAAATAAAAGAAATTAACAAAAAAAAAATAAAGAAAGGACTTCCTATCCTAGGAATATAAATAGTTATTGTAATAAATAGTAAATGTGCTTGTATGATATAGTTATTGTGAAGTAGTTGAATACTTGTTGCTTCGAGATTATAATTATGTAAATAAAAAAAAACAAAAAACAAATATTAGTTCTTGAATATGTTGACTCCTTTAACCCTACAATCAAAAACACATATTTGTGTATAAAAAAAAAAAATAAATAAAAACCAGCATACAAATAAAACAAATAGTTGTTTATTGTATAAATATGAATAATACAATTGAAACACCAACTAGGAAAATGAGGTAATAGAGTCATTAAAAAAATATGTCTAAAATAAATCTAAAAAACAGAATATATATATATTTTAAAAAATCAGGGAAAAAAATATAAACTGAATTTTTTATTTCCTACCACAGAACATGGACAAAATATTGTCAGTTTTAAAATAAAAATGACTAATTTTCATAAAAAATGGGGAAAAACCATTATCCAGTTTGTATATATTCTTAATTTAAAAACTTTATTAGACGTTTCGACAAATTTATGTCATTTTCAATCTTTCTAAATAAATTCTTCTGCATCGATTAACAATCATGCATAACTTTAAAAAAAATTAAGTGTGGAGGATAGCTAATCTCCAAGAATATATATATATATATATATATATATATATATATATATATATATATATATATATATATATATATATATATATATATAAATTTTCGACATTAATAATGCATTTTATGAGATTTGTGACTGATAACTTTTTCAAGTTATATGTGATTGTTAATTGATGCAGAAGTTTTTTTTTTAGAAAGATTGAAAATGACAGATATGATGAAACGTTTAATTATTTTAATAAATTAAGAATATTATAGACTGGATAATGGTTTTTCCCGCCATTTTTTATGAAAATTGAAGATTTATAGTCCAGTATTTTACATCGTTTTTAAAAAATTAAAATGAGATAAAATTAACTTAAATATAAAAAATGTTTTCGTATTAAACAAGGAATTTTATTGAATTTGAATGCACACACGACTTCAACGAAGTTTTTAAAAATCTATTTCTAATTTATTTTATGAAATTCACTAAATTTATACAGCTGTGGGGAACATCAGACTTAAAGAATCATCAAACGAAAAAAGAAACACAATGAAGTTTTCAGCAAAGTCACTGAAATTGGTTCAATAATTTAAGTGGATTTTATTATTTATTCGTTTTTTGATAATTAATTCGGATTATTTTTAAACTAATCTCATAAAGCAAAATATTATTCTTATTATGATAACATCAATTATTAAGAATAAATAATTCAATTATATTGTATATGCAATTTCATTTCATTTTCAATCATACAAAAAAATGTTAAGTGTTTAAACGATAGTTAAATTGATAAAATATTGCATTGTTCTAGACACCTCGTACCCATTTAAGCCTTAAGCAGACATAATATTCAGGATCGTATATAATACTAATACTAAATTGATTGATTAATATCAGAAAATTGGATGTTAATGAAACGTGGGCATGAATGTAACCTTAACATATAGTTGTCTTAACAAATAATTAAACAAAGCAGAAAAAATTAGCTTAAAAATAAAGTTTTTAAATTCTCTTAGTTCGAATCCTGTGAAATCTCAGGAACAAGAGTAGCTATTAATAAACTTTGCAACTAATACATCCCTCGATGTATCTAGAATACATGCAGGATTGATAATGACTGTTTTTTGAAACAGAAACGGATTGAACCTGTTGGATTTGGGGACTCTACATTGGCTCACCCATTCTCGATGATATAAACAGAATAAAGTGGATAAACTTAGTTAGAGAAAAAACCTGGCGGTTGAGGACGTTATCAGCCAAATCACGATATTAGCCAAATCATCGATCAGCCAAATCAAGGTATCAGCCAAATCACGGTATTAGCCAAATCACGGATCAGCCAAATCAAGGTATCAGCCAAATCACATCACTGCACAACCCTTCAATTAGAAGCAGTATTCCTTAACATGTACTTAACTCAAGATTTCCTTTAACCCAACTTCATTCAAAATATGAAATAAGAATATTTCAAACAGAACCGAAGGATGTAGTGTGATTCAAAACAAACAAAGAAACACCTAAACTTTTTCTTAGAACGTTGGATCGCGTTGATTGTTTGTAGTGTATATGGAGGTTTTTGCAGAATACCTAAGTCCTGGTCCATAAGCCCAAAGAGATATCGGGATATTAAGATCAGTAGCGGAAATCACTCATTTGTTAATTAGGCCTAGTGGAGATCTGTAGTTCAGAAGAGGTGATAGTTGTTGTAAATATCTTTGTAAACATCTTGCCGGTGGGTCAATACATAAACTAGGGCTGGTTTGTTTCAATTATGAACTTTTTTTGTATATATATTCAGAAAACAAGAAACATTTATAGAACTATACTCCTTCCAATTATTCTTTATGGATGTGAAGGATAAACAAAGTCTAAAGGTATTCGAAAGTAAGGAATTGAGTAGAATATTTGGTCAGATAAAAGGATGAGACGATCGGAGAATTTAGGAGATTACACTACATTACATTCCAGAGCATGCATATAATATTAATAGTTGTTGAGGATTGTAACTCATAAAAAGTTAATAAGAACCAAGCCGATTGGAGAACGTGCAAGGGGGAAGACCGAGGCGTAAACGGGAGGTGATCATTAAGGGTGGTTAATCAAAAGGATTTAGGTTTGGTTAGCAGGCCGTGAACAGTAGGTTGTTAGCAGCAATTGGTTGTACCGGCATTGAGACTTCGGATTCACTAAGTATTAACTCCCCCCCTCATCGTTTTGGCCCACTAGAGATCACGTGCAAATTTCAATTCCTTGCAAAAGTGTAGGAATAAGATTCCAAGATAAGATCGGATTGTGAGTTCGAAATCTATTTTTGTGGTTTACTCCACTAGGCTCTTCCGCGGTCCTCCTCTCGCCGTTGTGACCGTTGACTGGTCCTCACCTGTAACCCTAGGCAGGGGCCCTTACTAGGTGCTACCATCCGGAGTCAGATGGACCTAGGTGTTTTTATACGAGGTTGGTACTCCTCCCCCTCCTCCTTCCCCATCACTCGCGAGATGGAGCCCCGGGCTTGGGTCCGGCAATGGCGGAGTTAGCCTTAACTTTATTAGTTATAAAAATTGGCCAAAACTAAAACCAAACTTCTACCAATTAAACGTAAGAATGTTCAAAGCATGTATGTTCGTTGCGATAAGAGAATATAGAAGATTGTACTACGTAACAGTGCAGAGTATGCACCCGTTTAATCCAATTCAAGTAATGACCTTAAGAACGTTGAGAAGGGCTTGTAACGTTTTTGGGCTTAGTAACGAACGAATTTCTATAAAGTTAAAAGGCGCTCTATGTACTTTTGGATATCCAGGGCGTTTTAGACCAGTATTAGATAGTATTTTGTTAAAAGTAATATTATAGATTCAAGTAGAACAGAATGATGGCATCGGCATCCAGCCGACAGTAGTACTTATTCGCGTTCATTTGCCTTGAATTGTGCCCATATTTCTTTCATTCTTTTAGTGTAGGCTTCGTCTTTCTCTTGAGACCATGTTGTTCCAGTATTCTTTGAATTCTATTCTTGGGCAAGTTGCCACTCATTAGACTACACGAGTAAACGAGGCAATTTTTCCTAAATTTTCAGGATCCGGGAAAAAGCCATGGACGTAAAGCTCTCAAAGTAAAAGACGCTAAGTGAAGATGGTTCATGTATGGAGCTTCTTGTTCTTCTTATTTCTCCACTAGGTTTTCATTCTTTGCGAGAATTCAGGTTTTCTTTCTTCGCTTCATCTTCTTCCAATTCATGGCGCTTTTATCTCCGGCTTAGCCTCCCATTTTTCAACTTTAAAAAAAAAATATATTTATTGAAATTTACAACTGTATACAAAATACATCAAGTAAATATAATGAGTGAATACATTGACATGAAAAGACAAGTAGAGAAACTACCCAGTGGTAGTACTCAAATAAAAAGTTCAGCTTAGAAGGTCACGAGGCCATCTTCTTTTCAGGCGCCTCGGAGGATTATCAGGAATTGAAGAGGTTGCAAGGTTTGAAACTAGTGGGTTTGAGTGGAATTAAAGTTTGTCATGAAAAGATTGATATCGGATTCGGGGCAAATCAGCAATAAACGGGACGTTAAAAGGTCTTTATGGATTACTTCCACAGTACGTTCGTAACAAAGTAAGGAGCATTGAGTATTTTCCGAAGGATTTTGAATTGTAAGGATTGAATACCAGACGAATTCGATGGCTTAGTGGAGCCCCAAAGCTCTATTCCGTAAGTCCAGATGGGTCTAATGATTGTCATGTATATGAGTCTCTTGTAATTAATTGGGAGCTTAGAGGGTTAATCTAGTAAATGTTGAAGTAGCCTGAAACGGCGAGCTGTTTCTTGTCGTTTCAGTCTAGTATGAGGATTCCAAGTTAAGCGTTTGTCAAGGTGTAGTCCTAAGTATCGGATCTGTTCTACAGGACTTAAAGGGATGTTATTAAACGATACAGGGGGGCAGGAAGTCGCTGGTTTACGACGGAGGGTAAAGGTGATTTGATGAGATTTGTGGAATTTTAAATCTGTTTCTTGTTTTCATATCTTCATCATTAATTTTGGCATATTCCAAGTCTCTCTTAATATTTTGGATCCACTCCTCTCCATTAACAAGGGATGCTACTTATTTTACTATTCTCTTTGTAATTCTGTGATCGGGAAGCCTCCTTATGTGGCCATAGAAGTTAAGATGTACTATTATTAAAATCATTATTTTTTATCTGATTTCTGGTCCTGTGAATTTGACTATGAAGATAGGTTTGAAGGGCTCGAAACCCAACTCGAGGAAAACCATCTAACTTCGATCTCCCCATGCATTCGAACCCATAAGGCATTCTTGTTTTATAACTGTCAGTTTCGAGCGCTTGAAATACATTTTTGTTAAATATTTTGGGTGAGTCGATATGCAGTGACCTTTTTTCAATATCTAATTTTGTTTTGTTTTTGTTTATATTCTCCTGAATTCTTTGACTACATACGTTTAGTTTTGAATTCAGGACATATTTTCTCTCTATAAAGTTAAATCTTTCTTTGTTGCCAGTCATTTATTCTGTCTTTCAGACCGTATTTTTCTACAGTTAAACCTTATTATTCGCATTCAGAAAGTTATCTAACACTAAAACCTGTCTCCTGTCCATTAGATGTATGAAGTCCAAAGCAATTATCGTCCGTTCATTACCGAGTATCGATCGGACAGCTGCAGGAAGTGGAGGATGATTATGGAGATGCAAGAGCTACAAGATGAAAGGGACTGGAAGGCCTTATTAGGCTAATTAAGGGCGACCTAACCCCGCTCCTGGCCCAGCCAGCTCTAACACTTCGTCCTCATCCTTAATCAATGTTCACTGAGCAATCTGTCGGGATGTATTGCTTTGAATAACTTTTATATTGTTTCAATTAATTAGTTAAGCAAACTGTCGTTCCTAACCCTTTGTGCAGATTAAACAGAATAAAAATGCAGGGGATGCAGTCATGAGAATTAAACATAAAAATATTTGTTATTTGTCGACGTTTCGGATCAACTTTAATACAATAATGAGGGCTGAGAAAAACTAAACAACGCCAAGCTGTATACACAGGCCAACACAAATTTTTTTTTGGAAAACTTCTTTAACTTTAATAGTTGATCTTTGTAGATTTTTATGTGCTGAATCTAAATTGCGGAACACATCCCTCTATGCCCTCGTGTGTGATCCCCACTTCTCGTAGATCGTTTTCAACCTCTGTAAACCATTCTACCTTGCATTTCTTGTAAAGGAAGTAGCTGAAAACCCGCTTGCTCAATCTCGTCTAATTCATACGAGCAATGTGTCCGTAGAAAACAATCCTCCTCTTTCGAATGGTGTCCGTAATCGTTTTATTTGGCTTAGATATTGGCTTAGAATTATTAATATTTTAAAACAGCATATACTGAATATGGGTCCATTTAAAGAGAATGGTAGATTTAGAAGACGACACAACTAGGCAAAGGACAAACAAGGGAAAATGAATGGAAAGGGAAAGGAAGAGGCAGTTGAAATTGCATGGTCCAGAGGTGGCCGGAAAAAAATTCTAAGCCAATATTCAGTTTATTTTACTCTTTTTTTTAATATATTCCTAATCCTTATGGGCACTGTAGCATAGTATAAAATATTGTTTAAAATACAACTTACATACTATACAAAAATATCTTAAAATCAGTTTCATAATTAACGAATGAGAGAGCTCTGATCCCCTCCTTAGTACGCCTTCGCTACAAAAAAGACCCTTAACCGCGTTTCGATAGTGTTCCTAATTAGATTTACTCCCGATGATTAAAAAAGAAACGTGTGAGAAAAGGCACACTCCCGACGTAGGAATTAATTAAAATTCGTTCGGGGTCGGATGAATGGGTTGGGGGGGGGTATATAAAAAAAAACCTTTTGTGCCGCTGGGAGGGTGGGTCGGGATTATTACGCTCACTAGACATCAAAGGCACGTAGTGCTTGACCTCGGCCTGGGGTTTGTTCAACGCTTCGCTACAAATTCTCTCATTCCGTCCTCTTGCCAACTTAGTCCGTTCCAATCGGACTCAGTACATTCCTCTTTGCTAACGAGCGAGCTGGAACTAACAGCAAAAGGGCTCGGATATGAAAGAGAAACGGGAATAAGTTGTGTCTGGACATACGTGCCATGACTAGCTGGAAGGGTTAATCCAGAAACACTGGACATAGGTCTGTTCGTGACATATAAGAGTGCCCACAGAAGCAAAAAAGAGTCAAAAATATAAATATATTTTCACTTCTATTGGGTTATTTCATTATTATTATTTTATATTGGATTTCTCGGCTTATCCCGGAATGCGCCAACACGGACCATGGTCAAGGTCATGGATTTCTGCGCTTCTTATAATCAAGTCAATGATGGATACTATGATAAGTAGTACCATAGTAACGTTTAGTTACCAGTCGGTAGTGATGCCTTAATTCCTCACACAGCTCATGGTACTTTCAGTTTTTTCCGATGAACTTTTTAGTAACACTATCAGCAAGAAACCCAACTTCCATGATGTTTGCTTTCTAAATTTATTTTTATTATTATTTAAAAATTCAAAGATGAATTAGAGGACTTCTATTTTTCACAATGCTTACAGACGAGCTGTCATTAATCTTCTATTTTTTAAAAATAATATTTACTATCGGTAAAATAGAACATTGCTTAGTATGCCATCAAATCTGACTGGGGAAACACGCGATTTTCGTATAATGTGTTTTTATTAACTTAAAATTGGACACTGCAGCAAAAGCTGCAAGAAACATTACCACCGCATTTGGGGGAAATATTGGTTTTGGTGTGGGGATTAATACAGCAATCATTCTTTTCTAATTTCCACCCAGAGGTGGAACCATCAAATCTACATACAACGTACTGCAGGGATATTGACATAATGCAACACAATATTATCAAAAATACAACCTGCATTAGTTTGTAATACGCTTACACGCTATACCACATTTTCCACGACCAACAGTGAAGAGACTAAACACGCAGGGTTACAAAGTCCTCCCACATCCACCTTATTCGTCAGGGTTATCTCAAGCAGAATTTCCATCTGTTCATAAATTTGGACAATTTTCTTAAGGATCAAATATTTGCAAATGATTCTCAAGTCAAAAAGTCATTTTCAGACTTTATTTCATCAGAAAAAATTGAATTTTTCAGTTCTGGAATTGAAATATTGATAAAACGTTGGGAAAAACTGTATATAAAATGAGGGTAAATATTTTGGATTAAAGTGTTTTCATTTTATTAAAAAAAAAAAACCTGTTCCACTACGACCCGTGAACGAGTCTGGGGGTTCAGTACATGGTTGAGCCTGTACTGTTTCATGGACATCGGTTCTGCAAGGAGGTGACTTGTCCTAGGTCACGCTCAACCGCCAGGTTTTCCCCCCTTATTATGGGTACCCTATTTTTATAATATTTTATAGAGGCTGGGTGAGCCCCAGGAGGGTCCTAGATCCTATATGATCCATCTCCGACTGCAAACAGACTAAATAAAAGTAACTGCCCGCAGCGGGATATGAACCAGGATTTCCGGCATTTTCATTTTATAACGTTTTGCTAAACAATCTTTCCTTTGAAAACGGGCATATCATATGAAGTGAGCCAATATATGCATCTCATTAGGATGACGTCTCCCTTCGGGTGTGAGCGATGATCAAGGCTATTCTGATCTTTGATGTTCCTGTTCTGAACTAATCAATAGATTTACATCAGTGCCACTCCCGGAGATAAGTACGTACATACATTAACTACAAAGGAAGGTCAACAATTAGGTCATAAAACAATCCCAAATATAATTGAAATATTACTAGTTTTATTATGTATTAGTTTCTACGTCTATGTTTTGGTGATAAATGCTACCAAAGTGTGAACAATCAAAAGGACAAAATTAGTCATACTGGATTCAAGGATGGCAAAATGGTGAAATCTTAAATCGATTCGTGATTAAAATATATTGTTTACGTCATACCAGCAAATAAAGAGTAATAACGTAAAATTATTACACGATCCGATGTGGTCTATATAATTTTTTTTTTAAATAGCATTACCATAGTAACTCTGAACTTGAATACTGTGAAATAAATAATAAATGGAATAATGATTAACAAACTTTTATTAATTTACGTTTAAAACCTATATAACCCAATAATGATAAGTATTACAAAATTAGGATATTGGAGCTAAAGGAATTACATTGAGCCTATGTAAGTGTTGTGACTGGAATGGGCTGACCAAGGTGCGTCGTCAGCTAAAACAGTTTACGTTCAGTTACAGTAAACAGATGCAGTTGGCGTTCTGGCCAGTCTTCAGGTCTGGTATGTATAATAATACTAACACAGCTAAATACATGTAACATATACATAACTGGGGAAGCTATTTACGCGACAGAAATATACTTGAATAAATATTACATATTTTAGAGTTTTGCGCGAATTTATCTTTGAGTAAGACAAACAATTTTTTTTTTTTTAACAGAAAATGCATAAATTTTCGGTTTTAATATTTATTTGCTCCTTATGCAAAATCTCTATACCGCAAGGTAGAAGAGTTGCCTGAATAAGAAAGATTTTTTTTGAGATCCATATTCCATAGGGCTTATGGTCTGATTATGTTTAAATTTGCAAAGCATGGACTCAATACTTGATTTCCAGTAATTTGAAAACTTACGACATTGTTTTTTGATGTTTTCCAACAGGATTTTAGTATATCGCTTCTTCAAAATAACAGTGTCATAAGTCAAAAAATCTAATTTTTCAAAGAGGTATTTGAAAGTTCTGTGTCGTCAAAATTAAACTGGATGAGTTGTTATTATTATTATTAAGATGAGATGAACAAATAAAAATTTGGGCATTGGTAAAGCATTGATGTTATTGGGAATGTATATATATAATGTTATTGAGTATATACATATAATACAAACAACAAACACCACTAATACCATTATATATATTATATATACACCATAATACTAATACCATTTCATGTCATTTCAGCTGTCCTTTTTTTTATATTTACCCCCACTACTCCCTCATATGTCGTCGGTGCTGCTCCCTTCTTTCTTCCGTTCATATATTTTCGGTATTCAGCTTTTGTTTTTCTTGAAAACCCAGGTGAGCATTCGGCTTCATCCTGATATGGGTGCTTTCCTAAACATCACGCAGATAATCTCCATTTCTTATAAATCTTTTCCTACCTATTCGAACCAGGCAGGTTTGGTCTTCTTTGCATTTAAAAGACTTCGGGATTTCTTTCTTAACAAGTGACAAAAAAAAAAGAAATTTGCCTTTTTCTCATAATATCCAATATTTGTGGAACATGAGTGCACAGCTCACTACTATGCCGTCGTTTGTATTCGCCTTGGTCTTTAACTGGGCCAAGAATTTTCCTTAAGATCTTTCTTTCTTTGATCTCCGACTTTTCCGCCAGGCCTTACTTAACTATAGTTATTCTCCAGCGTAAAGGACCTCCAGTCGTCTAAAAGAGTATTAACGCCTGATATTTTCATTCAAGGACACTGATCATGCGTTGTAAATGCTGTTGGTGAGTTATTATAGCCTGATTTTATAACTTTTTTTTAAATTTATGATTAAGAATCTTGCAGCAATAAAGAAGTCTCGATATTAAAACCCGGATAACAAAGAACACGTGAACATCCCTTATCTGTAAGGCGACCCTAAGCTCGATGGATCCTAGTTTATCCAGATGCAAATATTACAAACCTCCCTCTTGGTATCTCGGCGCTTAATCTGGTTTCCCCACGGAGACTGTGGACCTAAACCCTCCGCTCATCTGTATTCCCTCTTCGGCGCCAGATCCCTGAGGATCAACAGACCAATCTACTTCATCCCTTATTTCCATTATAATAAGCAATATAATGTGTCCTTCCTCGCAAAGTCCACGACTCACCCCCCTCCCCAGAACTTCCGGGACAAGAATTGATTCTGAAATTTCCCTATGATTGAAAAACTTTTAATACCAATAATAAAGTTATGTGTGGATTCTGGGTGGAATAGACAATGACCATAGAATATGACAGAATGTGAGATATGCACGAAGAATGGGATTCTGAATATATATTTCTGATAAACCGGGACGAATCATATTTAATATTGAAGAAAAAATGTTAATATGAAGTGTTTTTAATAATAACAAATATAATAATATTTATTCATTGGGGGGGCAACTACTCCTAAAGAATAATATAAAATTAATGAAATTTGCCTGAAACAGGGTCTTAAAGAACAACTGAATCAATTGTAATAAATATATTAATTTAGGCCAAAATTGAAATAAATCTATTTACAAACTTTTGGATCACAGATCAGCTGATTTTAATGTATTACTTTCATTTGCGATAGTATTTTATTGAATGCCTTAGAGTGCGGTTGCTTTCACTGATCGATGATGTAAAATGTTCTGTATGCAATCTTCCTTGGTGTGATTTATTTTTGGTGTATTTCCTGATAATACCTGAATTGACGAGACGTTGAAAGGTCAACTTTTCAGAATCTTCGAGACTTTAGGCTTTGATCCAATACAACTAGTAGTACAAGAGTGTCTAAATTACAAAAAAGCTTTAACATTGGTTATTATTTTTTATATACTTTGAATACAAAAAGCATATTCAACTTTTCTTTTATAGTATAAAACTAATATTAAATAACGGAAATTTTAACAATAATTGTTAAAACTAATAGTGTCATATCGATTCCTTTGTTCACACGTGTGTGCCGAAAACAAGATTTTACACGAGCCAACTTTGATAATAATTCAACACAAGAAATAAAGTTCAATTTTAAGCACACAATATATTTTTATAACCTTTACAGCTTCTCTATTAATTTTATATCAACATATGATCTATGACTTCCTGATCACAATTTTACAATATTATTTATATAATAAAACCCATTTTTGAAAAATTTGCACTTTTTTGAACACATTTGTGAACTAAGCCATACAGCAACGAAAGCATACTACAACATACAAGCATATATATTTTTTTGTACACCTTCAATGTAACTACTAGTGACTTCAGTAAATCACAGGCCTAATTAAAGTTTGTGGCAGCAAACGTGTCATTATCCTGGGGTTATTTCGTTAACTGCAGCACATGACCAGCAGCCCAAAATAAAGGCAAAGGATAAAAAGAAATGTTTTATACACCCGACAAAAATCTATGATTACTTTTAATATTATTAAATAACAATATTATTTTATAATAAATGAAAAATTTCACAATTTCTTAAATTGGTTGAATTACTGATTTGGAAGCCAACGTTTCATTTATTTATGAAATTATTTTTCTTACCTCCGCCCGAACCATCTTCTTCTTCATATGTTTAAAGTCAACTATTATTATTGAAGAAAATATTTATAATGATAATGAAATAAAATACAGAATAATAATTGGTTTCAAGTAATAATTAACATTTTTTATTTTATTAATACATTTATTGTTAAATTGGGAATAGTTCATTTAGCAGAGGGCTGAATTGCAATCCTGAAGGTCCTGGGTTCAAATCGGACTATATAAAATAAATTATTTAGCGTGACCATAAGGATCGTATGGGATTTATAGACCATCTTGGGGCTCACCCAGCCTCCATGATTGGGTACCTATTACCTTTGTGATGATGGCCAAAAAATCACTCATTTACGTCACTCATGTAATCTTAAAGTTAATATTTAGTTTTGCGCCAAAAATATTTCACTATTATTTAATAAAGATATAAGGTACTCGAATATTACGTACGCGTTTAATTAATGCTTATATTTAAATTAGTCACAGTTGATTATTATTTATACCTCAAGGTTTTACATAATGGAATTTCTGTCATCTACCAATTCGCTTGACTTTCACGTCCTTCGTTCAGGCAGTGACATATAATAGAAGTTTGCATCAAAACCTATTTTATTTTTCTAACTGGAATAAAATTTATTATAGATTCGTAAGATTATATGTTTGCTTATCAATAAATATTTAAAATAAAGACTGTAAATATAGTTCTATACTCACCATTTACATACCATACTCGTTATCACAGTTATTTTAAATACCGCCAATGAAAATAAAATTGAAAATATTTATATATATTTATCATTCTCTCCTAATTCCTAAAAAAGTAGATACATCTGGCATAATCACTAGAAAAAGATCCCCTCCTCTTAGTCGCATACGCTACATTAGTTCATATAACGTCTAGCAGTACACTTCTGGACCCAGATCCTTCCTAAATTCGTCGGAGTACTAAGATGTTACGTGTTTTATCATACGGATCAGAGGATGTAGTACACTTATTCTGGTGTTGTTACCGCCGAATACTCTGAGTTCCATTGGTCCACTACAACGAATAAAGAAGTCCCTCTAGATATTGGACAACATCAAAAGATATAAATTGGCATACTTTGGTCATGTGATGCGAAATGAAAATTACCAACTGCTGCATTAAATCATACAGGGCAAGATTGAAGGAATGATAGGTCGCAGAGGAACCCAATGCAGTGGTCAGTATTAACATCGATAAACTTGTTTTGTGCGCATATACTTCGTAACACTGAAAACTCTGGAGTAGGCTGACAAAAAATTAGCAAATTCAAAGGCCGACAGGTAGCCCTAGGATTTTTTTAAATGGGAGTAAAAAGCTATGCCGTCCTTCGGATTTGACTTTAAATGGGGTTCCCGAGCCTGTGCGATGTCAGGTACTCGTTAAAGAACCCTGTCCTAATTATACATGGAAAGGCAAAATTTAGAACCACCACAGAGGCATAGTCCGCTAAGCCAAAGCTGCATATAGTCACGTTAAATATATAAAAATAGTTTTATTAATTCACTTATTAAATATTCTTGAAACCTAACATTTCTATTGTTTTAATATCTTGTAATATTCAGTACAAATAATTCAGTTTAAAGGGGCCCATACACGATCAGTATTACTAACAGTATAGTCACATACTGTCAGTAATACTGATCGTGTAAGGGCAATACTGATGTACTGAAGTTGGGTATTGATGAGCGATGGTTCACTCCATCATTCCTCAGTTCAATCCGGTGTAGGGGAGGGGATACTGACTGTATTACTGATCGTGTATGCCCGTTTCTTTCAATCCTCAGTATTTTGTAGCTGTTGAGTGCGACGCATCGACTTATTTCCGGTTGGAATAATGAAAACAGCCACATTTTTCAAAAGTTATAAATGATTTATATACTGTTTTTCTTAAAACTTCATTTTTTTCTTATAACAACAGGATGGAACTTAATTTTATACGTATTGTGTATAGAAAAAATTTATATTTTTCTTTGTGTCCAAATGAGAGCTTCACAGGTTTCTATCACAATCCGGCTGATGGAGAAATTAGCGTTGAAAACATTAAGTCCTCAAAATTTCGGCCTGTTGCTAAATAGCGCAGGGTGAGTGCCAACCGTTGTTTTGGGCATTACTTTCCCTCATATTTGTATCTTGATTTTTAATATGAGGAGAAACTATATTTAATAAATTATTGAATACGTTTTCATTCATCCGAAAATAATTATAGTAATCTGATTGCTCCTTTACTGAAATCTCGTCGATAATGTTTAAATGGGAGAACTTATCCCTGTCCAATAGCCAACCCTTCATCCACAAGCGTCTTTTCCTCTTCTTATTTCCAATGCCATGGCGATCACAATTTCTAAACACGCTCTATCCATTCAAAAATTAGGTATAAATCTGCGTGAGAAAAATATCGCTGTTCTTATCGCTAGCTAACTGTGAACTGAGTTTTTTGTATTTATTTAATTATGATTTTTACATTAGTAAAATACAGAGAGAGTTTGGTTAGAAGTTTTACAAAAATAATAAAACATAAAAATAACAGAATAGTACACATACAGAAAAAGAAAGTAGGTATTACCAAACATTCAAATGAAGATAAAATCAAAAATATGGCCCTGAGTCGACACTACATCAAAATATGGAAAATGAGTTAAATACTGACAGTAATATTGATCGCGTATGTTGTAAAAATACTGAAGGGTGATTCCTCAGTATTTTCATCATTCCATTAATGTCAGTAATATTGACCGTGTAAAGGGCCCCTTTAGTGTGTAATATTTTTTTAAAATGCTTGAATATTACACTATTATTTTTATTATTGATAATTATAAATATTCAGGCAAAACACGCTCATCCATTAATTACAAAGTAGAATTATGAGGGATTTAGTTTACTCTGTATTAAGAACTTTGTAATTACTGATTAATTACATACGTGGGTAAATCGAGCCTAGAACGTATTGATAACATCACGTAGAGTAGAATGTTGTTAAGGTTGAACGAGGAAGCAAGTCAGGTGCGGAGATGGCGGTAAGCATCGAATAACAAAATTACCTGAGGAAAATATCTCTGTCTCGCAAGGGCTCGGAGTAAGAAGCTTCTGTAAATAGGTTTGTGGGGGGGGCACCCTTGCACGGGGCTAATGAAAATGGAAACTCTACCCTCGAGTAAGAAAACCCATCGCCTCAGGAAAAACTTTTCCTTCCCATCGTTAAGCTCAATGTTGATAGTCTTACGTTTCTTCTCTGGAAGCATTTAATCAAAATTCTACCTGCCAGTTCCGGTTAAATAAATCATGTAACAGATACTAACCAATTATTTATAATTACGTAGGAGATGTATATTAGTAATAATAACAATACCAAAGAGAAAACGGAGAGAAAAATATGGGGACTGATTATCGAAGGTTCACTTCTTTCCTTACAGATCTCTCATTAGCCCTTCCCTTTTGTCTGTCAATGTAAATACTTAACGAACTTACAATAGAGGGGACTTAAATATCATTAGGAGAGTTATGTTAAGGCATATTTGATCCTGAAAATGGAAATGCTGATGCGTGATCTATAAATCACGAAGAAAGAGATATTGAGAAAAATTTTGGGACCAATTAAAAGAGACCTTCATAGACGATGCCATAGCCAAAAATTCTGCACGCACGTATAGACAATTACAGATGCATTGAGAAAACTCAGAATTCAGTTCTATCGACACATACGAAGATGAACCCAGGCAGAATGATGAAAAGGGGATTCACGTATCTTAAACTAAAAACGGCCAAAACGTTGATAAAGGAGACTGAAAAGAAAATTGTTGAGCATAAAATTGAAGGACGTTCTTCATTAAGGAAGGATTCAGATTACTCCGGATTTACAAAAATGACGATAAGAGAAAACCGGCGCAATTTTGACAAAGGAAAGAATGAAAAAATTTACCCTTGTTTTCTGTACATTGTTCTCGAAGTGTTATTGAATTTTCAATTTCAGAACTGAAAAAATTAAAGCTTAGTAAAATAAAATGCGTTCTTGACTTGGGCATCTATTTCAAAACTTCTACTCTCAAGGAAATAGAAATAGTACAAATTTCTGATCAGGTGGAAACCTTATGGAAACAATTCTGGCGAATAAAATGGGTTTGGAAGGAAATTAATACTAGCCCCGAGTAAGTTTAGTTTCTTCACTACCTGTCGAGAAACATAAGGTATGGCGCTGTCATTTACCATTGTAGTTTGGTTTTTGAATGGATTATCTCAATACCAATGCAGCGCGATGCGGATGTGATGGTTTCACCTTTGGGTAGAAAGGAAAAATGAATTGTTTATGAATTAATCTTTGTCACTGCTGACAATTTTTCAAACCTAGGGTGGTTCTTTTGTTACAACACCCTCCCCTAAACGCGGTGGTAATGTTTCTTGCAGCTTTGGTTTGGAGTGTCCAAGTTTAAACTCATAAAATAATATGACATGAAATCCGTGTGCTTCCATGGTTATATTTGATGGCACACTAAAGAATGTTCGTTCAATTCTCTCTCTCTATCTCTGATGGCGCTATGGTCCTCAAAGGACCTTGGCCTCCTCAACAATTCTCCTCCAATCAGAGCGATCCACAGCAGCTCTTCTCCATCTTCTCACTCCCAGAAGCTGTAGGACATCTTCAAACCATCGTAGTCTGGGTCTACCTCTTCCTCTTCTACCATCCGGGCGTCCCTCCATTATCTTCCTTGGTAGTCTTTCTTAATCCATTCGATGCACGTGACCCAACCATCTTATTCTCCCTCTTTTAATATATGAGACTAAATCGGGGTCTTTATGGCAATCGGGTTCGTTTAATTTTAGTGATAGTAAATATGACTGAAAAAGAGAGGATTAATAACAGCTCATGACAATCAGTAAAGGATATTTTGGTATTAGCAGGCTAACCCTGCAGGGACTGTTATACGCCGTTGTTTATAACCTGAACACTGATAATTCTGATGCTGATAGTGTCTACCTTATTGATAATACTATTTGGAAATTGAAACACTTAATAATAAATTACTCATTATAAATATCCAATAACAAAAGGAATAAGACAAAAACATCAAAAACAATAAAATAACACATAAACAAATAACTCAAATGAGACTGTAAGGAGGTCGTTTTCATAAAGACTCCTATACCTGTAAATACACTAGTACCCTGTAAACATAAAAAATGTTAAACAGAAGTTCGCATATTCATCATTGAATTTTATAAATAATAAAAAGGTACTTTGAAAAGATACAATAGTTGAATCAAATGAATAACAGGAAATGGCTTTTTGTTGTTTGTTTTTTTTTGGAGGGAAAAAATACATTAGTGGGAAAAGGATAAGACGTATTCGGGCAAACTTATAACGACAAGAGGAAAGGCAGAGGGGGTTGCCAAGGAAGCGGCGAACTGGTCTTAACCTGGTTAGGGTGGGACCTCAGGTTGACGAGCTAACCTGAGTCATTGTATTAACCAACCCCCGCAACCAATAACCTGATGGCTATTAGTGGCTGTGTAGGTGCGTCTTAATTAACAACCTAACCAATCATCGTATTATCTTGACAAATGGGGAGCTTCGAGTAGGCGGAGGGTCGAGCCTTCTTTCTGAGTAATCGGATTCTCTAGGAAATTTAGCAGGACAAGCCCGGTAACTGGAGCGAGACAAATCAGACTGAGTACTTTAAAGAAGGTGTTGTTTGTTTTATGTTTGAAACAAATGAAAAGTACAAAAGACCCCTTCTATAAATATTGGAATGGATGATTATACGAACGAGGTTCATGGCAACAAAGTATATATGTAGTAAGTATATATATATATGTCAATAGTAGAAGGATTTACATTATAAATGCATTATCTCTGTATATTTAATTATATATTAAATAACTGAAGACTACAGGAGAAAAACGTGGTCACTCGATTTCTTCCAATAAATTAGTAACAGCGGTTTCTGATAGATTTTTAGGAGGCACATACAATGGTGTCGGAGAAATTAGTTCATCCGAATGGCGTTGTAGAAGAATGAGGCTTGTTCAAGTTGGACTTTGAGTAACTCCAAGATCCTCTTCATTGTCAGATCGGAAGGACCAACAATCTGCACGGACTTACAAGACTAAATTTACAAAATTAATGATCATAATAATACCGATAAATTCAGCGGTTAATTTCGCTCTCCTGAATATTTAGGAATAAGTGTGTTACATCATTTTTCGTAGTCATCAATGATTATCAATGAAAGGGAGCGGGGTAGCTCAGGGGTAGAACCCTCACTGGCCAAGTCGAAGGCAAGGATTCGAATCCGGTAGAGACAGATAATTTTTGTATTTGTTAACAGACGGGGATGGACCCTGTGGGTTATACAGACCCTCTTGGAGTTAACCCATGAAGAGGCACCCAGTAGTGAGAAAACCTGGTGGTTGAGCCTGTTAGCTGACAAATCATCTTTCTGTACAATCGTTATCCTAAAAATGTGCTGATTCATGGATTGTAGTGGTACAGGTTGTTTTTTTTATCTTTAGTTACTTCGTTATATTTGAGAGATATTTCAATTGAATGAATTGTGAATGTATTTAACAATATGAAAAGGAAGGTCGCTTCGAAAAGGTAAGTGGCCTGTAGTAACAACCCTTCTGTTTTGACTTAACCGCCAAAACAGTTCGAGTAGGAGGGGATGTAAAGCCCCCAACCAAAAAAAAATAAAAAGTTCCAAAATCAGAAAGATTAAGTAGATGGTTATGGTGTTACCTTGATAATTTCGAAATTGGTGCAGCATCTTTTCGGATGCTGCCTTTCGAAGGGGCCGTAAAATGCCGATCCCCGGCCTGTGCGGTGTCATGTGCTCGTTATAATTTTGCCAGTACATACAAAACTAAAGACTTCCACTTTTTTATTCATTTCATTAAAAAAAAATGATTTAAACAATAAAAAAATTACATGGTGTACCAGAACAGCGATGGAAGAAGATAATAGCAGAAAATGGGAGTATATATGTGAAGGGATGTTAAGACGAAGAAGAAAAATAGTGGCGGGTGTAGCAATAAAGGAGATGTAGCACGTGTCCATCCATTACCGCCCCCCTCTCCCAACGCCCCAGCGCCCCCTCCTGGCCACATTCCTAACCGGGATTAGGAGCCTTGTCCCCCCCCCCCTCCAGGGTGTGTCGCTGCACGATTAGCTTCCTTACGAGGAGTCAGGATTTGCTGA
Organism: Troilus luridus; assembly: GCA_964056705.1. Lineage (NCBI taxonomy): Eukaryota > Metazoa > Arthropoda > Insecta > Hemiptera > Pentatomidae > Troilus > Troilus luridus. The sequence goes on from OZ057417.1 coordinate 14,678,114, forward strand.
CCGTAGCGGTTTGTCGATTAGCCACACGCTTCCGTCTATAATTTTCTTCTGATATAAGAGTATATACACACTTTTTTATTCGAAGTACTTACCATCATTTTTTATCAGGGTTTTGTGAAGTAAAAAGTATGGAAATGCGTTTTTGATTAGAGAATAATTTTCAAAAATTTTCCCCTTAAAAAGTTGTCCTAATGACCAGATAGAAAACTATTAGAGATAAGTCTGGCGAATAAGTTGGATACAGGAGGACTATGTAACGCAGTCTTGACTGTCTGTCGTGAAACATAAGGTCTGCCATTGTACCAGAGTATTGGTCCCTTCTGATTAACTAATGCAGGTTGTTTTTTGATAGGTTTTTGTTACATTGTAAATTTTTCTGCAGTACGATTTGGATATGATGGAGTAGAAAGTAGAACTGAATTATTCCTGGCGTTGACCGCTATTCAAAAACCAATATTTCCCCACAATGCGGTGATTCCGACTTTAGGATCATTTTCAAAAACTGTAAGTAACTTATCCGAAGATGGGGAAAAGTCTGGCGAATAAATTGGGCGTGGGAGGACTTCGTAACTAAGCTCGTTTAGTTTCCTCAATGTTTGTCCGGAAACATAAGGTCTGGTGCTGTAAAAGAGTATATGATAATACGTTTTAGTTTCATTATGTCAATATCCCTGGTGTAGGATTTGAATGGAACGGTTTCCAGAGGATAGACGAGAAATGAATTATTTGCAAATTGATTATTTATTTACATATTAATCTGTCCTCCCAGCTAAAAATTTCACAAACCACGGTGAATGGACCGGTGGATGAAATTATTGAGAAAGAAGGTAAATTGTATCGACAAATATATTATTGTGCCTCAAAGTTTCTTGGAGAACGGTATTCTGAACATGAAACATGAATATTCATTTAAGGTGATTAAAAAAAATAAAAAATATGTCTAATCCATTCCTTAATTTCAATAAAATCCTTCGACCAACGTTAAGGAAATCATTTAATAATGTCTTGTTTCTTTCTCATAATTATTATCAAAGGCTTGACTTATTCCGAAAAGTTTAGTATCACTCAAAGAAGTAAAACCAACAAATTGGATGGAAAAAATAGAAACTAACTATAAAGATTGCTATGCAAAATTAACTAAAAATCTATATTGGATTGATCTAATTGATAACTTATATGTATTCATATGTAGGATCTGTATATCCTTCGGGATTCATAATCACAAGTTCAACTAAGGTCACGTGGCCATCTTCTTTTCAGACGCCTCGGAGGATTATCGGGAATCGAAAAGGAAGCTAGGTTTGAAACTAGAGGGTTTGAGTGGGAATGAATTATTTACTGAATTTAATCCCCATTATAGATTGTAGTTTTTGGATGGAGCCCATTGTGAATTATAAAAAGTCTGTTCGGGTGCCATTTGTTTCAAAATGTTTACCTATAATAATAAATCATTTTATTTTCCTATAAAATTTCTTTGGTTGATGATAACAATAGCACGCAACGTAGTTTGATATAAGAGAATAATAAAAAAAATATATACACCTCGCGCCCTCTACCCCAGGGCCATATGGAGCGATGACTAAAAGACCCTTAAGCCAATATGGAAGCGGAAGGCGGAGAAACAAATATAGAAAAAATATTATAAGGGAGCCCAAGGGAGCAGTAAACCCAAAGCCTGGAGTAATCCACTCGATGGCTGGTGCGGTTATTGCCGCTACGGTGCTTGTGCTGGTGCTTCTAGTGGTGGTGGTGTTGGTGATAAATAACCCGTGCCCGGCTCGAGCCCATTAAGGGGCATTAACACCCTCCCTCACGTGTCAAATGTAACCATGAATAATCACATAATAGAATTATCTGCTTCATATCGGTCAAGGTTCCTCGTCGCGCCCCTCCCAATCCCAGGGATCCCAGCTGTCACTTAACAAAGGATTACAAGTTACAGATGGACTCGGCAGGGTAAATATATATCTCTCTCCCTCGCCAAGGGTCGTATGAAAGTACATATAGTTTGAATATTACTTGAAAATTCTTTATTTTTTAATATTTTTAACTGTGTTGAATCTTATCCCTGTATATCTTTGAAATAAAGGACAACTTCTAGCCATTTTCAGGAATATATAATTTCTTATTTTTTTTTCATTTAAAATTGATTTTAATTAAGTTTAAGATACTTAAAAAAAAACACTATTATTTTTAAAAACAGGAGAAAAATCCAGATACACCGATTTCCAAAGTAAGGGTGTAAGAGAGTAACCATAATGAAGATGAGGAATGATGCTGAAGAAACATTAAATGAATAATAACAATGGGAATAAAAATGTGTAAAGTTTTGAGTAAAATTTTATTCAAAAAGAAGTAAGAAAAAATAAAGTTTTTGTGGTCAAATGTTGAAAAATCTTTGGAATATGAGTAGCCAAATTTGTAAGGCACCAACCTATCAATCTTTAAGCCTCGGTTTCGATACCGATTACGACGAACATCTAATTTATGTTACACATTTAATTAATTTTTGTCTAATTAATTTTAATTCATTTATTTATTTTTTATATTTTTTCTCAAACAAAATCAAACTAGAAAATTAGAATCCTGTTATTATGAGGAAATTAGGATGTTTGAAACATGTTTCAAATTGTAAAAGTACTGTTAATGTGAAAAATAAACTATGATAAAACAATATAATACCACGTTTTAACCTAACAAATAAATAACATTCTGCCAAATTCAACCAGTCTCAAAAGAGAAAAATGATTCCTAGATAAAACTAAATTTACAAATTTTAGATGAATGACTATTTATAAACTATTAAATTAGTTGTCGATGTTTCTTTTTTATCGATTAAATTTGTGGTAATCCTTTTGAATTTCGTACTGTTGAAAACTGTTTGGGAAACTTTTTTTTTCTTTAAATATTTTTATTTTGAAGAGAAGTTATATTTTTTTACATATAACAAAGTAAAAGTAAATTGATGATTAATTAATTTAATAATAAGATTTTCTTATCTTGCAAGTCATAAAATAATTTTTATAATAGAAAATGTACATATCAACGTCGTAAGGTGTTGATATTCGACATTGTTTAGCACTTTTAAACAGCTGATTTTTCTTTTTAACTATACGATAGTTTTTAAATCATCATTAAAAACGAAATATATAAATATAAATATGCAAAAATATTTGTGTGTATTCGCAAGATTGATGTAAGAACATTTTAATAATTTCCAGTAAATAATATTATTGATAGAATATTTAGGGATGGTGAACCAATTACGAAGTTGTAAAGGAAACAACATCAAGTACATTTCGACTAATGACCTAACTTGGATAAAATATGAACCTTAAGGGCAGAGATCAATGGTACAAAGATAAGGTTATGTTCCTTCTACCTTTGATAAGAAGTTAGCTAATTTAGGAACATCTTCGGCTTATTAGAGGGACATTTCATGCAAGGGGAGGGAAGAGAGGCCTTGGTAAAGTTAGTAAAATATGTTCTTATGTCTCTGTATATATAACTAATTATGATGTAGTGTGTGTATATATGTATTTTTTGTAGTTTTTTTTTGCAATATTCAAGTATCTTCATAGCTAAACTGAACCAAAGTAACACAGAATTGAGGTATTTTAAACGTTGTAAAGGAATCCTAGTAGTAATTCGGATCTAGATGAACAAAAATATTCATTTTGATCTTTAAATTGGTTTGAATAGTTTTATCAAGACACAACAAAGTTGAACTTTTTTTATTCTATAGTCATTACTAATTATCGGTATTCAATAAAAATATTTAAAAAACGATAAATTTAATTTATTAGATAATTTAATCATGAATCAAATTGTGATAGTTTTTCAGAGATGTCACTCTAAGCTGCTTTAGAGTTAATAAACAGTAAAATATATATTTTTTACTAAACTGAATACTGAAGGAAGCACCCAGGAGGGGGCTTGGCTTCAGTACATGGTAAAAAAAAATAGTTGTGCAGGGAGTTGATTTCTCCAAGATCACGCCCAAGGCCATTTTTTCCAAACAATATGCATATTATAGAGACTGAATGAGCCTTAGTAGGTTCTGCAGATCTCACAGGGTGCATCCATGGTTGTTGATAACAGTTTCTATAATTTATCAGCTACAACTGGATTTGAACTGTGGACCTTCAGCACAGCAACTGAGCGCTCCTCAAACTGAGCTGCCCCGCTCCAAACAATAAACGTAAAGTTGTTATTTTACAAAAAAATTTTATTGCATTAAATATTATTTATTATTTAATTTTCATAATAATCCTGTGCAATTGCGCATCCAGCAAATTTGATCCAAGTGTTTTTCTCTTTGCTTTTCTAGATGATCATCGAGTTTTGGAATAAAAATGTCAATAGTTGAGTAGGTCTCTAGGCCAAAGTCTTTTTAATCTTTTCTTATCAAGTCCAGGTAACAGGATTAGGAAAGCGGAAGAACGAGTTGGTTTGGGTGATATTGTGTCGATAAGTAGAATGTTATGTATCTGTTATGAATATATGATTTTATAGTGGGAATGTTCGTGTCGTTGTGTATGGTGTGATTCGAAATATACCATGGTGCATTAACATTTTTTCTGAGAATTTTGGACTGTGTGTTTGTATCTTGTGTATAAAAACGTAGGATCAGAGCTTTATGACAAAGAATAAGATATCCTTCATACAAAATAGAGCTCAACAAACTAACCCGAAAACTTCAACAAGAATTATCAAAATTTAAAAACAACAGTTACAAGGACTATTTAGATTCTAAAAACAATAGATACAGACCAGTATGGACAGCTACAAGGAGTATACTAAAGCAAGAGGTGGTTCAATATCCATTTAGACGTACAGACAACACTCGCGATAACGAGCGAAGAAAAAGCTAACGAATTTGCAAAACATCTTTCTCAAATATTTAAGGCAATTGAAATTCAGGATAATACTCTCACTGACAAAATAGATGGCGACTTGACAACAGCAATACCCTAACACTCCCTCCTCCGGCATTTCATCCAAAAGTATCTATCAAGTACTGAACAAAGTGCCAAACAAAAAAGCTCCTGGGTATGATCTCATCACTCCCTTCATCCTTCGCCACTTACCTCGGAACGCTGGTCTCTTTCTTACCCTCATCTATTATTTATTTAAACTATCAAATTTAATTAAATATTGAAGTTATTTATTTATTGATATTTACAACTGTATAAAAAAAAAATACATCCAGTAAATAGGCTATGTGATACAAAAGGACATGAGTAATGGCAAGTTGAGAAACTACCCACTGGTAGTACTCAAATCACTAGTTCAACTAAGAAGGTCACGTGGCCATCTTCTTTTCAGACGCCTCGGAGGATTATCGGGAATCGAAGAGGAAGCTAGGTTTGAAACTAGAGGGTTTGAGTGGAAATGAAGTTTGTTATGAAAGGAAAGATACCGGGTTCGGGCCAAATCAGCAACAAATGGGACATTAAGGTCGTTATGGATGACGGTATTTTTAACAAAATAAGGAGCGTTGAGGATTTTACGAAGGATTTTGGACTGTAGGGATTGGATACGACAGGAATTCGATGGCTTAGTGGAGCCCCAAAGCTCTACTCCGTAAGTCCAAATAGGTCTTATGATGGTCATGTAGATGAGTCTTTTGTAGTTAATTGGGAGGTTAGAGCGTTTGTCTAGTAAGTGTTGAAGTAGCCTGAAACGTCGAGCGGTTTCTTGTCTTTTCAGTCTAGTATGAGGATTCCAGGTTAATCGTTTGTCGAGGTGCAACCCTAAGTATCGGATCTGTTCTACAGGCACAAGTGGGATATTATTAAAGGATACTGAAGGGCAGGAAGTCATTGGTTTACGACGTAAGGTAAAAGTGATTTGATGGGATTTTTGAGAATTTATTTTAATTCTCCAGTTTTGACACCATTCTTCAAGATCAGTAATATGGGATTGGAGCCTTTGGGATGCAATAACTGGATTGGTATTGACTGATAATACACATGTATCATCAGCATACGTGGTAAGGATAGTGTTAGGATGAGTTGGGATGTCAGCTGTATAAACTGTATAAAGGATTGGGCCAAGGATACTACCTTGAGGAAAATATTGAAGTTAAAATTTGAAGTTTTCTGGAGAAAAATGCAACGATGGGACCTTTGGGATCCAATTTACAATACATGTAAGTTTGAATATTGACGCCAAACTAAATAGACGTGAAGATAACCTTCAGGGACTGGTGTGAGTAAGGTTATAATAGATATGGCTTACTAAGAGACTCGCTCGAGTGAACATTTGTTAAATCTATATTATGTGGGTAATTATGGAGTATTGACTATTGTGTTGATTCAGGTTTGTAATTAAAGATACCTGGAGTTATTTAGTTATTTATAAGTTAGTAAATATGTTTTTTTTAATTACAGTTCTTCACTGCATCCACACTTGTTTCATTCCATTCACCTCCTTGGTTAAGTCGTTGAATTCACGACTTACATACAATATTATAATGATTTAATTAAATTAAAAAAACTGTTGTACTGCGAATAGGGTTGAACGAATTAAAGAATTTATAATGTAATGATGACTCTCAGCTCCAAAGAAAATATTGTGGCCATTATTGCCAAGGAAAATCTTTCACATTTAAAGGTTATAATAACCATCCATCATTTTCCTAGAGAAAAAATAATAAATGTCCCCTCGAATATGTGAGGTTTTCAGGAAATTCAATTTATATTGTGCCATGGAAAAGAGCGATGCCTTCAAAGATAAAAGTGACATATGAAATCTAATATTTTCTTTGCTTCAGAGGAAAGTTGGTTTTATTCTATTGGGGGAGGGGGGTGGAGTAAAAAAGGAAACAATTTTTTTCATAGGAACTTTTACTAGCACCATTATAATTTTGCTAAGCCGAATACTATTGATATTATTTGTAAATAATTGTTATTTAATTTTGAAATGAATTGAACAATTTTTTTTAGTAAGTAACAAAAATAAAAAAGGAAATATAATAATCATTTACTTTAATGCAAATTTTATGAAGAAAAAATAATTAAAGAAATAAACATCCGTTTATTACTTTTAGTGTTAATGTATAGTGTGTGCATTTTATTGTTCTTTTACAGTCATTTTATAGTTAAACTTTCACTTCATGTATTATATATTTATGTTTGATTTAAATATACTCCATATATATTAATAAATATTTTTGTTTAGGATGGAGAGAAGGTTGGCTCCAAACGCCGCTGAAACTATTCTCCGCCGTGACCCATTCTGACCCGGACTCCACTGCGCAGGTCAGAAATTGATCTACATTTAAGCAAATAGTTAATATAGATGATAATAGTAGGGCCGCCATCTTATGGCCACTCTATGCCATCCCTTCCTTATCCGCTACCATTAATATTCCATCAATATTGCCCTATTCCTAACCATAACCATCCAGCATAACACTCGCTTGAAAATTTACGAACGAAAGGGAGCTTGGAATGGTAATGCTAGTTCCTTTACTATGTAAGATTAAATCAAGATGTACTGGATATACATGGGATTTTATATTATATACTAGTTTTAAAAATAAAATTCCATGAAAAATAAATATAATAATAAATAAAAATATTTATTTTAGAAATAATACAATGTCATTTGGCACATACTGTATTTTCGATCTTCTTTTGGTAAACCTCCCCTAAGGGATTCTCGTGAAAACGTGTTTGAAGAAACCTTCCATTGATGGCACTGCTTAACCGAATTTTAATTAAAAGTGGTTCATCTCACTGCAGTAGATCCCTGCTCCAGAGACGTTTCAGTCTCTTTGTCGGATTATGAAGTAATGTATATGTCAGTTATGATTGTACCAGTAAATTTGAATGTCCAGCAAGTGAGTGATAAAATTATTTGTAGTTTTTCTTGATTGTGTCAGTCACGAGTGGTATGTTGAGATCTTTGTGTAATGATTTATTGGTAATGTAAAAGGGACAATGTGTAATATAACGAAGAAATGAATTGATTGAAAAATGTGAATGGTCTGTAAGTGGGAGTTTTTGCATGTGCCTCACACTTGCGAGGCATAGGTCCACATTGGTTTAAGGAGCATGTTGTATATTATAATTTTGTTTGTTAGTGATAGTTTATTTTTGTAGTGAAGTGGCCGTCTTAGGAGTTAGGTTCGGTGATTCAATTTTTTTTCTTCAAATTACTTACGTGTGAGTTCCAAGTCAGTCTTCTGTCCATTGTAAGGCCCAAGTATTTTGTCTGTGTTTATCAGGGCAATGGTGTATTGTAAATTGTTAGTGAGGGGCAGTCTGAATGTCCACGTTTAAATGTTATTTGTTTAGATTTTTGTATGTTAATTTTTATACGCCATTTATCGAGCCAATTTTCAAATGAATTTAAGTGTGCCTGAAGGTTCTGAGAAGCTATGTTGGGGTCAGTACTAGTCGAAAGTATAACAGTATCCTCCGCATATGTCGCAAGTAGTGTTTCTGGCGTCTTTGGGATATCGTAGGTGTATATAGAGTACAGTACTGGAAAAAATAAATAACATAAAATATTTTATGAAAACATTCGGGCCATAAAATCCTGTTTATATTTATATGAACTATAGTTGTGTATATGATCCATAACAGTAGTTAATTTATTATATTATTTTATTCTGACTTTTATTTGTTTTGTTTTGTTTGTTTATTGAAATTTACAACTGCTTTATAATAATATGACTAGTAAATAGAATGAATGATACCGTGAGCCTGCTATCTAGGGCATGGTAAGTGAAGAATGTTTTTAAATACGTTTACAATGTTTAATAAACTATTTACAAAATCCATTTGCTAAAAATGTACAGGTTTAGATTGCCATTTTTAAGGACAAAACCGTCTCTTATTATTGTGATGCCTTCTAAAGTGTACAGAATGACCAACTTAATTGATCCAGTACAAAAATAAAGCATTAGTTTGTAATAAAAATGCCAATGAGTTGTATCATTGCAGCTGATCTTCTGAATTTATTAATCTTGCAGATATCAATACGTGAAATCTACAACAAAATTTACGTTTTTATTACATGAATACGCATCTTTAGAGCCGTTTGGGTGCTATTACTGCGTACAGTATGCTCGATTTTGAAGAGAGTAAAACAAGGTGGTTAAAAAAATGAAAAATATTAAAAATTAAAAAAACAAATTTATTAGATTGATTAGTCAGTTGAAATGTGAGTATAGTTTATAACGTTTATTTCGGCAGATTTTTTTGGTTTAACAGTGTATAGAGTTATCTTTACGCATAAAGAATTTTTTGTTATAATATGCTTCAAAAATAATTCTCACTATCATTCAGAGGAGAGATAAATGATAATGATGGATGAATCAGAACCCATATTTTATTAGCACTGGGTTCTAAATCCTACATCCCCCCGAGGGTCGGGGAATGATGGACGAGTTAGGTTAAGTTTAAGAACTAATTCCAAACAAACGAGAAACGGCGCTGACGGAAGAAATCTTCTCAATGAAGGGTCGTCTATATTTAGGAATGGGAGAGACGCAGATATATTTTTATTTTTTTTATTTTATAATCGGGAAATATCCCTCACTGCCAAGAAACTGTAGCCCAGCAGTCTGGACCGCTATGGACTCTGTCTTCTGTTCCGGATGTTTACAAACGGTGAGTGGATCTCAAATGAAAAAAAAATAATAATTGAGATTTTTAAAATATAACAATAAATTCTGTGCTCGTTAATCAAAATATTGAATCTATTGTAGTAATTGAGAATAATTAAAAAGCAAAACGACCGATTTAGAGTCGCAGACGCTCATATTTGTAGTCAATGATGAACGTACTTTTGGCATCACAATAAAAAAATTATTTTTATTTTACCATATTTAAAAATTTAAAAATAGAAACCCAGTTTTGCCTTATTGCGACTATGAAACAATAATATTGTAAAACTCTTAAAAAATAATTAAAATATACTTAGATTCATGGTTTCGAAAATAAGTTACCGCTAAGCATGTGTTACTAAGATTTGTCGTTAATAATCAAGTATTAATAATATCTTTTAACTACTAAACATTAAAATAAGCTGCACTCTAATTCCCTCTTCCTCATATATTGATTTAAAAAAATAATAATAATTCATATAACCTATTATTTATATGATGAATATGATGATGCTAAAAACTTGTATTATTCACTATTACAGCAAAAACTGTCCATATTTTGATATCTTTTGTAGAAAAGTTTATTATCATTTTAATGATCAATATTATGAGTTTTTATTTTGGTTATTGTGTAACTGCTACAGCTCACTGAGTACCTTTTGATTAGGAGGTTTCGGGCAATAAAACCTTAAAAGACAAAAAAAATCGTAAAGCAAATTAAAATCCAAAAATGTTACTTTTTTTAGTACCTATGCTAAAGATATATCTAAAATTCACATACACACAATCTTTCACAACACTTTGGATAAAAACCAAAAGAAAATTAATTTGTATCTTTGCTAATATTATACGGAAACAGATTTTTTAATGTTAGTTTTGAATAAAATTAATTATATTACTATCAACTATCAACTGAGTACCTAAATGGTTCAGATACAGGTATATTGCAGTAGAGCGTCGATTATACAAACTAAGTCGTCAGGTGTGGTTCGGTTAATCAAAAGATTGGATAACCAAAATTCTCTTAAGGCCACCAATCTATACAAAAAACAAACGATGTTTAAATAAAAAAATATTTACTTTATTGTGTAGTAAGTTAAAAAAACAAAAAAACTGCATTCAATAGTAATTACCGTACATTCGACATTACAATATTGAAAAAGAAAAATCAAATCCGTTTTTGGTACAACTCTTGGTACGGTTGCTATACAATATTTTAAAATATTAATTAAACAAGTTCTGCCTAATTCCGAATATGAAAGCATAATATTGTAAAGAAAAGAAAAAACAAAATAAGAATAATAAACATGACAGGATCCAAAGAAACTGGATCTTCCCTTAAATAAATTACATAGAACGCACTAATTTAAACCCTGTCATCTTTAATCCATAGAAATTTACGAATCCGTATTCTGTGCCAAAATGTTTCTGTGTGGGTAGTTCCCAGAGTGATGTATTTTATAGTCAAACTGGATAGAATTCAACTGTCCGAGAATTTATTGATTACAATCTACGAAGTACTAAGAACGTATATTCGGCATGTAATTGAAGTCTTTTATCCTATTTTTTAATAATTAGGATTAATAGAAACCAATTCGCTAGTTAAAAATTAACAACTTATACATCTTTATCAATGAAAGCTAATTTGTACAAACAAAAAACTATTTAATACACTGAAATTTTTTTATATTTAAGAGTAATTTTGTTCTCTGCAATGGGTGATGTCATGTTTTTTCTTAAGGAAGTGAAAGATGTATTTAAAAATATATCTTAATTAATATAGATATTATTATTGATAATAATATTAAAGATTATTGTATTAATATTGGGTTTTAAAAGAACTGAACATTAAATTATCAAGGTAAAGTATAAAAATTGGAAACCTAATACTTACATCTAACCAGAAAAAAAATCTATTTTATTATATTAAATGTTGATGAAGAAAAACAAATTTTCTTCACAGGGAAGTTTTATAGCATTTTAATTAATGATATTAGTCATATTTATAGCTCTTGAAAGAATTTTTTAAGACGGCGTCCTCTAAACATCAAAGCCAAGTAATGTTATCCTAAAAAAAAAGTTTTTAAAATTACTAAAAAATATTTTCTTTTAACATATTTAACTTGAAAGAAACAAAAAGGGTTATCTTTAGGGTGATGATGAGATTGCAGACAGAATACTTTAAAAAAGAGTAAAATAATCCGTAGTTATGACGCCCTTTGGAGGGAACGTAAAATCTCGGTCCCGAGTCGGTTGTGTGTCAGGTACTAGTTGAAGATGCCTATCTCAGTCATACCTGAATAGGTAAAATTTAGGGATAATACTATATTATTGTCCGATTAGCCATAGGAGCATAAAGTCATAATAAATAAATAAACAAAAATAACAACTTTACCGAAGAGTAGTATCTCTACGAATATAATACCCTACAGATAAAAATACTTAGCACGTTATATTTTAACACGAGTCAACTGAATCTTTCAAACATAGCTGTAACAGAACGATTATTTGTCAATGGAAAATATCGAGTTTTATTAGTCGCTTCAGAACAAGTTATTTATATTTTTATTATTTTAAATAATAGTAAATTATAGCGTTTATACCATTGCCAAAAGTTATTAAAAATCTTTACTACTCAAACAAAAATAAATGAGTGATCCAAGTCACTTTGAAGTTTATTACAAGTGTCAGTCCTCTTGGCTAGTGACGTAGGACGGGATATGTGTTTAGTGTATTTATAGCAGTCTTCGTTCTTTCCCCGACTATATATACAATATATCGATTCAAAAATCGAGGAATCGATGTTTATAAAATGAATCTAATTGATGTTTGTAATCTAAACTAAATTGTAACACGAAAGCAAAGTATAGGATGGTATTGACACAAATAGACTTTGTTTTAATAATTAACACGGACCATGAGTTGTGCTCATACAATTCACAAGATGTCCACCATTAAAAAAAGATATGATGGATGGTTTGTCTGATGTTAGAGAAGAAGAGAATTCCAAAGGTATTTGTTGGGGATCAACTAGGAGAAAATGGAACACTACAATTTGCAGAACGGCGAACGCCATTTTTAGGATTTTAAGGACAGGCACTTTTAAGTACCTTGGATGGGTCATAACAGATGACAACAGGCGGAAAGAGGAAGTGAACGCGAGGCTATCTGTAGGTAAAAAGTGCCTCCATGCCCTCCAAAAAACTTTAAAGCTCTATGTAAACAAGCTATAATAGCTATTTATGAAACCATTTCGAGACCCAAAGTTACTTATGTCAGTGAATCCTGGGCATTGACTGACGAAAGTAAAAGTAACCCAACGTCTGTGAAAGAAAAATACTCCAGAAGATACTTGGCGATCAATGAAGAATCGTGAGCTCCTCACAATATATGGAAAACCAGACTTGGTATATTTTTATTTTGAAGAGAAAAGATTTGTCCAGGACCGGGATTCGAACCCGGGTCTCCCACGCATCCGTTGTGGTACTCTACCACTTGAGCTATCCTGGCACGTACCTCGATCAGACAAATATTCAGACTAACTAACTATTATGGGAGAATATCCCATCTCAGGTGGCTGGAACACGTGGAACGGATGGCAGAAACAAGGACGCCAAGACGCCTGCTATATTGAAGAATCGGAGGGAAACCATTTAGAGGAAGACCAAGAATTAGATGATTGGATGATGTTGAAAAAGACCTTAAGTTGGAGATGGAGAGAGGACCAAGTACAGGACTGCAATGACTGGCTTAAGGTCCTCGAGGAGGCCCTGGTCGTTTTACCACCAGTAGGTAAGTAACTAGGAAGAAACTGAGAGTTTCCTTCAATATAAATAACGTTAAGGCAAGTACCAACGTTAAGTAGGCAGGATGTTGAAGAGGAAGCAGATAGGAGTTAAGGGATAGAAGATGTTGGCCGCGAACAGAATGGAGTGGAGAAGGATTGTAGTGCGTCCTTAATGTACCATAGCATAATCGCATAAACCATAAACAATATAATTTAAGATAACGTACATAAGATCTCACTTCAAAAATAATTAAAAGTGTTATTAAAAACATTTTTTTGTGATGCTGAATGGAACAAGAATGTTTCCTTCAACGTATGATAGGATGGATATGATGAATTTAGGACTTCCACTGTAGATTTATCCGAACTGCCATTATACCATGAAATGAATTTAAATGAATAACATACATTAAACAATAATTTCTTTATGAGTATTATTATAATCCTCGTTATTCCTTAATTGGATAACCTTTTGTTGTATTTAGATAAAACGAAAAAATACGGACTTATAACTTAATTGGGCGCATTATAAATCAAAAAAGTGTACAAAAACTGGAGTAGAGACAAATATCTAGCAGACTGTAATAAGGAAAAGTCAATTCGCTCTCGGGAGTAATCCAATTAGATGGAGGTTGGAGGCACTGTGGCTGTGGCTGAGAATTAACGCCTTACAGCCTTCTCCTTTTTTACAGGAAAAGTAATTTTCCTTTTTTGTTTAAGCAGTTTGCCTTTTCCTTTTTCGGCCATAAAACAGCAAGCGAGTCAATTTTCCCTTTATACCTCCCTCTGGATGCCTTTTTTATCCTGAACAAATTTGATTTCATGCCCATTTGTAATAATCACCATAAGCTTCGATTACGTTTTCTTATTTTATTTCTTACCTACCTCAACTTTTAGAATTCGATGGTTCGATTTTACTAAATGAAAGAACAAAATTACTGTCTCCGTTGTCCCATAGTTGAAGTCGGTTGAAGATTTAGTTCCCACGCAGGGTATAAACCCATGGGTCCAAAATAATGGGTCTTTTCTGCCTTCTTTTGACAGTTCTCGTGATTTGATGAGATAAGCCCACTGACAATGATACTCATCTTCCACCCAGTGAATGCTTCGTATCAAAAATACTTCATCCTTGCGATCAGAAAATATGTTATCTTCTTGAAGGCTGTAGATGGCAGTAATCCTAATTTATTTAAGAGCCGCTACTGTACCGTCCATTTCAAGGCTTTATACCATGGAACGAAGATGCCAAGACCTGGTCTGATTCTGAGAAACTGGACGGTTTGGTTTGTTCCATTTAAACTCACTTTATACTGCCAGGGTTTTCCCCTTTCTTGTTCGTATTCTTTGTATATGTTCGTATTCTTTGTATAGATCCATGGGCGACATACTGCCCAGTGGCACAAGGACCAGATGAAAAGGATGTCTCGAGAGAGAAGATATACTCAGGATAGCCGTTTTACCTCCACTCCGTACAACAGGATAACCAAGGATTTTTTTAATCCCTTTATAAAACGCTAAGGTCATCTGCGTGTCAACGAACCCTTAGATCCATATACCAAGATAATAAAACCCTTGCTCATATCCCTATACTAAACCAAGGAATTTTTTCAACAACCAACTGTTGTTTTTTTAAATTATTCATATTATATTAATAAAAAAAAACCTGTACCACTACAACCTATGAAGGGTCTGGGGTTCAGTATATGGTAGAGACTGTACTGTTTCATGGACAACGGTTCTGCAAGGAGGTGACTTGTCCTAGGTCACGCTCGACCGCCAGATTTCCCCCCCTTATTTTGGGTACCCTATTTTTATAATATTTTATAGAGGCTGGGTGGGCCCCAGGAGGGTCCTAGATCCTATATGATCCATTTCCCGCTGCAAACAGACTAAATAAAAATCATGCGCTGCAGCGGGAATTGAACCAGGATTTCCGGCATGGTAACTCAGTACTCTTAACACTGAGCCACTCCTCTCCCTATAATATTAATAACACCAGTAGAAATACTAAGATCCTTCGCGAACCCAAATGCGAACAGCACCAAATGGTTTTACTAACATATTACGAATGCAGATTACTGACCCAATCGAAATCAATAACATTATCTTTTAAGTGATCCTCCTACGGCCAAGAAGTAGACGTTTATCAATAGTTATCAAAATTATTTGATATTCAATAGTTCGTTTGTTACTTAGGCCATAATCATATTAAAAACCCAATGCGAAATGCCTCCAGTATTATCATTGGATAGGAATATTAATTCAAGTACTTTCAGTCTGTTGTAGTTGTTTACTAATTTAAGGTCACTTTATGCCGTTACGGCTAATTGGACGATACTATAGAGGAAATACTAAATTTTGCCTATCCAGGTAAAATTAGGATACGGATCTTTCACGAGAACCTAACACCGCAAAGAATCGAGAACCATTACGAAGGACGGCGCATAACTACGGTTTTTTACTTTATTTAAAAATCCTATGGCCACCTACCGGGATGCGAACCTACGATTTTTGGGAATAATAGGTTGTGCCAACTTCTACACCACAGATCGCTCTGTTCTGTCTCTGTTTGATTTATTATGAATCCTGAAATCCTAAAAATGTCTTTATAATATTTATTTACTATTATTATATTTCTTTTAAACAAAGATTGAAGAAAAACAAACCGGGTATTTTTGTTGAGCATTAGCTACGTGCTAGCCCACCTCAGTGGGAGCGGAAGGGTGCACAAACATCGCTAGTTGGGTTATCTTCTCCCCCCACAGCACGTGCTAGTTCTCACATAGACAATGCCGAGGAGGAACATTTGTCTAAACAATGGTCCTGGGCCCTCCGGGCAGGAGTACACAATGAAACCAATATCAAATAAACCCTTCTCATCTCTATCCTCCTCGTTCCCTCTCTTGTTCTTAATATAGAGGTTAAACGTTCGGTAACATCATATCTCTCTATTGTTTAGCAGAAAATGGGATCCTAACAGATCGCTTACACGTCGCTGATGAGGCGTGAAGTGCTTCCATTCAGAATGGACACTTTCTTGGTAGTGTTGAAGATCCCTATTCAACTGAAAGGTGTCAGCTGAACAATGCTTCCATAAACCTCGGTCAGCCCACTCGAGGAATGGACACACATTAAGACGGATATGAAGTCATTAGATCTTCTCAAGTGTAATCATAGTAGAGATATGATGCGGATGATCAGAGCATACAGAACAATACTGACAGAACAGTGCGTGACAGTATTACTAAGACTCTTTACGGACAGAACTGCAGGATAATGCTTATTCAAAATGTAACACTCGAGAAAAAAATCCAATGTTCGCCTGACAAGGAAAATATGGAATTTTGTAAACATTAGGAAAAAAGATTTGGATGGTTCCAAGAATGTGACATGAATCTAAAAAATATTTTTTTTCTTGAGGACAAGAATTGCGACGAATGTTGAAAGGTTACAAGTTTTTTGATTTAGGAGAGTACTCAAAAGACGAAGGACTGTTCTGTTAGAAGTGGAAAAGAAGTGGAAGGCACTGATGCTCAAGAGAGCCAAACGGAATGTTAAAGCTGGTAGATGAACAAGACCCAAGCATGGAAATAATTTCGATTATTAATTCGCAGTCCATAGCAGCTCAATGTAGAAAGAAATATATATATATATTAGGAAGAGTCGAAGGAACCCACTTTCCAGAAGCTGGATAGGGGGGTCTTTAGTTTAAACAGGGTCTATCTTTGGCCGGTAACTGTTTATATATTTTATCGCAGCCTTCACCTTCTTCTGAAGCTCCTAAGTCAACGTTTAAGTAGGGAGTCAACGGTTAATTTGGGCTTATTCGTCCTTAACCGTCAAGTCTTCCCCAAATTATGAGTACCCAATGTATGGAGGCTGTGTGAGTCCAAAGAGGGTTTGCAGACCCCTTCTGGTCGATCAATTGCTAACAGATCAAACTTATTTGTCACATCCGGACTCAAACCCGGGATCTCCAGCACAGAACTCGACACTCAACACACTCAGCTACCCCGCTTCACCATACTATAAAACAGGGGATTAACCATTCCACTATCACAACTAGGACCAGGCTTGGGAGCAACAGAGAACTAATCCTGCCAATCTCCAAATGTATAACGTTGACAAGTTAGAGGAGAAAAAGTGAATGGAAAATAAGGAAATTTTCACAGTTTATCCTTTTGAGCTGCCTCAGAACATTCGGAAAATTGTTTGAACAGGGAAAAACCAATCATCCCTACACAAATTACAAGAATAACAGTGGATGACTAATTGAAAAACATTCACACTCGTTTTTACTTTTAATTGAGATGGAAAAGCCTTTCAACAGTGGAAATCCATTTCACATATTTTGAAATGGAAATGTGCAAATTTTGTCAATTAAGAAAATAAAATTATTTGTTGTATAATATTCGCTGGATATTTGTCAAAAATTAAGCATACTTCAAAAGAATTTTAACAGTAATATAGGATGGAAATAGTTGGGGGTGCAGTCAAAATTACACAACAAATAAGTATAAACCTATTATATTTTGTGTGCCGACGTTTCGACCTACTGAGTAGGTCATCTTCTGGGCCAATAGGAGTGGCTACTCGTTGCAGAAGGTAACTGGGCACAAACGTTGGAAACGTCGGCACACATAAAATATAATAGGTTTCCACTTATTTGTTGTGTAGTTTTTGACTGCACCCCCAACTATTTCCATCCTACATTAGTACCTACCAGTCAACGAATTTCTTTCCTACATGTTTAACAGTAATAGTTTAACACATTAAAACAAATTTAAAAAATAACATTAAGCATTGCTAACTGATGATATATATCTATATATATAGTAATACTTATATTTTTATCTTGCTGCTTACAGGTTACAAATAATAGTAATAAAATAAGGAAAAAACAAGAAATTACATAAAAAACACATATAGTCAGAATCGGAGAAAACCCCCAGACAACAGGATATTGTAGGAAAACCCTATTTTACAAGGATATATTATGACGGGTCGTCCAATAACTAGGGATTGCCGGAAAACGAGCTAAGCTGGAAAAGCCTTCCTCAAGAAGGATTGTTGTTTTTATACATCTTCGTATAGCTGTCCTGGTAACCTAATACAGCTACACAAAATCCCCGCATAACTGGCCCCCGTTTAATCGGATCTCCAAAATAATTACAAAGAAAAATAGAAAACAAAATTTTTTAATATGAAGATATTTAAGATATTGTCTGTTTTATATTACAATTCAAAGCATTTAACAATAAATAAATTAGTAAATAAAAAAATTAACTTATATATAGTTTATATTTGTATATAGTTTTCAGTGAATTCATCATTTTTAGAATAGAATATGCTATGCAACACCTAATTTTCGAATACCTTGAAAATAAGGTGTAAAGATAAGGACCCTGTGGGATCTAATATGGCTGTTAACAGTTTAAATAATTAATTTGGTACAGTTGTTACAAGCTGTGGTTGAAAACTTATTTATCAAGAATGTTCAATAAACATTCTTCCCCGTGTATACATCGCAAACATTGCGAGAACACGGGGATATGGGATCGGTGAAGAGAATGGATTTAGCTGGATGAGCTATGCGACCCCTGGTAGCTCAAGGGTTTAGAGCACTGTAATAGAGATGCAGACGACCCGGGTTCGAATCCCGGCCAGGGCTAATCTGTTTTCTTTAAAATAAAAATATTTAAAAATAATCACCATCAAAAGAACAATAAATAAAAGTAAATTATAAATATAAAATTGGCGTAAGTCAACAATATCCCTATTAAAGTAATGTTCAGTGAACATTCTTCCCCGTGTATACATCGAAAAAATTGCGAGAACACGGGGATATGGGATTGGTTAAGAGAATGGATTTGTCTTGCTTGGATACGACCCCTGGTAGCTCAGTGGTTTAGAGCACTGCACTAGAGATGCAGACGAACCGGGTTCGAATCCCAGCCAGGACAAATCTTTTTTCTTCAAAATAAAAATATTCAAAAATAATCACCATCAAAAGAACAATAAATAGAAATAAGTGATAACGTATTTAGTTGGTTAACAATTGGGGATGGGCGCTATTGGATCAAAAGACTCTCCTGGACCTCATATAAACTGGGTACTTTTAATTTGGGAAAATCGTAGAGGGTGAACATGATCTTGGACAAATCACCTGCTTCGGATAATCGTAGTTCTAGAAATATTAGTCTCTACCTTGTACTTCACCCAAGACTTTTCATGAGTTGTGGTGGTGCAGGTTTCAGGTTGCCCGATTTCAATAACATTTTCAAGTCTTTCCTCCTTATCCAAAATTATCCCCAAAAGTAGTTTCCCAGTAAATTAAATAATGAAAGCATTGCAAGATTATACAATGAGTTCAGAAATTGTCTCTAGAAGTTGTGTCACAATATATATATAATAATTTATTTGCTTCAGATCTAAACCACTTCAGCACAGCAACCCAACGCTTTACACGTTGAGTTAACTCCTAGTTACTTATATGCCATTACTTAATCAACCAGTAATTAATTTATTTACTTTTTCGGAAAGGTAGTTATTTATAACGGAGCTATTACAGAACCCTCGTAAAAATAACTTTGAAGGCTTGGTTTTCAGATGAAAGAAGACTAGATGGTCCCCCTAACAACTTTACCAACCTCTCCCCCAAGTTCTGAAGGTAGCCCTTAGCCCTAGCACCGAAGAGGAAGGAGATGTTGCAGAAGGAGAAGGAACTACTTGGCAATTTGGTAATGAAACGCGGGCTGTTTGATCCTCGCCCTAAATGGTTGTGCAGTCTTCTCATCCTCCTCTTCCACTACATTAAGTCCCTTTTATCGACGCCTCACTTCTTTCCTAACTAGTCTTCCAGTTCTCATGAACAGATCCTTTGGGGAAAAGTCTTCATTTTCTCTTCTTGGGAGTCTATAATTTACCTTCCTTCCCTTATATCCGTCATTGTGAAGACTTGGATAGAATTTAAATATCATTAGAAGAGTCATGGGTATCTCCATTAATGCTAACACTACTCAACCGTAATCCGCCCAGAGGCATATTATGCGGTAGAATGTTTGATCCTGGACAAGAAAATGTTGATGCGTGATATATAAATCACGGAGAGAAAGACATTAAGACATTAAGTCAGCAGCTATACACGTTAATAGAGAAAATTACAGATATAATGAGAAAACACAAAATTCGTTTCTAAGGGCATCAACAAAGAATTGACCCAAACAGGATGACAAAAAGAGTTGAAAATCCAACACGTGGATTTAGTAGACTGAAAAGGACATTAAAGAGCTAGAGGCTGGTATTGAACGATATTTTCACTTAGGAAGGGAATTCAGAATGCTCCGGGTTTTCAAGAAAGACCAAGCAGAAAAACAAGCGCAATTCAGACGCAGTAAAGAAAGAGGAAAGATGGGGAAAGAATGAAAAAGATATGGAAGAAAAAAAGTACAGTTATAACAGACGTATTCCTTAGAGGCTCAAATGTAATATATATATATATACTAGCTGTCCCAGCAGACGTTGTTCTGCCCTATTAGCCTAAAACAAAGGGCTTCCAAATTTTCTACAGCCATTTGAATGGCAACTTCATCGATTGTTGGTGCATTAGAACATCTCACATGTTTTCCTACAGGAGTTGTATCAGCTCTGAATTTTATGATTAACTGATGGCATAAGATCCAGCGTAGTTTTGAACGATGAAATCAATTGATTTTGTTGATGAAACAAAGTTTGTAATTGTTCTACAATGAACTCCTCACTAAACTGTTATCTGCACAACGCTGATCAATTTCTTATGTTGTATTCCCCATTTATTCAATTTGCTGGAATTTATAGTCGCCATCTGTTACCGGCAACAGAGTACCTGCTTTATGATATATTTGACCTTGTGTCAGAAAATTAAACAGTAAAATTTATTTTTTCACAAAAACTTATATCATTTCATTATATGATAGGAACTGGACCCTAATAAACTTTTAATAACAACTAACGCGCCTTTGTGTTGCTTTGATTGGCGTCAAATATTTGACAGCTAGGGACAGAGTGGTTAGTATGGGAAAAGAAAATTGTTGTTTTTATTATTTCCCTTGTCATGTTTACGGTTTTTCCCACCATAAGAACGTTCTTTGCGCCTTAAAAATTTGAAAAAAAAATTAGCCGAATTGGTCGAGCCGTTATCGAGTTTTGTGGTTAGCAAGGAAATGGCGATTCATTTTTATTATATAGTAGATAGAAGCTAGATAAGATTCCGGTTATACATTATATGATAGGGACCGAACACGGAATCTATTAGTCCTACCGAGCTGCAGTTGGGCTCAAATCGAAGCAGTTTTCATCTTCTTTAAAAATTGGTATTTATGCTTTTTTTTCCTAAAACGCACCATAAATGACCAACACGTGGATTAAGTAGACTGAAAAGGACATTAAAGAGCTAGAGGCTGGTATTGAACGATATTTTCACTTAGGAAGGGAATTCAGAATGCTCCGGGTTTTCAAGAAAGACCAAGCAGAAAAACAAGCGCAATTCAGACGCAGTAAAGAAAGAGGAAAGATGGGGAAAGAATGAAAAAGATATGGAAGAAAAAAAGTACAGTTATAACAGACGTATTCCTTAGAGGCTCAAATGTAATATATATATATATATATATACTAGCTGTCCCAGCAGACGTTGTTCATTTTTATTATATAGTAGATAGAAGCTAGATAAGATTCCGGTTATATATTATATGATAGGGACCGAACACGGAATCTATTAGTCCTACAGAGCTGCAGTTGGGCTCAAATCGAAGCAGTTTTCATCTTCTTTAAAAATTGGTATTTATGTTTTTTTCCTAAAACGCACCGATTAGGAGATACAGGTAAAAGACTAAAATATTTCAAGGTATTTCGGCCACTGAAGGTTTCCCACGTCATTTTTACGGTTTTTCTCTCCATAAGAACCTTCTTTGCGCCTTAAAAAAAATATGAGAAAAAAATTAACCGAATTGGTCGAGCCGTTCTCGAGTTTTGCTGTTAGCAAGGAAATGGTGATTTATTTTTATTATATAGAAGATTTGTAGTTTAAAAAACAACCTTTAATAGAAAAAAAAGAACTAAAAAGTATAAGCTAATTTTCATAAGTTTCGACTAAAAACAGAGTTATAATAAAATAAAACATATTTTATCGCAAATGAAGTGAGGGATGCTTGATCTTTATTGTTGTTAATGTTTTATTTTCCGATATTAGTAAAAGTTGAATCATTATCAGTCAATAAAATTATTACAACAATCAACATTTAACACTCCACGCTTTTTTAGGATATAATGTACTTTTATGTTCATAAACTAACCATACTTATTGTTAACTTATTACAATTATTTTCTACTTTTTAGTATTGTTTATATTACTGCCTGTTTTTAGTTAGATATACTATTGTGTATTCTCTATATTTTAGCTCGGCTAGTTACAAAAGCATGTATTTTAATATTTTAAACTATAATTTTCTATTTTTTGAAACATATAAAAAAAAATTCACAGTGATCCTGCCAGAAGTCATATCCTGGTCTCAAAGATTTAGCCATGTATGCCTTAGTACCTGGCAGCAGACAATAGCGAGTCTTCGAATATGAAAATTCGCCAATTATTAAGATCCTGTTCAGGATAATGAGACAAACCTATTAAATTATTGCGTTGCCATTACTCTTTGGGAAATGTTCAAAATTTCGACTTCGGATGTTTTGATGTTGCCGAAAATCTAGTTCAAATATTTCGTTGAATGTATGCCTACATATACCTATTAAAAGTTTTAGAACCTAGTAAAATTAGGAGCAAAAGCTAATAAAAGCATTTTAAAAATCTAAACGGAAAATTGACTTGAGTATAGAATGCCTTGCAGTATACAGTGATGTAATAGATAATTATTCTCGGAAACATTTAAAAGATGTTAGTAATTCAGCCAAAATTATTCACCATACAATAGCAGAAGGTGGGAGCCAAGGACTTGCGTGATCATAAGATCTCGACCCTGGCGGCTTTCAGTCCTTTAATAACTGACAAGTAATTTGGATATGTCAAGTTTGATTTGCATATGTCATAGGATTTGCATAAGTCAAGTTTGGGGTCATGTATAGCAATTAAAAGAGGCTTTAATATCAGAGATATTATTTACGAAATTATTTTCTTACTACGATACCTTTCTTTTTACTGTTAGTTACATATAAATAACATATATAGCAAGAAGTACTGAGATCATATGATATTTCATATGAGAATTTAATCCATCAAATTTCAAATTTTTTGTTCTTCAAATAACAAATTTTTTTTAGCCCCGTGCTTTTGTTGCGTTGTGTACAGACGAATGCGCTCAACCGCTATTATACCGTTGCACAGTGGTCCCAAATCCCCAAAACCTGGGCAAAACCTCAAAAATGAAACTTTAAGTTGGAAGTTTTTGACCGTTGGGTTGGTTACACTAATAGTTAAAGCATTGAACGGTAAAGGAGAAAAGGGCCACCAGCTTCTACCTGAGTTTATATTTCGGTGCAAACGTGACCTTCGTTCGAGCAATAACAGCACCTGACGAAACAGCAAGATCGATTTTAATTTTTCGAAATGGAAAATACTCCTGAAACTAAGTATAGTTTATGTATGCATATAAAAAAGTGATAATTATAAAGTGTGATGTAAAAATTTGTTAATATTCTTTTATAATAAATCAAGTAATAACTTATGTGTAAATTCTGAAAAGTTATGAAAAAGTTGGTGAGTTACGCATAGTTACGTTACAAAACCAACTTCTATATTTAGTTAATACTATAATTTAACAAAATCAAGAAAAATTAGCTGTCACCAGATGCCACTCTAATTGTAGTGAAAGGTTTTATACTAGCTGGTAAGTTACGTGCGTACGTAAAAAAAATCCTAAATACCAAATTTCGGCTAAATCTAAAAAAATTTAAATATATACGTCTTCCATAGTAAACCCGCCATTTTGAGTTTTTTACTTTCGATTCGTAATCTGCGATTTCGAAAAGCCCTATATACAAGGTTTCGGCTAAATCTGATTTTTATATATATATATATATATATATATATATATATATATATATATATATATATATATATATATATATATATATATGCCTGCCATTTGGTTTTTCGTAATTTTGACTTTCGATTCATAATCTGCGATCCCGAAAACTCCTATATACAAAATCTCGGCTAAATTTAATATTTTTTAATATATATGTCCACCATATTGGATGTGCCATTGTGTTTTTCGATTTGATCAGCGACCTCGGAGACTTTAGTATACCAATTTTCATTTAAGTTGAAGTACGCCTTCATATTTTGGCCAGGTTTTGGGGATTTGGGACCACTTATGCGTTGGTGAGCTAAAGATTTTAGAAACCTTAATCTCAATATATTAATATGAAAGTATATAGAGGACAGAGTATAATGCGTGGTGCACATCTCCAGCCAAGGATCACCTTTGATCTAGTAATTAGCATAACAACCGGCTATGTTTAAGATCGCAGATTCGAAGCCCGGCAGGTGGATTGAGGATTTTTTAAAGAGAGGAAAAAATCCTCAGATATGGTGTCCTTCGGAAGGCATGTAAAATAAGGAACTCTAGCTTGTACTCTTTGATTGATGCTCGGTACTCTTTAAAGATTCCTGTCCTGTTTATACCTAAAACAAAATCCTGTACCGCTACAACCCGTGAACGGGCTTAGTATATGGTAGAGACTGTACTGTTTCATGGACAACGGGTGTGCGGAAAAGTTTCAAACACATTGTTGCACTTTTTAAGGAATTGTTTTCCACCCGAATCCTTTTTATCTCCATTCATTCATCAGGGGCATTTAATAATTATTCAAAATATAATTAATGTCCAGTCGCAAATTGAAACGTCCAAGGCAAATATAATGGGACCATCGCATAAAGCTCAATTAGTGTTTAGAAGATTTTTTAAAAGGTTTACTTTAGTATTTTCAAAAAGTATTTAGACTAAATTGAAATTGGAAGAATTTTCAAAAAATACAAAGGATTTTCATTAAAAAATATCCAGTTATTGCGAATTAAATAAAATTATCCCTTGACATTAAATTCCATAGCACTACAAATAACTCTCCCAATTACACTGAATTAGATCGTATCTGTCACTATTCGCACGCTATCATGTCACGAGTATAACAGATAACGTAGGAATAAGAAAATTATTTATTATCAAATTATTTCAAAGCGCAGGCAGCTTATTTATATTTATGGCATCCCAAAATCTGATTAAAAATTTCTCAAGACAAAATCAACCTTTTCCGAGTCCGGTTCAACTTCTCCCGTTAGAAATTAAAACTTTTCTAAGATAAATTCAGTCTTTTCTTTATCAAATTTCCTCTTTTATGGTTTCTACGTCTACTAACTACAACTGTCTCTACTAAACTATAAACTCGTGTGTCAAGAAAAATTTAAATTTACAATTTATTATGAAATGTGTTGTTTGCATTTAATATTAATGACGTATTGTTTGATTGTTTATCTATTTTATTATATGCTTCTATGGCTAATCAAACGATAATAAACGGGGAGTAATAAATTTTGTCTATCCTGGTATAATTAGAATATGGCTCTTTAACGATTACTTGACACAGTAAGGCTCGAGACCATCATTTTACGTCCCCTCTAAAGTACAACATAATCAAGGATTTTTTACTCCTTTAGAAAATCATAACGACACCTACCATGCTGCGGAATCGGGAACTTAGATTTGTTTCAAAGCAACGTGGGTAGTTTTTATGTGCTATTTCTATATATTTAAAAAAAAAAAATTAAAATAGGGATTAGTTATTAAACGTGATCACAACAGAATCAAAAAGGAGGTGAACAAACGTTGTGCTAATGAACATAAAAACGGTTTTCCAACTGGAACCATGATCAACTTTTTTTCCTTGGTTCTTAATGATAAATATAACCACTGATAAATTAATCATAGATAAAAAAAAAAAAAAAACCTGTACCACTACAACCCATGAAGGGTCTGGGATTCAGTACTTGGTAGAGACTGTACTGTTTCATGGACAACGGTTCTGCAAGGAGGTGACTTGTCCTAGGTCACGCTCGACCGCCAGATTTTTCCCCCTTATTTTGGGTACCCTATTTTTATAATATTTTATAGAGGCTGGGAGGGCCCCAGGCGGGTCCTAGATCCTATATGATCCATCTCCCGCTGCAAACAGACTAAATAAAAATCATGGCCTGCAGCGGGAATTGAACCAGGATTTCCGGCATGGTAACTCAGTACTCTACCACTGAGCCACTCCTCTCCCTAATCACAGATAAATTGGATAAATTTAGGTTGAGTGCAAATATAAAATATAATAAGACTATTTGAGAACATTCATACATATGAAAAATATTTACATTTTACACTATGGCACTCAGAGCCAATATTTGCACACTCTTAGGGGATAATCATGACATCAAGAGATCCCAGCGCCTCTCGTCCTATCTTGACACAGCCACTGAAAGGCAGGCCACAGAAGCTCAGACCTTCTGAGGAAAACCTTTGATATTGTCAGGACTCCAATATAATATCTACAAATGGCCTTGGGTCAACTACCCCTTTAACTTTCCCGCTTGGTTATATCGATAAATGGATAGGGATTTCACTAAAGGACTAGAGAGGAACTGGAATACTGCCTAAAGCGAAACGAAAGAGAGTATTGCAGTTGTGATGCCTGGCTTTGTTTGTAGCATGATATGGAACATTGATCAAAGGGCTTTAGACAAAGGGATTGGATATATTCCAATGATGGTTGTCCGTAATATACGATGAGATGTTATGTTCTTTGTTAAGGAACGAGAGAGTTCATTATGTAGAGCACTGAGTTACATTTAAGGTCACGGGTTCAAATCTGACTGTAAAGGATAAATCATAAACGGCCTTAAATGAATCCTCTGGGATGAGCAGACTCTCCCAGGGGAAAAACCTGGCGGTCAGAAATGATCTCAGACAAATGACCTCCCTCCGCAACCATTGCCCTACAAACAGTAAAGACTCTAGGATGTACTGAACTCAAGACCCTTCATGGGTAGTAAAGGATTATTCATTTACTGTTTTTTTTTTAATGATCATTTATCAAGGATACAGGCCATTTCGTTGGTTAAACTTTTATATTTTATTTTTTCATTACTATTACTAGATACAAGGTTTTATTTTGTATTGACTGGAGGTAACCATAGATAAGGACTGTAGAAAATAGTTACATAACTATAAAATTAACAGTTCACATCATAGTTCATACGATATCGGACAATACAGATATAACAGTAAAAAGACGAGTAAGGTTATACCCAAATCAGCTGTTTCAGACTAAGAAATAAACAGATGACTTTTGAATTTGGCGGGTTAAGACGTGACGTCACACCTCCCCACCAACTATTGATCCGGGTTGTAGAGGCGGCAGCCAATCGGACTGAAACAGGTGTAAACCCCCGCCAGGTAACGATGAAGCGGTCGCGAATTCACTATCGTACTGGCCCACGATCTGATATCTATACTACTAATGGCTCAATTGAATGAAATTAACCTACTAAAAATAATAAAGTCCGTTAATTATCAGGTATTCCGGCGAAACGACAAAAAAAGAACGAGCGAAAAACTAATATAATTATTTAAAAATAATTTAAACCGTCACGAATTTCGTATTTAAATTATTAACATTAAGTATGAGGATCTTCCAAGGTTATCTAACGAAATTCGTAAGTAACCAATAATTTTTTCTTCTTATGTCTTCAGCATCGATCCAGCGGATCGATTCTATCTCTAATTCTTTTTGCCGATGGGGTCAGAACTTGGATCGACTCAGCCTTGCATAAACTTTTGCATGTTAAACAAATAAGAAGCTATTTTGTATATGGATTTTCTTCTTTATATCAGCATTGCATACCCAAATGTAAAACGCATGCGCTACAAATCAGGAATGATGATTTTTTCTTCCGTATTTTCTTCCGTTTTTTTTTTTATTTTCTTTCCTTCATTTAAAGGCCAATCAATACATTCTGCGTTGCATATACTTTTCTCGTTGTAACATGAGTCCATGATTTATTAACATGATTTGTTTATTTTAAAATATGGTACAGCAAATCAAGTTATGAGATGCAGCTTTTCGTCAGTAATATAAATCATTGTTGAGCATCGACTCCATTTTTTTAATTTTTATTTATTTATTTTTTCCAGTTTTATTTTTTAATAACTGTTTTAAATATTGTATATTGATACCAACACTATATATTATTTTAAATATGTAGAGAATACACATAGACAAGTGTAAATCGTTAATGCTAAGATTTAAATTGTCCTGAGGTATTATAGTTTATTTCTGATTTTTATTGATTTAATGATTATTTGTTCGAATATTCCCCCCCCTCTTACATCTTACTTCATATAAACCATGATAAACTTTTATATGAATGAAACCAATACACCATTCATTAATGAATACTATAAAAGACCAATCTAATGTTTCAAAAAATAATATCGGCAGATATAAATTATGTCGATCTTATAATTTTCAACTTTTTTTTGTTCCTTGGTTAGTCGAATCTCGAATCGTTCATATTAATTTTGTTTAAGTGATTTTTATTAATGGAGGGAGGGAGGTAGCTCAATGAATAGAGTACTGAGTTGCTTTGCTGTAGGTCCCGGTTTCAAATCCAGGCTGATAAATTATTTAATCTGTTAATAGCATCAACTGCAGGATGTGCTGACCCTATTGGGGCTCACCCAGCCCCTGTAAAGTGGGTACACTAAATTGGAAAAACAACATGGCGGTTGAGCGTAATCTCAGACAAATGTTTTTTTAGTAACAGTACAGTTTCTACCATGTATGGGTTGTAGTGGTGAAATATTTTTTATTTATTTTTTGAAGTGTGCTCAGGCAAAAAATCGATATAATTGTACCGATATGTGTGTCCTTAAACATCAAATGAAAATACTTTAATTTATTTTTATTAATTGTTATTTTGATGGTGATTATTTTTAAATATTTTTGTTTTAAAGAGAAAAGATTTGTCCTGGCCGGGATACAACCTCTGGTAGCTGAGTGGTTTAGAGCACTGCACCGGAGATGCAGACGACCCGAGTTCGAATCCCGGCCAGGACAAATCTTTTTTATTCAAAACAAAAATATTTAAAAATAATCACCATCAAAATAACAATTAATAAAATAACGGGGATATAGGATCGGTGAAGAGAACGGATTTGTCTGTCTTGGATACGACACCTGGTAGCTCAGTGGTTTAGAGCACTACACCGGAGATGCAGACCTGGGTTCGAATCCCGGCCAGGAGAAATATTTTCTCTTCAAAACAAAAACATTTGAAAATATTTTTTTTTTTTTTTTAAATGAGTAAAGTTGTTGTGAGAATAATCCAGTCTTCTTTCATCTAAAGCCTTCAAAGTTATTTTTATGAGAATCACCCAATTACTTCGTCCTACAACTATATATTTCCAAAAAAAATATAATATAATTACCGCTTAATGAACTAGTTCAATATCTGTAACGGTGATCGGGGTAGCTCAATGTGTACAGTACTAAGTCGCTATGCTGAAAATCCCGGGTTCCGATCCGTACTAAATTACTTAATCTGTACAAAGAGCCCGGCAGGACCTGAGGCTTACCTAACCTCTACAAAATGGGTGCCCTAATTTGGAGGAAAAACCTGGCAGTTGAGTGTGATCTCGGAGAAATCAACCTCAACTTCGGCCTAGATGTAGCCCCTCTACTGAATCCAAGACCCTTCATGGGTCATAGTGGTGCAGGTTTTTTTTTCATATTTATCGGAAAACGTGTGGGCAAAGAAAATCGATTTATAAGATTCATATATCCAATTAAAAAATTTTTTTTAGTGTTTAGTGGAAACAAGAAAGGGACCAGAATTTTTTCTAAACCCATTAAACTAGCTCTATAACTCATTCTCGTAAGAGCTTTCACATCTGGGAATGCCTCTGGAACGTATAATTTTTCACATTTCCCCAGCTCTCATTCCAGCTTGAGATTTTAAGCAGCCCCCCCCCTCCGAGCTGAAGAAAATATGGGATTTCCCACATTTTCCAATTAGGCTGAATAAATTCCGAGAGAAGAGGAAGATGTAGCTGGCCATTCGTCACAGCCTGAACCCTCGGGCCCCAACATCAATCCTTCTCAATCCCTAAGGGCTGCTGACACCCAGGCCCTTTTGTAACATCCACGCTTCCTGGTCCGCTATACCTCATCCAATTTTTTTTCTTCTGCTTCCCATTTTTTTTCTCGGATTTATGTCACACATAACACGATTTTTAAGGATAGGATGATGGTGAATCTCATTGTGAAATAAATTTATGGAGACGCTGCACTACAAATCTTAACAATTTCATTATTACACGAGTATAAATATAGGGGTATAAATATATACAATGGTAGAGCAATAATTTGTCGTGGCGAAAGTGCTGGGTTCACCTCCGGCTAAGGCAGATAATTTATTTTATCTCTTAACATAGATGGTCCCAGGTATCTGCTCTTCTGGTGTCCATTCCTTTTTTAAAGTTTAATCGGGGACCAGGAAACTCTTGGCCGTGGAGACGGAGTTCTGGAGACGTTGTTGTGCCATTTCCAGAATTCAATACGTCCCTAACAATACGATGAGGCAACTGATAGATCAGGAAGCAACGATACACTATGCAATAGAAACAAGATTAAAATAGTATGGCCAATTACACAAATGCACAAAAACGATGGCCAAAAACAATATTCGACTATTGCCTACGGAAAGGAGGATAAGAGTATGCGACCTAAAAAAATATGGTTGCAGGATGTAGAGTAGAGCATGTCAGTGAGGGACATGAGAGAAGGTGGCTGGCTCGACCAAGATCTTTAGCAAGAACTTTTAGAAACGAAAAACAACTAATTTGTAAAAACAAATCGTTAATAATAACTAATCGGGGAAAAAACGTGAAGCTTGAGCGTGATCTCGGACGTCATCTTAGCTTCCTTCAAATATTGCTTTACTAAAAAGGTTGAAGATTCTACTATTGTTATATGAAATAATTAAAGTTTCAGTTGGACCATACTGTTTCCTTTACTTTTAGGAAATCCTCCCGACTACTTTCAGTCTATCCCTCGGGCGGTTACGTTTTACGTTTCCTCCGGATAATCAGCGCTTCCAACTTATTAGGAATTACTTAGTTACTAAGCCCAATGACATTACAATCCCATCTTAATATTCACGTCATTTCAGCTATATTAACTGGGAGCACGCCCTGTAATGCCGCACAGTGTAGCACCCTTTATTTCCATTGGACTCATACTTAGTAGGATCGAATATTCTAAGGAATACCTTGGAAAAGTCGTTAATCATATAAATCCAATGTTTCTCATTCATATAGTTCGAAGCATTATTACTAAACTGAACTACTACTACTCATAAAGGGGGATTTGAACCAGAACACTGTACACAGTGTTTCCAAGCCAAACGATGTACAGGGAGTTGACTTAGGTGATATCCCGCTCAACCACCAAGTTTCCTCTCTATTAAGGGTACCCACTTTATAGATTCAGTATGAGCCCCAGGAGGTTCTGCAGATCCCAAAGAGTCGATCAGTTGTTGTTAACAGATCAAATAACGTCCCTGTCACATCGAGATTCGAATCCAGGCCATCTAGCTCTGCACACTGACTTGCCTCGCTTCCAATTGCAACGGTTATAATTTTATAACTTTTTTATTTAATGCAATAATAAAAATTCAACTACCATAGTTAGGAAAAATACTTTTTCAGAACTGAGATATGATCCGGAATAATTGCTGGGGTTCTGCTTTTATCAGTGGACTACACAAATTGGAATTATATTTGAGGGGGGCGAGGAAGATAGAAGCGCCACGGAGGGGAAGTAGTACCGACCCTAATAGGGCCCGTGGTATTGTCCCTAGGGCAGATTCGAGATAAGAAAAGGGTTATTAATTGCTGAATTGCAGCCCTTGTTTTCTGCTCCGACCGCTCTACAAGGCCTCCTACAGCTTTCAAAACGGGTTTGTATATTCATAGCCGAGAGATAGAAATGGGAAAACAGTTTTTAAAAATCAGAAAATTCCTTCATATTCTTCGTCCATATCTTCAAGCCTCAGAAGACTGAAAAAACAATTATATTTTTTACCCTTTTGGTAGGGGAATAACTTGTGGGATCGCGTCAGCAACAAGCTCGAAACTGGCGGCCTGTGCCTAAGTTATACCATTTCTATTTTATCTATTTAAATTATAGGCTAGAATTCCATTGATATGTGAATAATTATATCTAACTAAAAGGTGGTTTGATAGTCGTGCGATTGATACCAACAATAACTTAAGACATTAATAGCTCGTTGAATTTCTCGTTTCCCCTAAAAGATTTTATTTTTATTAATTTTATGAAATGATTGAAAATACAAATGTTTGACCCAAAGAAAAAGAATGATCCTTTTTTTTATGATCTATAGAATTATTTTTCTTTTTATTTAATGACATCAGAGTTATTGACACACCAAAATAATAAAATCCCGATGGGTTTTATATTAAATTATTTTTTTTATTTAAGCAAATAAATATCTTCTTTTTTTTTTATTACCTTATAGTTGTTGATCCTAACAATTAGAAATTCGCAGGGTTTTTATTTATTTATTTTTCTTAAAAATATTTTATTTTTATTTTAATGATCTTACATTTATTGGCCCAAGGAACCAGGATATTTTTTTTAATTTATCTATAGACATTTTTTCTTTTTATTTAATAATCTCAGAGTTATTGACACACCGAAATAAAAATTATCTTTGTGTGTTATATTTATTAAGTTTTGATATAGGTAAATACAATTTTTTTTTAATTATCTAATAGCTATTGATCCAAAGAAATAGAAATTTGAAGGGTTTTTATTTTCTTCATACAAATATTTAATTTTTATTTTAATGATCTTAGATTTATAGACCCAAAGAAACAGAAACCCCTAGATTTCCAAATTTATATATATTTTTTTTTAATGACCTCAGAGTTATTGACCCACCCAAATAAAAAAGGCCTTTTCGGGGTGTTGACTTATTTATTTTTTTACTAAAGTAAATACAATTTTTTTTTATTGATATCTGAATTTATGATCTAAAGAAATAGAAGAAACGTATATTTAGTTTTATTGTTATTATCTGAGTGTTATTGAGCCAAAGAAATAGGAATCTGCAGGGTTTTAATTAATTTATTTTTTAACACAAATTATTTTTTAATTTAATATTAAATTATTAATTTAATATTTTTGGGCTATTGACCCAACGAAACAGAAAGACCCAGCGATTTATTTATTTATTTATAAATATATATATATATGTTTTTAATCATTTCAGTAATTGACACATCGCAATAAAAAAGACCGTTGGGGATTATTTATTTTTTGATTTAAGTAAATAAATGATTTTTTTTAAATTAACTTAAGATTGTTGATGCAAATAAAATAGAAATGCTGATTCTTTTTTTTTTTCATGATTTCAGAAATATTTCTGTAGTTCAGAAATATTGCATTTAGAATTTTACAACCATTTTATAACTCACGGGAGAACTTCTCATGAAGAATGAAGATAAATTAAGGGGTTATCTCGCCGAGAC